>CM060934.1:260152902-261402902 GCA_030765085.1 Allium cepa
ATCATGGCACGACATTCATCAAACGACTATAGATGGGTCGAGTGGAAGCATTGGAAATGAGACAAGATTCAAGAGAGGATTTGTCTTCTCGATTATATGGGGTTATCATGATCAACTGAAGTTAACTCAAAGTCAAATCTCTAGCTAGAGCTATTCTGTTAATAATAATTATTATTATTATTGAACCATTGATTTTGTTTTTGGACTATAAAGTTAAATATGGACGATATTTGAATTTTGACCATTACTAAATTCCATATGTCCTAGGGTGATATAGTTTTGACGAAGAGAATTTATGTAAATAATTGTCACTATCGAGTAACACTTAATAAAGTAAAATTGGATTCTACCGATGCTATGTAAGTGATAAATTTGGTTATAATGTCACACCACTTGCTAAGTGACGTATGAATGTTAATATTCGATTTGTTCGATATTAATCGATGATCGAATTTACACCTAAGAGTCACACAATAAAAACACTAAATACTCATGCTACCACCTGATTTAATTAATTACAAATTATTATTAATTAATTAAATTAATTAATATACATGAAATATTAAATATAAAATTTTATTTAATTTGTGTTGGTCAATATAAAATAGTGTATATATAATACTTATAAATGCACTTATCAATATACGATATCGATGCGCATTTAAATTAGATTTACATGTATTATTTATTGATCGGACTTTAAGTGATATTTAGGCCTATGATGGGACCTATTGAGTGTGGCTATGATAGCATAGGGAGGCCGGCCATATGGTGGCTAAGGAGGGATTGGATTTTGAATTCAAAGTGATGAATATGTAAGAGAGAAAGGTGGATCTAGATCTTTCTTTTCCTCCTCAGATATCCTTAATATATTCATCCTAGGCCCTCATTTTATTTTCTTACTCTCTTACTCCATTTGTACAACTAAGGTTGATCATTAGTCCTCCTCCTTCTTAAATTCCTAATCTCTAAGATATAGGTTCAATTAAGATTCATACATCGGTGGTAGCTGCATTAAGGACGGTATCACTTTCTTAATTTTTGAAAGCATTTCAAGGTGTTCTTATTCTACATTTCAAGGTGTACTATCTGTAGGTGAAAGGTAAAGTTATTTATTTACAATGTATAATAATATATTTAATGTCTATGGAATCATATACAATTATAGATAACAGTTGTATATATCACGAATCTGTATAACGTTGTGCTGACTTTATTGAACATAATTTACATATGTACATGTTTAAAAAAAGTTGTATATATTGTATATTGTGCTCTCAGCCAAAAATATCATTTTCTTTAATTTAATATTATTATTAAATTGATTTTAATAAAATTTAAGTGAATTCAATATATAATTATACAGTATGTATATTATTTTATTAAAATTTATATGTATGTATATAATGTTTTCGGACATACATATATATACACACACACACATATATATAATATATTCATATCACTTAATTTAAAATTGGATTAAATAATGTATATAATATACACATATAAGTACCTTAAGATATCCTTATAAATATTTTAACATAAAATGTATACATTTAAATTGGTTTCAAAAATTAAAACTTGCTTTTTTTTATTTTAAATGCAAATCCATATGGAAGTTAAACAGAAAAATCATATTTTTAAAAAAAATTCAATATAAAAAAACAAAAAAACTTATTTAGCCTAAAATATATCTTTATATTTTTTTATTTAACTACTATTTTATTAAACATATTAAGACTTATTTACATATATATACATGTAATGTAATATTTAAAATTATTCTATTATATACATACATACATACATACATACATACATATATATATATATAATTATTTTAATGGTTTCAAATTATATGTATATATAATTATATATATGATTAATTTATTAGATTAAATTTAGAATTATGTAGATATAAATCTAAAATATAAAATTTAAACATTAAGTTTGATTTCAAAATTATAAAATTTTATATTAAAGTATATTTAAAATCTTTTACATTTTACAAGTAATTTTTTATAATATATACAATTTATAATATATATCCACAGCACACATTTATACAGAGGGCTAATGTGACGACATGGAATTTTAAGCATTTGAAATGGAATATTTAATTGATTTTAAATATTTAAAAGTTGACTTTTAACTTGAATTTCCAATATCACCATCTATTCGGTAATTTAATTATTGAATTAAATAATTTGAAGTTGGATTAAATATTGAATCTGGAATTCTAAGCCTATTAAAAATAATTTGAAGGCTTGTAAAATTTATATTGATAACACTGAAAATAATAGAAGTTGTAAAATTGAAATTAACAGTGGTTTGTTCAGTTTTAAAATTTATACTGTTTAAATTGAATTTAAAAATAGCCTTCCGAGGCGCAGTCTCGGAATTTGACGAAACCAGTTCCATTGGATCCGTAATATTGTATTATTATCGAATTTCAAATTTCGTAGTAATTGGAGCAGTTGTGTGAGCGTACGATATATAAACACGTTGAACTTTGTTTTGAAACAAATTTAAATTCAAATAAAATATATTTGTTTTTCTTAAACCGACAATACGTACAACCCCGCCACCAATTCGTTCCTTCGTACTCCCTTCCTCTTCTCTCCCCATCTTCTCAAATCATATGGTTGGGTCAAAAGAAATTAATAAATGGCCAATCGAAGTATAATACATCGGACCTCAAAACTATCTCTTTGAAAGCGAAATTGAGATATACTCTGAAAAGAAGAAGCTTTCGTTGGAAAATATAATGGCCGCAACTAAAAAAAGGATAAGATAACGAATGAAACCAGATCGAACCCCTCTCTTCAAATCGCTCATTATATCGAAGAGCCGTGGCAACATGAGCTTGAGTTCGAACACGAGGTGCTTGGCCTCGTCGATGGTGATGGTCGCAGTCGTCATCGCTTGAAGGGGAGGTTGCGACCATTTTTGGCGACGTCGACGCGAAGCATAGGAGGCTTCGACCGAACGCTGGGAGGAAGGGATTCACGAGACTTGGTAGCGGCTTGGGGAGGTTGTTGACGTGCATACCTCAAGGGGGTCGCGCGATTTTGCATCACCGTGGACGATCGGATTTGCAGTCTTAGTCGTGATCGAGGCGGGCGATTGCTCTAAGGTATAATTTCTTTTTCCAATTTACATACATATACAGAAAAAGAAGAAAATATATTGACAGAAATAGTTTTGTTTTCAATTAGATTTAATATGCAGAAATGGTTTTGTTTATAACAGAAATAGTTCACATATACATAGATAATCTATGTATATGTGTATTTATACAAGAAAATAATTATATGAAGTTTATAACAGGAATAGTTTTGTATAGAGGGAAATTTCTAGATGAAATTTTGTACTGTCTTTATCATATTAAACTAAAAGGTATATAAGATTCATGAGAGCAGAAATTTTAAATGTTTTGAATTGGAGATATATATAAAATAATAGGTTTAGTGGATAAATTATTAAATTAACTAATTTAATTATCAATATAAAGGGAATAGTTTGTTTAACTGGATAATCAATTTGTTTTAAGTTACTAAAGGGAATTTTAGTTAAATGACGACATTAGTTAATTAGATTTATCAAATGGAAAATAAATCGTTCGATTGGTTCAATTATTAATAAAATCATATAAATATTTATACAAGGTCAAAGTCTGAAAGGAAGCAAGTCGGTTTGGATCGAATTTGCAAAACTAAAATCAAAGGTGAGTTAATCTCGCTCAGCGGGATTAAAATTAAATTCAAATGATTAAATTTAAATAATTGTTTGAATGGTTAAATTGATTGATGTGCTATATTATGGTATATTTTGGAATTGGCATATTATATTGTTCTAACATCTGTGGATATAGGGAAAACAGGTTGGAGGGATCCAACTGGATCCCTCAACATTTATTATTTAATATTCTCTGTTGTGATTACTTGATATTCTATGATGAATATATTGGAATATTGAATGTTATGGTTTGATTGGATATACTTGGGTATAATGAATTACCGAAAATATATAAATTGGATTTTGGAAAGAAAATAAAGGAAGTAAATTTGTAAACGAAATAAACTTAGGAAATTTGAATAAATTAAGAATGAATTGAAAAGAAATAGAAGTAATATGAAAATAATAATAAATAATTTCGAGTATGAAGGGAATTTTGAATAAACCAAAATTAATGAATTGTAAACTTAAGTTATATCAATTAAGGGGATAAAGAATTATTTCAAAATTCAAAGTTTAAATTTATTTAAAAGGATTAAGAAGTAATTTGAGAAATCAAAAATTGGTATTCTCAGTTAAAAATATTTTAAATCATAATTAAGAAATAAAATTTGAAATTAATAGATTTTGAAGTAGAAGGGAGTAAATTGGAAATCAATTTGGAAATTGATTCAAGTGTTTGAAATTGAAAATTTCAAGAAGAATGTGAAGAGAAGTATATTTCTCTGGATAGCCAAGTACGTTTTCAAAGTAAGTTTTTTTAACAAAAAAAAATAAGATAAAGGTTTTAATGGTGGTTAGAAAAAAGTATGTTCTTGGAAATTTATTATTTTTAAATGTTTAAATTCTAAAGTAAGTATTTTGTTCAATCTATTATCGTAATAATTGTTTAAAGAATGATTTGGTATTTTGTCTAAAGAAGAAAATCTAATGTATACTTATAAGGTAACCTTATTTTAGTATTTCTAAAAGTATTATTATAAATTAAGTATTAAAGTAATTTTTCTAAATTAAATGTTTAACATATTTTTCAATAAAGTGTTTTAAATTGTTTTTAAATCTAAAGTTTGTGCTTGGTGATTTGAGTAGAAATAGAAATACTTGGAATTTATTCTGAAAAAGGAAGATAGTTTGAAACTGTTTTCAAAGGATTGGAATTGAAATATATCTTGTAAAGATATTTTTTGGGATAAATAAATAATTTGGGAAATTATTTATTGGTTGATGGATGTTTGTGAACATTAGTTGGTAGTTAAATCACCAACTATCAATATTGGCCAAATGCGCTGATCCTTTCGAAGAGACCGGGATCGAGATCTATTTCTCGAAAACCACTTCGATCCGGTTTGTACGTTTCGTGGAAACGAGTTTGGATTCGAAGATGGAGCAGTGAAGTGCAAGAGCTAGTCGCTACTAATCCTGAGGATATTTCCAAAATGGATGTAGCAGGAATAGTGCATTCGGTTCCGTTCGAACCCGGGATGGACTTGTATGGATGAATGCTTGCGAAACATCGTCAGGTGGACGATGGGCATTCTAAGGGATATGTTCTAAAAAGGTAACGCTTAGCCTCAAGCCTCATCAAATGGGAATGACTGAAAATCAGGGGTTATGCAGCAAGGCTAGGTGGGTAGCACCCAAGCAGGGTGAGGTCATTCCTGTCTAGATGTCCCTTTTATTTCGGCTTAGTGGGCGGTTGCTGATCCCAACTGCGAGGTGATCTCACTCGGGATTATCCAGTAAGGGGTAGTCCCGGTCTTGTGTTGCAGGAGAGTGGGCATACTCCTCGGTACTGTGATCTAGGCCATGTACTGTGACAGGTGGTACCCCGTGCCTAGTCATTAGTTGGAAATCCATTCTCCCTATGAGCCTTGTACGAGTTTTTTTTGTATTACCCACAATGTGGCCAGTAGCTGGAATTTAATAATGTAACAATTTCGGCTATTTTATAAGTATTTGTATATAGACCCTATTATAATATCAGAGAATTTCTATAAAAAATTGTTTTAGCTATCGTAAGGTAAAAACCCGACATGTTTATTTATGGCGTGGTCTTACGAGATGCTTTTGTTTTCAAAAGGGTTTTTTGAAACTTTAATAATCATTTGAGTGTGATTTTCTCACGCTGGTATTACAGACTGACTCGGGTGTTATTTAACTGTAATGCTCGGGTCAGACCGAATATTATAGAATACAGGATATTATGCTGTGGAGCTCAGGAGACAAGCTGGATGACGATACGTACTCCCGTACTTATTTATATATATTCAACTGTCTTGTTTAGTTTTGTATCCAGTTGTATGTTATTGATGTTGAGTTGTGATTGATGTACTCTGAAGATGTAATATATGAACAGATATATTTGTTTTTGTGTAAAGATCATTTATTATCTCTTATATTTTATTCCGCTGCGATGGTTAGATTCTGTTGTTGATTTCTATTTTCTTCTTCTACCTCTTCTTCTTTAACCCAAATGGTTCGTATTTCTGTGCAACTTGAGTTGAATGTTGTGAAATAGTGTTGACTCAAGGGGTACGGATTTGCGGGTCGTTACACTTGGTATCAGAGCTTAGGTTGGTGATAACCTTGGCTCTGGTGGGGATTACTCATTGAAATAGAGTCAATAGTACGCTAGACTGAGTTTGAGCATATTAATAGATATGAGCGCGTATTTTTTTAGTAAATATAAAATGATTTTATATTGTGTTGATTGGTTTATTGAGTAGTTTATGGATTCTGGTCAATACGAGTAATTAACATTATTGACAGGGATCTCTAAACACTTGAATAGAATAATTCGACACAGTATTGTTTTAAAGTAGGGTAAATGAAATAATTTTACCCAAATTATTTTTGTATATAAAAGATATAATTTTTGTAAAGTATGATACTATTTGGATGCTTGCTTGTTAAGGAATTATAATATTAACATTATTGTGTAGAAATTGAATAAGAAATTGAAAACTTATAACCAAAGTTGAAGAATAAATTTATATAACAAAATGGAATTTGAAATATAGATTATAAATGTAATTTATAAATTGAAATAAACCTCAAGAGAAATTTGTAAATATAAACTATGAATGTGATTTAAAATTGGAAATAAAACCCAGAGTAATGTTGGAATATAAATTGGATGGATTTCAAATTTGGAATAATGGAAAAGGGTTTAAATTCCTTGGATTTGAAAGTGGTTTTCAAAGGTTTGGGGAAATAATAGTGGTGTTATTTCGGGAATATTTTTGAATTGGAATTGAATATGGAGAGATTTGGAATTTAAAAATATTTGAAAGGGATTTTAAAGAGATAAAAGCATTTAATTCTCTTTCGATCACTGGAAAATAATTTCGGTGATGACAGCAGCATCATCGATGTTCATTTTCGAGTTCTAGAAGAGAAATTGCTACCAAATTGTTTTCAATTGGAATTGTTTGCAAAGGTTGGATTTGATTTTAGGAATGTGAAGGATTTTGGATGTAGTTGATTTCAAAGGTGATTTTGAAATCTGGGAAAGTGTTTGAACTCTAGAATCTTATGTAAAATGTTTATGGAATAATAAAAATATATTGGCTAAATAAAATGTATAATTTCGAGTTAAAAATTAAAATGTGAATGAGATTGATTGTTCATTGATGAAAGTATGAAAATAAATAAGTTTGTGACTTATAAGATTTAGAAGTGAAATAAATAGGCAAAAATAAAATTGATTTAAATATTGGGAAGTGAATGGAAAATTCAAAACTTATATTATAAAATAAATTGGCCTCCAGTAAAATAGTTAAAGTGGTTTTGAGATAAAAATAAATATTGGGAATAAGCCTTGAATAAACAAACTAATAATTAATTGGTAATGAAATATGGAGATGGAACTTGAATTGGTTAAATGTAAGTCGAATACCAATTTAATGTGGCAAATGTTTAGTTTGCTAATAAATTATGAAATGAGTATTTGATGTAACCAATATGAAATGTTCCAAGATAAATAAATGGATTCAAATAAAATGAATGAGAATATAGAATGCAAAATAAATTGAACGGAATCGATTAAAATGAAATCGAATTAAGTATAGATTGAATTGGTATTAATTTAAAATAGTTATAAACTGGAATGAATATTCTTTTAAGTAAATATTTTTGAACTTGCAAAAAAAAAAATTGTCGTTTGATGTAAACGAGATTGTATAAATTGTATGGGTTAAAACAAGCCAATAAAATTGGTTTTTGAATCGATTGTAATAAATATGGCTTGTTTGGATGAAAAATAAATTGAATGTAAGCAATGAAGTGTAAATGAATTCAGTTTGGATTGTCGGTGAATTGAATATAATTGAAAGTATGAAATTCAAAATGGTTGACTGAATAAACTAATTTAAATTAGTTAGTGGATGAAATTAGTTGGTAATTGAAATCAAATTAAGAATTTAAATTGGAAAGTGCTTATAAAATATATATATATATAACTTGAGTTTTAAAGTTGAAATAACTTGACGAAAAATAAAATAACTTAAGTAATATTTGAATGAAAGCTTGATTTAAGTAAAATTGTGAAATGGGTGTGTCGAGTTTTATGAAATGATTTTGAATAAAACAATAGAGAGAGAAAAAGAAAAAAATATTAAAATTGAGGATGGAATTGAAAATTTCTGATGAGATGAGTTATAGAATCATAACTTGAATGGGAGTGGGAAAAAGCAATTAGTGTATGACTTACAAAAGTCTGCAAGTGAAGTACTAAGCCTGAGTAAATTTGTTGGGTATTTTGGAATTGAAATAAAAATCCAAGCCTAAGAGATAAAATAAGATTGGATAATAATAGTAATGGTTTGAAGTGCAAATAAAACTAAAATGAGTAGAAATAAATTGGAAATGGCCTTGTATTAATAAAATTTGAATTAGTCTTGTTATTAGTGAATAAGTTTAGGAATAAATTGAGAAGGTAAATTAAAATTTAAAATGGATAAAGAGAATGGACAAATTGAATTAGATGGAATTTGATGAGAATCAAATAAAATGAAAATGAACTTAAGTTATGAAATTGAAATGGTTTGAAGTAAATTAATTTAAGTTTGCATTTATGGAAGCTTGGCTTCGGATGAAAATGAAATCCATTAAATAAAAGTTTGAGTTCAACTACTTAGGAAAGGGTTATTAATATGCAAGCAAGAAAGGGGGTCGAGCCTAAATAAAATGGTTTCCAATGAAAATTATGCAAATATACAATTGACATAGGTGTTGAAACCATATAAATTGCTTATGAAATGTTTTTTCCGGGTATATTGTTTATGTTATACATGTGTTTAGCTATTGTAATAAAGTGAAATGTTAATAAGCTTTGTATATTTGTCACTTACATGTTTAAATTGAGTAAGTACATGTTTTTGGAAGCCGTTGACTGGTTTTTCCCGCGCTAACAGCTAAAATAAATAAGCCGTTTGCTTAAAATGCTAAATAAGGTACGCCTACGCAATACAAATAAGAAATATGAACTGTTTTTCTGTTTTCTGACCGTATGGGTCGACGTATATATATTTATATCTCTTGTCAAATTGCAAAAGCTCCTCCGTACAAAGGAGACTCTACCAAAAAAATTCGAAAATTTTGGGAGTTAGAAAATTTTTGAATCTTTTGAAAATTTTCACTAACGACAAATAATTTAAATTTGTTAAGCAAATAGAATTATAACTGAATGTTGAAATTTAATTTAAATTGTATATGCAAAGTAAGATGAACTAAAGATATTGTTCAAATAAATTGAAGATAGAAAAAGTTTGCAAACAAACTTTTATTCGAGATATAAAAACAAATTAGTAAGTGAAATTAATTTAAGGAATGATTTATCGAATATTGTTTGAAATGAGATGAATTGAACTCAATATTTTGAATTGGAAGGTGGATTAAACTCAAGTAAAATTGAAAATGAAATTTGGATAAAAGTATTGAGGTTTGAAATTAATTCACAAATTGAAGCAAATTGAATTTATTTGGAATTGGATTACCAAAAAGATTAAAACTTAAAGTTGTGACAAGGGAAAGTGAGAATAAGTGAATAACAATCAAAATAAATGAGAATAATAGGGAAATTGATATGATTGATAATCAATTGGGGAAAATACGTAGAATGTACGTATATTATTTTATTCGCATAACAAATTTGAACCGGATTCAGGCATAGAATTTCGAGATAATTATATCGATCCGAGTTAGGATTTTTCACTCGATTTTCAACGGCGAACCTGGATATGGATTGTTGATTGATTCTAGAAATTCTCTATCATAGTTATGACTATGCAAGGAGAATAACGGTTTCTAATCAAGAAATCAAATCTGAGTCCGCACTAGGAAGTCGGGTGGACGATACTAGTTCGGAAGTGAAATTATGTGATCGAGTGAGCGATCGGATTTGGTATTACGTACGGATGATATATGTGCATCGTACGGGCTTAAGTAAGACAAATGTTGAAAATGTGAAAAAGAAGTCAATAAAATGTTTTTGAATGTTGTGATTGGATATTATGGTTAAACAGGATATGCAGGTATGAAAAAGGGAAAGGAAAATTGGTTTTGATTTCAGATAATAAATTAGAATTGCTAGACAAAAAGGTATGTGTTTAAATTTTCTGTATGAAATTTGATTGGGTTTTTGGATCTAGCCACTTGGCTTTTGTTTCTTTTTGGATTTGGGAGGCCGTAGAGCCATTTTGTAGTTGTACCGAGCTAGACACATAAAGGAGACGCTGGCAAAAAAATTCGAAAATTTAGAGAGTTAGAAAATTTTTGAGAAAATTCTGATAATTACAAATTTGATTTAAAATTTAAATTTGAATGATTGAGTAAGTAATATTGTTTGAAACTATGGAAAAGTTAGGAAAGATTAGTAAGAAAGGTAATGTGTCTTTATAAAAGATAGTTGATTTGATGTTAAATTGATGGGTTTTCGGAAAGGTAAACGGGTATTGGACCATTCTTCCAAATTAGTAATTTCGGGGACGAAATTCTTTTAAGGGGGAGGAATGCGACGACCCGGAATTTTGAGCATTTAAAATCGGAATATTTAATTGATTTTAAATATTTAAAAGTTAACTTTTAACTTGAATTTCCAATATCACCATCTATTCGGTAATTTAATTATTGAATTAAATAATTTGAATTTGGATTAAATATTGAATCTGGAATTCTAAGCCTGTTAAAAATAATTTGAAGGCTTGTAAAATTTATATTGATAACATTGAAAATAATAGAAGTTGTAAAATTGAAATTAACAGTGGTTTGTTCAGTTTTAAAATTTATACTGTTTAAATTGAATTTAAAAATAGCCTTCCGAGGCGCAGTCTTGGAATTTGACGAAACCAGTTCCATTGGATCTGTAATATTGTGTTATTATCGGATTTCAAATTTCGTAGTAATTGGAGCAGTTGTGTGAGCGTAAGATATATAAACGTGTTGAACTTTGTTTTGAAACAAATTTAAATTTAAATAAAAAATATTTTTTTCTTAAACCGATAATACGTACAACCCGCCACCAATTCATTCCTTCGTACTCCCTTCGTCTTCTCCTCCCATCTTCTCAAATCATACGGTTGGGTCAAAAGAAATTAATAAACGGTCGATCGAAGTACAATAAATCGGACCTCAAAACTATCTCTTTGAAAGCGAAATCGAGATATATTCTGAAAAGAAGAAGCTTTCTTTGGAAAATTTAATGGCCGCAACTAAAAAAAAGGATAAGATAACGAATGAAACCAGATCGAACCCCTCTCTTCAAATCGCTCGTTCTATCGAAGGGTCGTGGCAACATGAGCTCGAGTTCGAGCACGAGGTGCTCGCCTCGTCGATGGTGACGGGCATAGTCATCATCGCGTGAAGGGGAGGTCGCGACCATTTTTGGCGACGTCGACGCGAAGCATAGGAAGCTTCGATCGATTTTGCATCGCCGTGGACGATCGGGTTTTAAGTCTTAGTCGTGATCGAGGCGGGTGATTGCTGTAAGGTATAATTTCTTTTTCCAATTTACATACATACAGAAAAAGAAGAAAATATATTGACAGAAATAGTTTTGTTTTCAATTAGATTTAATATGCAGAAATGGTTTTGTTTATAACAGAAATAGTTCACATATATATAGATAATCTGTGTATATGTATATTTATACAAGAAAATAATTATATGAAGTTTATAACAGGAATAGTTTTGTATAGAGGGAATTTCTGGATGAAATTTTATACTGTCTTTGTCATATAAAATGAAAGGTACATAAGATTCATGAGAGCATAAATTTTAAATGTTTTGAATTGGAGAGATATATAAAATAATAGGTTTAGTGGATAAATTATTAAATTAACTAATTTAATTATCAATATAAAGGGAATAGTTTGTTTAACTGGATAATCAATTTATTTTAAGTTACTAAAGGGAATTTTAGTTAAATGATGACATTAGTTAATTAAATTTATCAAATGGAAAATAAATCGTTCGATTGGTTCAATTATTAATAAAATCATATAAATATTTATACAAGGTCAAAGTCTGAAAGGAAGCAAGCCGGTTTGGATCGAATTTGCAAAACGGAAATCAAAGTGAGTTAATCTCACTCGGCTAAATTAAAACTAAATTCAAATTATTAAATTTGAATAATTTTTTGAATGGTTAAATTGATTGATGTGCTATAGTATGGTATTTTTGGAATTGGCATATTATATTGTGCTAACATCTGTGGATGCAGGGAAAACAGGTTGAAGGGATCCAACTGGATCCCTCAACATTTATTATTTAATATTCTCTGTTGTTATTACTTGATATTCTATGATGAATATATTGGAATATTGAATGTTATGGTTTGATTGGATATATTTGGGTATAATGAATTACCGAAAATATATAAATTGGATTTTGGAAAGAAAATAAAGGAAGTAAATTTGTAAACGAAATAATCTTAGGAAATTTGAATATATTAAGAATGAATTGAAAAAAAATAGAAGTAGTATGAAAATAATAATAAATAACTTCGAGTATGAAGGGAATTTTGAATAAACGAAATTAATGAATTGTAATTATATCAATTAAGGGTATAAAGAATTATTTTAAAATTCAAAGTTTAAATTTATTTAAAAGGATTAAGAAGTAATTTGAGAAATCAAAAATTGGTATTCTCAGTTAAAAAAAAATTAAATCATAATTAAGAAATAAAATCTGAATTTAATAGATTTTGATGTAAAAGGGAGTAAATTGGAAATCAATTTGGAAATTGATTCTAGTGTTTGGAATTGGAAATTTCAAGAAGAATATGAAGAGAAGTATATTTCTCTGGATAACTAAGTACATTTTCAAAATAAGTTTTTTTTTTAAAATAAGATAAAGGTTTTAATGTTGTTTTAAAAAAAGTATGTTCTTGGAAATTTATTATTTCTAAATGTTTAAATTCTAAAGTCAGTATTTTATTTAATCTATTATCGTAATAATTATTTAAAGAATGATTTGGTATTTTGTTTAAAGAAGAAAATCTAATATATAGTTATAAGGTAACCTTATTTTAGTATTTCTAAAAGTATTATTATAAATTAAGTATTAAAGTAATTTTTCTAAATTAAATGTTTAACATATTTTTCAATAAAGTGTTTTAAATTATTTTTAAATCTAAAGTTTGTGCTTGGTGATTTCAGTAGAAATAGAAATACTTGGAATTTAGTTTGAAAAAGGAAGATAGTTTGAAACCGTTTTCAAAGGATTGGAATTGAAATATATCTTGTAAAGATATTTTTTGGGATAAATAAATAATTTGGGAAATTATTTATTGGTTGATGGATGTTTGTGAACATTAATTGATAGTTAAATCACCGACTATCAATATAGGCCAAATGCGCTGATCGTTTCGAAGAGACCGGGATCGAGATCTATTTCTCAAAAACCACTTCGATCCGGTTTGTACGTTTCGTGGAAACGAGTTTGGATTCGAAGATGGAGCAGTGAAGTGCAAGGGCTAGTCGCTACTAATCCTGAGGATATTTCCAAAATAGATGTAGTAGGAATAGTGCCTTCGGTTCCGTTCGAACCCGGGATGGACTTGTATGGATGAATGCTTGCGAAACATCGTCAGGTGGACGATGGGCATTCTAAGGGATATGTTCTAAAAAGGTAACGCTTAGCCTCAAGCCTCATCAAATGGGAATGACTGAAAATCAGGAGTTATGCAGCAAGGCTAGGTGGGTAGCACCCAAGCAGGGTGAGGACATTCCTATCTAGATGTCCATTTTATTTTGGCTTAGTGGGCAGTTGCTGATCCCAACCGCGGGGTGATCTCACTCGGGATTATCCAGTAAGGGGTAGTCACGGTCTTGTGTTGCAAGGGAGCGGGCGTACTCCTTGGTACTGTGATCTAGGCCACGTACTGTGACAGGTGGTACCCCTGTGCCTAGTCATTAGTTGGAAATCCATTTTCCCTACAAGCCTTGTACGAGTTTTGTTTGTATTACCCACATTGTGGCTAGTAGCTGGAATTTAATAATGTAACAATTTCGGCTATTTTATAAGTATTTGTATATAGACCCTATTATAATATCAGAGAATTTCTATAAAAATTGTTTTAGCTATCCTAAGGTAAAAACCCGACATGTTTATTTGTGGCGTGGTCTTACGAGATGCTTTTGTTTTCAAAAGGGTTTTTCGAAACTTTAATAATCAATTGAGTGTGATTTTCTTACGCTGGTATTCCAGACTGACTCGGGTGTTATTTAACTGTAATGCTCGGGTCAGACCGAGTATTATAAAATACAGGATATGATGCTGTGGAGCTCAGGAGACGAGCTGGATGACGATACGTACTCCCGTACTTGTTTATATATATTCCGATGTGTTGTTTAGTTTTGTATCCAGTTGTATGTTATTGATGTTGAGTTGTGATTGATGTACTCTGATGATGTAATATAGTGTAACAACCCTAGATTTTGCCTATATATTTCAAATTTGACTTTATTTTATTTCAGACATTTCATTTTTTAAATATAAATGTTGATTTTTATGTGAATTATAGTTTCAAACTTGTATAAATTGAATATTTTACTGAAAAATGAATTTCTGGTCAAACTGGCCAAACTTTGACATTTAAACTTAAAACTTCAATTATTTAAAATCTTAAATAAAATTATGAAAATAGATGAAATAACTTGAATACTGCTTTTCGTTTCATTGAAAACGGATTTAAATTGTGAAAGTTATACTGTTTTCAATATTGTGTGTATGCTAAGTTATTTAATAATATTCTTTGTTTTAATGTATATAAATGATATTTTACTTGATATATCTTATCCTAATTTTTATATTTATGTTATTGTATATATATTTTTGTATTATAATAATTTTAAAATGAAGTAAACAATTTTCCAAAGTCATCGGTGATTTATTTGTAATTTCTGGACACCGTTTTGGATTTTTAAGCACTTTCTTTAAATCTTTTTCTATTTTCTTTTAATTTGATTTTTTTATATGTTTTAATATGTTATTTTAAGTATATTTTGTCTTTTAAATATTTTTAAAGTGATGTCTGAAATTTTCCAAAGCTTATTGAATTTATTTCCAAATTTTAAAGCCTAGTTTCCATTTTCTGGTATTTTCTTTATTTAAATTATATTTAAATTAAAATTAATATATTTGTTTGTGAATGAATTTTTAATTTTATGTTTTTATCTTTTTATAAATATTTTTACAAGTCCATATAAATTTTTCAAAGTTCATTCTGTTTATTTTCCATTTTTCTAGACTAGTTTGCAATTTTGTGCTATTTTCTTATTTTAACTTTATGTAATTAATAAATATTTATATATCTCTTATATTTTGTTATATTTTTGAAATTTTGACTGGAATCATTATTACTTTCAGTAATATAAACTTATATGAATAAATTAAGGAAATACCAAAGGTTTTAAAAGCTTTTGAAACGTAAGTCGTTTCTTTTACCGTTTCCTCATTTACTCTTTGGCAGTTTTTATTTATTTATTAGCCTTTACTTCTTTTGGCTGTATATTACTTTTTTTGGCCATGTATTCCAGTCTTCATTCACTGAAAAAAATTCCACTTCTCATTCATTCACGGCTAGGAGAAAAAAATTGGGTAATAGCCTCCTCTTTTTGCACTTTTTCTTCTATTTTTTCCATACTTTTGTCTTGTTTCTTTCTTCTATTTGCATGGCCTCCTCACTATTTCCAAGGCCACCACTCTCTAGATCTAGTCCCTGCCATCATCACCACCTACACTCCAGGTCATGACCATATCCGAGCCAATCATGGTGACAAAACCCCTCAAAATCCAACATATGCCTTGAAAACATGCTAGTTTGAGCCTTGTTGCTTCACCACTTCATTTTCCACCACCACCTCTGACCAGACCACCACACACACCCCAACATCATTCCAGATCTGAACTTGAATGGCCAAGCCAAACCACTCCAAGGCCGAGCCCTTTTGTTGACCAAAACATGCTATTTTGCCTTAAACCCTTAACATTCTCAAGTTGTAACCCCTCCACCTTCAATGCCTTGTAGCCGTGAATTCTTGTGTTCATACCTGACCCATGCTATGTCCAAACCTGAGCCAAATACACCCCTAGGCCATGCAAAACAATAGTAGAAAACAAGGCAAAAGATCGTGTGTTCATATTGCTTTTTATTCCAAAGTTATTTCAATTCAATCGGGTATTGAATCTATCTTTATGTTTAGTTTTGTTTATGGGTTGTGACAAGATCATTGAGCTTGGTTCTCTTCCCACTTGGATCTATTGTTGTGTCATCTTGACTTTTGGAATCCGTTTATGTCGTTTGTATTGCGATCTCCAGCTAAAAAGGTGAGTAAAGCTCACACGACATTTATACTTATGCAGTTGTGAAACAACAACAACTGAATGTATAGAAAAAATATGTGATGTTATAACTGCCTGTGATTGATTATATATGATGTTAAACCTGTTAAATTTCATTACATATCATCTGTTATTATATATATGTTGTTACTGTTCATTTTTATATATGTTTATCACACTGCAAGTTCCCTGTAGATTAGAGATCACTATGGGTTGAAATGATACATACCCGAACGGACTTTAGAATAGGGAAAAATCGTCATGGGCTGAAATGATAAGCCCGAACGGTTTTTATTTATTTTATTTAACTTGGGATTGCGGGTTTGAAATTATAGAACCCGGATTTTTTCTTGTTAAACTACGGATTGAAATGATACATATCTGTATCACTTGACCTAGGTTAGAAAACTATATACAGACCCGTGGTTATTTTATAAAGTATTTTGGATATTTTTAAGCATTTTAAAATATAAATTTATGAAATTTGATTTAAATAGATTTATAAATGTTTTAAAATAAAGAAAATTATGATTTTTTTTCTATGAGTTAAAAATGTAATTAATGAATGGTTAAATTGGATTATTGAATATAAATTAAGTTTGGAATTTTGGTTAAAAACGATATTTAAGTTATATGAATAAAATGGAAATTTAATTTTGTTGGAAATTGACAAATATAATAATTTGATTAAATTTGAATTTAAGTGATTTATTAAAGTATTATTGATTTTCTATGAATTTAAGTGGTTAAATAAATGAATGCTTAAAAAGTGAAATTTGAAAATACAACTTGATTTGGAAATGTGGAATTTGGGTTTTTTTAAAGTTTTAAGTTAATTAAGTAAATTGGGAATTTAGTTTAATTTGTTAAATGATAATTTGGAAATGTAAACATTAATAAAGTGTTAAATGTAAAATAGGAAGTTTACACTTGAATTTATTAAGTGGATTTGTGAAATTTGATTTAATTATAAAATGTTGCTTTGTAAAAATCATTAATTAAAAGAGTATTTAATGAACATCTTTGAATGTTAAAATATGATTGTTATAATGTTTAAATGGTTTAAATTGAAATGTTTTCAAGTATAACTTTCAGCACCTTTTTCTGAATGTTGTAAAGGTTGAAATATTCAATGTTTATAGTTTTAACTTAGTAAATGAACTCATAATGGTTTAAAACTTTGGAAATTGAATACTTGATTTGAAAGTATATAAACTTAAATTTTAAATGGTTTAAATGAATTATTTTGATTAAACTATAAGCTATAAAGAAGGTGATTTGGGATGATAATAAATGAATGATATCTATGAATTTAAAGAGTATTTAAAGTTGAATATTTGGATTTGAATTTATATAATGATTTGAAACTGAAGCTTTGGAAAGATATGATATTTTGATATATATTAAATGTTTTGAAATGAAGCTTTGGAAAGATATGATATTTTGATGTAAAAAAACATTTTGGAATGAAGTTTTGAAAGATATGATATTTTAATATCTTAAAATGATTTGAAAGGTGTATTGAAAGGATATGATAATTTAATATATTGAAATGGTTAGAAATGACTTGATATTTATTTTGATAAATATTTGAATTTGAAAGATATGGTATGTAGATTTTTTGAAATGGTTTTGGAAATGATTAAATCTTTATTTTGATAAAGATTCGGATTGAAAGGGATACTTTATTTTTAAGTATAAAATATTGTTTTAAAAGTTATAACCACGGGTTATAATAACGATTGGTTGTTAAAGAGACCGGGATCGGATATTGTCTTATAGCCGGCCAATACCGAAAACCACCTTAACAACTGTGTACGCGGTGGAGATTCCAGAATGAAGTAGGATGGTGGTGACGTTCTCGAGGTATATTACGTGGACCCGACTCCCGCGAGTTGGCATAAGGTGGCTAAAACAGGAGCGATTGACGGACTAATAAGGTAGCACCTTTGATCGGACGCACTTCTTCGTATGCCATTCTATTACTTTGTGATTGTTAGGTGCGCACCTTTGATATGGGAGTGTTGTTCGAGGTGGGCGGTAGCTGCGCGCTACGCATTACCACCGGTCCGTAAGCGTAATTGGTATATCTACCCTGGCATTGCCTAGTTGTGCTGTGTGTAACGTACGCGATTTTTCGTTGCCGAAAAACCGAAATGTTATGGGTTTTAAGAAAGAATTTAAGAAAAGAGAAGAGAGGAAAGATAGAGACATAGAGAGAAAAGAGAATAGAGGGAAAAGAAAACAGAGAATAGAAAATAGAACGGAACAGAAAGAAAACAATAGAACAACATCAGAATCTCACAATTCGCAGCGGAACAACATATAATAATAAATAAATAATCTTTAAACAAAGAACTATATCAGTTATTACATTACATCACATTTCATTACATCATATCATCATAGTGTATAACAACATACAACAACAAACAGTGCAGCGGAAAAAGAAATACTATATAAACTAGAAATACGCCATGCCATCCAGCTTGCCTCCAGCAACTCCAGAATATCCAGAATATCCTGATAAACCTAACTCTTAACTGCCCGTGTGGAAATTGGTGGGCACCCAGAGTTTAGGAAGGAAAACAATAAACTCCAAGTCAGTCATGTGACTGGTGTGAGAACTCAAAACAGTTTATTTATCTTTAAAATCAAAATAGAGGAATATTTTTAAAGTCAATTCGCAATGCTTTTAAAAATGAGACTACCATAAGGCCTCCCGCACACACACACACAATGCAAACGCAGAATCGGAGGAGATTTCTCCTTATGATAGTCAAAGATGCTTGATACGCATTTAAAAAGAGCATTTGATATTATTACTAGTGCATAGTGTAGAAAAAATTTATTTCGAAAGTAGAATATAAATCTTAGCCAGCATAGACATTTCGAACTATGCCTACTATAGCTACCATCTAAACAGTGGTGACCACCATAAGTAAATGGCAGGTTCTACAACTAATACCGTACAAGGTTTCGTATTGGGAATTGGATTTCCAACGAATGATCAGGCCAAGGAACTTCCCATTGCCACATGAGAATGCCTCTGGATGGACATCCCCGAGAACCAAACCGGATCTCTACCAACACAAGGCCAGGTTACCCCTAACTGAGTAACAACTGACCGAATATGCCATCCCCCGGTCCTTTGGGACCTTTTCACCGAGCGCTCGTAATCAATTCACACAATCATAACAAAGTGTTTTCAACATGAGTAAGTATCTGGGCTCCATACCATGATACCACCCTTTTCCAGAAGGAAATGCACACATCCTAAAGGGCGCTACCCCTCATAACCTTGCTGCATCTTTCCTGTTTTGACCATTCACGGGGTGTGAGGCTCGACGAAGTCACGTCCACAAAAACATACTTTATACAAAAGCCATGCTTTGGGTCAACAAATGATCATAGAAATGATCACCAAGATAGACGATCAAATAAACGATCCTATCACAAATAATCAACACAATGATCATTTACAGCAACACTCAGCATGTCACATTACCAAATTGGGAATATATCGCTGATAACCTTCAACTATATAACCTCTGAGCTCGTACGTCTCAGAGAAGGGCGTTAAGCTAAGAGAATAAATTCTCCGCCACCAACAGAAATATATTTGAAAGAAATCGGCTTTATATCTCAACTTGTAATGTCAGACATACAATCCATACAAGTCTGTTCCGGGCTCGAACAAAACCGAAGGCACTTACAAAGAAGTCCTTGCAATCCGGATAATCTCTAATCACGTCCGGACTTCCCATCACATAGGGAGAACTCAATACCGTAGCTACTCGGTGCAGAGTCAATCGACGAGTTGTCCTTTCGCTTTCAAAAAGATCCGGTCTTCAACACCGATCTTCAAATGCAATTCACAACGACGTATCACAGATTCGGAATGGGTTATACAACCCCATGGTCCTTTCCCCGTTAACCCGAATAGTGAGCGCTTATTCAAAAATAAGTGTGGCATTCAAATTCAATCAAATCACATCAAATACCCATTCAAAGGGAAATATTGATAGTCGGTTATTGAACTATCAATGGATATGCACACATCACCAGATTCCAAATAATTTTCCAAATTATTTATTTTCCAAAATATCTTTACAAGATATATATTTTCAACACTTCAAAAATAAATCAATATTTATTTTTTTAACAAATTCCACTTTCTATTCATAAATTCCATAGTGAATTTATATTTCACAATATCTATGAATATATGATTTCAATTATTCATTTCAGTTTATCTTCAAAAAGATAAATTCTCTAATATTCACTTTATATTGGAAAACATTTCCCATACTTATTTATTTATAAGTAATTCACAAATTTTATTTATTTTCAACCTTTGGAAAATATTCAATATACTTAAATCGAAATTAAGTATATATTTTATTCTTTAAGGAAATCATTCTCTTAAACATATTTATTTGGGCCAAAACGAATGTTGCGTAAAACATCGTTACGACAACCCAAAATCACTAGTATAGGGATTCGAAATTAAAATAGATATATAAATCCCAATACTATACAAAACATTTCCTTTCGGAAATCATTTACTATAACAACAGTGTTATAGTCCACTATTTCCTTTTATTTCTCGAAACGTCTATTTCAACAATAAATGTTGAAATCTATGGTTTCGAATCTCGACACATTTTAAAACATCGTTAGATCGTTTTAATTCTATTTAAAACATCAAATCTAAACATTTTCTTTAACATATTATTCACTATTCAAAAACGTGAATATACTATGTTAACAACTTTCATCACTTCTATTCATTTTATTTCAAAGGGTTATTCACAGTCAAAAATGTGAATATAACTCCATTAATAGGTTTCAACAATTAACTTATCAAAATAAGTCGTTTGCGAATTTATAAAAACACGTTTATAAATTCCATTTCTATTTATTTTATAACAACTTCCTTTTATAAATTCCTTTATTAACCTATCTCAATTCATATCTCAATGATATACTAGAAATTCATATTATAAGTTAAATGCTTATAAAACGATTATTTTACAAAATCGTTTCTTTGAACTTCATAATTATAAATCTTATAACTTATAAGATTCAATTATTCATCCAAATATATTCTTTTAATAAATTTATAAATTTTATAAACCTACTGCTTATAAAAATTTCTTTTATAACCTCATCGTTTATAATTCTATAAATTTCATTCACTTATGAAATCCATTTTCACTTCATTCAAACACTTATAAAAACTCGTTTTATAATATCAATATTTTAATTTATAAATATCCATTTATAAATCTCTTAATATAATTCAATTTATATTATTCTTTTTAAAACGTCTTTAATCTCCTTTATAATTTCATCCTTCTGATTTATAAAATAATTAAATTTCATAAATCCTATATTTAACTTTTCACAATAATTTCAAAAATCCCGATTAAACTATTTTATAAAACCATTAACCCCATATTTTCAAAAATAAATCTTTAATCGTATTTCTCAAAAACCATAATTTTTATAATATTAAAAATTATAACGTTTATTTATTTAAAATGGATCAATTCCAGACATATAGTATATTTTCAAAAATCACTTTAAAAATCATTTTAAAGTTCCAAATTTGGTCCAATGTTGCTACATACCAAATAGTCAATCACGACAACAACGATATCATATATCGATATGATAATCCATCAAATATCAAAATATCTGAAATCAAATAAAAACTGTTGAGGAATCCTGTTGGATCCCTCCAACCTGTTTTCATGCATCCACAAACATTAGCACAATACCAATTTCGCTCCAGTACGAAATTATCACGGTATATGGGATTTAAAATATTATCCGCTTAATAGACGGCGCAATAGGGTCTCATCCGCTAAACAAAAAATGCGGGAAATCAATAACTCCAATATATACATATGCCAATATATATATATATTGATATTATATATAATACCAATTTCACTGTTTATGAAATATTCGCGGTATATGTTTTTAATAAATAACATCCGCTTACTAACGGCGCATAATGTCTATTTTAACAATCAATAGATATCAATCATTATTCAAACATGCATTCAAATATTTTAAATCTAACTATTTAAAATAAAATCGAAACTGATTCGATTGAGTGAGAAGTTCTCACCTTGATTTCAATTTCGTTTTAGCGATTTATTTCAAATAAAATTAAAAGGACGTTTAATTTTACACGAAATTTTCACTAACTCCAAACGACTCCAATCTAACTCCATCGCGTAGTGCTCGTCCATACGATTCCAACGCAACTGGTTTCGCGCGGTTTCGACCTCGTATGAAAAAGTTACAAATATTTGAAGTTACACGAGTTTTTATATAAAAAAATTACAACTTAAATTAAATTTTATAAACCCACTACCCCTCATCACCCTTGGATCCTTCATCATGCCATCATAGCCGCACGTCACCATCTCCTACATCACGCGTTCACCCTACAGGCTTCAACACCGCAACCATGAACCCATACTCATAGATTAGGGTTTAAATTTTCGCCGTTTATACTCGATGAAACTTCATCACGTCGCCACCACGTCGAAGCTCGTCACTTGCTCTATGTTCGGCCATCACCTTGTGGAGCTCGGCCATCCCCCCACCTCGAACCACGTGCACGAACCGGCCCCCTTCATACAACAATTGCCGTCAATCCACAACTCCAAACACGATCTCCACCGTTGAAAACGTAGCTCTCATCGCCCTCTTCAATACTCTAGTTGAAAGTTTATTGTAATATTGAGTGGATTGGGAGATAATTGGAGGAGAAGCTCGTGAATTTCTGGCCATTCATGCCTAACGGAGGCGGCGGCTGATAAAATTAGGGTTTTGCTTTTTTTTTTCTTTTTTTTTGTGAATTTATGGGCTATTTATAGGAAAAAAATCGAACACTATTCATCCGGAAATTCCGAACTCCGATTCACGCGCCGTAATCAGCGTTCCTAGGGTTTATCCCGCGTTCCGGACACAATGGAACAGGTTTCGGAAGCTAATTCGGACATCTGTGCGAGTTATGGCAACAAACGATCGATTTAAATTAAATCGATTTAAGCGATTTTCTAGGCGTTTTAATTTGTACCGGACAAACGGTAAATCCAATTGACTTGAAATTTGAAACCTTACAATAATATCACATTAAGGATCCGATGAAACTGGTTTCGTCGAAATCCGAGACTTTTTGAAAAATGGCTATTTTAACTCGCCAAATTAAAATTAAAAACAAATCGATGCGTTTCGAGCTGCCACGCTCAAACGGTAACTCCGATTGACACGAAAATTGAAATCCGGTAATAACTAACTATTACGGATCCAATGGATCTGGTTTCGTTCAATTCTGAGACTGTTCAAAAATTGACTATTTTACAGTCGATTATTAAATATTAAAATATTCAATTTTCACAAATTAACTTTTAATTCGATTTTAAAAGTTCTAAAATATCGTTCTAACTCCAACATGATAAAATAAAATTTTACAAATCATTTTCAATCATATTTAACCCAATTTTCAATTATTTCCATAATTTAACATATTAAATTATCGATTTTAATTATCCAATTAAATCCAATTATTCAAATAAAAATTTATTTGACTTATAAATTCACTTATTAATATTTAAAATTAATTAAATATTCAAATTTAAATTATCAAAAAATTCTGGGTCGTTACAATCTTCCCCCCTTAAAAGAATTTCGTCCTCAAAATTAACAAGTAAGGAAAATTACAGAATTTATTAACTTTCCAAAAATTCATAATTAAATTCCTTACAAAACTTACTAAGTTTCCAAATCATACTTAGTTATCTTTTCAAAAACAACTACTATTGTTTAACTTTCCATTCCAAATCAAAGTTAAAGTTTTCAAAAAATTTCCAATTTTCTTCAAATTTTTCTAACGCCTTAAATTTTCGGAAAAATTCGCCATAGTCTCCTTTGCGCGGCTCGATCCGAAAAAAAAAATGACAGTATATATATCACAAATATACATCTCATCAAGTAATGAGGCATCCCGCAGGGAAAAAAGTATAAAAGTACGGTATGTAATCCGAGATATGTACCTTATTTTTTTTATTAGCAAGCATATACGGCTAATATAGCGCGAAAGCGAGCTCCAAATGCGAAGCAAACGCAATCCGCACCTACTAATCACTCAACAAACAACATGAGAATCATGTATATAGACAATAGTATCAATATACAACATATAGCAACATAATAACTATATATGCCAACATAGCAAATGAAACAAAAGCAATAAATTCAACCATCAACCAACTATCATTCATAACCAATAAATATTCATTCATATTCTCATTAATATTCAATGAATTGGGTTTTCAATTTAATCTCATTTGATTCATTAACAGTGGATGTTCTTACTAACATTCATTTTCATATCAACTTAATTCACATTCAATTGATTAACATTCAATATCTCTTAAGTTATACTCCATTTAGCTTCACAGTTTCACTTCTTATATATATAAGTTTATTTCACAATTGTAAACCACTTTAATTATAATTCAATTCTTATAATTCTTTTGCTTATACAATTATTCTTCAATTTAGATTATTCAAGCAATTAAACAATCCACTTATATACATTAATAATTCTAAAAATTATTCCTTCATATATAAAATATACTCAAGGTAAAATTATTTCATTTACCCAATTTGAAAACTATATTGTGTCGAATTGTTCTATTCAAGTGTTTAGAAACCCCTTCGATTCAGTTTCGAGGCTGCGCCGACGAAGGTTCATATGCCACTCAACAAACCAATCATCACAATATAAAACAATTTTATATTCACTAACAAATACGCTCTCATAGCTATTATTACACTCAAATCATTCTAGAGCACTACTAACTCTATCTCTAATGAGTAATACCCAACAGAACCATGGTTGTCGCTTAACCATATGCTCCGTTACCAAATGTAACGTACGCGATTTTTCGTTGCCGAAAAACCGAAATGTTATGGGTTTTAAGAAAGAATTTAAGAAAAGAGAAGAGAGGAAAGATAGAGACATAGAGAGAAAAGAGAATAGAGGGAAAAGAAAACAGAGAATAGAAAATAGAACGGAACAGAAAGAAAACAATAGAACAACATCAGAATCTCACAATTCGCAGCGGAACAACATATAATAATAAATGAATAATCTTTAAACAAAGAACTATATCAGTTATTACATTACATCACATTTCATTACATCATATCATCATAGTGTATAACAACATACAACAACAAACAGTGCAGCGGAAAAAGAAATACTATATAAACTAGAAATACGCCATGCCATCCAGCTTGCCTCCAGCAACTCCAGAATATCCAGAATATCCTGATAAACCTAACTCTTAACTGCCCGTGTGGAAATTGGTGGGCACCCAGAGTTTAGGAAGGAAAACAATAAACTCCAAGTCAGTCATGTGACTGGTGTGAGAACTCAAAACAGTTTATTTATCTTTAAAATCAAAATAGAGGAATATTTTTAAAGTCAATTCGCAATGCTTTTAAAAATGAGACTACCATAAGGCCTCCCGCACACACACACAATGCAAACGCAGAATCGGAGGAGATTTCTCCTTATGATAGTCAAAGATGCTTGATACGCATTTAAAAAGAGCATTTGATATTATTACTAGTGCATAGTATAGAAAAAATTTATTTCGAAAGTAGAATATAAATCTTAGCCAGCATAGACATTTCGAACTATGCCTACTATAGCTACCATCTAAACAGTGGTGACCACCATAAGTAAATGGCAGGTTCTACAACTAATACCGTACAAGGTTTCGTATTGGGAATTGGATTTCCAACGAATGATCAGGCCAAGGAACTTCCCATTGCCACATGAGAATGCCTCTGGATGGACATCCCCGAGAACCAAACCGGATCTCTACCAACACAAGGCCGGGTTACCCCTAACTGAGTAACAACTGACCGAATATGCCATCCCCCGGTCCTTTGGGACCTTTTCACCGAGCGCTCGTAATCAATTCACACAATCATAACAAAGTGTTTTCAACATGAGTAAGTATCTGGGCTCCATACCATGATACCACCCTTTTCCAGAAGGAAATGCACACATCCTAAAGGGCGCTACCCCTCATAACCTTGCTGCATCTTTCCTGTTTTGACCATTCACGGGGTGTGAGGCTCGACGAAGTCACGTCCACAAAAACATACTTTATACAAAAGCCATGCTTTGGGTCAACAAATGATCATAGAAATGATCACCAAGATAGACGATCAAATAAACGATCCTATCACAAATAATCAACACAATGATCATTTACAGCAACACTCAGCATGTCACATTACCAAATTGGGAATATATCGCTGATAACCTTCAACTATATAACCTCTGAGCTCGTACGTCTCAGAGAAGGGCGTTAAGCTAAGAGAATAAATTCTCCGCCACTAATAGAAATATATTTGAAAGAAATCGGCTTTATATCTCAACTTGTAATGTCAGACATACAATCCATACAAGTCTGTTCCGGGCTCGAACAAAACCGAAGGCACTTACAAAGAAGTCCTTGCAATCCGAACAATCTCTAATCACGTCCGGACTTCCCATCACATAGGGAGAACTCAATACCATAGCTACTCGGTGCAGAGTCAATCGACGAGTTGTCCTTTCGCTTTCAAAAAGATCTGGTCTTCAACACCGATCTTCAAATGCAATTCACAACGACGTATCACAGATTCGAAATGGGTTATACGACCCCAAGGTCCTTTCCCGGTTAACCCGAATAGTGAGCGCTTATTCAAAAATAAGTGTGGCATTCAAATTCAATCAAATCACATCAAATACCCATTCAAAGGGAAATATTGATAGTCGGTTATTGAACTATCAATGGATATGCACACATCACCAGATTCCAAATAATTTTCCAAATTATTTATTTTCCAAAATATCTTTACAAGATATATATTTTCAACACTTCAAAAATAAATCAATATTTATTTTTTTAACAAATTCCACTTTCTATTCATAAATTCCATAGTGAATTTATATTTCACAATATCTATGAATATATGATTTCAATTATTCATTTCAATTTATCTTCAAAAAGATAAATTCTCTAATATTCACTTTATATTGGAAAACATTTCCCATACTTATTTATTTATAAGTAATTCACAAATTTTATTTATTTTCAACCTTTGGAAAATATTCAATATACTTAAATCGAAATTAAGTATATATTTTATTCTTTAAGGAAATCATTCTCTTAAACATATTTATTTGGGCCAAAACGAATGTTGCGTAAAACATCGTTACGACAACCCAAAATCACTAGTATAGGGATTCGAAATTAAAATAGATATATAAATCCCAATACTATACAAAACATTTCCTTTCGGAAATCATTTACTATAACAACAGTGTTATAGTCCACTATTTCCTTTTATTTCTCGAAACGTCTATTTCAACAATAAATGTTGAAATCTATGGTTTCGAATCTCGACACATTTTAAAACATCGTTAGATCGTTTTAATTCTATTTAAAACATCAAATCTAAACATTTTCTTTAACATATTATTCACTATTCAAAAACGTGAATATACTATGTTAACAACTTTCATCACTTCTATTCATTTTATTTCAAAGGGTTATTCACAGTCAAAAATGTGAATATAACTCCATTAATAGGTTTCAACAATTAACTTATCAAAATAAGTCGTTTGCGAATTTATAAAAACACGTTTATAAATTCCATTTCTATTTATTTTATAACAACTTCCTTTTATAAATTCCTTTATTAACCTATCTCAATTCATATCTCAATGATATACTAGAAATTCATATTATAAGTTAAATGCTTATAAAACGATTATTTTACAAAATCGTTTCTTTGAACTTCATAATTATAAATCTTATAACTTATAAGATTCAATTATTCATCCAAATATATTCTTTTAATAAATTTATAAATTTTATAAACATACTGCTTATAAAAATTTCTTTTATAACCTCATCGTTTATAATTCTATAAATTTCATTCACTTATGAAATCCATTTTCACTTCATTCAAACACTTATAAAAACTCGTTTTATAATATCAATATTTTAATTTATAAATATCCATTTATAAATCTCTTAATATAATTCAATTTATATTATTCTTTTTAAAACGTCTTTAATCTCCTTTATAATTTCATCCTTCTGATTTATAAAATAATTAAATTTCATAAATCCTATATTTAACTTTTCACAATAATTTCAAAAATCCCGATTAAACTATTTTATAAAACCATTAACCCCATATTTTCAAAAATAAATCTTTAATCGTATTTCTCAAAAACCATAATTTTTATAATATTAAAAATTATAACGTTTATTTATTTAAAATGGATCAATTCCAGACATATAGTATATTTTCAAAAATCACTTTAAAAATCATTTTAAAGTTCCAAATTTGGTCCAATGTTGCTACATACCAAATAGTCAATCACGACAACAACGATATCATATATCGATATGATAATCCATCAAATATCAAAATATCTGAAATCAAATAAAAACTGTTGAGGAATCCTGTTGGATCCCTCCAACCTGTTTTCATGCATCCACAAACATTAGCACAATACCAATTTCGCTCCAGTACGAAATTATCACGGTATATGGGATTTAAAATATTATCCGCTTAATAGACGGCGCAATAGGGTCTCATCCGCTAAACAAAAAATGCGGGAAATCAATAACTCCAATATATACATATGCCAATATATATATATATTGATATTATATATAATACCAATTTCACTGTTTATGAAATATTCGCGGTATATGTTTTTAATAAATAACATCCGCTTACTAACGGCGCATAATGTCTATTTTAACAATCAATAGATATCAATCATTATTCAAACATGCATTCAAATATTTTAAATCTAACTATTTAAAATAAAATCGAAACTGATTCGATTGAGTGAGAAGTTCTCACCTTGATTTCAATTTCGTTTTAGCGATTTATTTCAAATAAAATTAAAAGGACGTTTAATTTTACACGAAATTTTCACTAACTCCAAACGACTCCAATCTAACTCCATCGCGTAGTGCTCGTCCATACGATTCCAACGCAACTGGTTTCGCGCGGTTTCGACCTCGTATGAAAAAGTTACAAATATTTGAAGTTACACGAGTTTTTATATAAAAAAATTACAACTTAAATTAAATTTTATAAACCCACTACCCCTCATCACCCTTGGATCCTTCATCATGCCATCATAGCCGCACGTCACCATCTCCTACATCACGCGTTCACCCTACAGGCTTCAACACCGCAACCATGAACCCATACTCATAGATTAGGGTTTAAATTTTCGCCGTTTATACTCGATGAAACTTCATCACGTCGCCACCACGTCGAAGCTCGTCACTTGCTCTATGTTCGGCCATCACCTTGTGGAGCTCGGCCATCCCCCCACCTCGAACCACGTGCACGAACCGGCCCCCTTCATACAACAATTGCCGTCAATCCACAACTCCAAACACGATCTCCACCGTTGAAAACGTAGCTCTCATCGCCCTCTTCAATACTCTAGTTGAAAGTTTATTGTAATATTGAGTGGATTGGGAGATAATTGGAGGAGAAGCTCGTGAATTTCTGGCCATTCATGCCTAACGGAGGCGGCGGCTGATAAAATTAGGGTTTTGCTTTTTTTTTTCTTTTTTTTTGTGAATTTATGGGCTATTTATAGGAAAAAAATCGAACACTATTCATCCGGAAATTCCGAACTCCGATTCACGCGCCGTAATCAGCGTTCCTAGGGTTTATCCCGCGTTCCGGACACAATGGAACAGGTTTCGGAAGCTAATTCGGACATCTGTGCGAGTTATGGCAACAAACGATCGATTTAAATTAAATCGATTTAAGCGATTTTCTAGGCGTTTTAATTTGTACCGGACAAACGGTAAATCCAATTGACTTGAAATTTGAAACCTTACAATAATATCACATTAAGGATCCGATGAAACTGGTTTCGTCGAAATCCGAGACTTTTTGAAAAATGGCTATTTTAACTCGCCAAATTAAAATTAAAAACAAATCGATGCGTTTCGAGCTGCCACGCTCAAACGGTAACTCCGATTGACACGAAAATTGAAATCCGGTAATAACTAACTATTACGGATCCAATGGATCTGGTTTCGTTCAATTCTGAGACTGTTCAAAAATTGACTATTTTACAGTCGATTATTAAATATTAAAATATTCAATTTTCACAAATTAACTTTTAATTCGATTTTAAAAGTTCTAAAATATCGTTCTAACTCCAACATGATAAAATAAAATTTTACAAATCATTTTCAATCATATTTAACCCAATTTTCAATTATTTCCATAATTTAACATATTAAATTATCGATTTTAATTATCCAATTAAATCCAATTATTCAAATAAAAATTTATTTGACTTATAAATTCACTTATTAATATTTAAAATTAATTAAATATTCAAATTTAAATTATCAAAAAATTCTGGGTCGTTACAATCTTCCCCCCTTAAAAGAATTTCGTCCTCAAAATTAACAAGTAAGGAAAATTACAGAATTTATTAACTTTCCAAAAATTCATAATTAAATTCCTTACAAAACTTACTAAGTTTCCAAATCATACTTAGTTATCTTTTCAAAAACAACTACTATTGTTTAACTTTCCATTCCAAATCAAAGTTAAAGTTTTCAAAAAATTTCCAATTTTCTTCAAATTTTTCTAACGCCTTAAATTTTCGGAAAAATTCGCCATAGTCTCCTTTGCGCGGCTCGATCCGAAAAAAAAAATGACAGTATATATATCACAAATATACATCTCATCAAGTAATGAGGCATCCCGCAGGGAAAAAAGTATAAAAGTACGGTATGTAATCCGAGATATGTACCTTATTTTTTTTATTAGCAAGCATATACGGCTAATATAGCGCGAAAGCGAGCTCCAAATGCGAAGCAAACGCAATCCGCACCTACTAATCACTCAACAAACAACATGAGAATCATGTATATAGACAATAGTATCAATATACAACATATAGCAACATAATAACTATATATGCCAACATAGCAAATGAAACAAAAGCAATAAATTCAACCATCAACCAACTATCATTCATAACCAATAAATATTCATTCATATTCTCATTAATATTCAATGAATTGGGTTTTCAATTTAATCTCATTTGATTCATTAACAGTGGATGTTCTTACTAACATTCATTTTCATATCAACTTAATTCACATTCAATTGATTAACATTCAATATCTCTTAAGTTATACTCCATTTAGCTTCACAGTTTCACTTCTTATATATATAAGTTTATTTCACAATTGTAAACCACTTTAATTATAATTCAATTCTTATAATTCTTTTGCTTATACAATTATTCTTCAATTTAGATTATTCAAGCAATTAAACAATCCACTTATATACATTAATAATTCTAAAAATTATTCCTTCATATATAAAATATACTCAAGGTAAAATTATTTCATTTACCCAATTTGAAAACTATATTGTGTCGAATTGTTCTATTCAAGTGTTTAGAAACCCCTTCGATTCAGTTTCGAGGCTGCGCCGACGAAGGTTCATATGCCACACAACAAACCAATCATCACAATATAAAACAATTTTATATTCACTAACAAATACGCTCTCATAGCTATTATTACACTCAAATCATTCTAGAGCACTACTAACTCTATCTCTAATGAGTAATACCCAACAGAACCATGGTTGTCGCTTAACCATATGCTCCGTTACCAAATGTAACGTACGCGATTTTTCGTTGCCGAAAAACCGAAATGTTATGGGTTTTAAGAAAGAATTTAAGAAAAGAGAAGAGAGGAAAGATAGAGACATAGAGAGAAAAGAGAATAGAGGGAAAAGAAAACAGAGAATAGAAAATAGAACGGAACAGAAAGAAAACAATAGAACAACATCAGAATCTCACAATTCGCAGCGGAACAACATATAATAATAAATGAATAATCTTTAAACAAAGAACTATATCAGTTATTACATTACATCACATTTCATTACATCATATCATCATAGTGTATAACAACATACAACAACAAACAGTGCAGCGGAAAAAGAAATACTATATAAACTAGAAATACGCCATGCCATCCAGCTTGCCTCCAGCAACTCCAGAATATCCAGAATATCCTGATAAACCTAACTCTTAACTGCCCGTGTGGAAATTGGTGGGCACCCAGAGTTTAGGAAGGAAAACAATAAACTCCAAGTCAGTCATGTGACTGGTGTGAGAACTCAAAACAGTTTATTTATCTTTAAAATCAAAATAGAGGAATATTTTTAAAGTCAATTCGCAATGCTTTTAAAAATGAGACTACCATAAGGCCTCCCGCACACACACACAATGCAAACGCAGAATCGGAGGAGATTTCTCCTTATGATAGTCAAAGATGCTTGATACGCATTTAAAAAGAGCATTTGATATTATTACTAGTGCATAGTATAGAAAAAATTTATTTCGAAAGTAGAATATAAATCTTAGCCAGCATAGACATTTCGAACTATGCCTACTATAGCTACCATCTAAACAGTGGTGACCACCATAAGTAAATGGCAGGTTCTACAACTAATACCGTACAAGGTTTCGTATTGGGAATTGGATTTCCAACGAATGATCAGGCCAAGGAACTTCCCATTGCCACATGAGAATGCCTCTGGATGGACATCCCCGAGAACCAAACCGGATCTCTACCAACACAAGGCCGGGTTACCCCTAACTGAGTAACAACTGACCGAATATGCCATCCCCCGGTCCTTTGGGACCTTTTCACCGAGCGCTCGTAATCAATTCACACAATCATAACAAAGTGTTTTCAACATGAGTAAGTATCTGGGCTCCATACCATGATACCACCCTTTTCCAGAAGGAAATGCACACATCCTAAAGGGCGCTACCCCTCATAACCTTGCTGCATCTTTCCTGTTTTGACCATTCACGGGGTGTGAGGCTCGACGAAGTCACGTCCACAAAAACATACTTTATACAAAAGCCATGCTTTGGGTCAACAAATGATCATAGAAATGATCACCAAGATAGACGATCAAATAAACGATCCTATCACAAATAATCAACACAATGATCATTTACAGCAACACTCAGCATGTCACATTACCAAATTGGGAATATATCGCTGATAACCTTCAACTATATAACCTCTGAGCTCGTACGTCTCAGAGAAGGGCGTTAAGCTAAGAGAATAAATTCTCCGCCACTAATAGAAATATATTTGAAAGAAATCGGCTTTATATCTCAACTTGTAATGTCAGACATACAATCCATACAAGTCTGTTCCGGGCTCGAACAAAACCGAAGGCACTTACAAAGAAGTCCTTGCAATCCGAACAATCTCTAATCACGTCCGGACTTCCCATCACATAGGGAGAACTCAATACCATAGCTACTCGGTGCAGAGTCAATCGACGAGTTGTCCTTTCGCTTTCAAAAAGATCTGGTCTTCAACACCGATCTTCAAATGCAATTCACAACGACGTATCACAGATTCGAAATGGGTTATACGACCCCAAGGTCCTTTCCCGGTTAACCCGAATAGTGAGCGCTTATTCAAAAATAAGTGTGGCATTCAAATTCAATCAAATCACATCAAATACCCATTCAAAGGGAAATATTGATAGTCGGTTATTGAACTATCAATGGATATGCACACATCACCAGATTCCAAATAATTTTCCAAATTATTTATTTTCCAAAATATCTTTACAAGATATATATTTTCAACACTTCAAAAATAAATCAATATTTATTTTTTTAACAAATTCCACTTTCTATTCATAAATTCCATAGTGAATTTATATTTCACAATATCTATGAATATATGATTTCAATTATTCATTTCAATTTATCTTCAAAAAGATAAATTCTCTAATATTCACTTTATATTGGAAAACATTTCCCATACTTATTTATTTATAAGTAATTCACAAATTTTATTTATTTTCAACCTTTGGAAAATATTCAATATACTTAAATCGAAATTAAGTATATATTTTATTCTTTAAGGAAATCATTCTCTTAAACATATTTATTTGGGCCAAAACGAATGTTGCGTAAAACATCGTTACGACAACCCAAAATCACTAGTATAGGGATTCGAAATTAAAATAGATATATAAATCCCAATACTATACAAAACATTTCCTTTCGGAAATCATTTACTATAACAACAGTGTTATAGTCCACTATTTCCTTTTATTTCTCGAAACGTCTATTTCAACAATAAATGTTGAAATCTATGGTTTCGAATCTCGACACATTTTAAAACATCGTTAGATCGTTTTAATTCTATTTAAAACATCAAATCTAAACATTTTCTTTAACATATTATTCACTATTCAAAAACGTGAATATACTATGTTAACAACTTTCATCACTTCTATTCATTTTATTTCAAAGGGTTATTCACAGTCAAAAATGTGAATATAACTCCATTAATAGGTTTCAACAATTAACTTATCAAAATAAGTCGTTTGCGAATTTATAAAAACACGTTTATAAATTCCATTTCTATTTATTTTATAACAACTTCCTTTTATAAATTCCTTTATTAACCTATCTCAATTCATATCTCAATGATATACTAGAAATTCATATTATAAGTTAAATGCTTATAAAACGATTATTTTACAAAATCGTTTCTTTGAACTTCATAATTATAAATCTTATAACTTATAAGATTCAATTATTCATCCAAATATATTCTTTTAATAAATTTATAAATTTTATAAACATACTGCTTATAAAAATTTCTACAGTTTATTTTAAAAGTAAGTTTATTTTACCAATAGACACTATTATAATATCGAAGTATTACTACGTAATAAATAGTTTAACGGATCCTTAGAGGATGGGAGGTCCCAAGCATCCTTTAAGTTACTTGTACTTTTACTACAGTTCACTTGAGTTGGTTTACATTGTATAAGTATGTATGTCCTGACTCGAGTGTTTGTATTTTTATTTACGCTCGGGTCAGCCTGAGTTATTCACAGATTTGGATTTCCACTTTCTGGAGATTGGAATCGCTGGACATTATCTACTTGTCAAGTTTTATCTTTTGCAGTCTATTGTTCCTTTCAACTCTTGTATTAGTAGACTTCTATGTAGTGAGACTTCCCTTGTACTTTATTTCTTCTATTGTATTTTATGTAACTCTGATATTTTATATAGTAGCTTCATGAACTACTATTTCTTTTACTTCCGCTGCATTATTATTACTCTGTGTCTGTGAATCTGTGATTTTATTTACTGTATATTCTGAGATTTGCCAAATTTTTATCTACAACGCGGTATTTTGAGCAATTCAATTCCGGCATGAGTGTCTACCTATACACTTATAATGGATGCGAATGGTTGAAAATACTGGGTCGTTACAGTTGGTATCAGAGCTTTGGCTCTAGGCAAAACTTAGAATGTATGGTAAATTTGATTTACAGAATCATTTTCATTCAAGCTTGAATCTCTTCCTTTTCGAATTTTGGAACGTTCCCTGCGGTTCCAAAGTTCATTCGTGTCCCTCACTATTCATTGTCTTTTGATTCTGGAGTATCCCATAACTCCACTTCGGATGATCTTTATAGTGAATTGGCGGTTTCGCCAATATTCTGATAAAGGGGTGAAACTCCTTTACAACTAGCATTGATTCACCCAGAGATTTATATTTATCCTCGGTTTATATGCTAGTATCTTTGGTTATTTTGGACTCTATCTCCTCAGATCGAATGTAGATTTACCCCAGAAAATCCATATCGATCTTACTCTTTAAGTCACGGTTGACCAGGTTAAGGTTGCCCGCGATTTATATAAACTTAATCAGTTCCTTATTCTGTTTTTAATCATCGAATCTTCCGAATCCAACTTATCTGTAAATCAAATTCTCTTTGATTTGAGTCCATCAAAATTTGAATCTTTATCCTTGTTTCGAAAATTTTATTCCTATATTTGGAAAAAAATCTAATATTATATATAAGTATAATTTTCAGAATTTTATAATTAATTTAACTAGTTGTCAAGAGATAATAGTCTTTATTTATGGTTTTGTAAACCATGGGTTTTGTCTCATATAAATAATTGAATATAAACAATGGTTATAAATTAATTTGGAAATAGAAATGAATTTAAAACAAGAACTTGAGAATTCAATTTTCGACGGTTTCAAACCTTATGTTTTAATTTTAAAAGGATATGTTATTTAAAGTATTTTCGAATAGGAATTTGTTTTCAAATAACTTGAAAGTTTAAAAATTAGTGCTCTTCTCTTTGTCGCTGGAAAATAACTTCGGTGATGATCGCGACATCATCAACGTTCATTTTCGAGTTTCGAAGTGAAGAGACCGCTCTGTAGACTTACTACAGCTTTGTTTTGGTAAATCAAATTGATTTGATTTGAATTTCTAAAATATGACTTGATCTATAATATATATAGACATATGATTTAAATTTTTGATTTGATAAACTATGTACATACCTTTAGTTATCTCTAAATGGTTTAAAGAAATCAGAAATTTAATTCTTAAATTTTATTTTTAAAGAATAATTTCAATTATAAAAAGAAAATCAAAAATTTTGGATAAATAACTCAAACTTGAGATAATTAAATTGGAAAGTTTTATTTGTATAATACTCAATTGCATTCCAATATAACTTACCTTAATTTTAGAAGTTAACAATGTAATTGGATAATATACAATATATTTATAAATAAAATTTGAGTGGTTATAATAAACGTTATACACTTGTATTTTAAGTATAAAATGATTAATAGAGGTAAATAGAATAAAGGGTAATTGAATAACCTACAATAAAATAATTTTAAAAGGACTAAGAATAAAAGAAAGCAGTTATAATAAGTGTAAGTATATTTAACATAAGTGATGAATATATTGAGAGGAATAAATTTAATTTTAATTAGGAATAAAGAAGAATAAAATTTATTAAGTACATTGTGAGTGTAAAAATGATTATTTTTCAAACCCATGGTATTAAAAATTGTTAATTTAAGATGATTGGATAATAAGATAATGAAATTTGAGATAGTTAAGATTTATTTAACTTGTGTAAAGATTTATTCTCTATTTAAGTTGAAATTTCCATGCTTTCAAATTTATTTCCTTATTTTGTTTTTCAAACTATCTTTTGGTTGTCCTTATCATCCTTATCTTGCTATAGACTGATATAGGCATCTTTCTATAATCTTTCTGTTTAGAAATCTTTCTATAATCTTTGATAATCTACATCTTGTTAAACTTACCGATAACAATAGTTATCAGGTATAATTTCAATCTCCTTGTCATCTTATCTTAATCCTATTTCACTCTATCTTTGTCTGTGCTTTCTCGTACCTCATTCCTTTTCGGGGACGAAAAGTTTTGAGTGGGGGAGAGTGTAACAACCCTAGATTTTTCCTATATATTTTAAATTTGACTTTATTTTATTTTATTATTTTAAATTTGTTTTATTTCAAGCATTTCATTTTATAAATATAAATGTTGATTTTTAAGTGAATTATAGTTTCAAACTTGTATAAATTGAATATTTTACTGAAAAGTGAATTTCTGGTCAAACTTTGACTTTTAAACTTCAAACTTAAATTATTTAAAATATTAATTTTTTTTATGAAAATAGATGAAATAACTTGAATACTGCTTTTCGTTTCATTGAAAACGGATTTAAATTGTGAAAGGTATACTGTTTTGAATATTGTGTGTATATTAAGTTATTTAACAATATTCTTTGTTTGAATGTATATAAATGATATTTTACTTGATATATCTTATCCTAATTTGTATATTTATGCTATTGTATGTATATTTTTGTATTATAATAATTTTAACATGAAGTAAACAGTTTTCCAAAGTTAATGGTGATTTATTTGTAATTTCTGGACACCATTTTGGATTTTTAAGCAATTTCTTTGAATCTTTTTCTATTTTCTTTAAATTTAATATTTTTTATATGTGTTAATATGTTATTTTAAGTATATTTTGTCTTTTAAGTATTTTTAAAGTGATGTTTGAATTTTTCCAAAGCTTATTGAATTTATTTCCAAATTTTAAAGCCTAGTTTCCATTTTTCTGCTATTTTCTTTATTTAAATTATATTTAAATTAAAATTTATGTATTTATTTGTGAATGCATTTTTACTTTTATGTTTTTATATTTGTTGTAAATATTTTTACAAGTCCATATAAATTTTCCAAAGTTCATTCTGCTTATTTTCCATTTTTCTAGACTAGTTTGCAATTTTGTGCTATTTTCTTATTTTAACCTTATATAATTAATAAATATTTATATATATCTTATATTTTGCTATATATTTGAAATTTTGACTGGAATCATTATTACTTTAAGTAATATAAACTTATATGAATAAATTAAGAAAATACCAAAGGTTTTAAAAGCTTTTGAAACGTAAGTCGTTTCTTTTACCGTTTCCTCATTTACTCTTTAGCAGTTTTTATTTATTTATTATCCTTTACTTCTTTTGGCTGTATATTACTTTGTTTGGCCGTGTATTCCAGTCTTCATTCACTAAAAAAAAATTCCACTTCTCATTCATTCACGGCTAGGAGAAAAAAATTGGGTAATGGCCTCCTCTTTTTGCACTTTTTCTTCTATTTTTTTCCATACTTTTGTCTTGTTTCTTTCTTCTATTTGCATGTCCTCCTCACTATTGCCATAGCCACCACTCTCTACATCTATTCCATGCCATCATCACCACCTACACTCCAGGTCATGACCATATCTGAGCCAACCATGGTGACAAAACCCCTCAAAATCCAACCTATGCCTTGAAAACATGCTAGTTTGAGCCTTGTTGCTTCACCACTTCATTTTCCACCACCACCACCACCTCTAGCCGCCACAACTACCTCTAACCAGACCACCACACACCACCCCAACATCATTTCAGATCTGAACTTGAATGGATAAGCCAAACCACTCCAAGGCCGAGCCCTTTTGTTGACCAAAAATGCTACTTTGCCTTAAACCCTTAACATTCTCAAGTTGTAACCCCTCCACCTTCAATGCCTTGTAGCCGTGCATTCTTGTGTTCATACCTGAGCCATGCTATATCCAAACCTGAGCCAAATACACCCCTAGGCAATGCAAAATAATAATAGAAAGCAAGGCAAAAGATCGTGTGTTCATATTGCTTTTTATTCCAAAGTTATTTCAATTCAATCGGGTATTGAATCTATATTTATGTTTAGTTTTGTTTATGGGTTGTGACAAGATCATTGAGCTTGGTTCTCTTCCCACTTGGATCTATTGTTGTGTCATCTTGCCTTTTGGAATCCGTTTATGTCGTTTGTATTGCGATCTCCAGCTAAAAAGGTGAGTAAAGCTCACACGACATTTATACTTATGCAGTTGTGAAACAACAACAACTGAATGTATAGGAAAAATATGTGATGTTATAACTGGCTGTGATTAATTATATATGATGTTAAACCTGTTAAATTTCATTACATATCATCTGTTATTATATATATGTTGTTACTGTTCATTTTTATACAGGTTTATCACACTGCAAGTTCCCTATAGATTAGAAATCACTATGGGTTGAAATGATACATACCCAAACGGACTTTAGAATAGGGAAAAATCGTTATGGGCTGAAATGATAAGCCTGAACGGCTTTTATTTATTTTATTTAACTTGGGATTGCGGGTTTGAAATGATAGAACCCGGATTTTTCTTGTTAAACTACGGATTGAAATGTTACATATTTGTATCACTTGACCTAGGTTAGAAAACTATATACAGACCCGTGGTTATTTTATAAAGTATTTTGGATATTTTTAAGCATTTTAAATATAAATTTATGAAATTTGATTTAAATATATTTTTAAATGTTTTAAAATAAAGAAAATTATGATTTTTTTTCTATGAGTTAAAAATGTAATTAATGAATGGTTAAATTGGATTATTGAATATAACTTAAGTTTGGAATTTTGGAATTTTGGTTTAAAACGATATTTAAGTTAAATGAATAAAATGGGAATTTAATTTTATTGGAAATTGGTAAATATGATAATTTGATTAAATTTGAATTTAAGTGATTTATTAAAGTATTATTGATTTTCTATGAATTTAAGTGGTTAAATAAATGAATGCTTAAAATGTGAAATTTGAAAATACAACTTGATTTGGAAATGTGGAATTTGGTTTTGTTTAAATTTTTAAGTTAATTAAATAAATTGGGAATTTATTTTAATTTGTGAAATGATAATTGAAATGTAAACATTAATAAAGTGTTAAATGTAAAAATAGGAAGTTTACACTTGAATTTATTAAGTGGATTTGTGAAATTTGATTTAATTATAAAATGTTGCTTTATAAAAATCATTAATTAAAAGAGTATTTAATGAACATCTTTGAATGTTAAAATATGATTGTTATAATTTTTAAATGGTTTAAATTGAAATGTTTTCAAGTATAACTTTCAACACCTTTTTCTGAATGTTGTAAAGTTGAAATTTTCAATGTTTATGGTTTTAACTTAGTAGATGAACTCATAATGGTTTAAAACTTCGGAAATTGAATACTTGATTTGAAAGTATATAAACTTAAATTTTAAATGGTTTAAATTAATTATTTTGATTAAAATATAAGCTATAAAGAAGGTGATTTGGGATGATAATAAATGAATGATATCTTTGAATTTAAAGGGTATTTAAAGTTGAATATTTGGATTTGAACTTATATGATGATTTGAAACTGAAGCTTTGGAAAGATATGATATTTTGATATATATTAAATGTTTTGAAATGAAGCTTTGGAAAGATATAATATTTTGATATAAAAAAACATTTTAAAATAAAGTTTTGAAAGATATGATATTTTAATATATTAAAATGATTTGAAAGGAGTTTTGAAAGGATATGATAATTTAAAATATTGAAATGTTTAGAAATGACTTGATATTTATTTTGATAAATATTTGAATTTGAAAGATATGGTATGTTGATTTATTGAAATGGTTTTGGAAATGGTTTAATCTTTATTTTGATAAAGAATCTGATTGAAAGGGATACTTTATTTTGAAGTATAAAATATTGTTTTAAAAGTTATAACCATGGGTTATAATAACAATTGGTTGTTAAAGAGACCGGGATCGGATATTGTCTTATAACCAGCCAATACTGAAAACTACTTTAACAACTGTGTACGCGGTGGAGATTCCAGAATGAAGTAGGATGGTGGTGACGTTCTCGAGGTATATTACGTGGACCCGACTCCCGTGAGTTGGCATAAGGTGGCTAAAACAGGAGCGATTGACGGACTAATGAGGTAGCACCTTTGATCGGACGCACTTCTTCGTATGCCATTCTATTACATTGTGATTTTTAGGTGCGCACCTTTGATATGGGAGTGTTGTTCGAGTTGGGCGATAGCTGCGCGCTACGCGTTACCACCGGTTTGGAAGCGTAATTGGTATATCTACCCTGGCATTGCCTAGTTGTGTCGTGTCACCTACCATAGCGAGCCTTATACTATTTTGGTTTTGTACCATACCTATGGAGTGCCCTCTGACGACACCCGTTCCGGGGGAGATTACGGTACTGTATAGACTATGGGAATATATTATGTGTTAAGGTGGAAAATGTAAAGCCTTAACGCTATTTAAAAGTAAGTTTATTTTACTAATAGACACTATTATAATAACGAAGTATTACTACGTAATAAATAGTTTAACGGATCCTTAGAGGATGGGCGGTCCCAAGCATCCTTTAAGTTACTTGTACTTTTACTACAGTTCACTTGAGTTGGTTTACATTGTATAAGTATGTATGTCCTGACTCGAGTGTTTGTATTTTTATTTACGCTCGGGTCAGCCTGAGTTATTCACAGATTTGGATTTCCACTTTCTGGAGATTAGAATCGCTGGAGATTATCTACTTGTCAAGTTTTATCTTTTGCAGTCTGTTGTTCCTTTCAGCGCTTGTATTAGTAGACTTCTATGTAGTGAGACTTCCCTTGTACTTCATTTCTTCTGTTGTATTTTATGTAACTCTGATATTTTATATAGTAGCTTCATGAACTACTATTTCTTTTACTTCCGCTGCATTATTATTACTCTGTGTCTATGAATCTGTGATTTTATTTACCGTATATTCTGATATTTGCCAAATTTTTATCCACAACGCGGTATTTTGAGCAATTCAATTCCGGCATAAGTGTCTACCTATACACTTATAATGGATGCGAATGGTTGAAAATACCAGGTCGTTACATATAAGAACAGATATATTTGTTTTTGTGTAAAGATCATTTATTATCTATTATATTTTATTCCACTGCGATGGTTAGATTCTGTTGTTGATTTCTATTTTCTTCTTCTACCTCTTCTTCTTTAACCCAAATGGTTCGTATTTCTGTGCAACTTGAGTTGAAAGTCGTGAAATAGTGCTGACTCAAGGGGTATGGATTTGCGGGTCGTTACAGCTAACATGTCTATTGTGATATAAATCATAGCATCTATAAACGGGTATGTCAAACAATGTACACCATGCATTGTCGCACGTGCATGTACATACATATATGTATATGATACATAAATCACATTATATAATACCAAGTTGATAATAAATAAAACTCTATTTATAAAATAAAAAAAATATTGATTATATATAAAACAAATTTGGATAAAATTTAAATAAATTTAATTTCATAAGCCTAATAAGATCTAAAATGAAATAAATTTTTTAGAATTGACCCATTTTTCCTGCTAAGTGCTGGCCCAGTTACATAAATAGTAACGGAGCCAAATAACATGTGCGGTCTAAATTAGCAGTATTATGGCTAACTTATTAAAGCCTACTAATATGGTATGGTGTCTAAAAAAGTAGTGTCTAAGGTAGGATTTGGGTAATCAAGTACTCTACCCTACATGACTACTGGCTAGGCTCGAAAGAATAAGGCAAGCCAAAAGGTTTTCCTTAATATAAACGTCCAAATTGATTTGTTTCTTAGGTTAATTTTCAAAATCTATTTTGAAATAAAAATAAAATTTAAAATTTAAATGGCTAATTTTCAAATAAATAAAATAATATTTTAAAAAACTAAATTTAAAATATTGAATGATTTTGTAAATGTTAGAAAATAATTTTCAAACTTATTTGAAGAAAACAAAATAATTATTTTCAAAAATAATTAATAATTAATTAGATTAATTAAATGAATGAATAATTGAAAGTTTGTTACTGGATTAGCTAACATATACATTAATATATGTAACATTACCTTAAAAGTTAAGGTTATACTAAAAATAATAATAATTAACTAAATAAATTAGTTAATTAAATTTTAATTAATAAAGAATATAATACATGTGTGTATATATATGCATGTAACTATAAATGTTATAGCGCACATATTCAATTTAATAATTAAGATAAATAAAATAAAATCACCTAAGACGTTAATTAATTAATTAATTAATTAATATTTAATTAATAAAATTAATATATGATTATATATATATTATTATACTAGTTAATTAAATTATATAATGTTATAAATGAATTAAACTTACATAATATAAAGCACAATAAAAGATGGCACAATAAGAAACTCAATTAGACTAACGAATAAATACATATGTATAATGCATATACCGTGATTACTGATGTATCTGACACATGAATCATGAGAGTAGTCCATAAGATAATATGTTATTCCATAAGTCGTATCACTCAATTAAATATATTAAAGACTTTGAATCTTTAATATAAAGTTTTCTGTTACCCTTTTTATACTAATAAATTACTTACATACTCCCTGGTTGTTGAGCAAACTCAAATTAGACATGTTATATGTAGTATTATTAATATATTGAGCAGACGAGATAAGATAACTATATGTATTTATTAAGCAAACTCAAGATACATTTGTTATACTTAGGCTGTCATGCAATGGAAGGTACGAGTGAATAATCTCTTTCAATTTGTTGAGCAAACTCAAGGTTGAAATGAGATTAGGACAAGGAACCAAGGGTTAGGAGTTATATATGATATAACTGTAATGACTCGAAATTTACGACCTTGAAAATTCAACACTAATACATTCACTGTAGAAGTGCCGAACAGACGAATGCCGAAAATTCCAGATTGTTAGGGAAAAGAAGAAAAATAGGTAGAAGAAGAAACAGAAAAAACATCACCGAATCTCACAATCGCAGTGGACAAAATATAATATCAAATAACAACATTTATACTAAGAAAAGCTGTAATTTTCAATTTACATAAAATATATCAAAGTACAATCATTCATAAATAAACTGGACAGTTGTAACAACTTGTCCCTGACTACCATCAATACAATCTCAAATACACAGCGAAATATACCCCATACGTCCCTGCCATCCCGTTCGTTTCCTGAGCTCCAGAACGTCCTAACCTGAAAATCTGGGATACTCGGCCTAACCTGAGCATTACATTAAAGTAACACCCGAGTCAGGTTGGAAACCAGCGTGAGTAAACCCATTTAAAGTGAAATACTTAAATTATAAAAACTCTTTGAAAAAATCCAGGTAAGTCGTACATCACTACGAGCTCTTATCTGTTATATCCAACCCTTCATTTCACAAAACAATACCTAAATACCGTTACTTGGTTTAAATGGCCATGTTACTTAATTTATTCCATTCCAGCCCATTTGATTCCATAATCAAATCTACAAAGAATTATAGTAGTTGCTAATCGAAGTGATTTCGATTATTGCTAATATCCGACCCGATCTCTTCGAACCCAATGTCATCTTTTAAGCCAAGGTGTTTAAGATTAAGCAATTTAATTTACTTCAGAATAACATATTCACACAGCAATTCAACACAGATAGATTATCACAGTTCAGCCAAAGCGTTTCATATCACAAATTATCAATCCCAAGCATTCAATATGATTTAATCATTCATAAGCAAGATTAATTAGTTATGCTATTCTTAATTAATTTAATTAAACACAAAATAAATTAATTACTTCTAGTCCTTCTTAATTAACACTAATTAATTACAAACCATTCATCATTATTTTTAATTAATTAATTGTACTTTAATTACTTAAGACCCTAATTAATTAAAAATAAACCATTGATCTTAATTAATTACTTTATTATCATTTAAATCTTATTTAAATTAAATATTTGAAATAAACTATTAACATACAAAATCACTTGAGACCTTTTGATTAGTTTAAAATTCAATATATTTACCTTCATCGCTTACTTAATTACATCACTTTATTTTTTTTTTGAAAAACCTTAGGGATTAAATTAGTTAATTAATATGTGGTATAATTATTTTAAATCGAAAAAATTTAAATTCAAAAACATTTGACCTATTATTTACCTTGAAACTTGTTTTGAAAACTTGATCACACTTTACTTTGAAAACTTGTTTAATATTTGCTTTGAAAACTTGTTACTAAATTTACTTTTGCTTTTAAACCTTGGTTAAATCATTTTCTAAAATTAAGAAAACCCGAGCCCAAGACCACAAATTCTCGAGCCAAACCCGAGCCAACCTATCTCTTCCCTTCCCTCTCGATAAAACTCGAGATCGACTTCGAGCAAATCTCCTTCTTCCCGATGCTCAAAACAACACAGCAACACCATACACAAAGGAATACTCGTGCATGTGCAAAATCGAACGCCGCTGCTCCAATCGACGCTGCGACCACCAACAAGCCTTCGACGTCTACCATAGTCGACCCGACCACCCAACACGATGAACGAGCCTGGAAATCAAAATCGAGCTAGACGAAACAACTGGAACCCAAACCTAATCAACAAATTCTTCACGCGTCGCCGCCTACGACCACTAGAACCCCGCCAATCAACCCAAAGCTACGTCATGAACCCATGCTTCATTTCCCCAACCTTCGATCGACTCTGATTCAACCTTGATGACGCACGAGCTTCGATAACCTCGTCGACCAAAATAAGTCGTTAAACCCTAGTTTGTGTTGACAAGCCACTCCGATGATCGATAAATCCTCCGACTCCCCATCCTTCACACTATCTCCACCATCGATTATGACACCCAACCTCCATATGATCACTAGAAATCGAGAGAAGACTAATTCCAGTTCAACTCGAAAATTCTCATCAGCCATAAACTTAAAAATCTAGATATTATCATTAAAATTTATATTTTTCTAGTGCGAATCTAATTCTGTAATCAAAACATGAAATAAAGATAATGAATTTTGACTTGAGTTGATTTTTCACCGTAATTTCCTATTTTCAAAATAATTGCTTAATATATCTGCTTGAAACTATTTTTAAAAAAAAATGAAATTACATCCATAAATCACGATCTGTTTTATGATCATAATTTAAAATGTTTAGATGGAAAGATATGAATTTATTTGGGTCGTTCTTGAGTCTGTTGGACATAACAGAGGCTTGTATATACATATACACAGACATGCAAATAAATACACACACGGTAATTCACTATATTTCAAACAAAAATACATACATGCAACATTCCTACAACTTTACTTTAATTATATACCGCATCAACAAGATATAAATAGATTAAGCTAAAAAAATGATTGTTTACTCACAAGATTTGATAAGCAGAGAGAAACCAGAGAACAAGCTTTGATCTGGAACTGCTCTTTATTTTGAATGATAGTTTATTTGAATTAAAACTTGATTCACTTTATGTTGAGATGAATTTGCTTTTGCTCACGTTGGAACTTGAAGAAGTTTTGATTCAGTTTCTCTCAGGTTTTTAATTTGGAAGATGAAACAAAAGAAAATGGAGTTGAGAAAATGAACATGTAAAAGGTTTTGAACTGAATATAGCATGGTTTCTTATTTAATTATTATTTATATTTCCATTTAAAAGAAAACTACGCCACTTGTATCTTGCATGTCACCCTTAGCTTACAAATGTCCAAGTCTTTATGTTATATTTACTTATTTATTTATGTTTTTATTATTATCATTATTATGTTTTTATATTTATGTTATATGTTTTTATATTTATACTTTTACTAATTATATTTTTATATATACAACTTATATTTATTTCATGTATAATTTTAAAAGAAAGTATCCTAAACTCTTTATTAAATATTATTTTAAGCTAATACTTTTTAATTAACAAATATTTATTTTTAGTGTTCTAAAATATAGAATTTTAACTTTAAATAGCTTTTGAAAATTATTATATTAAATTCAAATCAATGCTTCCTAATCACTATATATATATATATTATAAATTAGAAACATATTTTTATTTTTGAAAGGATAAATTTGCCAAATTTAAATAATTATATTAGGAGATCATCAAATTACTATTGCCAAAAATTCTAGGTCATCACATTCCTTCCCTCTTAAATAAATTTCATCCTCGAAATTTAAAAGCAAAGTTAATTTAATATTCTCAGCAAGGTTTTTATATTCAAACAACGAAGCAAGAATTTTAATTATACTGTTAATTATCAGTTAAATTACTCTTAACTCCTATTATTTAAAAAAATTTAAAATACTTTAAAAATCTAGATAATATTATCAAAATAGTTTTATTAAAATACTTTTTAAAACTCGTGTTTCAATAAGTCCATCCTTGTTCTCACATAAATTCGGTCATATGTTGATCAGGCGTAGGATTGAAAATCTATAAGTACATAGCAGACCCATTTTCAACACCCAGTGAAAATACTTGGAAAACATTTATGAAATATAGAAAATATTTTTGGTGAGAATGCTCTGGAAATCATCACCCCCTCCATGGTCGCAGTTAGCCCGATGATTACGTCACTGTCCCGGTAAAACCATAGAAAACTATAGACACCCGCGCCCCTCGATTACACCATGGAACCACCGCAGATCGCAGCTACACCCAGGGTTACGTCGCCATCACGGCAAAAATCAATGTAACTATAGGCATCGGCGCCCTCGAATTTCGCTGCCAAATGAAACTCCTCCATACAGACCACATAGGTCGCAGATTACATCAGTCGAGTCCTAATGTAGCATGTAGGCTCTCACTGCCACACGACTTTCGCTATGTCTTCATAGATCGCAGTCTACCGATGTTACGTTGCTCTTCCAGCGAAATCAAACGTAGACCTTATGCAATCGCTGCCCCTCGACTTCCGCTACGGTGTGCAGTAGATCTCAGTTACATCGAGTTACACTGTCATCACAGCATAACCCAAATGTCCCTGTAGGCATCAGCACCCTCGACTTCCGCTACCCCAACCACAATCCTCGGGAACTTCAGTTTGTCCGGACATCCTCTTGGGATCAAATTTAGAACTCCCCTTAGGGCTCAAGGCAGAACAACCCATGGATATCCTGCTAGAAGTTTCACTCTAATAGGAGCGCCTTTTTCCCCATAGCATTCTCAAAACATTTCATACTATACACATATAGTATCTTTCAGATCAAACTCTTTATATGTACTACATATAAATATCCTTTACACAAAGTCGATATCTCAAAATCGATAGTTCCCAAACTAGGCTTTCCAAATTTCAAAAATTGATTTCCCCAAAAATCAAAAGCTTTTCAAAATCAGTAGGTTCCAAAACTCTTTTTTCCAATTTCATAAAATCATTTATATATATAGATATATATAAGGTTATTTCTTCCAACTTGAAAATTCTTTGGATTACTTCATACTAATATAAATTCCTTTTATACTTCAAATAATTTTCAAAGATATTTCTTCTGGTCATAGATTCAATAAGGAGAGTTTATTATGTATAACAAATATATATACATTCTTTATTTATGTTAAATCAAATATTCCACATTACTTACTTTTTATAAAATGAATTTCAGTTATAGAGATATCAACTTCCACATTATCCATCATATATTTCAAAATATTTTTTCCCTTTCAAAAATCATTTTACATTTCTTTAAAAAAATTCATATCAATTCGTTCAAGCATGTACGATGTACATATATCATCCGTACGCAACATCAAATCTGATCGCTCACTCGATCATCCAATTTCACTTCCGAACTAGTATCGTCCACCCGACTTGCTAGTGCGAACTCAGATCTGGTTTCTTGATCAGAAACCGTCATTCTCGTTGCATGGCCATAACTATGATAGAGAGTTTCCAGAATCAATCAAAGATCCAAATCCAGGGTTCGCTGTTGAAAATCGAGTGAAAAATCCCAACTTGGATCGATATACTATCTCGAAATTTTGTACTCAAATCTGGGTCAAATCATTATGCGAATAGAATAATATACGTACATCCTACGTATTTATCTTCATTGATTATTAGCTAAATTAATTTCTTTTTTATTCCCATTTTTGATTTCTTTTCACTTATTCACAATTGCTTCAATTTCCATTTGGGTTATCACTTCAATTCTAAACTGTTTGCACTCTGACCAACTTGAATTTAGAAAATAGCTTGAAAAGTTTAAAAGAGATAAGTAGCTGTAAAAAAGTAATTAGTTTCCAAAATAGTTGTAAAATAGTTAAGTAGTTATAAGATAGATATTAATTGTAAAATAGTTGTAAACAATTAAGAAGTTATAAAATAGTTGTAAAATAGTAATTAGTTTCAAAATAGTTGAAAACTAAGTATAAGATAGTTTGGGTTTAAAAAAGAAAGGTTGTATAGTAAATAGCTAGGAAAATGGATTTAAAACAATATATATTAAAACAATTTATTTGAAAATAGTTTCAAAGTCAAACTGGTTCAATTTCCCAATTCCACTTTCATTTAAATTATTCCAATTCAATTTGAATTGATTTCAATTCCTTACCTAAATTCAAATCAATTTCCATTTGAATTCAGACTTATTCAACTTCAACCTCACTTCCAATTAATTCGATTCAATTTTCCATTTAAATTGATTTCCAATCAAATCTCAACTTTAAAATATCTCGAATTATACAAATTCGAGTTAAATTTTTAAATCTTGATTTAATCCTTTAAATGAAATCAACCTTTACTTTTAATTTGACAACCTAAGTCTTTAAACAATTTAAATTTTTTGTCCAAAATTCAAAATTTCATTTTAAATAAACTTATTTCTAGGTTCATATAAAAGTTCAAATCTTTTCAAACAATTTAATCTACGGAATCCAATTTATTACCCAATTTTAAAATCTAACTTGAAACCAATTCTTAAACAATTTTCAGTTTGCAAGTTCATTCTTAACATCTAAATCTTAAGTTCAAAGTGATTACATTCCCATAATTTTCTATTTTATTTTTAAAAAACAAAATCATTTAAATAATTTGAAATTAAAGTTTTATTTACATTTAATTTTAGTAATGGATATATATTATCTCAATCCACTTCTTAATTCATCTAAACAATCCAATTCACTGTTTTACAGATTATTAATAGCAACAGGATGACAGCAGGATATGTCAAAGTAAACAAACATCCAAATTATCTAAACATCCATCAATAGCATCCATTATCAATTTCCTTATCTCAACTTGTTTTGAGATCACACATAACTCCCATTCAAACCATCCCATTTAACATTCCTAAGTTAAATCTCAATTTCATCTTGAAATTTCCAATTCATGTCGTTCGTTAAACTTATTTAACTTTCCCTAAGTTAAATTCAATTCATTTAATCCAGTCAACCTCACTCAATTTGAACTCTCCATTTCAAATTTTCAAACTGCTTATCAATATCCTTTCCCACTTATAAGTTCAAAACTTATTTCTCTTTGGGTTTTACACATCAGGGGAAAATTCAAAAACTCGACACCTAGTGCTTACTTCCAATCAACTTTGTTATTATGTATAACCCACATATATAAACGTATTGTTACCTAGAGGTTTGACCAGGTAACTAGAAAAAAGGTCATTACCTAAAGAACGAGTTGAAACATGAGGAGATTCCAGAGTAAGAGACGAGGCAACATATGGAGTTTGGGGGAGGAATGGAAGGTAGTTTGCTGAAGTCTATTAGGAGTCGAGTTTGTAGTTTCTGAAAAGTTGAAGTAAAGAAGAAAAAGAAGAAGGAGTATCGGCTTAAATAGAGAGAGGGGAAGTTGAATGGACCATGACCAGTAGAACCGGTCAATGCACGCCCCTCATTCGGCATTATGTCATTAGGCATTCGCATGTCGCTCGGCATACAATGCCTCGATCGGCATTCAGGGAAAAATACTATCGAGGAGACTATGCCAAAGCTCGAAGCAAAAAATGGAGAATTTGTGATTCAAAGCGCATCATGTTCGACCACATGAGGCACTTTGGGGGGCAAGTGTTACCTGGAGGTTTGACCAGATAACTAGAGACACGGCATGTGTGCACCGTTCGGCATCCAGTGCTGTTCGGCATAGCGTTCTCGTTCAGCACAACTGGGTCGTTCGGCATTCTAGCCTCGACCGGCATTCCAGCCTCGACCGGCATCCAGCCTCGCTCGGCATTCAGGCCTCGACCGCCATCCAGGTTTGACCGGCATTCATGCCTCGATTGGCATTCCACCCTCGACTGGCATCCAGCCTCGCTCGGCATTCAGGCCTCGATCGGCATTCAGCCTCGCTCGGCATTCCACCCGCGACCGGCATCCATCCTTGCTCGGCATTCAGGCCTCGACCGGCATTCAGCCTCACTCGGCATTCCAGCCTCGACCGGCAATCATCCTCGCTCGGCATTTAGGCCTCGATCGGCATTCAACCTCGCTCGGCATTCCAGCCTCGTTCGGCATTAATGCCTCGTTTGGTATTCCTGCCTCGTTCGGCATTCCAGCCTCGTTTGGCACATGGCCTCGCTCGGCATGAGCATGTCGTTCGGTATCTCCCTTTGATCGGCATCGAATCTCGTTCGGCCTACACATCTCACTCAACGTACCGCCTCGTTCAGCCTAGAGATATGGTTCGGCATTCGCCACTCGGCATTTGTGGCTTGGCACATAGAAGTCTTTCATTTTGGGCCGAGGGCCCATCAGGGAAGTCCAACCCATCTTCGTCTATAAATAGAGATGCGGGGGCATAGTGAAAGGGACCTTTTTTTGAGAACATCGGGGAGACTCTACCGCATTCAAGACTCGTTCAAGACTTATCTTCTTTGCTTAACAATTATAATCAAGTAGTTGGTGTATGGATTGTATCTGTAATCGATTATTGAGAAAAGCAAAAAAGATTAACCTCTAAGTGGATGTAAGCAGTTACGCCGAACCACTATAAATCTGGTGTTCTTGTTTTCTGTGTTTAATTTAGCATATTGTTCTCTGTTTAAATTTAATTTCTTCATTAATCTCTCCACACAATCTCTCTTAAGGGTGTCAGTGACCAATTCTGGTGCTAACATTTTGGTGCTTTCACTGAGAATCGAATTCTCAGGCCGATAGGATCTTCTTTGAAGCTACTGGATTGAAAAATCCCTCGAAGGAGATTCGATTTATTCATAGGACGCCTGTGGAATCTATTTAGAGTTTCAACCGACAACTCTACTATGGGAAGACCACATACCCGATCAGCCACTTACAATGCGGACGTCCACGAGACTGCTAGCGTGCAACAGGTTAGACCTAGCAATCAACAAAAAAAATTTAGGTGCAGGGACTACCACCCAAACTCAAACGGAAGTCATCACCAGGACGGAGTTCAATGATTTGATGAGGAAACTCCAGGAAAGTAGAAGGCAACTCACTGAGCACATTCAGTCTAACACTAATCTCATGACTTGACTGACTCAGCAGCAGCATCAGAATGCTGGAGGTAGCCCAGCTCCTTATTCTTCGTCTGATAGCTCGACCTCAGCCAATGAACCTCCTAGGCGTAGACGCCGTAAGACTGAAGCTGCACAGGAAGATGCCACTGATTGATCCACCAGGGATTAGGCACGTAAGGAGACCGGATGCTCGACTCACCGAGACCTTAATGAAGCTGGCCTTCAAGATGCACGTTTGGCCGATCACCAACAAGCAGGACATCAACTCGCACGGTCCCGTGGAACGAAACCCAACCTTCATCCTCCATACAAACTCCAGAATTATCAGCCATGGTCAGGCAGTTAATGAGAGAGAACCAAGGTTTGACCAATGAAGATTGGGGAGTGTCCAGGAGTCGTACTCCCTTCATAGATAGTATTCTACAGGCCGAGTATCCCAGGAAGTTTAGTATGCCGACTATCCCAGCCTACAAAGGGAAGACTGACCCTAGGCAACACGTGATGAGATACGAATGGATGATGGATTCTGCAAGAGCGAATGATGCGACCAAGTGTAGGTGCATCCCAATCACTTTGTCCAGAATCGCCACCATGTGGTTTACTCGACCGCCTCCAAGGTCTATATCCAGCTTCGACGAGTTGGCAATGAAATTTGTTGAACAATTCAGGATACATGCTACTCGTCCAAAGGACATGATGTCCTTATCAAGCGTAATCTAGGCTCTAGGAGAGTCTTTGAAAGCGTTCTTGCAGAGATTTCTTGTTGCCGCCACTGAAGTTAGTAACCCCAATGACCATGCAATTTTGGTGGCAGTAATGCGAGGTGTAGATCCAGACTCGCAGTTTGGAGATTGATTGGCGGGAAAGCCCCCAACTACGTTGGAGCATTTCTATTCGAAAGCTCATCAATTCATAAGAAGGGAAGAAGCTCGATGGACAAGACGAGATAAGGCACCAGGGCCAGTTCAGGAGACTGTGAAAAGTAACATCGCCATGAAGTAATCCAGTGACAACTCGGGAAAAGTTCAAGTCAACGTCCAGAACAAACCTGGGTAATCTAAAGGATCCGAAGATGGCAATCCTGGAAAGAAAAGAGAGATAGGGAAATGGAAGTCGAGGATTCCAACTTACAACGAATACACCCCCTAAATAAGTCTCTTGAAAATATTTACCTATCTACCTGTAACACCTTCCAATACAGAAAGCCACGTCCGAAAGTGTCCATAGAGGAACAGAAGTAGACGGGGAAGTATCGTCGCATCCATGAGGGCAACGGGCACAATACCGAGGAGTGTAGACACCTCCTTGACGCCATAGAAAAGTTGATCAGGAAAAAAAAGCTGTAGGAGTTTGTTAAGAACCCACCAGAGGGTAGGTAAGGAACGTGAGACCCTGGACGTGGGTCGGCTCCATGCCATCCAGAGGAACCTGCCCGAACCGTTGGTAGGTTGATCATCAACGCTATAGTCGGAGGACCTTTCCTGTAGATAAGAATTGGCAGGAGATGGAACGATATGCTACCTCCTTGAGGCATGCGAATTATGAATGTTGTTCGAATGTGAAAGATGGAACCCCTGCCAAACAACAACGCATGATGAAGACGATATAGTGTTTAGGAGTCTAGATGCAGACAAGGTGGAGGCTCCTACTATCGACCCGATGGTCATATCTACAACGATCGGGCCGACTTACGTCAAAAGGATTTTGATCGATTGTGGAAGCTCTGTCAACATCATCTTCAAGAAGGCTTATGACCAAATGAAGATGGAGACAAAAGATTTAAAACTATTCAAAGCCTGTATCCATGGCTTTAATGGTGCCGCGACTGACGCAATGGGGTATATCGAGTTACCAGTTGAACTGGGAGAAGGTGAGAATATGAGAGTGTGAATCCTACCATTCATAGTGATGGATGTTGACTCTCCATATAATGTATTTCTGGGTCGTCCGGCCCTAGCATAGTTTAGGGCGGCGTTGGCCCCATGGTGTTTGACATTAAAATTTCCGACAGACAAAGGAGTCGGCGTAGTGCATGGAGATCAGGCGACCGGTCACGCATATTATATTGCAGAGCTGAGAGAGGCTCATCGGAGAGAAAAGGAGAAGGTTGCGGACAGCTCCGTCCGCATCCAAAATACTGACAATTGACAAGTAGTGCCCGAGCCCTGGCTCAGGCAACATTCTTGGATCTACAGAGACGTAGATCCGAGAGATGATGATGGAGGGACCTAGGGAAGTGAATGCAGCACCGGCTGAGCTGACGATTGACATTCCAGCCAGTCGGAATGACCCGTCACGAGTTCTTAAGATTGGATCACAACTCGACCTGCCATTGGCCGAAGATCTTATTGATTTCCTCCGAGCGAACCTAAACGTTTTCGCTTGGACACATTCTGATATGTGTGGGATTTCTCCCTCCATTTCAAGTTATATGTTGAACATAGACCCGAAGTACGTCCCAATAAAACAGAAACGGAGAGGCATGGACTCAGAGAGGTCCGCTGCTCTTAGAGAGGAGGTGGACAAACTCAAAGCCAATGGGCTCGTCCGCGACGCCCTCTACTCTGAATGGGTATCTAACCCAGTGCTGATAAGAAAAGCAAATGGGAAGTGGAGAACTTGCATTGATTATTCTGATTTAAACAAAGCATGCTCGAAGGATAGTTTCCCCTTACCTAGGATCGACCAGCTGGTCGATTCAACGGCCGGACACGAGCTACTGTCATTTATGGATTCGTACTCAAGATACAACAAAATCCCGATGCACAATCCAGACCAAGAACACACCAGTTTCTTCATAAACATTGGGTTGTATTGCTATGTAGTGATGCCCTTCGGATTGAAAAATGCTGGAGCGACTTATCAGCATTTGGTGAACCAAATGTTTAAAGATCAGATCGGCAGAACAATGGAAGTCTATGTGGATGACGAGCTCGTGAAGTCACGACATTCAAACGACCACATTCGAGACTTAGCAGAGATGTTTGATATACTCAAGCATTACGGGATGAAGATCAATCCTTTGAAGTATTCTTTTGGCGTTGCATCAGGGAAGTTCTTAGGTTTCATTGTGAATGCACGTGGAATTGAAGCAACCCGGAAAAGATTTAAGCTATTCGGGACATACAAGTGCCCAGAACTATAAAGCAAGTACAAAGCTTGAACGGAAAGGTGGCCGCGCTGAGTCAATTCATATCCAGAATCATGGATAAGTGCATTCCTTTCTTTGATGTGATAAAGAAAGGAAAGAGAAATTTCGAGTGGACGTCTGACTGCGAGGAAGCATTCCGAGCTCTGGTTAGACATCTAGAAAGTCCCCTGGTGCTATCAAAACCAATTGACCATGAAATGTTATATGTATACCTGGCTATATCCCAGCATGATATCAGTACGGCTTTGGTTCACGAGGAGGACTGAGTTCAAAAGCCGGTGTATTATGTCAGTAAACGTTTGACGGAGGCAGAAAGAAATTATCCCAGGATTGAGAAACTAGCTTACTGCTAGGTGACTGCATCGCACAAGCTACGCCCATACTTCCAGGCACACTTGATTAGTGTTTACACTGATCAACCCTTGCGACAGGTACTCCAACAACCGGAAACTTCTGGAAGGTTGTTAAAATGGAATATCGAGTTGAGTCAGTTTGATATTACCTACCTTCCATGAAGGGCCGTACAGGGGCAAGCGCTAGCAGATTTCATTGCTGAATTCACCATGACAGACGAATCAAATGGCCACAATGTCATTCCTCTCGTTCGAGGGAAGGGGTACACCGATGGGGCATCTAACGACCGTTTTTCGGGGGCTGGCATAGTTCTTGTGACTCCTGAAAACCGATCAGTTTTCTACGCTTTGAAGCTTGAATTCACAGCAATGAATAATAAAGCCGAGTATGAAGCATTGATTGCTAGCTTGATACTTATCAGAGAATTGGGGTAAGATCGGTTGAAATATTTTGTGACTCACAACTAGTGGTGTACCATGTCCCGGGGGACTATCAAGAAAAGGGGTAGAGACTTGCCCCATACCTGGCCTGGGTTCAAGAGCTGCTAGCGAATCTCGAGTATTATGATATTTCACATGTCCCACGTGAGCAAAACAGAGCAGCTGATTCATTGGCAAAATTTGCAAGCGCTGGCGATGCACAGCAGATAGGATTGTTTCCCATTCAAACCTTACATGTTCCGAGCATAAATATGATGGAGGTAGATTTCATGTTAGAAACAGAAATCGAGAAGGGATCATGGATGACCCCATTCAAGTAGTACTTGTTACATGGGTCGTGCCCGAAAGAAGGAGCGAAAGATGATAAGTCATTCGTAGGGCTTCGCGTTATGTAATGCAAGATGGGGTAATGTATCGGAGGGGATTCTCGACCCCCTTACTACGGTGCATTACGCATGATGAGATAAAACGAGTCTTGAAGGAAGTCCGTGAAGGCGAATGTGGTGACCATACAGGAGGGCAGACGTTAGCGAAGAAAATCCTCCGTTATGGATACTATTGGCCGACTGTAAATCGGGATGTCGCAGACTATGTGAGAAAATATGACAAATGTCAGAAATATGCGAAAATCCTGAGAGATCCGCCAACGGAACTCACACAAATGGTTGATCCCTGGCCATTTGCAATGTAGGGGATCGATATAGTCAGTTCCTTACCCATATCCAAAGGTGGTGCGAAATACGCGATAGTTGCGGTTGATTACTTTACCAAGTAGGTAGAAGCAGAGTCTTTGGCAACTATCACCACCAAAAGGTCATTAATTTCGTTGTACGAAATATTTTATGCCGTTTTGGCCTTCCACGAACCATCATTACAACTAACGGAACTAAATTCGAAAGCAAAGAGTTCAAGGAATTTTGACAAAAATATGGTATTGAGAAAAAGTTTGCAGCAGTTGCTCGTCCAAAATCCAATGGATAAGTGGAAGCCATGAACAAAATAATCAAATCCATATTGAAAAAGCGTTTGGAAAAGGCTAGAGGCAAGTGGGTGGATGAGCTTCCAACATCGCTTTAGGATTATAGAACCACCCACAAGTACGTGGCTGGCCATACTCCATTCTCATTAGCATATGGCATGGAAGCTGTTATACCCGTAGAACTTGAAGTTCCATCACATCGGGTAACTTATTATGACTCTAAGTCAAATCAAGATCTTTTGCCGGAATCATTGGACTTCATTGATAAAAAGCGCGAAGAAGCTAATTTAAGAGCAGCCGCATACAGACACTGAGTCGCTCGATATTATAATGAAAAAGTCCGACGAGGAATCTTTGGTGTGGGTGATCTCATTTTGAAACGAGTTTTCCCAGTTCCATCACATATGAGCCCCGCATGGGAAGGTCCATACGTCATTGAACTGAAGCTTGAAGAAGGAACTTTCGAGCTAGCGACCGTTGATGGTGCGACACTCCCCTGAGCCTGGAACAACGAGCAATTGCGGCATTATTGTACTTAGTTCATTTCTTTCATATTTTAGTTGCAATTATTTCGAGCAAGTTTTTATTCCTAGTTTACGGCATGTAATAAGTCAATTTATCTTGTTTGCATTAATAAAGGCTTGAAGCCATTTTTTCCATGAATTGTCGATGTTTCTGTATATGATAACGCTGTGATGAATAATTAAGAGATACATTATTCTGTTTGACGAACGAACGCGCACGGGCACTAAAAATCTCCGAGTCCCCAGAGTGCGGACTGGAGTATTCTGAGTCCCCTGAGTGTGGACCAGAGTATAAACGACTAAAAAACTCCAAGTCCCCAGAGTGCATACTAGAGTACTCTGAGTCCCCTGAGAACGGACTAGAGTATAAACGACTCAAAATCTCTAAGTCTCCAGAGTGCGAACTGGAGTACTCTGTGTCTCGAGAGTGCAGACCAGAGTATAAACGACTCAAAATCTCCAAGTCCCCAAACTACGGACCGGAGTGCTCTGAGTCCCCTGAATGCGGACCGGAGTATAAACGACTCAAAATCTCCAAGTCCCCAGAGTGCGGACTGGAGTATTCTGAGTCCCTTGAGTGCGGGCTAGAATATAAACGACTCAAAAACTCCAAGTCCCCAGAGTGCGGACTGGAGTACTCTGAGTCCCCAGAGTGTGGACCAGAGTATAAACGACTCAAAATCTCCAAGTCCCCAGAGTGCGGACTGGAGTACTCTGAGTCTCCAGAGTGCGGACTAGAGTATAAATGACTCAAAATCTCCAAATCCTCTGAGTGCGGACTGGAGTACTCTGAGTCCCCTAAGTGCGGACCAGAGTATAAACGACTCAAAATTTCCAAGTCCACAGGGTACGGACTGGAGTACTCTGAGACCCCAGAGTGTGGACTAGAGTATAAGCGACTCAAAATCTTCAAGTCCCTTGAGTGCGGACTGGAGTACTCTGAGTCCCCTGAGAGTAGACCAAAGTATAAATGGCTTAAAAATCTCTAAGTCCCCGGAGTGCGGGCCGAGACACGAATGAATTGAAGTCATCAAGTCCCCAGTGTGCGGACTAAAAAATACTCTAAGTTTTTGAAGCATGGAACACAGGATGAGCAACTCCAAAGAATTTCGAAGTTATGTAAAGATGAATTGATAAGTTCGTGTAACTCACAGTAGCTTAGGTTTTGACCACAATCATACAAAAAGCTAAATGACAAAAGTCTTTCAAAAGACAAAAGAACTAGGCTTTATTTATTCAAAAATGAGTTTCTACTACAACTCCTCCAAAATTCAGAGTCAAAATTTTATTTAAATGGACTACGAAAATAAATAAAAATAATTACATAATCTAAACTAACTCTCGTTGAACGAGAGCAATGTTTACTTCTTTGACTTCTTCGACTTCTTCCTAGACGACTCCTCTCCCGTGCATTTGCCCTTGATAAATTTCTTTGATAGGGAGGTAACAACTGAAGAAGTACGGGGAACTTCCATTAGCCTAGACCGCCAAGGAGGATGGCCTTCAACGGCTTATTCAGAGGATCGTCCAGGTCCATAACTTGAGGCTCGACTTTGATCTCGACCGTCTTTTTCTTCTCCTTCTTAAGATGCTTCTTCATGCTCAGTTTAGATGTATGTTCAGAGGCGCCTGTAATTTCGATTTCATAACTCCCATCGATAGGAGAGGAAGTCTTGGACATATCCTCATCAAGCACTCCGATCACCTGAGCATCTGGACCGAGAGCCTCCCCTGCATGAGTAGCCTCACTTGTTTTTTCCTTCACCTCCTTGGCGACGTCGCTCCTTGGAGTGGGCTTGAGATCAGAACAGCCTGCACAAAATCATGAAAAACAAGCATTAGAATACAATTGCCCCTCGTGAAAAACGACAACTTTTGGAATGTTAAAGTGAAGGGTTATCTACCAGGTTCCGGCTGGCTCTCAGCCGTCCGAGGGGTCTCACCCTCTGGAATAGGAGACAGAATGTGAACGCCGAGGCTGGGGTCCTCTAGGTCGTAACCGATATGCTACTCAAATGGATCAAGTATCGGCCGATCGACCGACTAAGTGGGCGCATGAGCTGGAGACTCGATCTCGGATGGACCGGCAATAACAACTTTCCCTTTCGTTGAGGGAGAGTCTTTGTAGTAAAGAGCTTTCACCGTAGACAGGTTTGAAGGCTCGTTTCCCTCGAGAAATTCTTTTATCCAAGCATCTTCATCGACCTCCTTGGTGCTAAGTTCGACCTTCCTGATTTTTATTTAGGTCTCCCACGCCTCAGCTAAGGATTCGAGGTAGCCTTCATCCAGAAAAGTTAAGTCTCGGTGCATGAGGACACGAGCAATGAATTCTGCAATTACTGGGTCGAATATGCTTTTGACCTCCTCCCTACCAGCTTCTTTAGATGCCTCAAGGCGAGAGTCAACCTCCGCAGATGCTATTTTCTTGCCCTCTTCTCGGGCTTCATCTTCTAGCACCCTGACTTTAGAAAGTTCATCATCAAGCTTCGCCTTTAGGAGTCGTGTAGCAACGATTTCGTCGCAATATCATTGGGACTCTTCTTGGGCAGCGATCTTTTCTTCTCTTTCTTTGCGGAGTTGCTCCTCCATTTCTTTGACTCGGAGGCCAAATGCATCCCTCTCTTTCTGCACCGAGTCCTTCTCTAAAGCTAGGGCCCTACAGCGTTGGACCTCCTCGTCGATTTCTTTTTTATGGGTTGACTCCAGACGACTAACAGTCTCGGCAGTGTCTTTAGCGCTCCACTGGGAGCCTACAAGCTGAGACTTATAAGAAGAAAGCTCTTTATCCTGAGCTTTAATAATGTTTTTATCATGGATAGCCTCAAGCTTCAGGCGATCTATCTCATGTTGATGCTCTACCGAAACTTCTGAAACTTTCTCGGCTAGTGCACGAATGCATTATGCTGAACGTAGACATCATTAGTGCAGGCGATAGCACTTTGCTTAACATGCGCTGTAATCTGATAAATCATCGGAAGAAACTTTAAGCTGTTGAATCATATCTTCAGAACGAAGCTTTAAGCTCAGTGAGTCGCTCAGCGACCGATGGATCAGTTACAGGAGCGGGAGGAGTCTGCTTGGAGACTGCGGGTGTTCTATAGGGGTCTCGAGATTGCCTGGTGCTTGATGAGCCGGGGTGTTGATCCCGATGGGCCTCAGGCTGAGACCCCTTATGTCCAGATTTCTCTTTTCTATGCTCGGGTTGAGAAGGAGGATCGTGAGGATATGAGGGTTGCTTATAAGTTTTTCTTTGGTGTGATGACTCTCGGCGGTGGTAGTCTCGATCGCCGGATTCATCTCTATCTCGACGCTTGCCGGAGCCCGAATCCCTGCCAGATTGGTAGAAAATAGATGACCCACGAAGGCGGTCAAGTCCATGTGTACGCCCCATGTCACCTACACAAAATTTAAAGAACGATGAGTTAGAAAGGAGTAGGGTGAAAACAGAAATTTAAGTGCAAGCTGAAGTGCATGTGTTTGTGTGTGTCCTGGTGTTTCCCCCCGATGGACCAGTTTCTTTATTTATAGGAGTTTTTCTCCCTGGTTTTGGGCTTGAACGCTTGTAAACGCCTCTCGTGGGCGAATGAAGCTTAAGGTCCTCTGGATCGTCGAAGCCATAGTTGAGAATATCTTCCGGTATGGTGAGTTTCAACAGTCCCTTCAGAGAACTTTCTAAGTGCTCTGAGGAAGCTTCTTTCTCCGCTGGAATAAGGGTAACTTTAGAAGTTCCACCCACTGTTTTCTTCCTTGGCTTATATGTCAGTTTCTTCTTCCTCTTTGAAGAGAAAGGCGACGTTTCAATGTCATGAACTTCAACTATTGGGTCCTGGGATGGACTAACATTTTTGCCTCGCGCTTCGGACGTTTCAGTTTCTTTAATCTCCCCCTCCTCTGGTGTCTCAGGGGCGTTGTGTGCTGAGGACTTGGCCTTCTTCTTTCCTTTGCCCGAAGTAGGCTTGGGTATGGAAACACATTGGGGGAGGCTTATTCGGCGACCCTCCGCCAGCAACCTGAACTTTGAAAGCGACTCATTTGAAATGAGTGATCTGATGTCCCGGTCTTCCACGGGGATGGCTCGAATAGCTTCGACAGCCTCAAAGTACCCAGAGCCTTCGGGACGTGGGTTGATACCCGAAAAAATGAATGAAGAGTCAGCGAAAATGTAAGTCTCGGAAAATTCAAGTATTGATCCGGAAAAAGAACTTACTTCCTTTTACCTATCTTCTGGCAAAGCTAGGGGGCAACGCACATAGAACCACTCTTGCTTGTACTGGGAAAATTTACGCCATGCCACAGTCAAAATTTGGCATTTGTTACGCGGCTCGAGAAACATGAAAGATGGGCTATCCGTCTGTCTCTTGATGCGATAGATGTATCGGATATCGTCCGGAGTCGGAAGCCTGAAGAGGACACTCATAAAGAGGATGCAAGTGTCGTATATGAATGCGTGGCTGTTCGGATGTAATTGCGATGGGCAATCTCGATATACTGCAACACGTCTCGAAGAAATGAGTTGAATGGTGGCACGCTGCAACCCAGCACATGAATCTGTTGCAAGCTGTGTATCCGACTGAGGGCAAGTGCGGACGATCACACCCCAATGGACCTAACTCATCATCGAAGGGGATTCCATGGACAGAGCATATCCAACGAAGTGTATTTTCATTAATCTTTGAGGTCCGTGAATCGATTGGGTCATCTAAGAAAATAGCTGCCTCCAAAGCATCGGGAGCCAACTCGACAGATCCAGTCGCAGGGCTCGGTAAGTCCTGAGCAGGGGTAGTTGATGGATTTGAAGTTCCCACAACTTCTTGTCGAGAGGATGGCCCGGGTTTATCGGAGATCATAGCAGAGATTGATTTCCTAGACATCTCTAATGAAGATTGAATCTGATAAGGCATCTGTTTGAACTATACTTGAAAAACAATCGACATTAGACTTAGCGACGTAAATATTCCCCCCGTGTGGTGTGTGAACTAGTGCGATCATTCAAATGTAAGTGCCGGGCAATGAAAAGACACTAGATTGATTAAATAAGTCTAAGCTTTGGATTGTTGTCTTCGAAGACCGTCATCATTGACCGTCTATGAAAGCTTGTCGTAAGACGGTTAATGTTTTGAACACAGCATTTGAAAGGTTATTAACTGTTACACAAGTTAAAGTCCAAATTGTCAGTTGTTCAAACACGGGATTTATCAGTCCGGATTGTCCGATATGCTTTGTTGTTTGAGTCTGTCCTTGTTCATTATCCTATATTCAGGCATAAAGTATGTATTTAGTCAATAATGCATTAGGTTCGAATGGTGTTGTTGTTGTACACAACCCTCCTACCTAACCACTTCATCGTTCGGCATTCAAGTAGGTTTGTCGAACCAAAATCATGTCGAGCCACCTCGCTCGGCATTCTGCCCTCAACAACAAACACTCTCCTATCATTCATTATTACCATTCGGCATGCGGCAAGACATGCCGAACCGCAAGCATGCCGAGCCACACCGTTCGGCACGCCACTCTTCCAACTCTTCCTCTTCACCGTTCAGCGTGCGACAAGTCATGCTGAACCATGCTCGTTCCGAGCCATATCGTTCAACATTATATCCTTAATGCCCCCTTTTACTCCTTCCCTCCGCCCTTACCGACCGGCATGGCAAGTCCTTCGGCTAGTCAGACCGAGCCATGTCGCTCGGCATTCTACCTAATTACTACTTCTTTCCCGCTTTTCCCTCAAATCTCGGTCGGCATAAAGAAATTATGTCGAGCCGTGGCTGTGCCGAGTAGTATCGCTCGGCGCATTAAACCATAACTCCATTTCTACTCCTATACTTCCCTCCATCGCTTGGCATAAGGAGGTCATACCGAGCCGCAACGTTACTTCTTCCACCACCTCTCTCCTTCAAGAACCTCTAACTTCCACTTCTCTCCTCTGCTCCGCCTAGCCTTAAACTCCTCTAAACAACAATCCCTTGCCCTCAATTCCTGTTCAACACAATTCTTAAAGACCTCGACTTTACAGAGATTCACGAGCTTGAATCTCATGCTAGTTTTCATGTTCGGGGTGTAGTGTTTAGAAGAAAGGTCATTACCTAAAAAACGAGTTGAAACTTGATGAGATTCTAGAGTAAGAGACGCGGCAACATATGGAGTTTGGGGGAGGAATGGAAGGTAGTTTGCTGAAGTCTATTGGGAGTCGAGTTCGTAGTTTCTGAAAAGTTGAAGTAAAAAAGAAAAAGAAGAAGGAGTATCGGCTTAAATAGAGAGAGGGGAAGTTGAATGGGCCGTGACTGATAGAACCGGTCAATGCACTCCCCTCGTTCGGCATTCTATCATTAGGCATTAGCATGTCGCTCGGCATACAATGACTCGATCGACATTCGGGGAAAAAATACTATCGAGGAGACTAAGCCAAAGCTCGAAGCAAAAAACGGAGAACTTATGATTCAAAGCGCATCATGTTCGACCACACGAGGCACTTTGAGGGGCAAATGTTACCTAGAGGTTTGACCAGATAACTAGAGACACAGCATTTGTGCACCGTTCGGCATCTAGCGCCGTTCGGCATGGCATTCTCGACCAGCATCTAGCCTTGCTTGGCATTCTAGCCACGACTAGCATTCATGCCTCGATCGGCATTCCAGCCTCGACCGGCATCCAGCCTCGCTCAGCATTCAGGCGTCGACCGGCATCCAGCCTCGCTCGGCATTCTAGCCTCGACAGGCATTCATAACTCGATCGGTATTCCAGCCTCGACCGGCATCCAGCCTCGCTCGGCATTCAGGCCTCGACCGGCATTCAGCCTCACTCGGCATTCCAGCCTCAACCGGCATTCAGCCTTGCTTGGCACTCAGGCCTCGACCGGCATTCAACCTCGCTCAGCATTCCAGCCTCATTCGGCATTCATGCCTCGTTCAGCATTCCTGCCTTGTTCGGCATTCCAGCCTCGTTCGGCACATGGCATTGCTCGGCAAGAACATGTCGTTCGGCATCTCCCCTTGATCGGCATCGAAACTCGTTCGGCCTAAACATCTCACTCAACATACTACCTCGTTCAGCCTAGAGACATGGTTCGGCATTCACCGCTCGGCATTTGTGGCTCGGCACACAGAAGTCATTCATTTTGGGCCGAGATATCTTGCTATTAAACCCATCAGGAAGGTCCAACCCATCTTCGTCTATAAATAGGGAGGCAGAGTCACAATGAAAGGGACATTTCATCGAGAACACCGGAGAGACTCTATCGCATTCAAGACTCTTTCAAGATTTATCTTCTTTGCATAACAATTATAATCAAGTAGTTGATGTACAGATTGTATCTGTAATCGATTATTGAGAAAAGCAATAAAGATTAACCTCAAAGTGGATGTAGGAAGTTACACTGAACCACTATAAATCCGATGTTCTTATTTTCTGCATTTAATTTAGCATATTATTCTCTGTTTAAATTTACTTTCTTCTTTAATCTCTCTACACAATCTCTCTTAAGGGTGTTAGTGACCAATTCTGGTGCTAACACATATTTATTCTCATAAAGTCATACTTTTAATTTAAACCATTCTTGGTTTTTAATTCAAAACAAGTTCCTTAAAAAAATTTAAAACATCTCGTTTTAAAATAAGATTCCTACATTTAAAAGTAATAGTTATTATATCTTTTAACACTTTGAAACAATTTACATTTTCTAGACTTAGATTTAAAACTTCACAATTTAAATTCTTTTTCAATTTGTAAGTCATACTTATCTAAGTTGTTACTTCCTTAAAATATTTCATTTTGTTTTATCATTAATTATTATTAGAAAACAAACATCCCATTATTAGGCACAACAACCATTTTATGATAATGACCAAGATTATCATATCTGGAAACCAATTCACTATATATTATCTCATAATTTATTAGAAAATAAAATCAGGGTAACTTAATTCAGCATTCTGAAAACACTTCCAAAAATTAAGGATTTTATTTTTCTAGTTTGAATCCATTTCTAGCTTATCTTATTTATACGGTCCATATTATCCAGTTCCTATTTGGTTATATATATTACCACTTAAATTCTTATGATCTATTTAATGTTAATAATCAACATCCAATTATATATAATAATTAGAAAAATTATTGCTTTATATATCAAAATATAAGCTTATATAAAAACTAATTTTAAAACCATTTTTAAAATCATTATATAAGAAAATAACAAGTACGCCCTCATATAATACGCTCAACTCATTCTAGGGCTTTGTTAACCCGATCAATAATGAGTAACCCCACCAAAGCCAAGGTTCCCGCTTAACCTTCAGCTTTGATACCAAATGTAACGACCCGAAATTTACGACCTCGAAAATTCGACGCTAATACATTCACTGTAGAAGTGCCGAAAAGACGATTGCCGGAAATTCCAGATTGTTAGGGTAAAGAAGAAAAAGAGGTAGAAGAAGAAAATGAAATAAAAACAATAGCACAGAATCTCACAATCGCAGCGGATCAAAATATAATATCAAATAACAACATTTATACTAAGAAAATCTGTAATTGTCAATTTACATATAATATATCAGAGTACAATCATTCACAAATAAACTGGACAGTTGTAACAAATTATCCCTTACTATTACCAATACAATCTCAAATACACAGTGAAATATACTCCATAAGTCCCTACCATCCCGCGAGCTCCAGAACGTTCTAATCTGAAAATCTGCAATACTCGGTCTGACCCGAGCATTACATTACAGTAACACCCAAGTCAGGCTGGAAACCAGCATGAGTAAACCCATTTATTGTGAAATACTTAAATTATAAAACCTCTTTGAAAAAATCTGGGTAACTCATACATCACTACGAGCTCTTATCTTGTTATATCCAACCCTTCATTTCACAAAACAATATCTAAGTATCGTTACTTACTTTAAATGGCCATGTTAGTTAATTTATTCCATTCTAGCCCACTTGATTCCATAATCAAATCTACAAAGAATTATCGTAGTTGCTAATCGAAGTGATTCCGGATATTGTTGATACCCGACCCCGATCTCTTCGAACCTAATGCTATCCTTTAAGCCAAGTTGTTTAAGTTTAAACAACTTAATTTACTTCAGAATAACATATTCACACAGCAATTCATCACAGACAGATTATCACAGTTCAGCCAAAGCATTTCATATCACAAATTATCAATCCCAAGCATTCAATATAATTTAATCATTCATAAGCAAGATTAATTAGTTATACTATTCCTAATTAATTTAATTAAACACAAAATAAATTAATTACTTCTAGTCCAGCTTAATTAACATTAATTAATTACAAACCATTCATTATTATTTTTAATTAATTAATTATCCTTTAATTACTTAAGACCCTAATTAATTAAAAATAATATATTAATAAATTACTTAATTATCATTTAAATCTTATTTAAATTAAATGTTTGAAGTTAATTATTAACATACAAAATCACTTGAGACCTTTTGATTAATTTAAAATTTAATACATTTATCTCCATAACTTACTTAATTACATCACTTTATTTTTTTTGAAAACACTTAGGGATTAAATTAATTAATTAATCTACTATATAATCATTTTAAATTAAAACAATTTAAATTCAAAAAAATTTGACTTATAATTTACCTTGAAACTTGTTTTGAAAACTTGATCACACTTTTCTTTGAAAACATGTTTGATATTTGCTTTGAAAACTTGTTACTAAATACTTTTGCTTTTAAACGGTGGTTAATTCAATGTGTAAAATTAAGAAAATCCGAGCCCAAGACCACAAATTTTCGAGCCAAACTCGAGCCAACCTATTTCTTCTCTTCCCTCTCGATAAAACTCGAGATCGACTTCGAGCAAATCTCCTTTTTCTCTGATGCTCAAAACAACACAGCAACACCAGACACAAAGGAATACTCGTGCACATGCACAATCGAATGCCACTGCTCCGATCGACGCTGCGACAACCAACAAACCGTCGACGTCTCCCACAATCGACCCAACCACCTAGCACGACGAATGTGCCTAGAAATCAAAATCAAACTAGATGAAACAACTGGAACCCAAACCTCATCAACAAATTCTTCTCGCGTCGCCGCCTACAACCACCAAACACCCCACCGATCAACCCAAAGCTGCATGATGAACCCAGGCTTCGTTTCCCCCACCTCCGATCGACTTCCGTGCAATAGTGATGACACACGAGCTTCGACAACCACGTCGACCATAACAGGTCGTTAAACCCTAGTTTGCCGTCGACAAGCCACTTCGATGATCGATAAATCCTCCGACTATTTTTCCCCTGATCCCCATCCTTTACACTACCTCCAGTATCGATTACGATGCCCAACCTCCCTTCGATCACCAGAAATCGAGCGAAGACTAATTCCCGTTCAACTCAAAAATTCTCATCAGCCACAGACTTAAAAATCTAGATATTATCATCAAAATTCATATTTTTCTAGTACGAATCTAATTCTGTAATCAAAACATGAAATAAAGATAATCGATTTTTGACTCAAGTTGATTTTTCACCGTAATTTCCTATTTTTAAAATAATTGCTTAATATATCCACTTGAAACTATTTTTTTTCAAAAAATGAAATTGCATCCATAAAATCAGTTTCTCTTTAATGATCATAACTTAAAATTGTTTAGATGGGAAGATATGAATTTATTTGGGTTGTTCAAGTCTGTTGAACATAACAGAGGCTTATATATACATATACATAGACATGCACATAAATATACACAGAATAATTCACTATATTTCAAACAAAAATACGTCCATACAACATTTCTACAACTTTACTTTAATTGTATATCGCATGCAACCAGATATAAACAGATTAAGCTAAAAAAATGATTGTTTACTCACAGGATTTGATAAGCAGAGAGAAACCAGAGAACAAGCTTTGATCTGGAACTACTCTTGATTTTGACTGATAGTTGATTTGAACAGAAGCTTGGTTTACTTTATGTTGAGATGAATTTGCTTTTGCTCAAGTTGAAACTTGAAGAAGTTTTGATTTAGTTTCTCTCAGGATTTTAGTTTGGAAGATGAAAGAAAAGAAAATGGAGTTGAGAAAATGAATATGTAAAAGGTTTTGAACTGAATATAGCCTGGTTTCTTATTTAATTATTATTTATATTTCCATTTAAAGGAAAACTATGCCACTTGTATTTTGCATGTCACCCTTAGCTTATAAATGTCCAAGTCTTTATGTTATATTTACTTATTTTTTTTTATGTTTTTATTATTATCATTTATTTATGTTTTTATATTTATGTTATACATTTTTCTATTTATACTTTTACTAATTATATTTTTATATATACAACATATATTTATTTCATGTATAATTTTAAAAGAAAGTATACTAAACCCTTTATTAAATCTCATTTTAAGCTATTATCTTTTTAATTAACAAATATTTATTTTTAATGTTTTAAAATATAGAATTTTAACTTTAAATAGCTTTTGAAAATTATAATATTGAATTCAAATCAATGCTTCCTAATCACAATATATATATATTATAAATTAGAAACATATTTTTATTTTTGTAAGAATAAATTTTCCAAATTTAAATAATTATATTAGGAGATCATCAAATTACTATTGCCAAAAATTCTAGGTCATCACAATAACCAATAAGGAGTTATGCATCAGTTATGGAGTCATGACTTTTGAGCAAACTTGAGGTTAGAATCTTAAGACAAATAACTCCTAACACCCACTAGTAAAGTCGAATGACTTCTATGTTTCATCTTAGGGGTCAAAAAAATGTAAAAGACTAGTAGGAGCCTTATTAGAAAAATGAAATTGTAACGTTTAACATTTCTTATATTGTAAGAACAACTGCTATGTATAAACTAAAATAATCTACATCGATAAATTTGTGCAACTTATAAAATTGATAAAATGTTTATCAATTAAAATATACAAATGAACTGAATTGATATTGTAAAATAGAAATATAAAATATACTTGCCAAATTTTTTTCGCATGTTGCCCCATGCAAGCACTTAATTATACAACTACTAAATGCTTTCATAACTTGGTCACTTACGTGTTTACTTTCCCGAAACCATGTATTGTCCTCAATGAGTTTTGAATTCTAGAAGCAATAAACAGATATGAATATTTAATCTATTTCCAATCATATACAAATGTTATATGGTCAATGGGTCGTAACTCGTAATGTATGAAAACTCTATGAAATTAGTTCACTCGAAATAAACAAGTAAACCATAGTATTAGAATGTGAATTCAATATGATGATCATAATCATGATCTTGTCATGTTAATTGGCTATAAGATATATCTAAGAATTCGATCGTTTAAAAGTCAGTTTGATCAGCTTACGTAAAATGCAACTTATTTGATATCCTTAAATGCTAAGGATGGTCAAACGCTTATTTGTAAAGAGTTCATCATGATCGTGTAGTAAGGCTTTCTTTTGAATGGTTCGAACATTCAAAAAGGAAATCAAATGCATAAGAGTGAATATAACCAAAGGCATGGTGGGATGAAGAAGGTGAATGACCACTTCTTCTTCATAAAGAAATTCGAAAAAAGAATTATAATATAATTGTAGATACCTAACTTTGGGATGAGAAATTTGATTTCCATTCCAAAATGTATTTTCAAATAGAAAATTATTATCTATGAGATTTATTTCTTTGAGTTCAAATTATTTGATCTGAAAACTCTTGGTTGTAAACTGGTTATAGTATATGAAATAAATATCCTCTATCAAGTGATTAAATGGAGCTTTGTAATTCATACACTATTATAATGATGGCGGAAATTGTGGGAGAATGCTATATAACACTTACTGGTTGTATCAAGTTACGTAAATTATTCTAATAAAACATACCAAACACTATTTATGAAATAATAATTACTTTCCGGTACTGGTAGAAAAATAAACATAGTTTTGTTTCAAAATGAATATTATGAATATTCATATAAAATAAAACAATAGTAGTAGTAACACAGATACGTTGGAAAATACAGAAGTATCTAAATTTATTTGTAACTATTTTGGAATTATATACTAAGCTATAGTTTGGAGGAATAATTCTTTGATTATATGATTACGAATCATATGGTGCTGATGAATTACGTCTCAAACAATAAGGGGCAAAGCACTCATTGAGATGTAGCAACATAAGTGTTAATAAACTATATATATATATGGATGTATGTAATCGAAAGTCTATTAATACCAAAATAGTTCCACATATTTGTTGTATTTACCGACGAATTATTACAAACAAGAACACATGTATTTGCTACACATTTGACGTGTTAATGATAAGTTCGTAGAATATAAAACAAAAGAAACAAAATAATATGCGATAGAAAGTAAAATGATTTGATTTGATCTAATGAGTGGTTATATTGGAAAGAGTTCCGAATGCACCTAAATCCCTATGATACATAATGATATATCGATAAGGAGTAATTGAACTTTGTTGAACAAAGTTTGTTTAGTGGTGAATGAAGTTGAGTAAACTTTTTATGTTAGGATGTGTACCTAAGAGCAGTACATCAGGTTAAAATTTATTCAACCCAAAAATAGTTTACAAAATCAAAAAAGATAAGGCTTTATGAGAAACCCCAACATATCCTAGGCCAAGAAGTTGGTAGGTTGTGCAAGTCGAAAGACCGCATGTAATAATTATATATGAGGGATCTTTTATGGATCATCTCAAAAGGAATTTGGGAACGATCGTCATCGGATAACTAACTTATTTTTTGAACATAAGTATCATAAACAGAAACAAATTAGCTTTATGTAAGGTAATTCATAATATGTTTATGAATATGTAGTCCATTGCACTGAAAAACAACTATTGTTTTAAGAAATACCAGCTTCTTTTAAAAATTAACTGTAATAAAATGGATTTTCATAGATCCAAAGTTGAATATGAAATGAAACTATCCTAACCTAAACAAACATAATGCATTAGAGTGTCTAATGAATATTCTTGTACATTAGAGAAACTATGAGTTTCTTACCAATATCAAGAATATATAATCCTCAGTTGTCAATTAAACTATTAAGAGTATTTACTCTGTCATACGGTATGATGCACAAAACCAAAAGAATTCCAAATACGTTATCAAAATATGATTTTGATTGTTGTATCCATGGGGATATCATCCATCAGCCATGAATGTGTCTTCGAAGGAAAGATAATTGCAGGTGGAATATAGTGAGCAACATTGAAAAGAATAACATCATAAATTTCAATTATTGAATTTAGCTAATAGATTCGTCACTCAATATGCTTCGGTTAATTTAGATTTTGCTCATAAAAATTGCCATTTGGTATAATTTTGTGTTTTGGTACATGTGTGTTAAAATGGAAAATTCTAAATAATGATTTAGAATAGACTATTTGCACGTAAGTACCAAAGTGTCCCGAAGTCAGTGGGAGCGATATTGAGTTTGTGGGTTTTTGGATGCGATCCAAGAAATGGTACAAAATATCATTCTATAAGCATCGGAATTGAATAGGTACTTTGTTAAATATATTGAATAGTTTGATTTTCAGTCAAAATGCAAAGGAAGCGTATGTCCATAACACAACACCAGAACTATCATTTTGTAACGGTTATAACCGTTGGTAATCTAATTCCCAATGGTTATACCCGTTGGTTGTAGGTACGTTACAATTTTTTTTACATATTTTGAATTCCCAACGGTTATAGCCGTTGGGAATTTTGGTCATTTCCAACGGTTATAACCATTGGAAATTTTGGTCATCCCCAACGGTTATAACCGTTGTGAAAAACCGTAATTTCTAACGGTTATAACCATTGGGAATCTTGGTTTATAACCGTTGGGAATTGCTTCACATCCCCAACGGTTATAACCATTGGGAATATTTTAATTTCCAACGGTTATAAGCGTTAGGAAATCCTTGTATAAGTAAAAAGCAAAATTACCAACACTTATAGGTGTTACAAATTTGGTATAGCAGAACCATATCTTATTCAGCATCTAATAGTATTCCATTCAACTATATCTATACGAATATATAACAATAGAAAACATGAAACTAAAATTCAAAACAAACGTATCATCAAATTATTAAAAAGCATCAAACGTACGAAATAGTACATATCAAATTCTACAAAGTTCATTGTGATAACTTCAAATTTCACTACTACAACATATCTAGAAGCTTACAAACTACGAATACGACACTCCGGCAAAACTACAAAACCACCATCAACCAACTTCATGGTTACTTACATCCGTCTAAAAGCTCTTGAGGTTAACATCTCAGCATATAGTTCAGCTTGATTTTTAGTGCAGCATGACGCACATCAGTTAAGTTCTTCAAATCAATACAGCACTTCTTCTCCAGTTTGCTCGGCGTTGGCATCACTACAAATATGTCTCAACGTGCACTCCAATTATGTATATATACACACACTACTGCATGTTACAAGTTAGCTTCAGCATCTCTACAGTAGCTTCGTCCTACCTCTATTCACTTCACGTCTCAACATCACTGTTGTAGCTTCAATACAGGATGCTCACTTCGCATCCAGACAGGCTTCTTCCGGACTACTCTGCATTTTTGTATTTCATATCTATCTTTTAATATAACTTCATGATTACCTCATTAATATGTCTGTAACTGTATTAACTTAGGCTGTTCATTTTGACCTTAGTTCCCTCTTTGTTTCAAATGCACCATTAATTTTTTTTCGTTATATTTTGTGTCCAATTTAGAATGATCAAATTTTAATTGCATAATCCACACATTTTACTTCAAACCTTATTTTACATCTTTATCAATGAAAATGCATAATTATTTCTATTATACAATATTGCTCCAAATATCCATTACATATAAAAGGAAGTTTGAAAAAAAAGATTTTGAAATTTATATGTTTGAAAAAACTTCCAAAAAAATTACATGCTGACACAATAAGAGCTTGTGCAACATGATTAAGATTTTCTTTTGCCCATGGTATGCGTCGACAAGCAGGAATCTGCAACATAACAACGAAATAAAACCACAGCCAGATGATTCTCATGAAATACTGAAACCAACATGCTTCAATGTTTGTAATGCAAAATGATCAGAAATCAACTAATAGATCCAACCTTGTCCTCACTAAAATTAAAGTTAAGTTAATACTTTGAGACAATGTTTTTAGATGAATGATCTTATGTGTTTCCTTAGTTCAGATATAGCTTATTTATTTATTTTTATTGGATGCAGAATGATAAAACAATAATTATGCTAGATGCATATGCTTCTGTACTATTCAGAATATTTATCGCCCTTTGTCATTTTTCAAGGCAAGATATTGTGTTAGCCAGTGAACAAGTTTAATGGTTAAAAAACAGAATACATGGGTAATATAATTGAAACCTACCATACAAAAAGAAAATGTACGTATTTTTACCACTATTTCATTTAGCTTCTAATAATCCTTCCTTGACCAGTGAAAAAGATAGTATATTACTGTGGAACATTTTAATTAAGAAGCCATTACGAGCATATAGATTGATGCAACAACGAATATTTGTAAAAAAATGATAAAATATATCTTTATACCTCTTGTCAAAAGCAATTGGTATTGGAGATATTTGATATGAAACAGACAGTCCAAGTCTGACATCTGATCAGCTTGTATTTCATTCAATCTTTAGTCGGTATCAAATTAACAATAATCTAAAATTTCATAATCAAAATCGAATAAGATTCTCACTTTTTTTACACTAATTTAATAGGATTTGTTTACTTTTATTATTACAAACATTCTTCGCTAGTAACTTATATGGGCCCAAATTGAAACTAACATCAAGATTAAAATTTTCCAATCAAATCTTAATCACTGAATAAATAGCATCAACCAATATAACAACCAACAACATAACAAACATTCATACTCTCTAACTCTCGAGTAGGTGCTGATCCATCAATGCTAGCAGAACTATTCTCGACAAGAGAAGAGAAAGGTGCTAGCTTTAAGAATCTAGAAGCAGTGGTAGAAGTCTTTGGTTTAGGTTGAATTCTTTGATGACTATGCCAAAGAAAGCAGTAATTACTATGTAAGTGATGATTGAGATCATGAGAAGAGAAAGAAAGTGGAAGATGCAAGGGAGAGAATGATTTTAGATTTTGTTAAGCAAAATTGTGATGTTGAGATCATGATTTGAATTTATGATCTTATTTATGAATCAAAACTTTCATTTCAAAATAGATGTTAAGCAAATTAACCACTTAACCTTATGCTTTACAAATAAATCAACGAATAAGTAAAAGAAAAATTGTTAGCTCAAAATAAGAAATTCAACCATTATTTTATCGTTGCACCACACTGGGAATATCTTAGAATCAACAAACCATATCACAAGCACAATGTTCACAGTTTGAATTTTCACTCTGAATTGATGAGGTACTGAATATGGCAATCCATCCAAAAAAAAAGAAAAGGCTGCAAAGCTCAAAAATCATAGGTGGAACACAAGACTAAAATGTAATGTTGTTATTTGACTCAAATCTCGTGAATGCAGAAGAATAATTTCATGACAACACAAATCCCTCTATGAAAATTTTCAACTTCTGAGAATTACTACATTGCCAAGCTCAAGGATAGTTAAATCTCAATAAACTGGCCTAAAAGTTTAAACTAGTTACAAAATCTTGCCTATCGACAATCTATATCATGCTTCAACAATGGCAAATAATATCTTCTGAATGTAGGAGATTTAAGTAGGTACCCTCTGTAAAAAAAAGGCTTAAATCTGTCTACACCTCATTAACTTGCCAAATCATCATCAGGAATTAATCTTAGACTGTTATACTGAATTTTAATCATTTTTAACTTCTTGAAGAACATAAAGCAATAGTATGTAGTGTTGTTACCGAACTCGGATTTTGTTAATGCTGAAGTTTTAAGCTGATGACAACACAAATATATTTCAGAGATCATTTCGCATATAAGTGTCATGAATTTACCACATCTAAGGCAAGCTAATCTAAATTGCACTTACGTTAAAATTACTGTTAAAATCTACGAGCATCAAGAATAAAATAAAATAATTACCTCAACAATGACTACATATATCATATGAAGGTAAAGAGATTTAAATAGTTTATGTCCATAAAAAGAACCTTAAATCTATCCACATCTGATCAACTTAAAAATCATAGGCAGCAACAGATTTATAAGACCACTATTTGAAATAACACTAGTTATTTAAAACTATAAAAGCTCAGTTACCTTCAGCTTCTTGATCAAGAATTTTCAAAAGCAGAACTGGCATACAAAGTTGTGTTTATGTATCATCGTTGCCAGATAAATCACCAAAAATAAAAATTATATAATTTGGTCATAACAAGGAACTCATCCACTATTTAATCATCAATTGGATCAGAGAAGAGTGTGCAACTTATAATCAACATAAAAAGGTTAATTATAATTTAATACTTACAGAATATTCATCTTCAGTTAGCTTTTTGGAACTTAATAGTTGATTTGGCGATAGATAAGGTGACGGAAGCTCTTGTTCTAAAGTTGTAGATCTTGCGATAGATCTGGAGATGGAAGATTGGTCGATGATTGTGCTGGTGAGTTCAGATCTAACCTGATTGTGGTGGATAATCAATCATAGTAAGCGGCGTTGAAAGTTCGAATGAGTTTGGGAAGGCCATTTAGTGGATTGAGGTGCAGATCTGAAGGAAGAAGGGGAAAACGTTAGAAATTAGGGTAGAAAGTAAAATTACTATGCTATCCATTCTATTCTGCCGTATTTATAGTATTATCGACAGTTGTAACGGTAATAAGCATAGCAAACTGTTATAACGGTAATAACCGTTAGTAATTTGTAACGGATATAACCATTACAAATTGGGACGGAAAAATTGTTACAAAATGGACTCTTTGGTGTAATGTAAGAAAGAACGTTAAAAAGTACATAGATATTTCCAAAACTATAAGTGAATGACATACTATTGACTGCTAAAGATGTACATATACTAATATCATTTCTAGATTGGTTGTTTAGTACTTGATATTGGATTCATAAATATCTTTTATAATAAGTATAGAAGTTGTTGAGAATGTCCCAACGATATGCAAAGATACCTTGTTAAAAAATTTAATATGGAACATGTAAGATGAATTCCTTATGTACTGACAATAGGAATTATCATTCATGCTATATTATCAATAATATCGTATTTTTCTTATATATTTAATGCATGAAGAAAATATCAAATCCAAATTAAGATCACTAAATGATAGTTTAAATTATTCTCGAGTATTTACAAAATACTAACGAATTTTTATGGAAATAACAAACTCCTTATGAAGGAGTATTTAGACTCAAACTTCATAAGTGATATTAAGTCTAATGTGTCGATATTAGATTCATGTTCGAGCCTTAGTTAAGGCGCTTTAAGTTGGAGATATTCCAAACAAAAGGTTGTAGCAAATTTAAATGTGTTATTTATTGACCAGGCTTGAAGTGATTTTGAGGCCATGATGGGATCTATTGAGTGCGGCTATGATAGCATACGGAGGCCAACCATATAATGGCTAAGGAGGGATTGAATTTTGAATCCAAAATGATGAATAGGTAAGTGAGAAAGGTTTCCCTAGATCCGCCTCTTTCTCTTCTAATCTCCACTATATATTCATCTCTAACCCCTCATTTTATTTTTTACTCTCTTGCTCCATTGGCTACAGCCAAGGCTAGTCCTTAGTCCTCCCCTTCCTCTAATTCCAAGTCTCTAAAAGACAAATTAAAGTTAGATTCATAGGTCGGTGATAGCCGCGTTAAGGACGGTGGCACTTTTTAGATGTTGTAATCGTTTCAAGGAGTTGTGATTCTACGTTTCAAGGTGTACTATCTGGGCATTAGGTGAAAGGTAAAATTATTTATTACAAATGATATATATATAATGTCCATGGAATCATATATGTTACAAATAACAGTTGTATGTGTCATGAATCAGTATACTATTATATTGTCTTCATAAGATGGAATAACATATGTATATGTTTAAAATAATTTGTGTACATTATATGTTGTGCTCTTAGTCAAAAAATAAAAATAACTTTTTTTGAATTCAATATTATTGTTAAATTAATTTTAATAAAAATTTAAGTTAATTCAATACATAAGTATATAAAGTATGTATATTATTTTACTAAAATGTATATATGTGTGTATTATGTTTTCAAAATAAAAATGACTATATATATATATTTAACTATATATATATGTATGTATGTATGTATGTATGTATTTAAATCTAAATATATACATATATATATGTAGTATATTCATGTTAATTAATTTAAAATTGAATTATATATATTATATACATATAAATATCAAACAAATATTTTAATATAAAATGTATGCATTTGAATTGATTTCGAAAATTACAAATTATTTTTTATTTTAAATGCAAATCCGTATGGAAATTGATGAAAAAAATCAGTTTTTTCAAAACAACTGAAACCGATAAAAAAACTTATATGGCCGAAAGTATATATTTACATGTATATTTTTATTTAATTATTACTTTATTAAACATTTTAATATGTATATACATATAAATACGTATAATATTTAAAATATGTATTATATATATTATATTAATTAAAAAAATTAAGTTATTTTATTGGTTCTGAATTTTACATACATATATAATTGTATATACAATTAATTTATAAGATTAAATTTAGAATTGTGTGGATATAAATTTAAAGTATAAAATTTAAATATTAAGTTTGATTTCAAAAATATAAGATTTTGTATTAAAATATTTTTAAAACCTTTTACATTTTATGGATGATTCTTTATAATATAAAATTTTACGTATATAATATGTATACATATATATTGACAGCACACATGTATACAAAGGGGTTAACTTGTCCATTGCGATGTAAATTCTAACTTCTAGACATGGGAATGTCAAACCATGTACACCATATATTATTGCACGTACACACTTATACACACACACACACACACGATACGCATATCATGTTATATAATACCAATTTGATAATAAATAAAACTTTATTTATAAAATAAATACAATATTGGTTTTGTTTAAAAAATTCAAATAAAATATAAATAAACTTAGACTTTAGAGACCCAATAAGATTCAAAATGTAGTAAATTGTTGAAATTGACCCATTTATCCCTTTGAGTGCTAGTCCAATTCCAATGGCTTACACATGCGTTCGATTTCAATTTGTCTTATATACATGCTCTGAGTTCAAGCTCGAAGATATTCCCTAATTGGATTAGATGTTTTGATTTGCGTTTGATGCATTTTGATTTGAATAAGAATACTTCAATGATCAGATGGTAGATATTGATTTGACATGATGTTTGGTTTTGATATTGCTACGAGATAACAATCAAACTCGGTTATCCCTTATATTTGATAAATAGACTAATGGATTATGGTTCCCCGTCTAGAGAGATGGGATGATGGATCGTGAAGTACAAATCCCCTTGTTGGAGAGTGAGGGGATGGACTTGTAAGGATAACGAGTACCCTCACTGGAGAGTGAGCAGACTAAAAGGAACAATAAATTAGATAGTTAGTTCCATGGACGTAGGATTAGACTAAACCATGTTATACCTTTTCCCATAAATTTTTATCCATCTATTGTTTGCGATGCTTAGATAGTTTAGTTTATCTTTGTTGGATTCCATTTGTAATCAAACTATAGGTTAGAACTTGGGTATTTCATGATTTTTCATCGACAACTTAATGTGATCCATGAATATATTGCATATTATAAATTATAAGTGGAAGAAATCTAACCTAGTTTCATAAGAAAATTCTAAATTGGGAGTTGTGGGTAACAGAGTTAGGGTTATGCCCTATGGGCAATTATGTAATTGTTACATATAACTCACTCGATAACCAATCTTGTTCGTAATAAAAGGCATTTTCAATTTACTATATACTTGATATAAATATTAATTAATCAATTTAGTTAAAAGTATATTTAATAGAAAATCCATAAATGGTACATTTTATGATAGTGGTTCCAATGTGTTGTAACCATGAGTGATTTATCACAATAAATAAATATACCATTTTAAATATTACTAGTCAAGATGTATCGAGATGGAAGATCAATACATTCGTTGAGAATAGAGTACGTCATACACTCTAAATGTTGGGAAGTGTATTACTAATGGATGATGGGCACCAAGGGTTTACGTATTGATAGTTATTGGATAACCATGGAAAGACTCTCTCGATGGTTTTGTGTTAGTTAATGTAACCAAGGTCAAATAGAAAATGTTAATGTGACAATTTTACATAGTTCTCTCGACTTGAAAATATTATCGAGCTTCAACGTGGAAACTCCACCTTGATTATAGTTAAATTGTGGCAGATGTCCGTCGAACAACTATAGTTGGGTTTAGTGAAAGCATTAGAAGTGAGACTAAGGAAAAAAATCGTCTCGGTGATATGCGATAAGTATCACGGTCAACTAAAGTCAACTCAAAGTCAAAGTCTCCGGACAGAGCAGTTTGGTTGATAATAACTATTATTATTAAAATAAGGACTTTGTGTTTGGACTATAGAATTGAATATGGCTAATAGTGGAATTTTGACCATTACCAAATTCCATAAGTCCAATGTGTTATAGGTTTGACGATGAGAATTGATGTAAATAATTGTCACTGTCGGGTAATGCTTAATAAAGTAAAATTGAATTTTACCTATGTTAAGTGAGCGATAAATTTATCATAATGACACACTGTCTGCTAAGTGAAGTGTGAACGATAATATCTGAATTGTTCGATATTAACTGCTGACCAAATTTACTCCTAAGAGTCGCACAACTAAAACGTTGAATACTACTATACCACCCGATTTAATTTATTTTTAATTGTTATAAATTAATTAAATTAATTAATATTTATGAAATATTAAGTTTAAAATTTTATTTGTTGTGTATTGAACAATATTAAATAGTGTATATATAAAAGTTATTAATAAACATATCAGTATATGATATTGGTATGCGTTTAATTTAGATTTCAATGCAAGACTTTTGTTCGGACTTGGACATATTTTAAGGCTATAGGTGGAATGGTTTAGGCATCTTTATGCAAGCTTATAGGGGTGGCCATATAATGGCTACAAAGTGAGGTTTTGAATGGTTGAAAAGAAAGGAATGGGTAAGAGATAAAAGAGGATCTTAATCAACTTTTTGCTCTCTGATATTTCCTTTATATAAGCCATCTTATCCTCGCTTGAAAAAACTTTTACCCTCTTTTCTTGATTCTATTCTAGGCCACCACACCTTCTTCGATTCCCTAAAGAATCCAAACATAAAAGCATCAAATTAATAGCTCGATTTGATCGTTTGTGGTATAGCAGTTAAGGAGTTAGCAACTTCAGAACTTGGAATTGGACTCAAGAAAATTATTCTCATTTCAAGGTGTAATTCAAGGCTTTAGTGAAAGGTATAATTCCTTATTCACTATAATATATAATTGTTAATATGTTCATTATACCATATGTTAATCTAGTTAGATATCAATATAAGGAACCTATATATCGATATGTTTTCATATGCTGATGGTTAAACACACGCACACGCACACATACATATGCATCATATTAAAAAAATTATATTTGTATATTTTCCTAAATACTCATGTCCTAAGATAAAAATATATTTTTTTAAATAAATTAAATTAAATTAATAAATGATTGTGATTTATCTAAAATCTAAATTTTAAAAGATTAAGATTATATAGTGCGTGTTTTAAATTACATATACACACACACATAATGTTCTTGAAAATAATTCATATATAAATATATTATATTTGTAAACGTAAGTATCTATATACTTTAAATTTTACTATGTAAAATACATATACGTGTGTGTGTGTGCGCACGCGCGCTCACAAATAATATAAACTCTTGTATAAAATTTCAAAATATACACTATACATTTTTTTCGAAATAAAATTTTTATTTTTAGTTATTCATTGAATATTTTTATAGATTTAAAATGATAACAATTGTTTATTAAAAAAAATTAGCTAAGAACATCATTGCAGATATATAAATTTTATTATTATTTACATTAATATTTAGTCAAAAATAATTAAGTTTATATTTATACCATATATAAATAATTTTGAATAAAATATAAAGATAATATTTAAAATTTAAAATGTTAAATTTAAAATAAGCAATGATTTTATAAATACATATACCATGATTTCTGGCGTATCTGATACTTGAATCACGAGGTTATTTCATAAAAAATACATTATTCCATGAGTCAATATCACTCAACTAAATATTATTGAATATTATGAATCTTTAATATAAGTGTTTTCTTTTACCATTTATATATTGATAAATTACTTGCGTACTCTCTGGTTGTTGAGCAAACTCAAGCGAGAGACGTAATGTGCAATATTATTAATATAATCATTAGATGAGGTAAGATAACTATATATATTTGTTGAGCGAACTCAGGGTACATGTACTCATTGCAAAATGGCAGGTATAAGTGAATAATTTCTTTCAATTTATTAATCAAACTCAAGGTCGAAATGAGAGTAGAAAAAAACCATGGGGCCATGTTAGAAAAATGAAATAGCAACATTTGACCTTTCTAATATTGTAAGAAAATTTGCTATATAAGTTATAATAATCTACTTTGATAAATTTATGCATTAAACATACTGATAAAATGTTTATTAATTAAAATATACAAATGAACTGATATTGGTAAATAGAAATATAAAATATACTTACCAATAAATTTAGCATGTTGTCGCATGCAAGCGCATAATCATAAAACTACTTAAAACATTCGTAATTTGGTAACTTACATACTTATTATCTAGAGACTGTGTATTATCTTTTATCAGCTTTGAACCCTATAAATAATAAATGGTATGAATATTTGATCCATATCTAATCATGTATAAATGTTATATGGTGAACGGTCGCAATTTGTAATATACGAAACCTCGATGAATTTTTTTAAGTAAACCTAAGCGTGAGATTATGTATTCCATATGATTGATTGCCATAATGATCTTGTTGTGTTAAATTCAAAATTAGACCAAGAGCTACAAGATGGATAAATAAATTCGATCACTGAAACGTCAGTTTTATCAATTTACATAAAGTACAACATATTTGATATCCTTAAATGTTAAGGGTGACCAAACAATTTTTTGTAAAAAGTTCTTTATGATACTGTCATGTAGGTTTCCTTAGAGTGATTTGACCCTTTAAAAGGGAAATTGAATATATAAAAGTGGATGTAACCTAAGGTACGGTTGGGATGAAGAGAGTGAATGGTCAATTTTACTTTATACAGAAACATTGGAAACATTAATTGGAAAATAACAGTAGATACTTAATTAACAAGGAATAAAAAATATGACATCTATTCCAAATGTATTTTCACATAGAAAATTGTTTTCCTTGAAATTTATTTCTTTGAATTTAAGATACTTGATCTAAAAATTCTCAACTATAAACCAGTTACAATAAATAAAATAAAGTGAATATTAGTCGTGCATCCCTAAAACCAAAGTTAATTCAAACGGCATCCTCACCAAAAAAAGTTGTAAAGCAGGTCCCTATAATTATTTTACTGTAGCAGCATGTATTTTTCGTGTTTTTTGCATAAGTGCTTAAAAAAAATTTAAAAAATGTAAATATTATAACTAGTTTTCTGAAAGAAAAAAAAGGAATTGTAGACATATCTGCAGTTATTCCATATAATTGCAGATATGTCCGCAATTATTCACCGATTAATTGCATTCGATAATCATCGAAATTGCAGATACGTGTGTAATTATTCCATATAATTACAGACATATACGCAATTATTCACTGAATAACTATGTTGAATAAAAATCTATATAATTGCAGCCATGCTTGCAATTATTTCATATATTTGCAGACATGTATGCAATTATTCACTGAATAATAGCACCTTGATTTAACAATCAGGATATTTACGTAAATATCTGCACTTATTCCGTAAAATTGCTGACATGTCTGCAATTTTTAGTTGCAAAGGCATGTTATCCAGAATAAGTGCAGACATGTCTGCAGTTATTCTCTAAAATTGCATACATGTCCACAAGTATTACTGAAACATACTGTGTGTCAATTTTTTTCCCTTTTCATCCTTGTTTTTTGATTTTTTGACATGAAGATGAAGATAAATATTAACTGAAACAAGTTTTAAAATTTGGAAGTTTTTTTTTTTTAATATGTTTTTTGATGATTTTCGAAAAATAAGGACCTAATTTACATAATGTTTTCCACTGGGGTTTTTGTGAATTTTGAAACCTATCAAGGACCTGTGCCAAATTACCCTAAAATTAATAGCTTATATTAATTGGTTGAATGGAGCTTTGTATTTCATATGCTATTATAGTAATGGCAGAAATAGTAGGAACATGTTATATAACACTTGTTATTCGCATCAAGTTTTGAAAATTGTTTTCGTAAAATATACCAAACATTATTTATGAAATAATACCCATTTTTAGTACTAAATGAAAGAAAGACATAGTTTTATTTTAGTATGAATATTATGAATATTCATTATAAAATAAACTATAATAGTTGTATTTGTGATGCATTGGAAAATGCGTAAGTGTCAAACATTATTTGCAATTACTTTGGAATTATGGACTAAGTTATAGTTTTGATAAGTATTTTTTTGCTTATATAATTATGAATCATATAGTACTAGTAAATTATATCTTAGAAAATTAAGGGTAAGACGCCCATTCAATGGGAGCATTATAAGAGTTGATGAACTCTAAAGATTGATACATATAGACATATGCAATCGAAAGTCTATTAATACCAAAGCAGTTCCATGTATTCCATTATATTCACTGATTAGTTATCAAACGTGAACATATGTATTTGATACACATGTAGTGTGTCTATGACAAGCGCATAGAATACAAGATGAAGGTAAATAAAATAACATGCTAACGAAAATAAAAGGATTCTGTTTGATCGAATATGTGAGTATATTGGAAAGAGTTCCAAACATACCTAAGAATGAATAAAGATTTAATCTTAAAAGTCACTTCTCCTTATGATACATAATGACGTATCACTAAGGAGTAAACCTTATTGAACAAAGTATGATTAATTGCGAGTGAAGTTGAGTTAACATCTTTCAATAAGGTCGTGTACTTAAGATTAATACACAAGGTTTCAATTAATTTCATTTAAAGTATAGTTTACAAAATCATATAAGATAAGGGTTTATAAGAAACCCAACATATCCTAGGCCAAGGAGTTGGTAGTTATTGAGTTGAAAGACTACATGTAATAAGTGTTTGTGGGGGATCTTCTATAAATAGCCCCAAAATGAGTTTGGAAATGATAGTCGTTGGATGACCAATTAGTGTTTTAAATATGAATATTATAAACTAAAATTAAATCACTTTTATATATAATACAATTCATAAAGTGTTTATAAATACCCATTCTGTTGCACTGAGAAACAATTATTGTTTTAATAAATACCAACTTCATAGCAAAAGAAATTCTTTTAGAAATTATCGATAGTAAAATGGATTTGGATATGATCCAAAGATGAACTAATTACGTGGGATGAAACTGAACTAACCTAACCTAAACGAACATAATAGATTAGAGTTCTAATAAGTATTCTTATACGTTAAAGAGAAACAATGAGTTTCTTATCAATATCGAGAATAGATAATACTCAATTGTCAATTAAATCATTAAGAGTGTTGACTCTGCCATATGGTATGATTCACAAATCCAAAAGGATTCCAAGTACACTATCAAAATATGATTTTGATAGCTATATGCAAAGGGATATAATCGATTAACCATCAATGTATCTTCACAGGAAGACTAATGCGGTTGGAATATGGTAAGCAAACTGATAATAACAACATCGTAAGTTTTGATTGTTGAAATTAACGTAATAGATTTTCCATTATATGTGCTTAAATTAATTCAGATTTTACTCACTAAATTATTGCTCGATATGACTTTTTATTGTGGTACGTACGCTTTGAAATGGAAAATTCTAAATAATAATTTAGAATAGACTATTTGTATATAACAAACAAAATGTCTCGATGTTAGTGGGAGTGATATTTAATTTGTAGGTTTTTTAGATATGATCCAAGAAATGATACGATAGCATCATTTCATAAGCATCAGCTTGAATAAGTATTTTGATAGAATATCAAATAGTTTGATTCTAAGTCTACAGAGGAAGCTTGTTTTTGTGAGAAAGAACATTAAAAGGTACATGGATATTTCAAAAACTATAAGTAAACAACATGCTTTTGATTGTTAACAATATACTTATGTTAGAATTGGTTCTAATTTGGTTGTTTAATACTTGATATTGGGTTTGTAAAATATATCTTCTATAATAAGTATAAATGGTGTTGGGAATGTCCCGAACGATATGGAAAGACATTATACTAAAAAATTTCATATGGAACATATGAAATTGATTTCTTATGTATTAACAATAGAACTTATCATACATGTTGTATTTGATGCATGAAGAAAATATCTACTTATGTATTTGATGCATGAAGAAAATATCTACTTATGTATTTGATGCATGAAGAAAATATCAAGTCCAAATAAGAATCACTAAACGGCAGTTTAGAGTGTTTTCAAGTATTTACGAAATACAAGAGAATTGTTTACAAAAGCAATGAACTCCTTATGAAGGAGTGTTCGGACTTGAACTTCATAAGTTCTATCAAGTATAATATGTCAATATTAAATTGATGTTCAAACCTTAATTAAGAAGCATTAAGTTGGAAATGTTAAAAAAGAAATATTATGGCTGATTCAATGAAGTGGTTAAGTATATCGCCTTAAATATCGAAATAAAACCACAAATTTATAAATGAGCTAGGAGTGATTCCAAGTATTAAAAATACTACATCATTGTTATATGATAATAATGAAATAATAATAGTTCAGCAGAAGTCAAGAAACACACTCCGAATAGTTCCATATGATAAAGGTAGTTTATTAACATCGGAGAGAGATGATTTACAGAGTAGATAATTAAAACATAGCAAATCCATTCATGAAGGGTCTAACTCGTTTAATTATCATAAAACTGATCATGGAGGTGGTATAGCGATTCCATAATTGGCTCCAAGTGCAAGCGATTGATTGATAGAGTTAGGGGCATGCCCTAAAGGCAATTATGTAATTGCTACATATATCTAAACCAATCTTATTTGAAATAAAAGGTGTTTTCTTTATATTATATACTTGATATAATATATGTTATATTAATTAATTAATTTAATTAGAAGTATATTTAATAGAAAATTTATAAATGGTATGTTTTGCGATAGTAGTTAGTGTATGTTGCAACCATGAGTGATTTCTCATTATAAAATAAACATACCATTTTAAATGTTCCTAGTGAAGATGTATCGAGGTTAGGTATGGATACATCTATTGAGACTAGAGTATGTATCATTATGTTGGACAATGTGTTACTTATGACTGCTGAAGGCACCAAGTAGTTACGTACTGATTGTTATTAGATATTTATGAACTGATTCGCTCGATAGTTTTATGTTGGTTAGGATAACTAAGGTCAAACAACAAATATAAGTTTGACAATATTACACGATTCCTTTGACTTGAGAATACTCTTGAGCTTCAATGTGGAAACTCTGCTTTGATTATGGTAATTAATGGCATGGCGTCCGTCGAACGACTATGGTTGGATCGAGAGAAGGCACTGGAAGTGAGACACTGTTTAAGAAAGAATTCATGTCCTCGGTGATATGAGGTTAGTATTACGATAAACTGAAGTCATCTCAAAGTCAAAGTCTTTGATCAGAGTAGTTCGGTTAATAATAATTGTTATTATTGAACTAAGGGCTTTGTGGTTGGACTATAGAGTTGAATGTGGATAATATTGGAATTTTGACCATTACCAAATTCGATAAGTCAAAGTGATATAGTTTTTATAAAGAGAATTTGTGTAAATAATTATCACCACCCGAAAATGGTTACTAAATTAAAGTTGTATTTTATCGATGCCAAGTGCGATAAATTTAGGCATAATGTCACCACACCTACTAAGTGAAGTGTGAATGTTAATATTCGAATGGTTCGATATTAAACGCTAACCAAATTTACACCTAAGAGTCACACTGTAATGACCCGTAAATTTTAACTGTTTTAGTAACGTATTTAATTGGATTTTTGTGAAACTTTAAATAATAAAATTTTGAAATAAAAAATTTAATATTTGAAATGCGTCTAGTTAAACATAGCAACTGGCAAATTTTCGTCCGAAAATATGAAGTTTATTTTCGTGCGTAAATTTCAATTTAATCAGTTAAAAATCGATGAAAATAAAACCGTTTCAAAACCTAAATAGTTTTACATAGAAAAATTCTAAATCATCTTCTGAGCGAGACGTTATTTTTCATTTTTCCAAATCCGGAATTCTTTAGCTCCATCGATCTTATTTTTTTAGCATTTTTCCTGCATTTTCTGCTAGTAGAAAATTCGAAATTTTATAATTCAATCATAACACACATATCTGTATACCGTTTTGATCGTCTCGCCACGCTGACCTCTACAGTATATTCTATTCTGTATTTTGAAATCCGAAAAATGGCAGAATCTACGGATCGATTTCCGTATCAGTACCGATTTGGTGAATTTTGTTTTCCAGTTACCTTTCAACCATTTTCTTTTTCTATTCACCGACCTTTACTATTCTACCTTGAATTCATGCATGCCTCTTTCTCTTCTTTTTTTTGTAATATGTTATGACTTTTAATTGGTGCTATTCATTAATAAAGTATGAGTATACAACAATGGCCTGTAACTTTGCATTCCTTTCTCTTCTCAAAACTTACTTTCTTCTTTCTAGTTCAATCACTTCTCTTAAAAAAAATGCTGACCCAATTCTCTCTTCACCCAACAGCCACTCACCCTACCGATCCAAGCCTCTCTTCATCCAACAGCCATTCGCCAACCCACAATTCCACTGCCCTCCGTCGAAGCCATCACCGACCCAAGAACGCACGCACATTCTCCCTCTCCTCCCCACCACAGCTACGATTGTATCCGCCTCTCACCAGACCAGACCCTCAAGGCCAGCAAGCCTCCTCATCGGCCTCTCCTCTCCTCCGCCTTCTCTCCTACCTCCGACCAAATACGCAACTCCAAGCCCACCTAGTCATCCACAACCGACTGCCATTCTTCCCCTCTCCGTCCAAGCTCGCATCGCCTTCACCCAGCTTTGCTCACACATCCTCACTATTTTCACCATGGCCGAATACTTAGTATCCATACGTGAGAAGAAACCGAGGCAGTTCACTTCAAACCGAGCATCTCAGAGAGGTATATGATCATATTATAAAAATAACCTGAATAATATAATATATATAAGTAGTACTAGTCGTTGGCATCTACGTTAATATCTGTATAGATATAAGTTTTCAAGTGTATGGGTTATTTATATATTTAGTCGTATACATGTCTGTAGCAATGATATTTAAGTATATATAAGTTTACATTAGTTATAAGCTATACATATTAATATTTTAACTATTTGGTTTGAAGCCTACATAGTGTTAAATGTAAACGGTGTACATGCGTATACACGTTAGTTTTATATATATACGTGTATTGGTTTTTTTTAATTATATATATAGTTTAAAGCCTATACATGATGTATAAATTATATTGGAATATATTATATAAGTTCGTTCGTATAATTATATTGTTTGCTGAATTATAGTTACAATAGCATTTATCAGAAACAAAATATTGAATATTGTTTATGGTTTATATTCAGACAGTGATGCTTTGATACTATGATATAAATTGTTATATGATAGCTAGCTTGAGGCTGTACATCCACTTAATATAGTTTTATACTGCACTGGTACATCATATTTTACACATAAATGATCTCAAATGCATACGTATTATATTATGGACTTTGATTGCAGGCAACCCCTATGCAGATAACTTACGCGTATATATTTATATATATTCACTTATATACACTCTATGTCATGTTATACTTACGTTTATACTTATATTTTAAATGGCATCATATGTATACAATTATTCGTGATATATTTGCTGAAATGCTGGTTACTAGCCTAAGTTTCTGTTTATTTAATGTATTACTTACGTGAAGTAAGACTATATTAGCCTTTTACTGAGATTTAGAGTTGTTTACAGCAATATTTCTTTTATTTTAGTTATGTTTTGTTAAGTTATAAGTTGAAATTATTTTGGTTTGTAATGTTATTAAGTTTATAAATTTCCAGTTTATTTTGATATATGTTTATATAAGTTACGTATGTTTGGTTTTAGAAAGCGCGTGAGAAAAGAGTGGTTTTGCAGCACATATATAGATGTATATATATACGGGTTGATAATGAAGTGGGTTAATAAAGGGTAATGTATTAGCTCATATGAATGAATTTGCAAAATATAAGTTATATTTGTTTTTATTGATTATATACTTTGCCTAAATATGTTTTATATAGCCTATTTGTTTCGTATGCAGTGTATATTTGTTTGGTTTTAACATATGTGTCTAAATCCTGAAACAATGGATTTTGAAATTTATACATATTTAAATTAATGATTGAATTTAATATGATGTTATATATAGTTATATATCGTTATAAATGTTCACTTATATCAATTATCCGCGTCGATCCACTCTGATTGGATTTCGTCTATTCCTTATCTACCAACTTTGATCGTTGATTCGTGCCTGTCTTACTTTGCTTTGGAATTCGTAGCTTGCTTTGTTGTCAATCTCTAGTCTCGAAGGTGAATAATCACTCACGATTAATGTTCTTTTATTTATTAAATTTGATTTCAATTGAAACTACAATTGGAATATGCTGGTGTTAGCTATTTACACTGTTATATTAGCTATTAACTGTATCAGTTCACCTGTGACATCTGACACCATTATCTGTTATTTATACAATGATACTCCAGTTTGTTTGATAATGATTGTTGTGTGATGTTGAAATTGGACGTTAAATTATTAATGTAGTAAGTGATAAATAAATTGAAATTGAAATTGACGTAGGATGGTTAACAATTTGAAATTGATATGTATTGAATTTGATTAGTCAAATTTGTATAATATGACCCCTTCAAATGTTAGATTAATTGACACGTAGAAATAGTGTTAACAACACCTTGAACCATTTAAATTTATGTTGTTTAAATTGATATATGAAATTGAATAATAGATATCAAGTAAAGAACCGTATAAATAATAGTGTAATAATCTTTAATCTACATGAAATGATAGTGTAGATTCTAGAAATAATTATATTAATTTGCACAAAAAACAATGTAAATTAATACTATTATTTCGGGATTATTTGAATTAATTATTGGATTGATATTGATTGTTGTTATTGCTTGTTTATTTACTTTGACACCATCCTAGTTATCACACTGCAAGTTCCCTTTGCTATGATTTGATTTTTGAATTGAAATGGAATCGGGTTGAAATGATAATTACCCAAATAAAACTTAACTTAGGATAGATAATTAAATAAAAACCCGATTGGTCAATAATTTGATTTTAAAATAAAATGTTAACGAATCTGTTGTCCGAAATTTTAAAATTTAATTTTCATTTATTGTTTCATAAATCATTGACTATTTCATAATATATATAAAAATGAATTTATAAAATTTGATTATAACTTGATTTGGAGTTTGAAATGAATTTAAATTACAGTTTGAGAATTTAATTTCCGGTGACTTCAAAATTTGATTTTAAAATGTACATTATTTAAAGTATGTTCAAATAGAAATTATTTCCAAAGAATTTTTTAAATTTATAAATCAGTGCTCTTCTCTTTTGTCGCTGGAAAATAATTTCGGTGATGGCGGCCGCATCGTCGACATTTATTTTCGAGTTTCGAAGTAGAGAGACCATCAGTAGTTTGCTACACTTTTGTTTCGAAATGAATTTGATTTGAGTTTCTAATATATGACTTTGATTTTAAATATATATATATTAGCATTTGATTTAGGTTTGACTTGGATATATTGTATGTATATAATTATCTCTAAAATGGTTTGAAATTAATCGGAAATTGATTCTTAAAATTTTGATTTAAGAATGATTTTCAATAAAGCAAAAAATTTGACTAAATACTTAACTTGAAATAACTGAATTGTAAAATTTTATTTGTCTAATACTCAATTGCATTATATATATATATATATATATATATAACTTACCTAAATTTTCAAAAGTTAATTATGTAATTGAATATTATACGATATAAATTATATCAAAGGAATTTTTTTAAATAAATTTGAGTTGTTATAATAAGTGTAAATACCCTTAATATATGTGTTAAGATATACTAAGTAGAATAAATTTAATAATGATTTGGAATAAAGAAGAATTAAATTTGTCGAATGAAGCATGATTATAATAAATGACTATTCAAATTTATGATCTTTGAAATTGTAAATTTAAGATAATTGGATAATGTACAATATAAAGTGTCTTTATAGATAGAATTTGAGTGCGTATAAAAATGTTATACACTTAATGTTTAATTGTAAAATGATTATTAGAGGAAAAAAGAATACTAGGTTAGTTGAATAATAAATGGATTAATAAAATAAATGGTTGTTTGAAATAAATTCATAACAAACAATGATAAATTGAAAATAAACCAAGTTAATAAAATTCCATGAGTTTAAATTAATTGTTGAATATAAATTAATTTAAATTGAAATTTATATGGTTTGAATTAATTGTTTCACTCTGTTTTCAATCTATTTTCTTTTGGTTGTTTCTATTCTCCTACCTCCTCCCTTTTCGGGGTCGAAAAGTTTTGAGTGGAGGAGGATGTAATGACCCGTAAATTTTAACTGTTTTAGTAACGTATTTAATTGAATTTTTGTGAAATTTTAAATAATAAAATTTTGAAATAAAAAATTTAATATTTGAAATGCGTCTAGTTAAACATAGCAATTGGTAAATGTTCACCCGAAAATATGAAGTTTATTTTCGTGCGTAAATTTATTTCAATTTAATCAGTTAAAAATCGATGAAAATAAAACATTTTCGAAACCTAAATATTTTTACATAAAAAAATTCTAAATCATATTCTGAGCGAGTCGTCATTTTTCGTTTTTCCAAATTCGGACTTCTTTAGCTCCGTCGATCTTATTTTTTTAGCGTTTTTGCTGCATTTTCTTCTAGTAGAAAATTCGAAATTTTATAATTCAATCATAACACACATATCTGTATACTGTTTTGATCGTCTCGCCACGCTGATCTCTATGGTATATTCTATTCTGTATTTTGAAGTCTGGAAAATGGCAGAGTCTACGGATCGATTTCCGTATCAGAACCAATTTGGTAAATTTTCTTTTCCAACCATTTTCTTTTTCTATTCAGTGACCTTTACTATTCTACCTTGAATTCACGCATGCCTCTTTCTCTTCTTTTTTTTGTAATATGTTATGACTTTCAATTGGTGGCTATTCATTAATAAAGTATGTGTATACGACAATGGCCTGTAACTTTGCATTCCTTTCAGTTCTCAAAACTTACTTTCTTCTTTCCAATTCAATCACTTCTCTTAAAAAAACGCTGACCCAAGCCTCTCTTCATCCAACAGCAACTCACTCCACCTATCCAAGCCTCTCTTCATCCAACAACCATTCGCCAACCCACCATTCCACTGCCCTCCGTCGAAGCCATCACTGACCCAAGAACGCACGCGCGTTCTCCCTCTCTTCCCCACCACAGGTGCGACTATATCCGCCTCCCACCAGACCACACCCTCAAGGCCAGCAAGCCTCCTCATCAGCCTCTCCTCCGCCTTCTCTCCTACCTCCGACCAAATACGCAACTCCGAGCCCACCTAGTCATCCACAACCGACCGTTGTTCTTCCCCTCTCCGCCCAAGCTCGCATCGCCTTCACCCAGCTTTGCTCACGCATCCTCACTATTTTTACCATGGCCGAATACTTAGTGTCCATACGTGAGGAGCAGCCGAGGCAGTTCACTTCAAACCGAGCATCTCGGAGAGGTATATGATCATACGTTAAAGATAACATGAGTAATATATTATATAAGTAGTACTAGTCATTAGCATCTACGTTAATATCTGTATAGATATAAGTTTTCAAGTGTATGGGTTATTTATATATTTAGTTGTATACATGTCTGTAGCAATGATATTTAAGTGTATATATAAGTTTACATTAGTTATAAGCTATACATATTAATATTTTAACAATTTGGTTTGAAGCCTACATAGTATTAAATGTAAAAGGTGTACATGTGTATACACGTTAGTTTTATATATATATATACATGTATTGGTTTTTTTAATTATATATATAGTTTAAAGCCTATACATGATGTATAAATTATATTGGAATATGTTATATAAGTTCGCTCGTATAATTATATTGTTTGCTGAATTATAGTTACAATAGCTTTTATCAGAAACAAAATATTGAATATTATTTATGGTTTATATTTAGACAGTGATATGCTTTGATACTATGATATAAATTGTTATATGATAGCTAGCTTGAGGCTGTACATCCACTTAATATAGTTTTATACTGCACTGACACATCATATTTTACACATAAATGATTTCAAATGCATACGTATTATATTATGGACTTTGATTGCAGGCAACCCCTATGCAGATAACTTACGCGCGTGTGTGTGTGTATATATATATATATATATATATATATATATATATATATATTCACTTATATACACTCTATGTCATGTTATACTTACGTTTATACTTATATTTTAAATGGCATCATATGTATACAATTATTCGTAATATATTTGCTGAAATGCTGGTTACTAGCCTAAGTTTCTGTTTATTTAATGTATTACTTACGTGAAGTTAGACTATATTAGCCTTTTACTGAGATTTAGAGTTGTTTACAGCAATATTTCTTTTATTTTAGTTATGTTTTGTTAAGTTATAAGTTGAAATTATTTTGGTTTGTAATGTTATTAAGTTTATAAATTTCCAGTTTATTTTGATATATGTTTATATAAGTTACGTATGTTTGGTTTTAGAAAGCGCGTGAGAAAAGAGTGGTTTTGCAGCACATATATAGATGTATATATATACGGGTTGATAATGAAGTGGGTTAATAAAGGGTAATGTATTAGCTCATATGAATGAATTTGCAAAATATAAGTTATATTTGTTTATATTGATTATATACTTTGCCTAAATATGTTTTATATAGCCTATTTGTTTCGTATGCAGTGTATATTTGTTTGGTTTTAACATATGTGTCTAAATCCTCAAACAATGGATTTTGAAATTTATAAATATTTAAATTATTAATTGAATTTAAAATATGATATTATATATAGTTATATATCGTTATATATGTTTACTTATATCAATTATCCGCATCGATCCACTCTTAATTGATTTCGTCTATTCCTTATCTACCGGCTTTGATCGTTGATTCGTGCCTATCTTACTTTGCTTTGGAATTCGTGGCTTGCTTTGTTGTCAATCTCTAGCCTCGAAGGTGAGCAATCACTCACGATTAATGTTCTTTTATTTATTAAATTTGGTTTCAATTGAATCGACAATTGGAATATGCTGCTGTTAGCTACTTGCACTGTTATATAAGCTATTAACTTTATCAGTTCACCTCTGACATCTGACATCATTATCTGTTATTTATACAATGATAATCCAGTTTGGTTGATAAATGATTGTTGTATGATGTTGAAATTGGACGTTAAATTGTTAATGTAGTAAGTGATAAATAAATTGAAATTGAAATTGACGTAGGATGGTTAACAATTTGAAATTGATATGTGTTGAATTTGATTAGTCAAATTTGTATAATATGACCCCTTCAAATGTTAGATTAATTGACACATATAGTGTTAACAACACCTTGAACCATTTAAATGTATGTTGTTTAAATTGATATATGAAATTGAATAATAAATATCAAGTAAAGAACCGTATAAATAATAGTGTAATAATCTTTAATCTACATGAAATGATAGTGTAGATTCTAGAAATAATTATGTAAATTTGCAAAACAATAATGTAAATTAATACAGTTATTTCGGGATTATTTGAATTAATTATTGGATTGATATTAATTGTTGTTATTGCTTGTTTATTTACTTTGACACCATCCCAGTTATCACACTGCAAGTTCCCTTTGCTATGATTTGATTTTTGAATTGAAATGGAATCAGGTTGAAATGATAATTACCCAAATAAAACTTAACTTTGGATAGATAATTAAATAAAAACCCGATTGGTCAATAATTTCATTTTAAAATAAAAATAAAGAATTTATTTAAATAAAATAATAAGGGTTTTAAATTAAACTGAAATTTGAATTCTAATGAATTTAAATGTTAATATTTGAAATCTGAAACAAAATATTAACGTAGTAATTGATGAAAGAACGTTGTCTAAAAATTAATTATTAATAATTAAATTTTGAAATTAGTAATAATCAAGTTTTGAAATTATTTGATAATTGAATGAGATTGAATTATTTAATAGTTAAATTAAATTAAATTCTTTATTAAGTGAAATTAAACTTCTTGAATAAGTGAAACTAAGTTTCTTCATTAACTGAGTTTTGGAATTTGTAACTAAGTAAATAAATAAGTGAAATTGAATTTCTTTAACAAGAAATAGAATGTGATTTATTGAAATTAATGCAAGACTTGTAATTTGAAGAATTGATTTGATGACTTTAATTTAATTCAATTTGTAAGTTTTGATATAATGAAGGAAAACTTAAATTGATTTAATGAATTGGAAATTAAATAGAAATTGTTTTGAATTGATAAATTAACTTAACGAATATTCAATGAAGTCGATCAATGAATTTAGATTGATTTGAATGTTAAATTAAATTAATTTAAATGATTACGGAATGAAACGTATATACGAACTTGAATCAATATTTGAATTATTTTAAATAAAAATTTGAAATCGAATTATAAGATTTTGGAAATGGTAATTTGGAAGTATTGAAATGTAAATTATGGAAATTGATTTAGAAAGACAAATGAAATATTAATTTATAAATTCTAATTGGAATTGAATTTGATTTGGTTTTAAAATATATTAAACGACCAATCGGTGTAATAATTACGAAAGTTACCGGAATTGGTTATGGACATACTCTCTGTCTAAATCGAAAACCATTTTAATAACTATACGCGGAGTGTGATCCAGAATGAAGTGGTTGGAATGATGTATGTGATGACTGAAGAAAGAGAACGATAATGGATAGCCTTGACACTTGTGTCAAATTGGAAATGACTAAAACAGGAGCCGTGCCGGGCCAAATGGGGTTAGCCACCTCAAGCAAACACACTTCTTCGTAAACTACTCATTACTTGTTATTGATTGGTGCACCCTCGAAATTTTTTGGGAGTGTTGTTTCGCGGTGTTGCGATCGTTGCGACGATGCGTTTTCACCGGTCCGGATCAGGCAAACGGTAGTTTCACTACCTTGGGTATTGCCTCATGTGCCTTGTCATACTTGTATCCCTATATACGCGACCATTACGATTTTGTTTTGTGTTATACCTGTGGAGTACTCCCTGATATCCTACTAGCTTACGGTGGAGTTTACCATGCTGTATAGATTATAACGCTTATATAAAATGTGTTAAGAGGGATAATGGTAACGCCTTTACACTATTTTGATACTTTATATTACTGATAGGCATTATCTATTTAGCGTACACTACTACATAGTAGATAGTTTAACGGATCCTTAGAGGATGGTTATTCCAACGTCCTTTGAGTTACTTGTATTTCTGTTGTTATTTCACTTGAGTTGGATTTATTGATATAAGAATGTTAATCCTGACTCGAATGTTTTGTGTTTTGCTTTACGCTCGGGACAGACTGAGTGTACCAGTATTCAAGACTCGTTGGAGTTGGAGCTTCGCTTGGAGATCCAGCTATCTATCCAGCTTCAGATATTCGGTTGATTCTAGTGATGTATTCTGACATTGTAATTGACTATTGTATTCGAGACTTCTATTGTAACTTATTTAACTCTGTTATATATATATATAGTAGCTTCATGAACTACTATCTTTTGCTTCCGCTTCATATTATTACTCTGTGTCTATGATTCTGTGATTATTTATTTACTGTGTATGTTCAGTTTTTCCAAATTTAAATTAACAATTCGGTAATTTGAATTATTCAACTCCGACATGTGTGGGTGCGAATAGTCTAAAATAACGGGTTGTTACAGTTGGTATCAGAGCTTTGGTAGCTCTAGGCAAAACTTAGTATATATGGTAAATGTATTTACAGAATCACTCTCATTTGAGTTTCAATCTCTTCCTTTTGACTCAATTCCTTTGAGTTTTGGAACATTCCCCACGGTTCCAAAATCCATTCGTGTCCCTTACTATTCGCCTTCTTTTAGTTCCGGAGTATCCCATAACCCCACTTCGAATGATCTTTATAACGAATCGGCGGTCTCGCCAATCTTCGAATTATTTGTAAATGGGTGAAACTCCTTTACAATAGGTATTGATTTACCGGAGATTTACGCATCCTTGGTTTACAATGCTATTTATCTCCTACTATACCTGAATTTCTATCCCTTGAGATTTGATGTCGATTTGCCTTGGAATTCTGCATTGATCTTATTCTTGAAGTCATGGTTGACCCGGAAGGTTGCCCGTATATTAAATAAGCTTATCCATCTTCCGATTCTGTTAATTGAATCATCTTATCTTTCCTTTCGAACTTGTGTTCGAATCAGAATTCTCTTTAATTTGAGTCCATCAAAGTTGAATCTCTGTCCTTGCTTTGAAAAGCCATTATTGAATCGTTGAACGAGGAAGTGTATTTGTAAATTAATGTTAAAATGTTTTATATATTGTGTTGTTTGAGTTGTTAATGTTGATTTGGACTTTCGGTCAATTCGTCTGATTAACGCTATCGATAGAATTTCTAAAACACTTGAGCAGAGCAAACTGGCACAATATTGTTTTCAAATTTAGTAAATAAAATAATTTTGAATGATTATCTTATATATAAGTATTAAAAAAAAAATTGAAATTAAAATGTTAACGAATCTGTTGTCCGAAATTTTAAAATTTAATTTTCATTTATTGTTTTATAAATCATTGACTATTTCATAATATATATATATAAATGAATATATAAAATTTGATTATAACTTGATTTGGAGTTTGAAATGAATTTAAATTACAGTTTGAGAATTTAATTTCCGGTGACTTCAAAATTTGATTTTAAAACGTATATTATTTAAAGTATTTTCAAATAGAAATTATTTCCAAAGAATTTTTTAAATTTATAAATCAGTGCTCTTCTCTTTTGTCGCTGGAAAATAATTTCGGTGATGGCGGCCGCATCATCGACATTTATTTTCGAGTTTCGAAGTAGAGAGACCATCGGTAGTTTGCTACACTTTTGTTTCGAAATGAATTTGATTTGAATTTCTAATATATGACTTTGATTTTAAATATATATATATATATATATATATATATATATATATATATATATATATTAGCATTTGATTTAGGTTTGACTTGGATATATTGTATGTATATAATTATCTCTAAAATGGTTTGAAATTAATCGGAAATTGATTCTTAAAATTTTGATTTAAGAATGATTTTCAATAAAGCAAAAAATTTGACTAAATACTTAACTTGAAATAACTGAATTGTAAAATTTTATTTGTCTAATACTCAATTGCATTATATATATATATAACTTACCTAAATTTTCAAAAGTTAATTATGTAATTGAATATTATACAATATAAAAGATATCAAAGGAATTTTTTTAAATAAATTTGAGTTGTTATAATAAGTGTAAATACCCTTAATATATGTGATAAGATATACTAAGTAGAATAAATTTAATAATGATTTGGAATAAAGAAGAATTAAATTTGTCGAATGAAGCATGATTATAATAAATGACTATTCAAATTTATGATTTTTGAAATTGTAAATTTAAGATAATTGGATAATGTACAATATAAAGTGTCTTTATAGATAGAATTTGAGTGCGTATAAAAATGTTATACACTTAATGTTTAATTATAAAATGATTAATAGAAGAAAACAGAATACTAGTTGAATGATAAATGGATTAATAAAATAAATGGTTGTTTGAAATAAATTCATAACAAACAATGATAAATTGAAAATAAACCAAGTTAATAAAATTCCATGAGTTTAAATTGAATTGTTGAATATAAATTAATTTAAATTGAAATTTATATGGTTTGAATTAATTGTTTTACTCTGTTTTCAATCTATTTTCTTTTGGTTGTTTCTATTCTCCTACCTCCTCCCTTTTCGGGGTCGAAAAGTTTTGAGTGGAGGAGGATGTAATGACCCGTAAATTTTAACTGTTTTAGTAACGTATTTAATTGAATTTTTGTGAAATTTTAAATAATAAAATTTTGAATTAAAAAATTTAATATTTGAAATGCGTCTAGTTAAACATAGCAATTGGTAAATGTTCACCGGAAAATATGAAGTTTATATTCGTGCGTAAATTTATTTCAGTTTAATCAGTTAAAAATCGATGAAAATAAAACATTTTCGAAACCTAAATATTTTTACATAGAAAAATTCTAAATCATATTCTGAGCGAGACTTATTTTTCGTTTTTCCAAATTCGGACTTCTTTAGCTCCGTCGATCTTATTTTTTTTAGCGTTTTTGCTGCATTTTCTTCTAGTAGAAAATTCGAAATTTTATAATTCAATCATAACACACATATCTGTATACTGTTTTGATCGTCTCGCCACGCTGATCTCTATGGTATATTCTATTCTGTATTTTGAAGTCTGGAAAACGGCAGAGTCTACGGATCGATTTCCGTATCAGAACCAATTTGGTAAATTTTCTTTTCCAACCATTTTCTTTTTCTATTCATTGACCTTTACTATTCTACCTTGAATTCACGCATGCCTCTTTCTCTTCTTTTTTTTGTAATATGTTATGACTTTCAATTGGTGGCTATTCATTAATAAAGTATGTGTATACGACAATGGCCTGTAACTTTGCATTCCTTTCTGTTCTCAAAACTTACTTTCTTCTTTCCAATTCAATCACTTCTCTTAAAAAAATGCTGACCCAAGCCTCTCTTCATCCAACAGCAACTCACTCCACCTATCCAAGCCTCTCTTCATCCAACAACCATTCGCCAACCCACCATTCCACTGCCCTCCGTCGAAGCCATCACTGACCCAAGAACGCACGCGCATTCTCCCTCTCCTCCCCACCACAGGTGCGACTATATCCGCCTCCCACCAGACCACACCCTCAAGGCCAGCAAGCCTCCTCATCAGCCTCTCCTCCGCCTTCTCTCCTACCTCCGACCAAATACGCAACTCCGAGCCCACCTAGTCATCCACAACCGACCCCTGTTCTTCCCCTCTCCGCCCAAGCTCGCATCGCCTTCACCCAGCTTTGCTCACGCATCCTCACTATTTTTACCATGGCCGAATACTTAGTGTCCATACGTGAGGAGCAGCCGAGGCAGTTCACTTCAAACCGAGCATCTCGGAGAGGTATATGATCATATGTTAAAGATAACATGAGTAATATATTATATAAGTAGTACTAGTCATTGGCATCTACGTTAATATCTGTATAGATATAAGTTTTCAAGTGTATGGGTTATTTATATATTTAGTTGTATACATGTCTGTAGCAATGATATTTAAGTGTATATATAAGTTTACATTAGTTATAATCTATACATATTAATATTTTAACAATTTGGTTTGAAGCCTACATAGTATTAAATGTAAAAGGTGTACATGTGTATACACGTTAGTTTTATATATATACATGTATTGGTTTTTTTAATTATATATATAGTTTTAAAGCCTATACATGACGTATAAATTATATTGGAATATGTTATATAAGTTCGCTCGTATAATTATATTGTTTGCTGAATTATAGTTACAATAGCTTTTATCAGAAACAAAATATTGAATATTGTTTATGGTTTATATTTAGACAGTGATATGCTTTGATACTATGATATAAATTGTTATATGATAGCTAGCTTGAGGCGGTACATCCACTTAATATAGTTTTATACTGCACTGACACATCATATTTTACACATAAATGATTTCAAATGCATACGTATTATATTATGGACTTTGATTGCAGGCAACCCCTATGCAGATAACTTACGTGTGTGTGTGTGTGTGTGTGTGTGTGTGTATTCTCACTTATATACACTCTATGTCATGTTATACTTACGTTTATACTTATATTTTAAATGGCATCATATGTATACAATTATTCGTAATATATTTGCTGAAATGCTGGTTACTAGCCTAAGTTTTTGTTTATTTAATGTATTACTTACGTGAAGTTAGACTATATTAGCCTTTTACTGAGATTTAGAGTTGTTTACAGCAATATTTCTTTTATTTTAGTTATGTTTTGTTAAGTTATAAGTTGAAATTATTTTGGTTTGTAATGTTATTAAGTTTATAAATTTCCAGTTTATTTTGATATATGTTTATATAAGTTACGAATGTTTGGTTTTAGAAAGCGCGTGAGAAAAGAGTGGTTTTGCAGCACATATATAGATGTATATATATACGGGTTGATAATGAAGTGGGTTAATAAAGGGTAATGTATTAGCTCATATGAATGAATTTGCAAAATATAAGTTATATTTGTTTTTATTGATTATATACTTTGCCTAAAAATGTTTTATATAGCCTATTTGTTTCGTATGCAGTGTATATTTGTTTGGTTTTAACATATGTGTCTAAATCCTGAAACAATGGATTTTGAAATTTATACATATTTAAATTAATGATTGAATTTAATATGGTGTTACATATAGTTATATATCGTTATAAATGTTCACTTATATCAATTATCCGCGTCGATCCACTCTGATTGGATTTCGTTTATTCCTTATCTACCAACTTTGATCGTTGATTCGTGCATGTCTTACTTTGCTTTGGAATTCGTAGCTTGCTTTGTTGTCAATCTCTAGTCTCGAAGGTGAATAATCACTCACGATTAATGTTCTTTTATTTATTAAATTTGATTTCAATTGAAACTACAATTGGAATATGCTGCTGTTAGCTATTTACACTGTTATATTAGCTATTAACTGTCTCAGTTCACCTGTGACATCTGACACCATTATCTTTTATTTATACAATGATACTCCAGTTTGTTTGATAATGATTGTTGTGTGATGTTGAAATTGGACGTTAAATTGTTAATGTAGTAAGTGATAAATAAATTGAAATTGAAATTGACGTAGGATGGTTAACAATTTGAAATTGATATGTGTTGAATTTGATTAGTCAAATTTGTATAATATGACCCCTTCAAATGTTAGATTAATTGACACGTAGAAATAGTGTTAACAACACCTTGAACCATTTAAATTTATGTTGTTTAAATTGATATATGAAATTGAATAATAGATATCAAGTAAAGAACCGTATAAATAATAGTGTAATAATCTTTAATCTACATGAAATGATAGTGTAGATTCTAGAAATAATTATATTAATTTGCACAAAAAAAAATGTAAATTAATACGATTATTTCGAGATTATTTGAATTAATTATTGGATTGATATTGATTGTTGTTATTGCTTGTTTATTTACTTTGACACCATCCCAGTTATCACACTGCAAGTTCCCTTTGCTATGATTTGATTTTTGAATTGAAATGGAATCGGGTTGAAATGATAATTACCCAAATAAAACTTAACTTAGGATAGATAATTAAATAAAAACCCGATTGGTCAATAATTTGATTTTAAAATTAAAATAAATATTTTATTTAAATAAAATAATAAGGGTTTTAAATGAAATTGAAATTTGAATTCTAGTGAATTTAAATGTTAATATTTGAAATCTAAAACAAAATATTAACGTAGTAATTGATGAAAGAGCGTTGTCTAAAAATTAATTATTTAATAATTAAGTTTTGAAATTACTAATAATTAAGTTTTAAAATGAGTAATAATTAAGTTTTGAAATTATTTGATAATTGAATGAGATTGAATTATTTAATAATTAAATTAAATTGAATTCTTTGTTACGTGAAATTAAACTTCTTGAATAAGTGAAACTAAGTTTCTTCATTAACTGAGTTTTGGAATTTGTAACTAAGTAAATAAATAAGTGAAATTGAATTTCTTTAACAAGAAACAGAATGTGATTCATTGAAACTAATGCAAGACTTGTAATTTGAAGAATTGATTTGACGCATTTAATTCAATTCAATTCGTAAGTTTTGATATAATGAAGGAAAACTTAAATTGATTTAATGAATTAGAAATTAAATAGAAATTGTTTGGAATTGATAAATTAACTTAACGAATATTTAATGAAGTCGATTAATGAATTTAGACTGATTTGAATGTTAAATTAAATTAATTTAAATGATTATGGTATGAAAGTATATACGAACTTGAATCAATATTTGAATTATTTTAAATAAAAATTTGAAATTGAAATATAAGATTTTGGAAATGGTAGTTTAGAAGTATTGAAACGTAAATTATGGAAATTGATTTAGAAAGACAAATGAAATGTTGATTTATAAATTCTAACTGGAATTGAATTTGATTTGGTTTTGAAATATATTAAACAACCAATCGGTGTAATAATTACGAAAGTTATTAAAGAAACCGGAATCGTTTATGGACATACTCTCTGTCTAAACCGAAAACCACTTTAATAACTATACGCGGAGTGTGATCCAGAATGAAGTGGTTGGAATGATGTGCGTGATGACTGAAGAAAGAGAACGATAATGGATAGCCTTGACACTTGTGTCAAATTGGAAATGACTAAAACAGGAGCCGTGCCGGGCCAAATGGGGTTAGCCACCTAAAGCAAACACACTTCTTCGTAAACTACTCATTACTTGTTATTGATTGGTTCACCCTCGAAATTTTTTAGGAGTGTTGTTTCGCGGTGTTGCGATCGTTGCGACGATGCGTTTTCACCAGTCCGGATCAGGCAAACGGTAGTTTCACTACCTTGGGTATTGCCTCATGTGCCTTGTCATACTTGTATCCCTATATACGCGACCACTACGATTTTTTTTGTGTTATACCTTTGGAGTACTCCCTGATATCCCACTAGTTTACGGTGGAGTTTACAGTGCTGTATAGACTATAACACTTATATAAAATGTGTTAAGTGGGATAATGGTAATGCCTTTACACTATTTTGATACTTTATATTGCTGATAGGCATTATCTATTTAGCATACACTACTACATAGTAGATAGTTTAACAGATCCTTAGAGGATGGTTATTCTAACGTCCTTTGAGTTACTTGTATTTCAGTTGTAATTTCACTTGAGTTGGATTTATTGATATAAGAATGTTAATCCTCACTCGAGTGTTTTATGTTTTACTTTACGCTCGGGTCAGACTGAGTGTACCAGTATTCGAGACTTGCCTTTGGAGCTCGAGCTTCGCTTGGAGATCCGGCTATCTATCCAGCTTCAAATATTCGGTTGATTCCAGTGATGTATTCTGATATTGTATTTGACTATTGTATTCGAGACTTCTATTGTAACTTATTTAACTCTGTTATATATATATAGTAGCTTCATGAACTACTATCTTTTGCTTCCGCTGCATATTATTACTCTACATCTGTGATTCTGTGATTATTTGTTTACTGTATATGTTCAGTTTTGCCCAATTTAAATTAACAATTCGGTATTTTGAATTATTCAAGTCCAATATGTGCGGGTGCGAATAGTCCAAAATAGCAGGTTGTTACACACACAGCTGAAACATTGAATGCTCCTATTACCATCCAATTTAATTAACTTGTAATTATTATAAATTAATTAATATTTATGAAATATTAATTGTTAAATTTTATTTGATGTATATTGAAAAATATTAAGCTATATATATATATATAATAGTTATAAATATACTGATCAATATACAATATCGGTATGCATTTAAATTAGATTAAATTACAATGAATATTTTTTGGTCATGGACTGGGTTTTAGGCCCATAAGGGGCATGGTGTTGGCAACTTTAGGTAGGCATATTGGGGTATCCATATGATGGCTCCAAGGGGAGGTTTTGAATGGTTAAAAAGAAAGGAATGACTAAGGGATAAAAGAGGATCTTGATCCACTTTTTGCTCTTTTATCTTACCTTTATGTAAGCTATCTTATCACCACATGATAAACACTTTTGTTGTCTCTTCTCATAGCTATTCCATGCCCCTGCACCCCATTATGAACTAAAGAATCCAATACAAAAACATCAAATTAATAGCTTGATTCGACCGTTGGTGGTAAAGCAATTCAAGAGTTAGAAACTTCCAAACATGGAATTGGATTCAATGAATTTTTTTCATCGTTTCAAGGTACAAATTTAAGGCTTTGGTGAAAGATATGATTCCTTATTTGCTATTATATATGAACGTTAATATGTTCATTATATCATATGGTAATCTAGTTAGATATCAATAAAACGAATATGTACATCGATTTGTTGTCACATGTAATGGTTATATGTATACGTGCATATATTTTTTCATATATATATCTGCCTAAATGATCACCTCCTAAGATAAAATAAATTTTACATTTTTAAATAAAATAATATTAGTAAATAATTTTAATTTATCGAAAATATAAATTTGATAGATTAATAATATATAATTCATGTTTTAAATTATACACACAGACAGTTATCTGGCTTTTAAACCAAGCGGCTTTCGAACAATTCTAGATGCCAAGAAGAAGAATGAAGGGTTTAAGGACCTAGAGCTATGCTTGGAAGGATAATGGAACGAACTTCAAGATTTAGAGTTCAAAAGGAACCATGCAAATGGATCGGTACCGATCTTATTTTAGGTCAGTACCAAACTCTTTTCGAGCATTTTATGGGGCTTTGGAGCTTTGGCATATAGATTTCTAGTTGGATTGATTATCCTAGGCCCATTTCCTAAGGAGTAGATGAACAATCCAAGGAAGCTATAAAGAAGGACTAGTACCAAAGATGTCAGTACCTCTCAAAAACAACTCGATTTTTGAGGAAATTATGCTTAGAGCTTCAAGGATTGAAGATGGATACCAAGTGGATTGAGATGGCACTACCTGCCGTCGTAAAATCAGGTCGGTACCGATTACTTCTGAACGGTAACGACGTGATTTAATTAGCAAGAGGACTCCATTTCCCCTCCTACGTTCTTGGATCTGAAGTTGGACTTGGTATTTTGAGATTTGGCAATTTCGTTGGGCGATTTCTCTATAAATAGCATGCATATGACAACTCTAAATGGACTTTTGGCACTTCAACTTCTTCACTCTCTCTCTCTCTTTGCATGACTTTGTTACAAAGGAAGCTATTTTTTGCTATACTAGGCTATTAGTTTAGTAAACCCCTTGTACTTGTGAAAAAATCTCTAAGCAATAAGATTATAATGGACGTAGACCTCATATTTTTCAAATTAGTATAAAAAATTCCTAGGTTTCTTATCTTATTTTTCTAAATCTCTTTATTTAATTTTGTTTTGGCATATTGTGCCACTTTTTGTCTCAATATCCCTGGTCCTCTCACTGAGGTCGACATTTCTCTGGCATAGATCAAGCTATTTGTTATGGATTAGAGCGTCTAGAGGTTACATCCATAAGGTCTTCATTAAAAGATTTGAAGAAATTTCATATTAGAACTAATGATGCCAACAAGGAAGTTTAGTGGATATGAAGTAGTAGATGGTGCAATAAAGGAGCTTCTCACCATGATAAGGAAACCAATCAATCGAAACAGCATTACCAGGACCATCTGCCCATGAAGAAATGGTCATAAGAGTGGAATTCGATAACAGATGGCGAAGTTAAATCATAAGATGACAGATAGTCAAAAGGCTCTATTTGATTAAATGAAGGCTGGTATAGCCTTGCTAACCTAGCAATTGCAAAGGATCAGGAGCAGCGAGAGTGAGATATCACACGTTGGATCAGAAGAGGAGAACTCGTCTACTTCTAGTCGGAACATAAGGGGTGCAAATCAAAACCAAAAGGGCAGACTACTGGAGCAGGACAGATGATTGTTGGAGGGATTGGAAGATCCCTTGCTAAGGGGATTCAGATCGATGTTGACTAGAATTACTTTGGTACCGACCTAAATTTATGGCCCTTAAAGGGGCATAGAGCCGAGTTCATTAACCTGTTTGATTTCGAGGATGATTTGCAGCATGCTAGTGATAAGGATGGATTGGATGTTGGAGCTCAGGATGTTGATACTCAAATAGCCGCCACAAAACCAATTAGACATAAAAGAAGAGCCGAAAGAGTGGTTCTCCCAAAGAATGGAGAATCTAGACATCAACGAGCAAACCGAGATTGTCTTCAGAGTAAAACACTCAGTGCAGCTATTAACAGTCATCCTTTGGAGTACAAGGCTAGTGAGGAGCATATAGTGGACATGATTAAGCGGTTGTTGGAGGAAAACAAATGGAGGAAGAATGAAGAATAGGGTTTTGCACCTAGTAGAACTTCATTCACGGAGAACATCCTGAGAGGAAGTATATCCTAGAAGTTTATGATGCATACAATGTCATCGTATAATGATACACCGACAATAGACAACATTTGTTTAAGTATGAGCGGCACATGGATGGTTCCAGAGCAATGGAGGCAGTTCGATGTAGGTGTTTTCCTATCTTTTTGGATAAGGTCGCCTCGATGTTGATTACTTGGCTCAGGTTGAAATCCATCTCGACTTTTAGTGAGATAGAAAAAAGTTCTTACAACAGTTCCGGCTTCATACCTCCAGGCCTAAAGACATGATGTCCTCATTATGCCTTTCTTGGGGACCTCAGGAGTCATTGAAGGGGTTCCTGAACAAGTTCAATATTGCAGTTACTCAAGTTAATAATCCAAATGAAAGTATGGTGTTGAAAACATTAGCCAGGGCATACATCTAGACATGGACTTTGGGAAATGGCTGAGAATGAAGCAGCCGACAACCATGGAAGAGTTCCATTAGCGAACTAATTCTTGCTTTTGAAAGAAGTAAGTCATGTTGCTGGGAAGACTGGCGGTGGACAATTAAAGGAAGTTATTCAAAGAAATATAATAATTAAACATGTTGATGAGAGCTTTGGTAATATGATCGTGAATGTTGGTAATTCTGGTAGTCAAACGAAGAGAAATCAGGACACTGGAGGTAGGTGGAATGATGCCAAAATGCATCCATGAAATATGAGACCAGAGGAGTACATGCCACTATATGATACACCATAAAACTCATACCTTACCATATAAGGTATGAAAAGGTATAAGAAGCCTCCTAGGAGGGAGGCGATTGAGGAAGAATGGCGCTTTGGCAAAGTATTTGTCATTTCCGTGAAACTCATTGGCACAATACGTATGAGTGAAGGCATCTTAGAGATTTAATTGAAGAGTTAATAAGAAAGAAAAACTTGCATCATTATGTAAAAGAGCCACGGGATGGAGGATTAAATGCTAGACCCTATTGGATGAATACCGAAATTAACCAACCTGGACCCAGTGAAGAGGGGCTAATGCAATCAAATGGAAGGCTAGTTATTAACACCATAATTAAGGACCTCATCCAATGGAGAAAAGCTGTAATGAAATGGAATGGTATGCGAGTCCGTTGAGGCAGGTGCCATAGGAGAGTCGCTTCACCATTGAGGACGAACTCTGATTAAGAAACAAAGGTTGATGATATTGAGTTTTGGAATAGGGATTCTAATGGGGTTAAAGCACCAACCTTAGATCCCATGGTGATTACGGCTGTCGTAGGCCCAACTACAGTGAATCGACTCTTGGTGGACAATAGAAGCTTGGGGAATATTTTTTCGAAAGTACGTTTGATCATGTGAGGATAATTATGAAGGATGTTAACCTTGTAAATCCAGGGTTCAAGGATTTATCGACGAGGCAAACAACCTATTGGGACAATTTATTTTTCAATGGAATTAGGAAATGGAGACGGTAAGATTATGCGTATTTAGAAGTTTTTAGCCTTAGATGAATATTTTTTGTAAAATGCTTTTTGGCTCTACCAGCCCTTGCCAATTTCAGAATAGCACTAACTTATTGATGCTTAATGATGAAGTTCCCCGTGGAGAATGGGGTTGGATTGATTGGAGAAGACCATAGTACGTCGTCGAGGTCAAAGAGGCAAAGCGATAGAAAATAAGGAAGACGTAGAGAAAACTCTTAGCGCTAAAAACATGGATGCATAGAAATTAAAGCGCAAGCGCTGGATCGGGAACCGTAGCGAGTTCTGTAAGTCTATGGATCCCGGAAAGAAGTTAGAGAAGTGCGAACAATGCGTTGATAGTTAATACTGATTTATATGGACGACCCTACTCGAGTTGTTAAGATCGGGTCTCAACACAGCGCACGGCTGAGGATAGAATTGGTCAGTTTTCTTCGAGAAAACTTGAATGTGTTTGCTAAGTTTGCTCAGACACATTCGGATATGTGTGGAATATTGCCTGAGATAGCATGCTACGCACTGAATGTGGACCTGAAATATCCACCGGTAAAGCAAAAGAAACACAGTCTGGGTCGGGAGCATTCTACTTCATTGAAGGAGGAAGGGGATAAATTGAAGGAAAATAGTTTTATCCATGATGCTTTATACCTTGAATGGGTATCAAGCCCCATGTTGGTCAAAAAAGCAGATGAAAAATGGCATACATGTATTGACTATTCGGACTTGAATAAAGCATGCTTGAAGGATAGCTTTCCTTTAACCAGAATTGACCACCTGGTAGCCGGGACCACTGGACATGAGTTACTGTCTTTTGTGGATGCCTATTCTGGTTATAATCAAATATCGATGCATATTCTAGATCAGGAGCACACAAGCTTTATAATGGATTTGGGATCATGTTATTATCGACCGATGCCATTTAGTCTAAAGGACGTAGGAGCCACTTATCATAGATTAGTGAATTCCATGTTCAGGAATCAGATCGAACGGACCATGGAAGTATATGTAGACGATATGCTCATGAAGTCATGACTATCGAGTAACCACACTAATGACCTTTCTGAAATGTTTGAAGTGCTGGGGAAGTATAGATTGAAGCTAAATCCATTGAGTGTTATTTTTGTGTTGCGTCGAGGAAATTTCTAGGATTTATCATGAATTCGAGGAGCATTAAAGTTCGAAGAAGTTTAATTCCTTAAGGAGCGTAATTGCCCCAACTACCAAGGAGTTGTGTAACAACCCACATTCGGAAGGTTTAAATCAAAAATAATCCACACATGTCCAATTTAAATAATCCAGAACGTAGATAACTAATGGAGAAAAATTAAGAAAAATAAGAAGAGAAGAAGAAAACAAACACAGAATCTCACAGCGGAACGAGAAAGTATAATAATCAAATAAACAATTCATGAAGCTGTTTATATTATACATTTGATTATAATCTACAAAACATTCATCAGAGTTATATATACATCAGGGATAAATAAAAATAATGTTGTAGACAACGTGATGCAAAGAATAATAAAAATAATAATAAAATACCAAATCTTTGTCTTCGTTCTTCAGAAAATGATCTTCAATACATTGAAAAACCCAGGGCTGACCCGAGCGTAATGAAAACACAAAACACTCGAGTCTGGACTAAAATACTCTTATGTAAGTCAAATCAATATCACGAAATATAAGTGCAATAACTTAAGAGATGTAACGGGATTTTCCATCTTCTAATGATCCAACAAACTATCTATATGTAATGGTGTACGCTATAATAGATAATGTCTATCAGTAAAATAAATATCAAAATAGCGTTAAGGCTTTACTTTATCCCACTTAACACATTTAATAGCATGTAGTCTATGCAGGTCCTGTAACACAACTAGTAACGTCGGTAGGTAGTGAGTCCCCTATAGGAACAGTACTAAACCAAAGTCGTAATGGTCTCGTATGAGGATAAATATGACAAGGCATGTGAGGCAATACCCAAGGTAGGATTCTACCAGTTTACCCTTTCTGGCTAGTCGTAACCCATCCATGGTCGACCACGATAATAAATCCAAACAAAAAGGTGCACCCATCGAGTCGAAAATCACAATAGTAATACGAGGGATCAACATCGTTAGAGGTAGCTAACCACATTGGTCAGACATAGGCTCTTGTTTTAGTCGTTTTAATTATGACACGAGTGTCAAAACTATCCGTCATCATTCTCTTACTCCATTCCAGTAATCATTCACCAATTCGACCTCTACATTCTGTATATCATCACCGCGTACACGGTTATCAAAATGGTTCGAAGATTGACAGAGAGTATGCCAATAAAAAGGCCCTAGTCTCTTTAACAACCAAACGTCGTTTTTCACAACGATTGGTTCTTTTATATTTCGGAAATAATTCGTACTTAATATCAAAATATCATATTCGCTTCAAAAATCAAATCCATTTCGAAATCATCATATTCTCTTCAAAAATCAAAACCATTTCGAAATCATCATATTCGCTTCAAAAATCATATGTTACTTTAAAATGTCAATTCAGTTCAATATATCGATTTCACTTCAAAATTTGATTTGAAATAAAATTTTGGTTATAACTTCACTTTAACCCAATTCACATTTAAATTCAAGATTTAAATATAAATGTTCCACCATTTTGACCAGTTTGAATTTTTAGAAAATAGTTTAAATAGTTTTAAAATAGTTAAATAGTTAAAATAGTTTAATAGTAAATAGTTTGAGTATTAAAAATGGTTTATATAGTAAAATAGTTTAGAAAATCAAAATAATTTGAATATTTAAAGAATATAGATTTAAACTGTTTATAGTAAAATAATTCATTTGAAAATAGTTTCAAAGTCAAGGCGAATCAAATTCCAAATTTCCCAATTCAAATCAATCCCAATTTCCATTTCGATTTAATCAGTTCAATTTCGATTCCAAATTAATTTTGGTTCCAATTCTACATTAATTGAAATTCATATTCCAAATTAATTTCAATTCCAAGTTCAATTTCCAAAATATCGATTCAAAACACTTAAATCAACCTTTCCTTCAATATCCAATTTAAAAAATCCAAATGTTCAAATATAGTTCAACTCCGAGTTCAATTTCGAATTATCGTTTTATATCACTTTTACTTAGCAATATTCAAAGTTTGAATAAAAGATCGGACTTTTATTCGAACTTTGAATATTGCTAAGTAAAAGTGATTTAAACAATAATTCGAAATTGAACTCGAAATTGAATTATATTTGAAGATTTGAATTTTTAAATTGGATATTGAAGGAAAGTTTGATTTAAGTGTTTTGAATCGATGTTTTGGAAATCGATCTTGGAATTGAAATTAGTTTGGAATTGGAATTTAAATTAATATAGAATTGGAATTGGAATTATTTGGAATCGGATTTGAATCGATTAAATCGAAATGGAAATTGGGATTGATTTGGATTGGGAAATTTGGAATATGATACGGTTTGACTTTGAATTATTTTCAAATGAATTATTTTAGTATAAACGGTTTATAATCTATATTCTTTAAATATTCAAATTATTTTTATTTTCCAAACTATTTTACTATATAAATCATTTTTAATAATCAAACTGTTTAAGTAAACTATTTTAGCTATTTTCTAAAAATTCAAACTGGTCAAAAGGGTGGAATGTTTATATTTAAATCTTGAATTTAAATGCGCACTGGTCTAAAGTGAAGTGTAAGCAAAATTGTAACTCGAATCAAATTTTGAAGTGAAATCAATATATCGAACTAAATTGATATTTTGAAGTAAAATATGATTTTTGAAGCGAATATGATGATTTCGAATTGGTTTTGACTTTTGAAAATAATTTCAAAATGGATTTGATTTTTGAAGCGAATATGATATTTTGATATCAAGTACGAATTGTTTTCGAAATATAAAAGTACCAACCGGTGTGTAAAACGAAGTTTGGTATTTAAAGAGACCGAGGCCTTTTATTGGCATACTCTCTGTCAATATTGGAACCACGTTGACAACTGTATACGTGGTGGATGATATACAGGATGTAGTGGTTGAATTGGAGAATGTTTACTGGAATGAAGTAAGAGAATGATGATGGATAGCTTTGACACTCGTGTCATAATTAAATTGACTAAAACAGGAGCCTATGTCTGGCCAATGATGTTAGCTACCTCTAGCGTCATTGATCCCTTGTATTACTATTGTGATTTTTGACTCGGTGGATGCACCTTTTTGTTCAGATTGATTGTTGCGGTCGGCAGGATGGGTTACGACCATCCAGAAAGGGTAAATTAGTAGAATCCTACCTTGGGCATTGCCTCATGTGCCTTGTCATATTTATCCTTATACGAGCCCATTACGACTTTGGTTTAGACTGTACCTATAGGGGACTCACTGGCTACCGACCTTACTTGTTGTGTTACAAGACCTGCATGGACTATATGCTATAAAATGTATTAAGGGGGATAAATGTAAAGCCTTAATGCTATTTTGATATTTATTTTACTGATAGACATTATCTATTATAACGTACACCATTACATACAGATAGTTTGACAGATCCTTAGGAGATGAAAAATCCCGTAACATCTCTTAAGTTATGCACTTATATTTCGTGACATTGATTTGACTTACATAAGAATATTTTAGTTCTGACTCGAGCGTTTTGTCTTTTCATTATGCTCGGGTCAGCTTTGAGTTTTTCAATCTATTGAAGATCATTTTCTGGAGGACGAAAACGAAGATTTGGTATATTATTATTATTATCCACGTCACGTTGTCTGTTGGATTATTTTTACTTATCCCTGATGTATATATGACTTTGATAAATGTTGTGTAGATTATTATCAAATGTATAATATAAACAACTTCATGAATTTTTATTTGATTGTTATATTTTATCATTCCATTATGAGATTCTATGTTTGTTTTCTTCTTCTTTTCTTATTTTTCTTAATTTTTCTCCATTGATTATCTACGTTCTGGATTGTTTAAGTTGGACATGTATGGAATATTGTCGATTTAAACTTTTCGGAACGTGGGTCATCACAAGTTGGGAATCTTGAATAGGAAAGTTGCCACATTGAGTCTGTTTATCTCATAGGCAACTAATAAGTGTATACCATTCTTCGATGCCCTTAAAATGGGAAAAGAAAATTTTAGGTGGATAAAGGAATCTCAGGTTGCCTTTGAAGGAATTACTGAGGCATATAGGAACACCACTGGTTCTATCCAAAATTTTGGACTAGGAAGATTTGTTCATTTATTTGGTAGTGTTTTCTTATGCACTAAATACAACATTGATACATAAGGAAGTAGGGATTCAAAGGCAGTATCAGCAAGCATTTTATTAGAGCTGAAAAAACTATCTGAAGTTGGAGAAACTCGCATATATCTTTTTAATTACGTCAAGGAAGCTACGACCAAGCTCACTCGATTAACGTGCTTATGGATCAACCTTCGAAGCAGGTACTATACAAATCGAGACTTCAAGGAGGTTACGAAAGTGGAAAATTGAATTAATCCAATACGACATCACTCACCATCATGGAGAGCGATAAATGGATAGGCATTGGCAGATTTCATCGCTAAATTTACCATATGGGTTGTGAAGAGATAAATGATACAGTCTCACTTTGTCAATAGAAACTTTTGTAGATGGAGCTTTTAATGAATGTAGTTCTAGGGTAGGAGTGGTACTTGTGATTCAAGAAGGATAATCGGTTTTCTATGCATTAAAGCTAGAGATCCCCATGATAAACAACGAGGTCGGGTATGAAGCATCGATAGTAGGACTCAGGATAGTGAAGGGACCAGGGGTAAGGATGCTGCATATATTCAATGACTCCTAGTTGGTGGTTTGCTAGGTAAAGAAGGAATACCAAGCTATAGGTGAGAGGCTAGCCCGTTACCCGATAAAAAACATCGAAACTTCTGGATGATATAGAGCATTACATGATTAAGGAGATCCCTAGAGAGGAGAATTTGAAGGCCGACTCATTGGCTAAATCAGCAAGATCTAGAGATGCACAGCTGTAGGGATTAGTTCCGTGGAGATTTTATCGACTCCAGGTATCGACCAAATGGATGTCGATAGAGTTTGGAGGCTAAGAGAAGGAGTCATGGATGACTTCATTTGACAACTATTTGCTTAAGGGAACTTTCCCAAGAGGAAACAACGAATGATAGAAACTTCATTGCAAAGTATCGTGGTTCGTGATGCAAGGAGGAGTGCTAAACAGAAGAGGTTTCTCAACCCCCTACTTCTATGTGTAACCAAGGATGCGCTTAGGAAAATCCTCATAGATGTCCATAAGGGTAGCCGTGGTGATTATATCGGGGGGAAACATTGCGAAGAAGATACTTCGTTGTGGATACTTTTGGCCAAAGATAAACCATGATGCTACTGAATAAATCAAGCAGTGTGATCAATGCCAGAGGTTTGCAAAATCTCACAGAGCCCCATCCACAGAGCTTACCCAAACGGTTAGCCCATTGCCATTTTCTATTTGGTAAACCGATATAATTGGTGTGCTACCAATGTCGAAAGGAGGAGCTATATACGCTATTATTGCGGTAAATTGGCCGAAGCAGAACCGGTTTCCTTGATTACAATAAAGAAGGTGATCAACTTTGTGATAAAGAATATTATTTGTAAATTTAAAAGTAACCCAGAAAATTATAACTGATAATGGAACTCGGTTCAAAAGTACCAAGTTCAAGGATTTCTACAACCAGTACAAGAGCGAGAAAAGCTTTTCAATGGTAGCATACCCACAAGTGATTGGATAGGTAGAGGCGATGAATAAAATCATCATCTGCATCTTGAAGAAATGGATAGCTAAAGCCAATGGCAACTAAGTTGATGAGAGTCCACTAGCATTGTGGGTTTAAAGAACGACCCATAAGTTTGCGACAAGACATACACCATTCGCTTTGGCATACAGATCAGAGGCCACGCTTTCGATTGAACTAGAAGTCCCTTCTCACCAGAAAACGTACTACGCTAACCAAAGTCAACGAGGAACTCTTACTTGAATCCCTCAATTTGATTGATGAAAAGCAAGGAACGGCTAAATTAAGGGTAGCTGCTCACTATAAAAGAGTAGCATGGCATTTCAGAACAAGATCCGAAACTATACCTTCAAGATAGGAGATTTCGTTTTGAAACGAGTTCCCATGGGTATAGGGGCACGAGCCGAATTGGGAAGGTTCTTATGTAATCGAACAGAAGCTTGGAGGTGGAATATTCAAGATGACCACTATTGATGGAATCTCGATCCTATAGGCATAGAATAGCAACTTGGTACGATGTTATTTCACTTAGTTTTATTTAGTTTATTTTCAAAAAATAAGTCACCCTAGAACATTTAGGGCAATGTAATATGGCAGGACTAGCCATGTTTTTCATTTATAAATGAAATTAGCCACTTGAACCAATGACACCATTCTTGTAAGCAAAACTCTATGCTGCATTATAAGCAGTACAATCAAGTACTTGGAGATGGGTACCAACTCCTTTGGTCCGGGGTTAAGATAAAGGAGTATAATCACAAGGGAGGATAGGATAATTCGAACCTATACCTTCGGTATTAACTATTGCCCGGAAGTAGGCAAGGTCAATAAGGAATATCTAGAGTCTGGTAGCTAAAAGCACTAGTTTCCAGAGATAAAACTGGTGTGCAGTTGAGCTTGCGACCCGACAGGACGTGCTATGCTAAGAATAAGAAAGGACAGTCAAAGGGAATTCTTAGTCAATGCTTAGAGATATTGAGCCTAAGAGCGGATATCGAGAGATAAGCGTCTGAAACATCTATTCTTGGAAATAGGAGCTAGTGCACAATCTGGATTTCCACGACCATGCTTGTGGCCCAGCAGAATATGCTCCGCCAAAGAGAAGCAAGGATAGTTACTGAATGCTTTCGACCAATGCCTCAAATTTGGCGAGATCGAAAACGAATACTCGAAAATAGGAACAGTCGGATTCCTCTGGTCCAGGATTAGGACCAAGTGAGTATAGTCAAACTACGGGGAGTTAGCTAATTTGCCCCATTTTATTAACTATTGACCAATGCTCGAAGGCAGGCTATGTCAAGGAATGATGCTTGGATCCTATCATCTGAAATGCCAAGTTTCGGACATAGGACTCGACATGGTAGGATTACCCAAAAGATATAATCCCGCTCAAGGCCTAGTGGGATATGCTTGGCCAAGATCAGGTGACGAAAATCAATGGATAATTTTGATCATGCAAGGTTATTGTCGATCGAAGACATCAGGATATGAACGTCCAAGTCATTATTCCTAAAAAATAGGAAATGAAACGAAACTCAGTTTATTTATAACCTTTTAATGGTCAAAGGAGACTCGACCAAAAGTAGGTTGGAATAACCATAGAGTTGGATTAATATATATTTTTTAGCCAAATGGAAGTACTTTGGCAATAGTAAGCAAACATAAATAATGGAATATAGTTAAAACAATTATAGGAATTCTACTTATATGCACAAAGTTGCAATAAGTAAAAGCATTGCATAGACACAAAAATGTAAAATATAGATAAATCGTAGTATGAGCAATTATATTATATATGCAGGTAGTTGTATACAAATGGTAGGCAAAAACCGCATCGCTATACAAAAACTGTAAGCATCGGACTGAAAAAATGGCGTGGAATCCTACACTGAATCTTTTAACCAAAGCAAATACCCTAAACTGGATTGATCTGCATCAATACAGTTCGGTTATGGTTTGGACGATTGAACCGGACTGAATCGATTATTTACACTAGTAATTTTATGATAAAATATACGCAACTCCCATCCCATTTTATATTCTGATTATGTATATTCTATTTTTGGATTATATTAATAATAATCATTGTCATAAAGTGAGAAGTTATGGTTTTAGTATAATATTTTTCATTTCATTTTTTGGATAAATGCTAATTATTATTTAATTATGGTCATTTTACTTAATGGTTATGCATTGATTAATGTTGATGATTGGTTAATCAGCTAAAAAATTCTCACTTGTAGCTAAATGTCAAATTGAAATATTCATACAATGAAGAACTAATCTTTCATTCACTATAACAATGTGTTTTTTACCCTTTAAATGTAAAAGCTTTACACAGTTGCCTTCATAAATTGATTATTGATGAAAGTAATTCTCTTATTTCATATCTAATATGTGTTCAAACTAGACAGGACCAAAACCGGACCGTATTATATTAAACCGAATCAGAACAAACCGTTTAAAAGATAAGTATAATAGTTTGTATTTTTTATTAACCGTTTGATGTGGTATGGAAGTGGTTTTGGATTCAAACCGCATCAAACTGACCTCCACCCATCCCTATTGTGTATAGTCAAGAATAAAATATAAAGTGTGAAATGTAAATGAAACAGAGATTGAAACAGAAAAACAATCTTCATTACATTCAATCTTTATATACAATGGATGGACGGCCAATCCCGCATAATCACAACCAATATACAGAAGGAAAATAAAAGGTACAACCAAAAAGAGATAAAAGAAATCTGTCTCATCATTACTTAAGGCTAATTGCTGCTTTCGAAAGGAGCGGTGTCACCTTCAATGATAATGATGGCAGGATCTTCGAGTCGGTCGACAATAGGCTTAGATGTCTCTGTAGTGGCATCGTTACTGCTGCCCTTTGGAGGCTTGATGGTAATAGCAAGTATTCTTGTAGAAGGCTTTGACTCCTCATTAGTAACAGGTTTTTCAAGTCTAGGCTCGGCATTGATTTTAACTTTGAAAATTTCAATCTTTATCCTCTCCACCATTGAAATTGTACAGGTTGGGCCCAAAGTGTTGCTGACGGCAATGTCTTTCCCTTAAAGACCGTGAAGTCTCATCCAATCCCTCCAGAGCTGCGACTTTCTCTGAACTAGGAACAGGATTGGAGCTGGACGGAAGGCTTGGAATGACCAATCCAGTAGTAACGGAGGTCAACTCAGTAGCAATAGAAATAGGACCCAAACCCTATGTAATTCTCCATTGAGAAGGAGGAAGCGACGGATGACATGTGATGGATAGTTTTTCCCTCTTCAAATTTTTCAACGTTGTCATCGAGATACTTAGCTTTCAATTCATCTTTGATGTGGCTTTCATCAACCACTTTCGCACGTTGTAGTACCTCTTTCTAGGCGTCGGCAAAAGTGATTTAATAAGTGCTACCCAACCACTTCAAGTTCTTATATTGGATAATGTTAGCAAATAAATTTCCAAATGTATAATTCAAATATACTTTTCTTTGGCTCTCATCTCCTTTAGCTCGATTAGCTCGTTCATGGCTGCAGCATGGTTGATTTGTGCCTCTAGTTTTTATGTTTTTACCAAGAGCAAAGTGGATTCATGCTTCTCCTTCTCGGCATGAAGTTCCTGAATCACGACTTCCTTATTCTTGTGGGCCTTATCTTTCTCTAGGAGTGTTAAGTCCTTATTTGCAAGCTACATTTTGAGAGCAACGTTATCTTCATGAGCAGTTTTTACGAGGCTCTTCATCACAATCTCAGCCTGATTATGAGCCTTCTTCATCTCTTTAACCAAGTTTTTGGCCTTCTTTTCTGATATCTGAGTTGCATCTCTTTCTTTCTCTGCCTTGACCAAATCCTTTTTATATTATGTATAATTCTATCATCGCCTTTCAATTATGATTCAAACGATCGTTGATGAATTCGATTGACCTCGGAAAGAGTGGAGCAAAGTTTCTTCCATCATACCCCTGGTCTATAAGCTCTTAGTTCCCTCCGGCCCTACAGTTTGCCTCTTCCGTAGAAATTTCTTTGAGATCACGGTCGATCAAGACCCTAGTTAAGCAAGGCCTATGAAGGAAGCTTGCATCTGGCTCGACGGGGCTAGAGCAGGAGTTGTGTGAATAGAAACTCCTTTGGATTGTAAGGGTAAAGGGACCATGGTAGTCAAAGAAAGTGATGCCAGAGGTTGTTGTTATAAAGGAAGCAGTAGTTGAGATCGAGGCAGGGAAGTCCAAAAGAAGAGCCATGGTGGTCATGCGAATCTTTTTGTCTTTTTCCATGGTTGTAAGGTTCTCTTTTCTCCACTTGCTTTTTCTTCCTATCCCTTTTCGCTTGGTGGTCGCTTTCTGCCTTGTACTCTCTTTCCTATCTTCGAGCTCTCCCTTCGTCCGTTCTCATTCCCTATATGAGTTGGAATAAGGATGATAAGGCTAAGGAGTTAGCTTCCTCTTCTCAGAGGCTCCATAGTGAAGATAACCAAATCAATCTATGTCCATTGTATGTAAAAAGAAAGAGATAATCATGTTGATTTTGGAACATTAGAATGTGAACGAATGCAAGGAATGCCTGTTCGTGATCCTAGAAGTGTGTGGAGTGTTGTAGTCACCCTAAGTACTCTATGGATTATGTTTGAAAGGTAGTAAAGATGGAGTCTCGCTTCCTTCAGCTTGGATGTCCTCAGATATGAAGTTGAAACAAGGAGAGCACTCCTTAAGAATATCATCAATAGGAATGTCAATGTTGCTCAACGAGCCGAAAATGATATCTGAAGAACCGGCTAGAGGAGTTACCTCAGAAGTTGGCGTTGTGCTTGGTTCTATAGTAGTTTGCTGAGAAGTCTTTATAAGTATTCGTTTTGGACATGGTGAGGCAGTAAGTTTGGTGCCTTATGGAGAAGTCTCTCCATATGACTCGTCTTCTACTTAATTGAAGTCCTCATCATCGTCGCCCTCTTTATCACCTTCTTCTTATATTTTCCTCCTCCTTCATGTTTGGTTTCCATTTCATCCCTTTCTTCCCCTTCCACTTGAATTCACTGGCAACGTGTACTTCAGCTGCTCTGTCGATAGATTCACCGATGTTCGCCATGCTAGACAAGCCTCCAATTCCCCATAGATATCTTTAATGGAGCTATGAATAGGGGAAAAAGACCTAGCTGACATCCTAGAACTTTTTGGTGGAACATTTGAAGGAACAACGAAGCATTCAGGTGAATATGATTGCCTCGGGGAAGATTCTCATTTGTCAGCAAGTGGACGACTATATAGAATCGAATATTGATTGTCTTGAACATCTATAAAGTCTCGGAGTGCTCTTCTCTCTCGTCAAGGATATCTATAAAGAAAGTGGAGAACAAGTTAAACATTTGGGTGGTGAACATCCAAGTATGAGGAAGAATGGAAAGGAAGAAGTCTTTCTTCTGGATAATCTGGGCCTGTTGAAGCTGTACGGACATTGAACGAAGAAATATTCTTTCATAAAGTATGAAATTTTTTATGGAGCACTTCAATGACATTACACCAACACCAAGCTTCGATGATCATGTAACAAGGCGAATACTCCATTGTTTGAAGCTCAGGACATGTGTAAGTTCCCCAAAGTTTGGAGGTCGATGAAATTGGTTGGTGAATAGGGTATACAAGGAACTTTGTAAGGCGTAATTGTTGGAGTGGATTTGAGTAGGAGTGAGCCCAAGCTCCTAGAGGAACATTTGGAGAAATAGATTGAAAGGTTGTATAGTGCCACCTAGACATATGTGTCCACTGCCAGCTATATAGTCCAATGGAGGATTATGCGCCCACTGGTTAGGGGTTCGAAGTAAGATGTCACCTTGTGGAATTCCATATTGTCAACACATGGTTTGGAGTGACTTAGCAGTTAGAATAGTCGACATCTATTCTGGAGGATCATCCAGAACTCTTAAGCCCACTTGTACATTAATCGAAGGAGGTTGGTCCTAGATTGGATCTGCTAGAACTATCATGACTTGCAGCTCTGCAGTAATTGAGCATCTAGTTCTAGAAGGCATGAATGTTGATGCTTGAGCCATAGTAGATCGGGCTTTGGGAGGAGTTGACGGCCCAATGCTAACATTGAATTAAGGATGATGACGTGTCATTCTAGATAGGACAAATCGACACTGAACACGGTCAGGGTGTTTTATTATGAAATCCTATTTTGTGGATCCACGTGATCGCGCTCAGAATTCAATGAATGTCGGCATTTTTTGACCAATCAGATTCTTAACGTCGATCGGGGCAATGCAAAGTGTCAATCTATATAGTTTGAGTCTTACGTTCCATACACGACAAACATACCATTTTATGCAGAAAGCCCGCTATGCTGGAAACTTAGCCCCATTGCATATTGGAACCATGTGTTGGATCTTACCATTTATCGTCGAATAGTCGATAACGGAACTGCTTTCCAGAGCGACATAGAGCGTCCTTTTTTAGGAATACAGGATGTGTAGTAATTGGAAGTGTTGTATAATAGGATTACTTGAGTGTCGAAGTGCATTCGATCTTTGGAAAAGAACCATCTCACCGGAATCTAGAATGATGATAGTTGATTGGCTAAATTTTATGACAGGCGAATTCAACTTTCAAGATGTGAAAGTATTGAATAATAACTCGAGGAAAGGATGCCATAGGCAACAAAAAGTAGATTAGATGTTGGCATAAAGTCAACACATAGGTATTTGAGATTTGGACATTTTGGATCCCTACTCTGAGTTAAACCCCCTGTCGAACCCTGTAGTGGCCTAGGGCAATCCACGAAGCAAAGAATATTGGCCGACCACATTTCAAAATCGACATCCTAGTCCATCTACAAGTAGTAGGAGATATATTGACATGACCAGTGGTTGCTCCATCACTACAAGGTAGCCAAGGAATTCGCCATTACCTTTGGATTTGGATTTGAAGTCTAAGAGGCTTAGGTGTTGAACTCTTTTAGGAGGATGACAACAGTCAAGGAAGGTAATTAGCAGCAATGACGACAAGGACGTAGTATTGGTGGTACTAAATGATCAACGACGATGGTGTGGTTAAGGGAATTGAGGTCGCAAGAGATTGGCAAGGGAATAATATTCGGCACCGGAAAGGAGTAAGGCAGAAATGATGAGTACACGTTTTTTCTTAGTCCTAAACTATTTAACTCCAAAGGATTTGTCTCGATACTGACAAAAATAGGTCGGTACCAACCTGGTTGTTTAAGTTATATATATATATATATATATATATATATATATATATATATATATAAAGGGAAAAGGAAGGGACCGCTGATCTATCTAAGGCGTGGAATAACCTCCGAGGTGTTGGTCCCGACCTTAGCATGGAGAATGGAACTACTACTATTTAATATAATCATATTGAGACCCATAGGATAGTGAAAATGCTTTGAAGCATCTCTTGGATAACCAACAGACTTGTATAGACAATAGTATATGCTTGTTTGGTTCCAGAGCATGCTTTGTTTCCAACAGAAATGTAATCTAAAAGGGAAGTGTTATCCGACTTTTTGACCAAGCGGCTTTCAAATGAATCTAGGCATCGGGATGAAGATGGAGTGGTCCAAGGACTTGGAGGTATTCTTGGAAGTGCTGGAACTGGGCTACTCCGCAGAAGAAGAAATGGGTGAATTTCAATTATTATTTTTGCCATTTTAGATCTTTATTGGGCCTATGAAATCTAATTCATTTAGAAATTTTTCTAAATTTCTTTTAAATAAAATAATTATTTTATTTAATTTTATAAACAAAATTTTAGTTTATATCATTTTGTATTATGTTCGAATATGTGCATCATATTAATATGTGTGTACGTATATGTGCAACATAATAATGGGAGCATGTTTGACATGTCTATGTATGGGTGTTGAGATTTGCACTGCAATACACACCCTCTAATATTTTATGCTGTCTAAATGAATACACACACACACATATATATACATATATGTATATATATGTATGTATGTATATATATACATATGCATACATACATACATACATACATACATACATATATATATATATATATATATATATATATATTTGTGTGTGCGCACATCAAATGTTGTGGTATATATATTTACATAAAATTACACATTTATAGAATACATTCGTATATTTATATATAAATATATGGAAATAATAATTATAATAATTTATATAAAATATTTAAGATTTTTTTGTATAAATGTTCATTTATATTAAATAACAAAATCATTTAATAATTAATATGAAATAATTTCTAATTTTTTAACTGCTGCTACAAACCCAAGAACAAAAATTAAAAAATATTTATAAATAATTATAAATATACAAACACATGTGTATACACATAAATATAAATATATATATAATTTATAAAAGCTGATCGGGAGCTTACAAAAAATAAATTATTTTTCGGATTTGTTAATTTTTAAATAGATAATAATAAAAAAATTGTATTCAAAATATAAAAATTATGTAGTGTTGCTAAATAAAATTTATACTTAATTTCGAATTGTATTAACGTACATATTTATTTATGTACGATCAATTTCTAGTTAAATAAATAGTTATATTAATATCTAAATATATAATATATATAAATATATAAATATATTAAAATAAAGTAAAATTTTGTTGTTGAATTATTATTCAGCAAAACGAAAAATTTAAAGATTTTAAAATAATTATTATATGATTTTAATCATTAGGACATAATTTATTAATTGATAAAATCATATATATGTATATAATACTATTTAATTAAAAATAGTTATTTTAATCTAGGCCATGAGTTTAATATCAGCAAACATACAAAAAATAATATAGATGCACCAATATATTCAACCATCTAATATGTGATGGAACATCGATACACTAAATTTGTAATATAATCTAATAACCTATAATGTACTAAAATAATAAATAATAATATTAAATGAATAAGTAAACATGTTAGATACCTTTTACCAAGGCCTAGAGATCTCAGTTTAAAATGTTGAAATGACTCCTTGAATCAAATTCCAAGTTCTAGAGTTGTTGGCTCTCGTACCGCTTTACCACGGACGATCGAATCAAAAAATTTGATGTGATTTGAGCTTGGATTTCTTTTGGTTTTGAATTGGGTTTGCTGGTCAAAATTTGCAGAGGGAGATGAGAGAAAATGTATCAAAAAGAATGAGGTAGAGAGTGGCATAAAAAAGGAAGTCAAATGGAGAAAAGTGGATCTTATCATTATCCCTCTCTTACTAATTCCACTCTTTTAAACCACTCAAAGGCCTTCCTCGTTAGCCAACATTTGGCTGGCCTATCCAAGCTATCCTGGCCAAAATTTGCATGCCCCATTTGGGTATGAAAGCCAATTCTAGCTTGAATAATGTCAGTTGCATTTAAATCTAAATGTAAACACGTACCGATATCGTATATCGATTAATATGTTTATAACTATTATGAATGCATTGTTTAACATTGTCCAACATATCAAATACAAACTTTTGTAATTAATAATTCATAAATATTGATCTACTTAATCTATAACAATTATAAATTAATTAAATCAGATGATAATAGGAGTATTCATCGTTACGGTTGTGTGAGTCTTAGGTATAAATTTGGTCAACGATTAATATCAGACAATTTGAATATTAATATTCATACATCACTTAGTAGCTGGTGTGACATGTTAGCCAAATTTATCGCTTACTCGGTTTCGATAAAATCCAATTTTGCTTTGTTAAGCATTATCTGGTACTGACGATTATTTACATTAATTTTCTTCGTCAAAACTATATCACTTTAGACTTACAGAATTTGGTAATGGTCAAAATTTCAATATAATCCATATTCAACTCTATGGCCCAAAAATAAAATTCTTGATTCAATGATATCAATCATTATTAACCGAACTGCTCTGGCCAGAGACTTCGATTTTGAGTTGACTTCAGCTGACCGTGATGCTAACCTCATAAAACTGAGGAGACGAATCCTTTCTTGAACAGTATTTCACTTTCAATGATTCCATTCAATCCAGCAATAATACTTATATCGATGTCATGCCACAATTTAATTATAATAAAAAAGGAGCTTCTACATTGAAGATCAACAATATTCTCAAGTTAAGAGAACTGTATAATTATGTCAGTACATAACCCCTTGGTGCCCTCATAGCTACAAGTAATACAATGTCCAACATTTAGAGAGTGTTACATACTCTAGTCTTAACGAATGCTTCGATACTCAATCTCGATACATCTTGACTAGGAATATTTAAAATAGTATATTTATTTTATTGTGATAGATCACTCATGGTTACAACACTTTGTATCTATTATCATAAAACAAACAGTTTATGGATTTTCTGTTAAATATACTTTTAGTTAAATTAATTAATATATAACACATTATATCAAGTGTATGATAGAAAGGTAAACCTTATTTTGAATAATATTGGTTATCGAGTTAGATATATATACCGATTACATAATTACCCCTAGGCATACCACTAACTCTATCAATCTTCCTCTTGCACTTGAGACCAATTATGGAATCTCAATCTCATCCCTTCAATTGGTTTAAGGAGAACTGATCGAATTAGACCCTTCGTAAATTAATCTGCTGTGTTGTTTAATTATTTACTATGTCAATCAACTCTCTTAGATGTTGATAAACTATCATTATCATATGGAACTATTCGGGTTATATATTTCGACCTCTAGTAAGCTTTTATTATTACATTATTATCATATAACAATGATTATTATTCTTAGTGCTTGGAATCATCCTTAGCTCAGTTATAAATTTGTGCATTTATATTTATACATTGCTTTTATTGTGGCACTATTCAAGGCGATGTACTTTGCCTTCTCGTCGAATTAGCCATAATGTTTTAGTTGGGACATTTTCAACTTAAAGCTTTTTAATTAAGATTTGGACATGAATTTAATATTGACATAATATATTTAATATTACTCATGAAGTTTGAGTTTGTACACTCCTTCATAAGAGTTCAGTGCTTCTATAAACAATTCTCTGGTATTTCGTAAATATTTAAGAATAATATAAACTACCATTTAGTGATCTTAATTTGTATTTAATAATTGCTTCATGTATCAAACATATAAGCAAATTACGATAGCATAGATAATACAACATGTATGATAATTCCTATTGCTAAAGCATAAGGAATCCATCTTACATGTTCCTTATTAAACATTTTAATAAGGTATTTTTGCATATCATTTGCGATATTCCCAATTTCCTTTATACTTACTATGAAAGATATAATTTACAAATCCAATATTGAATAGTAAAAAACCAAACTATTACTAATTTTAATATAAGTACGTCATTAACAGTCAACAGTATGTTGTTTACTTATAATCTAGAAATATCTATGTACCTTTTAATGGTTTTTTACTATGGACATATACTTCCTCTGCATTCTAACTGAAAACCAAACTATTTGATATTTCTGTCAAAATATTTACTCAATTCTAATGCTTATACAATGATACCTTCGTATCATTTCTTGCATCGTATCTGAAAACCCACAAACTCAATATTTCTACTACTGACTCCGAGACACTTTGGTGATTATGTGCACATGGCCTATTCTAAATCATTATATAGAATTTTACATTTCAACACATATGTACAAATACACTATGTCTTACCAAGTGTGAGTAAATCCTATTTAATTTGAGCAAGTTGAATGACGAATTTATTACGCTAATTTCAATAATTGAAATTACAATATTATTCTTCTAAAAACTATTCACTTTATTCCAATTGCATTAGTCTTTCTCTTAAAGACACATTTGAGGCCGATGGATCATATCCCTTCATGTACAACTAACAAAATCATATTTTGATAATGTACTTGAAATCCATTTCGGATTTATGCATCATACAATAGCGTAGAGTCAATACTCTTAATGGCTTACTTGAAAACTGAGGATTATCATTCCTGACATTGATCAAAAAAATCATAGTTTCTCTTCAATGTGTAAGAATACTTATTGGAAACTCTAATTCGATGTGTTCATTTAGGTTTTATCAATTTCATTTCATCCCACGTAATCGGTTTTATATTTGAATCGTATCCAAATCGAAATTAAAACTAATAATTTCTCGAAGAAATTTCTTCGCTATGAAGTTGGTATTTCTTGAAATAACAATTATTTCTCAAAGCAATGGAATAGGTATTCATAAACACTTTATGATGTGCCCTGTCCATAAAATCGATTTGTTTTAATTTCACAACTTATATTCACAACATAAATGGGTCTTCCGATGTCAATCATTTCCAAACTCCTTTTGGGGTGATTCGTACAAGATCTCTCATGCACAATTGTTATGTGTAGTCTTTCGACTTACACAACTTGCCAACTCCTTGGACTAGGATATGTTATGGTTTCTTATAAACCCTTATCCTGTATATGATTTTGTAAACTATTCTTTAGATGAAATTAATTTTAACCTTGTGTACTACTATTAAATATAACCTTAAGTTAAGTCAACTTCACCCATAATTAATTATACTTCATTCGACAAAGTTTGATTACCCCTTATCAATACATATGTATTATAGAGAGGAGTGACTATTGATACTGAATCTTAGGTATGTTTGGAACTTTTTCCAATATACTCGCCTATCTGATCAAATCGAATCATTTTATTTTCTTTTGCACGTTATTTTATTTACTTTTATTTTATATTCTATGAATTCATCATTAACATACAATATATGTATCATATACACATGTTAATGTTTGTGATAATTCATTGGTGAATACAACAAAGTACATGAAACCATTTTGGAATTAATTAACTAGCGATTGTATACATCTATATGTATTAATCTGAAGAATTCATCAACTCTTATCATGCTCCTACCAAATGGGTGCTTTACCCTAAATTGTTTGAGATACGATTTACTAGTACCATATGATTCATAATCATATAATCAAAAATTATTTCTCAAGACCATTGCTTAGTCCATAATTCCAAAATAATTGTAAATAAGTTTAGATACTTATGTACTTTCTAATGCATCACAAATACCAGTACTATAGTTTTATTTTATAATGAACATTTATAATATTCTACCAAAATAAACTATGTCTATTTTCTAGTGAATACAGAAAAATTATTTTTTTGGCAAAGCCAGCTGGCTTTATAGTGGGTCATGCCACTGTATATAAATATGGAATAGGTGTTCTGCACATGCACGGGACAACTGTATATGGTTTTATAGTGGCCATATCACTTAAGCTACAATATAGGTGAGAAGCTATAATTCCTCTGCAACTATAAATAAGACAAGGCTATACTGCTAATGACTGGACATAATATCCTCCCGTCCAAAACTATCATCGCCATCACTGGAAAGGCCAATAACATCAGAAAATACCAATGCAAGTGAAGGATCAAAAGGCCTTGATAGTGAAGAATATAGATAATTCATGTTCTAAGTTACATCTAGAAATAAAAGTAACAGATTATGGTAACCTTTAGATCCAGAAGTAGACAAAGAAAGCCATTCCCCTACAACCTGGTAGTATAGTGCCCTACTCTCACCTTCTTCTCCAACATACAAATAATATTTTCTTAATTCTGTATTATACCTCATTTCTATTTCAACGTGAACCCATGCATGCTTAACTTCATCCTAGTAAATATCCCCATCAATAGAAGAAGAATTAGTTTCCAACTCAGTGCCAATAGGAGTGGCAATCACTTTAGGAATTGCAGGAGGAGTTAAGATTGGAGGAGAAACCAAAGAAGAGGGATCATAGGATTTAGGTACCCATTTCAAAACCGGTTTTGGAAGAGGAACCTTGGTGGGAGGGGATGACAAGTGAACAACCGTGCACGTATCCAACGAATGACAAAAGGAATGAAACGCTACGCAAATTTCAAGTTTCCATTTGTACTGAACATCAACTTCCACTTCATTTCCTATATCTAGTCTTACTTTAAGCTTTGAAGGCAAAGCTCATGAAGGGGTAATCTCAATCAACGGTCCGGCATACATAAGGTTCCTACGGGATTCAGTATTCGAATCAAAACCATTTACTTCACCAATGAGACTAGCCAGCCAGTTAATACCTATCAAAGGTTGCAGCACAGAAGGGATGTGCATGAAGGTTGCCCAAACAGGAATAGATAAGATTTTCTCTCTCACTTGGTCAACCCCAAGACTTTACGGAGTGACAAATAAAGGTTTGCCATCAATTACTAATGTGTTAGACTCTAGAGCCATCAAGTACTAATGTGTTAGACTCTAGAGCCATCAATTTATCTTGCATATTTCCAAATTTGAAATAAAACATAGAGTTGAAATGCTATATCTGAAGACTACCTCTTGGTTTCCAAATACGTTTACAAGTGTCATGAACAACCATGTACGGAGCCGCGGCGGCCAAAAAAAACCCACTAAATAATTAGACTATATTTTAGCACCCTCATGAACAACTCAACTGGTGGAATGAAAACGTCATCTTGCGTAACCAATTTCAAAGACCTAGGAGTATAGAAGCTAGCATTCTTGGGTAAGGATTTGAACAGAGATGACCATTGAGACTGGGAGGGCATAGCAATACCGGACTCATCCAGCTGCCTAACAGGACCACACTCCTTCGACATACTATTATTTGCTTCAGATGAGCCACGTTTCCCAGAAGAACAATTTCCAAGGGCAATATTCAAAACAGTAAGAACAGTGGAAGGCTGAGCCACATATGTATTTTCTTTTACAATTTCATCATCAAGCTCGTTATGATAAGCACATGTGGCCAGAGGTACATCTACCTCGCTGACCCCAGTGAGAATTCGCACACTGTCTTCAACAATACAATCAGATAATTGAGCATTTGCATAATTAATAGTAACCATTGAAGGAGCATTCATTATTTTTTTTCACACCCAAACAATCATTAGTAGTCTCAAAGGACTCAAAATCAACATATTTAGGGTTCATTTCAACTGATTTATATTGATTTACAACATCTTGATGAACAACAGAACTATCATTTACCAAGTCATCTCCATTCCATGCTGAGACCGATTTCTGTAAGATAGGAGAAATTAAAGAGGATGTAGAAGGATGCAAAATACCTGAAATAGGACAATCGACAGCGATTCAGAAGCAAGGGCATCCCTCAATCTTGGCATAACAAGTGAGTCATCGCCATCGCAAGCAGGAGTATCACAAGATTCAGATGCAGCAATGACGTCGAGAGAGCATGATTCATACATGCAACCAGATCTGGTACTAGAACGGTTTGCGATAGAGGATTGAAATCTCAGCTTAATTTTACAATACTTTGCCAAAGATGACAAAAGAGGGAGGGATGCAGATGATAAAGGAGGCGGAGGAATTGCTTTAGAATTCCAATCGCCAATTTATTGAGCAGGAAGACGCCATTATTATCATTTCATAAATAAATAATGTTTGATATATTTTACAAAAATAATTTTCATAACTGGATGTGACCAATAAGTGATATATAGTATGCACCCGCTATTTCTATTATTATTATAATAGCATATGAAATACCAAGCTCCATTCAATTACTTAATACATGTTTTTTATTTCATTTACTATAATGAATTAGAATTTTATCGATTGATTTGAAAATATTTAATTTATTTTAAATATTAAATTGATGGTTTTAATACTCAAATAACCTTTTTTAATTAATAACTAATGGTAAAAACATTCATTTTTGAATTTTTTTTTTAAATTAGTTAGTTTGATGAAAATCAAATAATGTGACTGAAAACCGTTTTTCGGATTTTCGTCTTTTTATCGAACGAAAAGTTGTAGAAAATTATTGAACCTTTATATACATTTTTGAACAACATTTAAAATGTTTGAACGTTTATTTTGAAAAGTTAAGATAAATAATAATAATAATAATAATAATAATAATAACAACTAATAATTATAAAATATAATTAAACTTAAAAGTGAAGTGATGGATTGGAAATCTTGAGATTACTTAAGTGTTGAAATCAACTAAAGTACTTGAACCATGCTAATAGCCATTGTTCTTTCATATGGATTAATACTTGGATGACTTATAATAAGATGGATAAGTTGAAAATTTGATTAATGGGCATTATGGTCATTATTTTTTGCATTTATAAAATAAACATTTAACTCGTTTTTCATGTTATCTTTCATTTTCATTTTTTCTTTAACTTCATTGTTATACTCTTAACCCTTTTAGAACTTTTGAAAAGAAAAAAAATCATATCTTTTAGCTCAAAAATTCTTACTTCACTCAAGATAAAAACTCGAAGCATTTCAAAAACCATGTGGAAGGTGAGATCTCTACTAATTTAGTATTATTCTATATGAGATAAACGGTGTAAAAATTTATAGCTTGCTTGATTTTTTTTAAAATATCTCTCTTGCTTAAATCATGGTTTAAATCCTATTTTGATTTGAAAATGGAGAAGTATGCTTAATGGGAACAAACAGGAGCTCAGATATCTTCTTTTTCCACTTACTGTTCTTCATAAAATATGAAAATAAGCTTCCATCTTAGATTCAAAAATCCATTAAACCTAAACCACCGAGAATTAGCCTAAGGTTTCAACAGTAAAGTTGTAGAGCTTAGTCTCTAGTTTTTTTAAGATTAGTCGGGGTTAATTTTGTCTAGGGATGCATAAGATATGAGTTCAAATCAACAAGTGGTCGAGCATTATCGGTTTTTCATTGAGCTCAGGTCGATGAACGAAGAGTACGATCATCTTCGTCTTGGGAAATCGAGATTTTTGGTGCAAGTCGTAGGATTTTAAGGTGTTGGATGGTGATTGGGTGGATAGGCGATCGGCTTTGGGTCAACTATTTTATTTTAATGAGGGGAGGAACTGTGGATATGTAAGGAGGCTGGGGACTTGGCGATGTCAATGGTGAAGTCGTAGGGTCTCTGGTGGTTGATGGCGCTCCACCAAGCTCAAGCTAGGGTTAGGGACTTTTTTTTGGGTGTCTGAATTTTGGGTTGCTGGCGGCACTAGGAAGGATCGGACTCGACATTGGGTTGTCTAGAGGTAGGGCAGTGAGGTGGCATTCCATTGGTGGCGATGGCAGAGGCTATTGTGGGGTGTTGTGGTGGCAATTTTGGTTTTGGCGAGGCATTCGAATACTGGAATGTGTTTTGAATTAGGGATTGGAGGGTTGATTCTATTTTAGATCATCTGAGACGACGGCGAGTGAGGGTATGAGTCAAGCGTGGCAAACGACGTTTATGGGGTGGGTCGGAGCGATAATTAGAAGTCGGGGGGCATCGTGCACATGCGAGCACGAGTTAGTGTCGGGTTTAGAATTTTGAAGTGTGATTTGGAAATTGATTTTGGGGAAGTGATTTAGGAGGAAAGAATGTGTTAGGAAAGTCGGGTTGGTTGAGTGCTAGATGGGCTTGGCCCATTTATGTTATGAGGAATTATAACTTGTTTTGTTCGTTTACTATTTAAAAAAAGTAGTTAACTTTTAAAGATGATAACTCCTTCATTTTACATCCACTTGACTCATAGGCTTCTGTACTAGGTTCGTATCGATGAGTAGAACGCTACGACACAGATAGTTGATAGTTTGTGGAAGTATAATTTTATGATATAATAATAGTGGTTAAACTTTAATTACGTTATTTTAAATAATAATGCAGTTAATTAATTTTACTCATTTGATCATATCTATTTAGCTAAATAAAACACCGTTCTGTTAATCAAATTGAATAGACTATTTTAGACATTTATTTAACAGAATAAAATAATGTTCTACTGTAACAACCCTAGTTTTGGAGATTACTTGTTATAGTTATAATTTAATAATGTAATTTAAAATAAAATTTGAAATTTTAATTATTTATTTGGAATAAACAAAGAATTTGGAAAATAAAATGAGAAAAAATAAAGTTGAAATTTTATTTTATTTATTTGGGTTAATAATGATCGGAAAATGGCTTTTATTTGGAGAAAATGCAATAATTATATTAATTATTGCATATTTACTTCTTTTAATAATTTTTAAAGGAAGTAGTTGATTTTTAAAGGTGTTTATTTAAATAAAAAAAAGAAATTGGTGTAAAATAAGTTTTGGCTATAAATAATATTTTGAAATGGTTTGAAATATTTTACTAAGTGAGAAAATAAGTTTTGTGGAATTTTATAAGTTAAAAATGTAGACTTTTACATTTATTTGGTGAAAATTTTGTATTATTGTGAAGTAAAGGATTTTAATAATAAAAATGTTTTTAAAATATAAATTAATCTTTTTGTATGATAGAAAATGTTTTATTTTGTAAGTATACTAGTTTATAATTTTTTCTTTTATAAAGCTTGAGAGAAAATGCCTTTTGTTTTGTAAATTAGGGCATATAGAAATGCATTTGGGTTTTTGTTAAGTAATTAATTAGGTTATTCATTATTTTTACTAATGGGTCCAAAGCCCATTAGCACTTAGGAAAATATTGAGAAAGTGAGAAAAGGAAATCACCAATACGTTCTATTCTTCACTTACTTCTTTCTCAAAACCAGATAATGAGAAATAGAAACCCACTCCTCCATATAGCAAATTCAAGCCAATTCCTTCAATTCGTTTTGCAAATTAAAATCTTTTGAAATCTAGAGAGTAAATAAAAAGGTAATCTAATTCTAAACCCTATGATTTAATCAATTCCTAGCTTGAGAGATGGGTTTTTCTAATTTACTGTAACACTCTTTTGCATGCTGTTTCTTTTCATTGTACAGGTTATTTGAAGCCTATTCCACCTCAAAGCTTGCCTCTTTCAACACAAATTCAAGTTTTTATCTTCATTACAGCAAGGTGAGTTGATTAACTCACATATTCTAGCAAAATAAGGCTTCAGATTGCCAAAAAATATCATTGAAAAGTAGCGTTTTTTGTTTATGTTTTAGTTTTCTGTGAAATTGAGTCTGGGTGCTGTTTTGCATGCCTTTTTCTCTCAACAATGAAATGCTGCTGGATTTTCTTCTATTGATATTTCATGTGTCGTAGTATATATCTGCAAAACTTAATAGCAAAACTCTTTCATTTGATACCTGGAAACTTTGCTGCAGAATCAATGCACTGCCTAGAAATTATCTGTACACAGTTTGTTTTCTGAGTTGCTGCAAACATGGCCTGGGTCCAAGTTTTAGATAGCATATCTCTTTGGTTCCTTGCTCAAATTGCATGATTCTTTTTTATTTAAAAGATAAAGTTTTCGACTATAAGCATACCAAATTTCAGATCATTTTGACCTATATATCTTATAGAAATATATTGCCGAACTTTGATCCGGAGCATGTTTTTGCTCAGAGTTTTACAGTGAAAACACTACCTGAGTTCAACTTTGAGACGTCATAACTTTCTCATAATTTATTCAAATTGCATAATTCTTTAATTGTTTGAAAGATAAAGTTCTCTAATATACGCCTACCATTTTTTAGCTCAATCTGGTACCGTTGGTCCTTTGTTTTATGCCTAAAATTTGATCCCAGAATGGATTTTCAGGCCTGTGTACATTTTTATTGAACTGTTACAAACATGGTCTGAGTCCAAGTTTGAGACTGTTAGTCCGTAAGATGATGGTTTTCATGACAACGACCTTAGAATAGATTATAAAATATAAATACTAACATTATAAGTTTAGATGTATATGTATATGCAGGATTTAACCATGCAGGTACTAAGAATGAAGACTGTACATTATAGAGATTCAAGATATCAAGATAAAATATTAAGATAAAATATCAAGATAGAAGACTCATGAGTATCGAGACTGTCAACAGTTCAAGATTTAAAGGATAGGTATTTTTTATTATTAGGAATTTTTTGTTAAAACTCGTAGAAAAGCACTGGCATCTTAAAATCCAATTTATTCGTGGAATGGAATCCACTTCGAGCTCGTTAAAGGGATGGAACCCTAAGTAGGATGGAACCTACGAAAAATCTAGTGGAAAATTGTTTTGTATCCGCTAACTTTTATTCAAAATGATTTTTCAAAATTATATTATGTTTTCAAAACTTTCTTTTTAAAAGATTCGAAACCCTCGATCCTGATTTTAAATAATTTTAGCCCCAAAAACATCTTTATTTTGAAAGTCAAATTACTCCTGATTTTAAACTATCTTTTTAAATAATATATTTAACTTTTAAATATTTATACTTAGATTTAGATATAAAATTATAGTTAAAATCTATATATATTATTTATTTTTTGGCAAAGCCAGCGGGGTTAACTGGGCCCCTACCAGTTTTATTGCAACAGAATAAAAAGTACATATTCGATGTAGAAAGAAAAGAGAGGGGAAAAAAGAAAAGAGAAGAAAACTAGACAATATAATAAGCAATTGAGGAAACAACAAGAAGTCAAGACCATTCAAGAATCAAATAGTCAGGGAATTCTCTGTTGCCAATCATCAATTGCCTGTGAGTGGCTGTCTTGACTTCATGCCATAAAACTTCAATCTTCTTCCTATGCTTTTCAGAGACTATTACATTCCTTTCCTTCCAAATATATGACATATATGTTTTCAAACAAACAACTAACGCTCTTGATCGATCATTTCTCCATCTAGTGGCCTTGTAAACAATACTCCAGACTATACTCGAGCTACCAGAAGATAGGTTATACCCTGTAATTCAACTGATACTAGTCATCAAGTTTTTGAGTGCAGGGCATTCATAAAAAAGGTGGTCAGTGGTTTCTTCATGCAAGTCACAAAACAGACATAAAGGGGAGCATGCCAGATCAAATTTGATCAAAGAACTTCTGGTAAGAAGAGCATTATTTAAGACTTTCCACATCATCAAATTATTAGTTGGGACAGAGTCTTTGGACCATATAACTGTGTTCCACTTAATTGCTGGTAAGGGAGAAAACTCAGTAACAAAGTTGTACACACTTCTAACACTGTGAGGCTTCAAGTCCCAAGTGACAGCATCCACATGAATAGCAGTGCAGAAGTTAGCTTGTATTTCACTCCACATCAGCTTGAGTATTTGATTACTACAATTAGGCAGTTGCATTTTCCTTTCATGTAAATAATCATTTGCTTTTGCATCATAGTGTATACCAGATTGAAGAATCTGTTGGTGGTCACAAACTTTGGATAAGATTAAGCCTTTGCTAGACCATGGTTCATGCCAGAAGCTAACTATAGAATTAGCGGTGACTTGGTATTGTATCATAGGAAGATAAATATCTCTTATCTTCATTATGTTTCTCCATATCCAGCTGCAGTTTTGTGGTATGTCCATACACCAAAAATATTTGGACTTAATGCAATGTTGTCATATCCAATTAACCCATAAGGTACCTTTCTTGTTAATGATGTCGTCAAAATGTGTACTTATTGCTGCATAGTTCCACTTCCTTAGGTTAATTACACCAAGACCTCCAAGCCTCATGGGTGTTTCAAATTTTGAAAATGAGCAAGGCATCAACTTCCTATTATGGATACTACCAGACCAAAAATATCTATTCATAGCCGACCTAACAAGTTGCAACAGCTTCATAGGGAGGATGTGAGTACGTGCCCAATAGACTAAAGATGAAAAAACAACAGATTTTATTAGGACAAGCCTACCACTTTGTGACAATTTCCTATTATCCCAGGCACACATAATAGAAGTAATCTTGTTGTATAAGGGAATACAATCGGCATTTGATATTCTTTTAGTGATTAGAGGTAGACCAAGATACTTCGTATCATTTTCCATGCAAGAGAAACCAATTTGTTGGAAAAGTGTAGAAGCCTGAACATCACTAACTCCAGCCACTAACATGGAAGATTTCGCTTGATTAATAGTAAGACCTGTCATGCAGTAGAAAGAATGCAGAGCTTCCATTATGCCAGTCAAAGAGAGAAGTTCAGGCTTAGTAAACAACATGACATCATCTGCAAACATAATAGAATTTATTTGCAGAGTAGAGCACTTAGGATGGTACTTAATTATTCTCTGAGAGTATTTAGAGTTAAGAATAACAGTAAAAGCTTCCATAACTAACAAGAATAAGTAAGAAGAAATAGGATCTCCTTGTCGTATGCCTTTGCAACTTCTAAAAAAACCAACTGGTCTACCATTTAAAACAACAGAAAAAGCTGGTGTGGAGATACACACATATATCCAAGACATAAATATTTTAGGAAATCCCATAACGACCATTATTCTGACAATTGAAGACCAGTGAATAGAGTCATTGGCTTTTGATATATCAATTTTGAGAGCAGCAGCAGGGGTCACATTACTTCTACTATATCCTTTAAGTAACTCTTGAGCCAGAAGCACATTATCCAGAATATTTCTGGATGGTATGAAGGCAGCTTGATTCATAGAGACTACAGTTGGAATTACTTTAACCAGACGAGTAGCGAGAATTTTTGAGATACATTTATAGATAACATTACAACAGGAGATCGGCCTGAACGAGGAGACATTAGATGGTGGTGAGACTTTAGGAATTAGGGAAATATTAGTGCAATTAATTTCCCCAAGCAACTTGCATTTAGAAAAGAAGTTGTGAATTGCAAGGCAGAATTCATGACCAAGCACACTCCACGTTGATGTAAAGAATGTCACATTAAGGCCATCAGGGCCTCCAGATGAGTGCTTATTCATAGAGAATAGAGAAGCTTTTATTTCATCATCATTAACAGGCCTAATTAGAGTTTGTGCTTCCTGTGTTGTAATGCATGGCAAGGCAAGAGAAGTAATTTGATCAAGGTCAGGTGTGAAGCCAGTAGAATTACCAAGCAGAGTTGAAAAGTAATCAACAAAAGCCTGATCAACAGTTTCAACAGTAGAGCATAGAGTACCTTGATCATCATTAATACAAATATATTGTCTTTTGCATGCTTAACCTTTAATGAATCATGGAAGAACTTACTGTTCATATCACCTTCGATAATCCACCTATTATGCAATTGTTCCCTCTTCATGTTTGCTTCCAAGCTAAGGGCATTGTTTACATCACTGAATAATTTGGCTTCAACAGCTGCTGCATTAACATCATGAGGATGGTCCATCATATATTGTTTTTGTATCTTCAACTGTTCCTTAAGAGTTGTTGAAAGCAAGCTGCCAGTTCCAAAGGTGGAAGAAGCCCACAATTTAATCTCATGCTTGATTCTTTTCAATTTCCTGCAAAATTTATACATGGGATTACCATAGCAAACAAAATCAGTATTAACTTGAGAAACTAATGTAAGAAAGTGGTCATGCTTGAGCTAAGCATTAAAAAATTTGAAACTTTCTCTTTTCCTTTCGTAAATGGTGACCCAGAGATAAAATCAAAGGAGAATGATTAGACATAATTGGATAAGGAAGGAAAACAGATAAGGTAGGCCAACGGTTGAGAGCTTGAAGGTTGTAGAATGCATGATCAATAGTCGTGAATGTACGGACACCACTACGACTTCTATTATTCCAAGAATACTTTGCACCAGACTTATTGACCAAAATTAAATCAGATTCATCAACAGCTAAGTTAAAAGGAGCAATGTCTCCTGGAGAAAGAGGATTACCCCCACATTTGTCAGAGAGATCATAACATGAATTGAAGTCACCTAAAACAAGCCAGGGATGAGAAGCTTGTCTTAGGGGAGGCAAAGAGTTGAAGAATTTATTCCTAGAGGGGGCAGTGTTGTCAACATAAACAAAGGTGATGTAGAAGGAGGACTTAGTTTGAATTTCATGAATATGAACGTGAATGTATTGTCTTGTAGTTAGTATTGGGGAAAGTGAAATTACTGCAGGGTCATAGATGATGAGAATACGCCCATATGAAGCTGTTTCAAGATTATGATGGTATTCCCACTTTGGATTAATGTAAGCAGCTGCTTTGATGGATAAAGAAAGATTAAGCTTAGTTTCAAGCAATCCAAAAAGACAAATTTCATAAGAAGAAATGATACTTTTAACCTGATCAAGTTTTATATTACTGTGTGCACCTCTGAGATTCCAGGCAGCAATTTTGTTCAACATAAAAAATATATTATTGTTTGGCAGAGTTATTTCTTCTCTTCGCAGAGAGAGATCTAGTTTCAATTTTCCTATGTTTGAGGGGAGGAGGAGAGGACAGTAGAGAAGTTGGTAGGGATGAGGAAAGCTCTTGAGGAAGGTTAGGTTGTGGTAGAGAGGTTGTGATACTTGAAGGCCAACCAGGCAAGTCAATGGTGAAGTTGTAGAAAGAAGATTTTTGCAGATGAGACTCATCATTATGGTTGTGCATAGACGTTATTAATTGGATAATGATAGTTTCAAATGCTTTACACCATGCACTGTCCAATTCTGATACATGATTATCTGCTTGTACATGCACTTCAGTAATGCCTTTACATACTACCTTGCTTTTGCCGCAATTTGAAGTAACATTATCATAATTGTGCTGCTCATCTAAATTCAAAGGGGGGAGATTGTTTTCAGCTTCATTACTAACAACAGAATTTGTAATAATAAAGCTAGATTCTTTACAAAATTGTAAACAGTTATCTTCAGAAATGATTTTCCCTTCCTCCTCTTCTAAATTCTCCAATGTTTCTTGCTCATCCTCCTCGTTTTGCAACACATTAAATTAATTATGTACTTACAGTACAAGCTTGATCAACAATGTATGTATCATTCAGAACTGGAATTTCATTACTGTTTTCTTTACTATCACCACGTTCAATTTTTCCTCTGTTCCTATCGTTTTCTTTGTTATAACCTCAAATTCTTTATTTATGTCTCCTTTATTTCCTTTGTTCCTATTTACTTTTTGCCAGACTTGCCTAACTTTTTCTTGCTTGTCAGTGTTTTTCCCTTTGCTCCTTGTTTGCGTAAAAAATGGTCACAAACACCCAATACCGTGAAAGCACCAGTGTATGAATATAAATCAGCGATATTCAAACACAGATCTCAGCAAATAACCCAAATACGTTTGCACAATAGATGGGCAAACAACTCCAAGTCGTGTGATTTAATTGATTTTATGTTGTTCGTAGTGATTTAGGTGGTTTATGCAAATACGTAAAAAGCAGGGACTAAACTGTAAAAGACACACAGATTTATAGTGGTTCGGCCAGAATGTGCCTACGTCCACTTTATATGTTATTCTCCCTTTCCAATCTGATTACAAGTACAAAGCTTGTAGTACAAGTGTGCGAAAGTTGTTTGAAAGTTCCTTCCAGGCTTGAGCTCTCAAACTTGTCTGCCATTGTTGTACCCCTGCCCTCTATTTATAGAGTGAGGCAGGGGGCAGAGGTCCTGGGAGTATATAGCTGCTGGTGGGCCTGGGCTGAAGCAATCTGGCCTGGCAGCTTTCTGGTTCGGCGGCGTCTTGGTTCGGCGGTGAGTGGTAACATGGGTGATTCGGCAGGTAGTGGAGATAGGGGTTCGGTGGTAGGTTGGATCGGTGGTAGCATGGTTCGGTGGTAGCATGGTTTGGCTATGCTTGGTCCGGTAGTTGTAGGCTAGGAGTTCCATTCGGCAGTGGGTTTAGAGGTGTTGGTTCGGTAGGAACAGGGAGAAGGTTGGTTCGGCTAGGAGTTGCTTTGGGTTTGGTTCGGTAGGAAGGGGGCAGGAAATGCCGAATGGGACTTCGTGTTGGGAATGCCGAATGAGACTCCACTTATGAGAATGCCGAATGAGACTTCGTTTATGAGAATGCCGAATGAACCATGTGGAGTTCGAATACCGGACGAACTCAAATACTTGAACTTCCGGACGAAACCGAGGGGTTTTAAGTACCGGATGACACTTGAACTCGGGGAGTGTAGTGTCGAACGAACTCTTGCCTTGCTTCCAATCGATTTTCAATCCGGACCTCCATCATTCCTTGCCAATTTGTCGATATTCCAGTTTTGACCAAAAAATGGGATAACACTTTGCCCCCCAAAACATGCCTTGTGATAACAAGGCGTGTTTTGAATAGTTCCGAATCCAATATCCAAAGTTCATAGCCATATTGCCAGAGTAGATCATCCTTGACTGCTCCGAGTCGATATCCAATTCCAAATCCAATGACCAAAGCTTGAGCCAATTCCATGTCCATCCGAACTCGACAACCGATCCCCAAACCATCCTTATCCAATAGCCAATATTCGAATCCAGGACCTCTCTGGGTTGATATCCAAATCCATAACTTCTCCGGGCTCTTGCCAAGCGCAATCCACACCTGACGGACGTGATCCAGTGTCCCTGGACGTTGAGCTAACCTCTCCGGGTTCTTGCCAATTGTAATTCACAGTTGACGACCTTCTTTCCGGGTTCTTGCCAAGCGTAATCCACACATGACGACCTTGGTCCAGTGTCCCTGGACGTTGAGCTAACCTCTCCGGGTTCTTGCCAATTGTAATCCACAGTTGACGACCTTGGTCCAGTGTCCCTGGATGTTGAGCTAACCTCTCCGGGTTCTTGCCAAGCGCAATTCACACTTGACGATCTTGGTCCAGTGTCCCTGGACGTTGAGCTAACCTCTCCGAGTTCTTGCCAAGCGTAATCCACACTTGACGACCTTGGCCCAGTGTCCCTGGGCACTGTACAATGCCATGGCTTAAGTCCTAAGCCGAATCCTGGTCTCTCCGGACCCTTGCCGAGCATAGTCCATACTCGACGACCCGAAAATAACAATTGATAATATAGGGCCTAAGTCCTAGGCCGAATCCTGGTCACTCCGGACCCTTGCCGAGCATAGTCCATACTCGACGACCTGAATGAGTCAATTTACCACGTTCGGGCAAAGCGACTCACGCCTTGCCAGGCATAATCCATACCCGACGACCGTTTATCAAAAATCAGATAAAAATCCAGTCAAAATCCTATCCAAAATCCAAAATCCAAATCCAAAATCCAAATCCAGAATCCAAATTCGAAAATCCAAATCCAGAATCCAAATTCAAAATCCAAATCCAAAACCAGAAAACTAGAAATCCAAATCAGCATCCAAAGTTGAAAATAATCGTCCAGAGGAAAATCCAAATTAAAAGGCGAGAAAAACCAGGAGCTCAATCCAAGCTCCAAAACCGAAAACCAAAAAGAAAAGCAGTGTCCAATCCAAAAGCAAAAGACAAATTTCACAAACCATAGCATCGCAGCTTATTATCATTCAGAGCATGCCTAGGGGCCATCTCCGTCCCCGTACATGTGTAAATGACTTGGTTGCTTGCCAATAGTTTGCTACTTATTTCATATTAACCTAGTCAAGGGACGATCAACCGACCATCATTCCTGGGCCTCCCACCATCGTAGCTTGAGGCAGGCGGCGGTTGCTCCTGCCTCGCTGTTGCATTTCGAGGTCCAACATATTGTGGCAGCTGTCCATTCCTCACATGCTCCTCAATTATGTCCTTTAAGTGCCTGCAGCTGTTGGTGTCGTGTCCATCCAAATCATGGAAGAGACAGTGCCTTCCCGATGTCCTTTCCCGTTCTGTTGGTTCTCTCCTAGCCGGCCTCCGGTAGTGAAGGCGATTTCGAGTATCCAGGTATATCCGCTCCAGTGTTTCGTTCAATCCTGTGTATGTGGAAAACTTTGGATCCTTCCATTGCTTCCTAGCATTTCCATAATCACCGTCCAACTTCCTTTTTCCTTTGTCTTTATCCGAACCATTGCTGGATGGTCCTCCCACCTCAACTGCATTAACCTTTTTCAATTTTAAATCCGTACTCGCATCTTCTTGTCGAAGGAACCTTTCTGCCTCGTGAAAGAATTCGTCGAGATTCCGTGGGGGATCTCGTATCAGAGATACCTTGAAATCCGAGTTCTCCCTGACTCCTGATACTGCTGCCATTAAAACCATCGATGGATCGGGCCGATCCACCGAAGCAACTGCGGCACTGAATCGAGTTAGAAAAGCTCTAAGCGATTCATCCATCCTTTGCCTTACCGATGTCAATGTCATCACGTTCTTCGGTCTCTTGACATGAACCCGAAACTGTCCCAAAAACCTTTCCACCAATTCCCTCCAAGTCCTGATAGATCCTTCTTCCAGCTGCCTGAACCACATCGCAGCTAAGTCCGTCAAGTACAAAGGGAAGTATCGGGCCATCACCTCCTCTGATGCCCCCAGCACCTCCATGTGTCTGGTGTATCTCATCAAGTGATCCGTAGGGTCTTCCTTGCCATTGTATACCTCCACGCTAGGTAGCTTGAACTTAGGTGGATTCTGAGCCATCCTTATTTCCCGAGTGAACGGACTCCTGTTTACTCCTTCCAAGTCTCCGTTGGTCAAACCACCTCGCACAGTCTTCCTGATTATATCTACCAATCCACCGTTGTCTGTCGGAGGTTGCCCCCGAGGGAACTCCGGTACATACTCTTCGTGTAGCTCGTTAGTAGCAACGTTGGTTCTAACCTGTTGAACTCCTTCCAAAGGTTCTCCTGTGTTGAATCATGTGGGCCTGCCCCCAAGCCCTTGTTGATTGCCACCTGGCTCCGTATCCTGTCCTTCATTGGGTTCCGTAACCCTAGCTTCTTGTCCTGCATCCACAGCCGTTGTAGCTGTTCCTAAGTTCTGCATCCCTGCAGCTCTCATTTGCTCCAAGAAAGTTTGCATCATTTCCTGTTGACTTTTCAACAACCTCTCTTGCAGTGAATTTGTTGTGGCTTCCATTTCATCCCGGGTTATGTAGATCGAAGCCGGTCCTTCCTCACCTCCGGAGGATTCTTGTTGACTTCCTCCTTGTTGGCTTCTCTCAGCCCTTAGCCTTCTACTGTTTTGCCTAGTCATTGTCTTCCAAATCCAAACTTCTATCCGATGTAGCGGGTGCTGGTCCTTCTCAGTGAAAGCACCAAAATGTTTGCGTAAAAAATGGTCACAAACACCCAATACCGTGAAAGCACCAGTGTATGAATATAAATCAGCGATATTCAAACACAGATCACAGATCTCAGCAAATAACCCAAATACGTTTGCACAATAGATGGGCAAACAACTCCAAGTCGTGTGATTTAATTGATTTTATGTTGTTCGTAGTGATTTAGGTGGTTTATGCAAATACGTAAAAAGCAGGGACTAAACTGTAAAAGACACACAGATTTATAGTGGTTCGGCCAGAATGTGCCTACGTCCACTTTATATGTTATTCTCCCTTTCCAATCCGATTACAAGTACAAAGCTTGTAGTACAAGTGTGTGAAAGTTGTTTGAAAGTTCCTTCCAGGCTTGAGCTCTCAAACTTGTCTGCCATTGTTGTACCCCTGCCCCTCTATTTATAGAGTGAGGCAGGGGGCAGAGGTCCTGGGAGTATATAGCTGCTGGTGGGCCTGGGCTGAAGCAATCTGGTCTGGCAGCTTTCTGGTTCGGCGGCGTCTTGGTTCGGCGGTGAGTGGTAACATGGGTGATTCGGCAGGTAGTGGAGATAGGGGTTCGGTGGTAGGTTGGATCGGTGGTAGCATGGTTCGGTGGTAGCATGGTTTGGCTATGCTTGGTCCGGTAGTTGTAGGCTAGGAGTTCCATTCGGCAGTGGGTTTAGAGGTGTTGGTTCGGTAGGAACAGGGAGAAGGTTGGTTCGGCTAGGAGTTGCTTTGGGTTTGGTTCGGTAGGAAGGGGGCAGGAAATGCCGAATGGGACTTCGTGTTGGGAATGCCGAATGAGACTCCACTTATGAGAATGCCGAATGAGACTTCATTTATGAGAATGCCGAATGAACCATGTGGAGTTCGAATACCGGACGAACTCAAACACTTGAACTTCCGGACGAAACCGAGGGGTTTTAAGTACCGGATGACACTTGAACTCGGGGAGTGTAGTGTCGAACGAACTCTTGCCTTGCTTCCAATCGATTTTCAATCCGGACCTCCATCATTCCTTGCCAATTTGTCGATATTCCAGTTTTGACCAAAAAATGGGATAACACTCCTCATTATGTTTTGTTTCTCATCACCATTTTGTTGTTGTTCAATAGATTCACATTGCTTTTCTTTCTCTTCATAAACTGATTTCTTGCAAGTTCTTACCAAATGTCCAAACTCCTTACATTTAGTGCATATTTCCGGCTTCCACAAGTAATCTACTTTAACAACCTGATCTGACCCATCTAGCAATTTAACTGTGAAGCAATCAGGTAAGTCATTATCAGGAGAGACTTCAACTAGACATTTTGTAAAAGAGATTCGTTCAAATTTTTCAGTTGACGCATCCATACAGAGAAGTTTCCCAATCCTTGTTGCTAACCAATTGATTCCCAGTGGTGACCATGCAAACAAAGGAATATTAGATAACTTAATCCAAACTGGAACTGCTTTGATGCTTCTACAGCTATTCCCTACATTTTCATCCCATGGCTTAACAATAAAAAGTTTGTTCCACATGACCACAGGGTCAGACTCAGCAATTCTTGTCTTATCATCTTCATTAGTGAATTTAAACAAGAACAGAAACCCACCTGATTTAACAGATATAGAACCACTTAGTTTCCATGCCTTTTTAAGATAGTAGAGAACTGTCGTGTAAGGCAATGGGTTGTCAAGGAAAAAACCAACTAGGTATTCCTTCCACATCATGTTACCTGCCTTCACAACTTTTGCCGGAGGAACTATGGCGTCACCGTTATAATCAAGTTGTATGTCACGTGGTACATATTTCCCAGCATTGTTTGGTTTTGTTTTGAACAGAGAGTTCCAAGCAAGTTGAGATTGTGGTAGGGGAAGCAAGGGAGGGGAAGAAGAGTTCAAAGCAACAGACTTGGAAGAAGATGGATTGACTAGGATGGAAGTACCTAGAAGCGAACTGACAGGAGGGATGGAAGATGGAAGAGGAACTGACAGAGAAGCATGGGAAGCCGCAGAGGGAGGGACTACAATCGGGGAAGAAGGACAAGGCTGCAGAGAAGATGGTGGATGGGAAGGGTCAGCGGGAAAGAAGGAAGAATTTGGGAGGGTCCCCATTTTTGAAAATGATGAAATTTAATCTATATATATTATTCTTTATATTTACTTATGAATTTTAGCTATAGTCAAGTATATTTATAAAGTTTAAAATAGTTTTTTATATAAGATAAAGGTTATTTTCAAAGAAAATCAAAAAACACCAATAAATCCTTTGGGATGTCGACATGCCTAGCATGACCATGTCGACATGGTGACAGTTTGATTCAAAAATTCAAATTTCAAAAGAAGTGTCTATTCGCCATAACTCCTCATGAATGGTCATGGATGTTGTTCTTTTATAAATAAGGGTCAGTTTCAACAAATTTTAAATCATAATTTTATGGTTTTCACTCCTCTTCTTCTTCCTCATTTCTTAATACATATTCTTATCATTACTCTGCCGAAATCAACATTGAATCATACTCGATTACTTCTAGTTTGACTCTCTATCACTATCTCTACAAGATTCTCAGTGCTATTCAGAGTTATAGACATCTTTGTAATCCATTAAGCGAGAAAAGGTGTGATTGTAGCCTTGAAAATCAATCAAAAGAGAAATGGTGTGATTGTAGCCTTGGTAAATCAATTGGGTAAACTTGTGGCCCGGAAATCAAGTATCTCTACCCAGAGGATCAAAATTCTGGAGGGTGTACCTCGTAGTCTTGAAACCGGGGGTGTAATTGTACAATTTCTTTTGAAACGAAATTCGTACTTGTGTTGCCGGACTGGATGTAGGGTAACTCCAAACCAGTATAAAATCCGGTGTGTTCTTTCCTTTACTGCTTTTATTTTATTTCTGCATCTGTGATTGTTTCTATGATCATATATGTGTCTATATATTGCATACATTTGTGTCTAAATTAACATAAATTAAAAAGATTTAGTAATTCTTTATTAACACTATTCACCCCCTCCCCTCTAGTGTTAATCTTAGCCTTAAGATCTGTAATCCGCATTTCTCACAGAGACAGCGTAACTTTTTCATTTTCTGCCGAAATTCATTGATTCTTTTTTTATTTGAAATATGAAGTTTTCTACTTTGTGCATACTAATTTTTAGTTCGATGAAAGGTCGTTGGCCACCTGTTTAATGTCCGAAAGTTGAACCCAGAGAAGATTTCAGACCTGGGTATTATTTTTCCCAAGAGTTTTTATGTTCTTTTTCCGTCCGACTTTTGACATTTACTTCATGTTTTTGTGATATTTTTGAAATGTTTTGAGGGCTATGATGCCTATCAATAGGCTAGCCAAGTTTTGATGAATTTGAGATTCAAATTTGAATTGAATTTGAATGACGGTTTTGAGTGATTTCTTTGATTTCGAGCACAGATTTTTCCAAACAATTTTGAAATAATTTTTGAAATAAATTGGCATTTAAAATAATTGTTATGTAATATTTTAAAATTATTTTAAGCTATAAAATCTATTTATTCTCTATAATAAGGGAATTTTCAAATATTGTCTTCAAAATTCATTTCCGAAAATGGTTTTAAAACCTTGTTTTCTCAACTAAATAACTTTTTATATATAATACACGTTTTTGCGCTATTCGAGCGAATGAGAAGGAGAATTAAACAGTTTGGTAAAACATATGGTATGGGACACGTGCGTTTATCTTATCGATTAATTTCTGACTTGTCTGTTTGATCATTTTGACTTTCAGGTCGAGTTTACCAATGAGATGACGTAAACTTTTTACTTCATTCGGTGTGAAATTTACTAGCGATTAGTAAATCGCTTAGTGAGAATGTGTGGTATGGGACGCACGTTAACACTATTCGGGTTCCTATTCGAGAGTTTGTGATACATTTGCCATTGCGGCGTGCCAATATTGGACCTTTGGGTCATTGACATTGCGGCGTTTGTCATTGTAACGTATTTGTCATCGAGACGTTTGTCATTGCGACGTATTTGCCATTGCGGCTTATTTACCATTGCGGCATATTTGTCATTGTGGCGTATTTGTCATTGTGATATTTTGCCTTCAGGCGAGGTGCCTATTTGAGATAATAGTACTTGGTAAGGCTTCAGCCATATGCACGTGCAAACACTTTTGAGATGGTTTCTTTGACTATTTTCTCTAGTGTATCGCCCCTTTCTAGAATTGGTCCTTTGAACCATTTGATATATCTTTGTGGCGATTACCTTTTGGGAATTTGAAATCTTGGAAGTTCTATTTTTGAGATTTGAATTGTCCATATTGGCGTTATATGAGATTTGCCTTTTGGCGTTTACTTGAGATTTTATTCTCCTCTTCGGAGATATATTTTCCTTATGGCGTGTTTGAGATGGGATCTCTTTATGCATGTTTTGGGTTTGCCAAGATGATGGGTTTAGGTTTTTCCCTAAACCGTATTTGATATGTTTTGAATGCCGATGATATGAAGCTCGCTACTTTTGGCGTTTAATGGGTTATTTTATCTCTTTTGAGATTACATGTATGTGTGGTGATACCACATTATCACTTGATGTAATCGTACACTTTAGATTGTCCCTTTCCATTCGAAAATATTATCACATTATCCTTATGCTCATATTATCGCTTATCCTTGTAACCTAGTTTGTTTAGCTAGACTGACCTGTGTATTTCATACTCGGGTAAGAAGGAGGTGCTATAGGTTAGGTACCCATTGGACTTAGCCTTTCTACTTCTGGTTGGATATTTTTCTATCGCCTTTTTAATGTAGCTTTTTATGTAGACTTCGATATATATATTTTTGACTCGTTGTATATCGTGTGGTCAACATACCACTTATGTATATCATTTTGTATTACACTGGGAATGTATCTGTATATATATATATATATATATATATATGTATATGTATATGTATATATCTGGTGTTTGCTGTTTTGTGATGTGATTTGTATTTCATTGTTATATTTTTTTCTTATAGATCTGTCAGCCATCTATAGTTTTGTATTAATTATTTATTGGATACGTCGATCCACTTGAGATGAAATTTTTTTAAAGCATTTTTCGGCATATTCAACCGATATTTAAGACAAGGCTATAGATGGTCGCTCCTAACCAACCATATTCTCCATATTAGCAGACAGTATTACTTAGTAATACTCTTTGTTAATGTGGGTCTCGAGATGGGACGTCATAGCTTGGTATCAGAGCTGAATTCAGAACAAAATAGGATAAACACATAACAGAAGCATATATTACAATATATCCAAGTATAGTACAAGTGTTACAAATTCCTTAATCATCGTGTCCTTTATCTTATCATGTCTTTGAGATTGAAGTTTGGGATATGTCTAGGAATATATATTTTTCCGTAGTACACCATAATTGTATTGATTATATCTTATCTTAGGAGTAATCTTAATCGTGATTGTTATATTCGAGTCCTCTTCAATGCGGGTGCTTGACTCATCCGTATCGGAGGAGTTTGTTGATGCTTTTGGATATTCTTGTTCTTTTGTGAGGATTGCGAATCCTATTGAGTGGATCCACAATATTTGACATGATGTATGAGGATTTGGGACTCTTGCTTATAGCTTATCTTTTCGTGCGAATTTAGCAGGCCAATTTCTATTTAGAGTTTGAATGATTTGAGATGGAGTGGCTTGCATATTATCAAGCCACATTCTGTGATTCGAAGAATCCTATATTAGGTATCCTTATTCGGTTGATTTGTTGCTTCTTGTCCTTCAAAATGTTAATGATGATTTTGAAGTCTCTGTATTCACTCTTGAGTTTCGAGATGTTGATGATATATCTCGAATTCCAGTCACTGTAACTTTGTTGATTTCTGTGAGTCCATTCGGGTATGACACCCAATCGAGCAATTGAATATTGTATTGACTTCATTCCCGGTTCTTAGCCTTTCGGTCATCCTCCCACGAGGATGTCCACCAGGGAAATGAGATGATTCATTGAATTTATTTGATATTGTCGTTCTTGCCTCCTTTTGGGATATCCTCTTTGGATACTCAATTGTTGATATACTTTGTAAAATTACTTCACTCGAAGTAATTATATATTGTTAATGTTCTTCTTCTCATTCGAGAAGATATCTTAACCATACTCTTATATCTCATTTCTCTCTTTTTAATCTATTGTGTGGTGCTAGGTTCATTCCTTTGCTTGACCTTACACCTATTTTTCATGAGCTACGAGTCAAGTAGGATAGCATTACTCTTACCGCATTCCGCACTCATTATGAGTCTTATGAGTGGTTCATTATACCGTTCGGAATAATATACACTCCAGTCTATTCCATCAAACTTGAGGATTGAGTATTCTAGGAATATCCCAATGAACTCTATTTGTGTTCCTTGATTTTGAGACTAAGTCATAAATTGCATTTTCAATTTTCTTCAAAAATTTAAGATACGTTTCTAAGAGAAAATGGATTTTTTTTTGGGAAAAACAAAGAATATTTTGAGTATTTTATATGAGGTGTCTATTTTATAAAAATAATTGAATTCTTATGTTAGGTTGTTCGTCTAGTGCTTTAAGAATTCTGGTCGATGCATTTGATCAACGTTATCGATAGGAATTTCCTAAACGTTGTGATGAGATAGTCAGACACGGTAAATTGAGTTTTACTAAGTAAAGTTTGAAAATAGTTAATATGGTCGAGCATTAATTTTTATTTTCAATTTTTAATGAAACCATTGAACCATAGTGAGTGTTGGATGAGTGGCGAGGCAGTTTTGATCATTTGATCAACTCTACATCCAATCGATGTGGCCATTTACTATAAATAAATGGCGAGGCAATAACCTTATGTTATTTGAAATTTGAGAAATTGAGTATCGTAATTTGGGTAAGTAAAAGTGAATAATTCTAATTAAGGGAATGTCTTAATTAGAAGAAAATATCATTTGATGCTTTGATTAATAAAATGATGATTTAAGGCAAAAGAATATGCTGGTTTGAAAATTTAAAATATTAATTGAATATTTTAGTACAAATTATTAATCATGACTATAAAATTTGTTCTTGACACTTAATTGTTTGAGTAATAGTAGAGGATAGATATAAAACTCTATCTTACGAGAAAATAAAGAAGTGTTAGTTTAGAACAATTAGTATAGATTTGTGTGCTAGTTTTTGTTTTAAACTTAAATGGCATTAGAACTTATGGGTTTGAAATTTCAAATTCTTTTAAAAATAGGTTTGAATTAATTATCAACTTTAATTAGTCTTATGCTGATAATTAGATGGAAATTTAATATTAGTGACAAGTGGAAATGTGAATTTGGATTGATTGGATAAATGGACAATTCATTTAGTGTAATCATTTTAATTGTGACGACCCGCCCTTCTACTACCAGAAAGACGTATCATCATTAAGAAAGAAAGGGATGAGAAAATAGAAAAGAAAGAAGAAGAAATAACAACAACATCAGAATCTCACAGCGGAACAGAACAAAATATAATATATCACTTAAATAATACATAGTTTGTACATATATCAGAGTTATACAATATCAATACATGTGACAATCATACATACATCACATACTAGACAGTTATAAACACCCATCTAGTTAATACAACTCAAACATTATGACTCAGAGATACTAACACAGCGGAACTATACATATATATCTATAACGTAGAAGCCTCCTGCTCCATTGCTCCTCCAGAATTCGTCAACTCTAACCTGAATCTCTTGGCTACCCGTAAAAATTTGGGTACCCGAGAGTTTATGAAAAACAAAAATAAACTCCAGGTCAGACATGGGTCTGGTATGAGTAAACGGTTTAAAGTTGTTTAACTTTGAAAACATTTGAAAATAAAGGTATCACGTAAGACTTCCCACAAATAAATACGGGTAAGTTTTTACCTTACGCTAACCAAAACATTTCATAGGAAATCCAGTGATATTATAATAGTGTCTAGGGTTTTCAAGTAAATAGAAAATAGCCGAAATTGTTACATCTATTAAATTCCAGCTACTAGCCACAAAAGTGGGTAATACAAATCAAAACCGTAGGGTCTCATAGGGAAAATGGATTTCCAACAATGGCAGGGCTACTGGGGTACCGCCCGTCACAGTACGGGGCCTAGATCACCGTACCGAGGATTACTCCCTTCATCCCCTGCAACACAAGGCCGGAACCATTCCTTACTGAACAGTCCCGAACAAGATAAACCCCACGGTAGTAGCTAGCAACCGCCCACTAAGCCGAAATATAAAAAGGAACATCTAGACAGGGGAAATATCTTGTCCTGCTTGGGCATGACCCACCTAACCTTGCTGCACCTCCCCTATTTTAGCCATTCCCGGTTGATGAGGCTTGAGGCTACGATTTACCTTTATTGAACATTATTCTTAGAATGCTCATCGTCCGCCTGACGATGTGCTGAAAGCATTCAATCCATACAAGTTCGTTTCGGGTTCGAACGAAACCGAAGGCATTATCTCGTCACACTCATTTTGGAATCACCCTCAGAGTCAACGACGATAACCCTTGCACTCTGAAAACACCATCTCGATCATCATTTCAGGATTTACGACCTAACGTTTAAATTGGATTGATGTGGTTTTCGGAGAATCAAAATTGATTCTTCCGATCCCGGTCTCATCGAATCCAAACGCCATTTTAAGGGCCAAGTTGTCTATTTAACTTAACAGTTCAATTTAATATCAAGAATTAACATAACAGATATAATAGATGGATCATACACAGTTATCACAAATATCCATAATATATCACAACACATCATAGAAAAATCATCCAACAGATATTAAAGTCAATCAAACACAATCATCAATGCATACCATACAGTTTGGATTTACTTAACTAAATTACATGCTTAAGAATATCTATATTTTATTCTGCTTAATTAATTACTGATTAATTAACCTATCGATGATCAATTAATTACTCAATGAATCATTAATAAATCAATTTATTAATTATTCAATCTTTAATTAATTAATTAATTAATTACTAAACTTTTATTCATTATCTGATACTTAATTACTCGGTTAGTAAGTTGATTCTTTGTTAATTACTTATTTAATTATCAAAAATTATTTTAATTAATCATTTATTATCAATTTATAAATCAAAAATCCTTAATTGGTCACTTAATTAGTTATTTGCCGTTTATTCATTTACTTTAAGTAATTAATCATATTTTCTTAACTTAAACTGATTAACTATCTTTACAACTTGCTTTAATAAACTTTTAAATCACATATTAACTTAACACTAACTAACTTTACTTATAATATTAACTTTGTTATTCAAATCACTTAAATTAATTAGGCAGGTCTCAAAGAAAACCCGAGGCAATCTCACGTTTCCTTCGAGAAACACACGGGCCTCCTCCCTGTTCCTTGCGTCTCCCTTTCCCACTATCTTCTTCCCAGTTTCTTACTCTTCTGTTCTTTCCTTTTATTTATTTTTATATATATTTTTTTAGGCTTAAGATTTTTAACTGCTGAAACTAATAAAACACTCTCGCGTGCCTGAAAATGACTCGAAGCAACTTCCAGAAATTCTCGAGCGCGACACGATGCAACCGTCATCACCGACACGACACCCATCCAACGCCACCGTGCACGTGCATGGTGGTTCGGCGCACCTCTGGCGGCCCTTACCACCACCCACAAACCGCAATTTGCCTCGACAATCGAGAACAAGACCCAGATTTCCAATTACCAGTTGAAAACGAATTTTGACCTGCAGTTCGAACATGGCAACAAAACCCCCACTGTCCAAAACCTTCGTGCGCCCACCACCCATCACCGTAGGCGATGAAACTCCACCAGTACATCACTCACATCCACCTCTAACTCTACCAAAAGTCGCGATGCACTCGATCAAAGCACGGCGATAAAACTAAAATTTTACAGAGCATTAAAATATAGGCAGTAAACCCTACCTTTGATTCAAACTCAAAATCTATGTATTCGAAAAATAATTTGACATTTTTCTTGAATCAAAAGATTGACAAACTTGCTTCCTGCAAATTTTCAGAAGTTAAAATTAACTCAATCTTCCACAATTTACAAAAAACCATTTTTGATTTATTTTAGAACTGTTCTTTTGATCTTTGCTTATAAATCAAAATTTTATTGCTAAAAATCCTAAATTTGAATACGAAATCAGAATATGTTATTAAAATTTCAATTTTAAATATTCAAAACTTAAACTTTAATTCTCTCTTCTTGATACTTGTATAAACAGTATTGATAAAATACTGTTAACCCCCAAAACTAGATTGTAAGCCTTTGATCTTTGATATCAACTTAAGTTTGCCTCAAAATTCAAGTTTACAAACATCTACATGAAGAATTTTTTTGCCATTTCATTGCTTTACTATGTTCAGAATCATGGAACAAAAACTAGAAGAAACATAACAGACAAATCAATTTACCTGAGCAACACAGAGTACTTAGTACTACTAGTTTAGCAGAGCACATAGCATTTGTGAGTTAAAACGCAAGTTTAAATTCGAAAATATTAAGTTTACTCACCTTAATCCAAATTAAACAGAGCTCTTCAGTTCCCAGATAAACACAAACTTGTTAATTTGCTTCCCAGACTCCCAGCTTGTTTGTATTTTGTTCAGGTTGATAGTTTACAGTTTTTCTTCTTTTAGTTTAAGTTTGTTTGCAAAGCCAATAAAGGTTTCTCAGTTTTACTTTATAATTTTAGGTTCGTATGTATAAACTGATGATATATAAGTAGATTTATATAGAAGCTGAATACAGGTTGTAGCTGGCCAATTATTATTCGCAAGTCACTCTTTCTTTTTATTGGTTAAGATAGTATATACTGCAGTGAAATGATATAGGATTTCGGCTACATGTACTTGATTTAAACAAGAAATTATGCTAATTAATGTTCATGCTCTAAATTATGACAACAAGTATTAAATGGTGACTGATACTCACTTTGTGTAGTACAAAGATATTTCCTTTATTTCGGCTAGCATACTCTATAAGGCACAGGTTTTGTTTCATGATATTTGAAGTAAAACTTTGTTTTTCTTATTTGCTTACAACTAATAAATGCTTAAGCTTTTAATCATGATTGCAAGTAATTAAATGTTTACTGACAGTAGCTATTTATACAAAGATATTTATCATTTTCGGCCAAACATGTTAGTAAGATACAGGTTTTAATTTTTTTCTCTTTTTACCGGGCAAAGATGTTTGAACATTTTCAATTGTTCAGTTTCATATTTGTTTTCATTTAATGAATGCTTCATCAAGTGGTAAATGTTCAGATTTCTATTTTGTTTGTGCATATGTATGGCTTGTCTTATTTTTCTCTGACAAGTAGTTGTATTTTGTAAGATACAGACACTTTGTTTTCATTATATTTGTACAAGAGCACAAATATGTTTATTACTGGTTTACATTCATTTTTAGTTTATAAAATTTTCTCTGGACAAAACTTAATTGTTGTACAAATGTATATGTGTATATAGGAAATGCATTTATTTGTTCATATTTGGTTTACATTCATTTTTTTATTAAGGATATTGTGTTGTTTAATTTGAATTTTGAAGATCATTGTTCGACTAAAAACACTTGTATTTATATATGTCAAATTATAATTTATATTTTGTATATTTATATTACTTTGATTACATCTTATAATTATAATTGTGTTTTATACTAATTTTGAATGTTTATACCTATATTGTTTTGCACTTCCATATTTATGTTTAATATTTTCATGTTTGTTTATTTTAAAACTTATCATTTTAAAAACTAAAATTGTATTCATATAAATTTAAAAATAAAATAATCATCTTTGATTTGATTGTATTGAATAAAACCGATTTTGTTTTAAATGGTTGTGAAGTATTAAATTTTTAAATTTCTCAAATCAACTTTCTTTTATAAAACATATAACTGTTATATATCCAAAACCTCATCAAGTTAAACATTGACAAGCTTATATTTAATTTAAATTAGATTAAATATTCATTAAAATATGCTGTCAAAATTCCGGGTCGTTACATTCCTCCCCCCTTAAAAGAATTTCGTCCCCGAAATTTAAACAACAGTAAATTCAAAAGCTTTTATATTAATCATCCAAACATACATATCATTTATATATTAACAACAAATAAACAGTCTATTCTAACAAACAACACTAGCTATCCGAACACAAGTTCGGATAAGTTTCCCTAAAACTATCAAGAGTTTATCTCTCGATGATCAATAATCCAAACTGGATTCCTGACCACAATTAAATTCGACTCAACTTCAAATTTCTTGAATTGCTGGTTTAACAACTAATGATAAATCATGAACAAATTTCCTGAGATATATGGAATACACAATAAATTCCAGACATCCATTCTAGCAATTAAATTTTAAAATCTACAGTATTAACTCTTTCCAAATTTAATTGACTCTTTACAGAATTTCTATATCTATTCAATCAAGCCCGTACGATGTACATATACCATTCGTACGCAATATCAAATCCGATCGCTCGATCACACAATTTCATTTCCGAACTAGTATTGTCCACCCGACTTCCTAGTGCGGACTCAGAACTGGTTTCTTGATCAGAAACTGTCATTCTCCTTGCATAGTCACAACTATGATAGAGAATTCCCAGAATCAATCAAAATCCCAATCCATGGTTCGTCGTCGAAAATCGAGTGAAAAATCCAAACTCGGATCGATATAACTATCTCGAAATTCTGTGCTCGAATCTGGATCAATTCGTTATGCGAATAAAATAATATACGTACATTCTACGTATTTATATTCATTGATTATCAACCATATCAATTTTCTTTTATTCACATTATTCTGATGCTATCCACTTGGAATAATTTCTCAGTATCAATTTTACTTAAGATTTCACTCTTCATGTCTTAAGCTTAATATAAGCATTATATATATATATATCCTTATATTATTACTCTATCACTTTAGCCTTAATATCTTCTTATTCAAATCTGAATTACCAATTCCATATGAATTCAATGTTCATCAACTCTGAATATTAAATTTTATTGACTATCTTTCATTTATAACTGATTCCTATTATTATTATTTTTAAATTAGTTTCTTTCATTAGTTTACTTTAAATTTTCAAATTTGAAATTGTTTTGTTGCTAAAAATTTTTTTTATATAGTTTTCAAATTCTAAAAAGCTTTGACATATTCTCCGTTACATATTTTCATAAGCACATACGTAAGGTTCCAATCCTCAACATAATGAATTTCAATCAATTCTCAAACCATTCCCTTTTAATTAAAAGGAACTTACAACTTACTTGCTTATATAATCCATTTAAGCAAAACAAACTCATATACAAAATCATCCTATTTTGCTTCCAGTAATTCATAAAATTTATCTAATTCTCATTTACTTCAAACAACCCATTTCCTTAGGTAATTTAATAATATCATTGTGAATAAATAATCACTCAAGCTTAATAACAAATCTTAAATTGATTTCAACTCAATTTATACTTGAGTCCATCTTAATTAATTTATCCACAATCCTTCCATTGCATTTTCTTTTATTTCAAAAGTTTGATTCCAAACCATTTTATTAAATTTGACAATCCATATTTTAAATTAATCATCTCACAATTTATTTAAGTCATCAACTGTTTCACTTAATAACTTAAGTTCATTCTATTCCACCAATTCCCATTCAAATCTTTGATTTTATTTTCTTTTAATCAAATCCCAACTATTTACTAATCTATTTGATTAGTTTATTCTTTTATCCATCCTTAAATTGTTAATTTACATTAACAATTCATTATTGAATTTATTCATAATCAATTATTCAATTTATACTTAGAATTAAATTTGTTAACAACTCACATCACTTCTATCCAATTCAATACTTACTTTGATTTACATTTACTTATTTACATAAGAATTTTATCTCATTCAATATTATTTATGACTCAGTTGAATTCATTTAATTTCAATTTTATTCCAACTCAACTTCGGTTAAATTTAGCTACTTACCAATCTTTAAATTTATTCCTCAATATATGAGCCCAAAAACTTATTTGTTTACCTTAAGGTTTATATTACTCATTTGGGTTATTTCATCTTATAATCACAATCCCAGATTATATATAGCACCTACTACCTTAAGGTATAAATTTTCATTCCACAATTTCAATTATTTTACCTTCCAATTTTATATCCAATTAAGTTCATTTTGAATTTCAATTTCATTTAACTTTATCTCGGGTTAAGCTCCAATATGTTCCCTATTGTCGTTTACTTAATTTAAATTTTAATTCCCAAATTAAAATTCCCAATTTCATCATATTAATATCAACTTTACTTTACCAATTCAATAGTTGATCCATCTAAACCTTCCACATTATCTGAATAGAATTTTTCTTAAAATTCAATTGCCCGGTTTCCATTTCCAAAACCAATTTGAAATGATAACTACACATACCTACTTGGTATATCAACTCAAATTTGCAACTTTCAAACACTTATTTTCACCAAAACAAATTTTTTCTTGAAATTTTTTAAAACAACTTGTATATCCAACAACTCTAAATATCATGTCCAATTATCATGGTGGTAATCCATCACTTTAGAAACTCGAAAATGAATACTGATGATGTGGCCAGCACCATCAGGATTATTTTCCAACGACTGAAGTGAGTTCAGTGCTTCCCTACTTCCTCAAATTCTTTCCAAACAAATTTTCATTCAACCATATTTTCCAAAACAATACTCCATCATTGCCTCTAAATTTTTGGAAAAACATTTCAAACATTGCCAAGAGTTTTAAATTCCCAAAATCTTTTGTTGAAATTTCATTTAAACATCTTCCAAATTTCCGGGACTTAAATTCTAGTTTAATCAGATTTCAGTTATATTTCTTTTGTATCAAGGATCATACTTAGCTAAATTTATTTGTTTATAGTCCACTCAAATTTAATTTTTTTTATTTGGTTGTAGTATTCACAACCAAACATCCAAATATATAATCATTTCATAAAAATACTTCTTTTATATCAAAATATAACTTTGGGTAAAATTATTTTATTTACCCTACTTTTAAAAACAATATTGTGTCGAATTGTTCTATTTAAGTGTTTAAAAACCCCTTCGATACAGTTTTCGAGGCTGTGCCGACGAAGGTTCATATACCACTCAATAAATCAATCAACGCAATATAAAACAACTTTATATTCACTAACAAATACGCGTTCATATCTATTAATACACTCAAACTCATTTTAGAGTTCTATTGACTCTATTCTATGAGTAATTCTTACCAGAGCCAAGGTTATCACCAACCTATGCTCTGATACCAACTGTGACGACCCGCCCTTCTACTACCAGAAAGACGTATCATCATTAAGAAAGAAAGGGATGAGAAAATAGAAAAGAAAGAAGAAGAAATAACAACAACATCAGAATCTCACAGCGGAACAGAACAAAATATAATATATCACTTAAATAATACATAGTTTGTACATATATCAGAGTTATACAATATCAATACATGTGACAATCATACATACATCACATACTAGACAGTTATAAACACCCATCTAGTTAATACAACTCAAACATTATGACTCAAAGATACTAACACAGCGGAACTATACATATATATCTATAACGTAGAAGCCTCCTGCTCCATTGCTCCTTCTGAATTCGTCAACTCTAACCTGAATCTCTTGGCTACCCGTAAAAATTTGGGTACCCGAGAGTTTATGAAAAACAAAAATAAACTCCGGGTCAGACATGGGTCTGGTATGAGTAAACGGTTTAAAGTTGTTTAACTTTGAAAACATTTGAAAATAAAGGTATCACGTAAGACTTCCCACAAATAAATACGGGTAAGTTTTTACCTTACGCTAACCAAAACATTTCATAGGAAATCCAGTGATATTATAATAGTGTCTAGGGTTTTCAAGTAAATAGAAAATAGCCGAAATTGTTACATCTATTAAATTCCAGCTACTAGCCACAAAAGTGGGTAATACAAATCAAAACCGTAGGGTCTCGTAGGGAAAATGGATTTCCAACAATGGCAGGGCTACTGGGGTACCGCCCGTCATAGTACGGGGCCTCGATCACCATACCGAGGATTACTCCCTTCATCCCCTGCAACACAAGGCCGGAACCATTCCTTACTGAACAGTCCCGAACAAGATAAACCCCGCGGTAGTAGCTAGCAACCGCCCACTAAGCCGAAATATAAAAAGGGACATCTAGACAGGGGAAATATCTTGTCCTGCTTGGGCATGACCCACCTAACCTTGCTGCACCTCCCCTGTTTTAGCCATTCCCGGTTGATGAGGCTTGAGGCTACGATTTACCTTTATTGAACATTATTCTTAGAATGCTCATCGTCCGCCTGACGATGTGCAGAAAGTATTCAATCCATACAAGTTCGTTCCGGGTTCGAACGAAACCGAAGGCATTATCTCGTCACACTCATTTTGGAATCACCCTCAGAGTCAACGACGATAACCCTTGCACTCTGAAAACACCATCTCGATCATCATTTCAGAATTTACGACCTAACGTTTAAATTGGATTGATGTGGTTTTCGGAGAATCAAAATTGATTCTTCTGATCCCGGTCTCATCGAATCCAAACGCCATTTTAAGGGCCAAGTTGTCTATTTAACTTAACAGTTCAATTTAATATCAAGAATTAACATAACAGATATAATAGATGGATCATACACAGTTATCACAAATATCCATAATATATCACAACACATCACAGAAAAATCATCCAACAGATATTAAAGTCAATCAAACACAATCATCAATGCATACCATACAGTTTGGATTTACTTAACTAAATTACATGTTTAAGAATATCTATATTTTATTCTGCTTAATTAATTACTGATTAATTAACCTATCGATGATCAATTAATTACTTAATGAATCATTAATAAATCAATTTATTAATTATTCAATCTTTAATTAATTAATTAATTAATTACTAAACTTTTATTCATTATCTGATACTTAATTACTCGGTTAGTAAGTTGATTCTTTGTTAATTACTTATTTAATTATCACAAATTATTTTAATTAATCATTTATTATCAATTTATAAATCAAAAATCCTTAATTGGTCACTTAATTAGTTATTTGCCGTTTATTCATTTACTTTAAGTAATTAATCATATTTTCTTAACTTAAACTGATTAACTATCTTTACAACTTGCTTTAATAAACTTTTAAATCACATATTAACTTAACACTAACTAACTTTACTTATAATATTAACTTTGTTATTCAAATCACTTAAATTAATTAGGCAGGTCTCAAAGAAAACCCGAGGCAATCTCACGTTTCCTTCGAGAAACACACGGGCCTCCTCCCTGTTCCTTGCGTCTCCCTTTCCCACTATCTTCTTCCCAGTTGCTTACTCTTCTGTTCTTTCCTTTTATTTATTTTTATATATATTTTTTTAGGCTTAAGATTTTTAACTGCTGAAACTAATAAAACACTCTCGCGTGCCTGAAAATGACTCGAAGCAACTTCCAGAAATTCTCGAGCGCGACACGATGCAACCGTCATCACCGACACGACACCCATCCAACGCCACCGTGCACGTGCATGGTGGTTCGGCGCACCTCTGGCGGCCCTTACCACCACCCACAAACCGCAATTTGCCTCGACAATCGAGAACAAGACCCAGATTTCCAATTACCAGTTGAAAACGAATTTTGACCTGCAGTTCGAACATGGCAACAAAACCCCCACTGTCCAAAACCTTCGTGCGCCCACCACCCATCACCGTAGGCGATGAAACTCCACCAGTACATCACTCACATCCCCCTCAAACTCTACCAAAAGTCGCGATGCACTCGATCAAAGCACGGCGATAAAACTAATATTTTACAGAGCATTAAAATATAGGCAGTAAACCCTACTTTTGATTCGAACTCAAAATCTATGTATTCGAAAAATAATTTGACATTTTTCTTGAATCAAAAGATTGACAAACTTGCTTCCTGCAAATTTTCAGAAGTTAAAATTAACTCAATCTTCCACAATTTACAAAAAACATTTTTGATTTATTTTAGAACCGTTCTTTTGATCTTTGCTTATAAATCAAAATTTTATTGCTAAAAATCCTAAATTTGAATATGAAATCAGAATATGTTATTAAAATTTCAATTTTAAATATTCAAAACTTAAACTTTAATTCTCTCTTCTTGATACTTGTATAAACAGTATTGATAAAATACTGTTAACCCCCAAAACTAGATTGTAAGCCTTTGATCTTTGATATCAACTTAAGTTTGCCTCAAAATTCAAGTTTACAAACATCTACATGAAGAATTTTTTTGCCATTTCATTGCTTTACTATGTTCAGAATCATGGAACAAAAACTGGAAGAAACATAACAGACAAATCAATTTACCTGAGCAACACAGAGTACTTAGTACTACTAGTTTAGCAGAGCACATAGCATTTGTGAGTTAAAACGCAAGTTTAAATTCGAAAATATTAAGTTTACTCACCTTAATCCAAATTAAATAGAGCTCTTCAGTTCCCAGATAAACACAAACTTGTTAATTTGCTTCCCAGACTCCCAGCTTGTTTGTATTTTGTTCAGGTTGATAGTTTACAGTTTTTCTTCTTTTAGTTTAAGTTTGTTTGCAAAGCCAATAAAGGTTTCTCAGTTTTACTTTATAATTTTAGGTTCGTATGTATAAACTGATGATATATAAGTAGATTTATATAGAAGCTGAATACAGGTTGTAGCTGGCCAGTTATTATTTGCAAGTCACTCTTTCTTTTTATTGGTCAAGATAGTATATACTGCAGTGAAGTGATATAGGATTTCGGCTACATGTACTTGATTTAAACAAGAAATTATGCTAATTAATGTTCATGCTCTAAATTATGACAACGAGTATTAAATGGTGACTGATACTCACTTTGTGTAGTACAAAGATATTTCCTTTATTTCGGCTAGCATACTTTATAAGACACAGGTTTTGTTTCATGATATTTGAAGTAAAACTTTGTTTTTCTTATTTGCTTACAACTAATAAATTCTTAAGCTTTTAATCATGATTGCAAGTAATTAAATGTTTACTGACAGTAGCTATTTATACAAAGATATTTATCATTTTCGGCCAAACATGTTAGTAAGATACAGGTTTTAATTTTTTTCTCTTTTTACCGGGCAAAGATGTTTGAACATTTTCAATTGTTCAATTTCATATTTGTTTTCATTTAATGAATGCTTCATCAAGTGGTAAATGTTCAGATTTCTATTTTGTTTGTGCATATGTATGGCTTGTCTTATTTTTCTCTGACAAGTAGTTGTATTTTGTAAGATACAGACACTTTGTTTTCATTATATTTGTACAAGAGCACAAATATGTTTATTACTGGTTTACATTCATTTTTAGTTTATAAAATTTTCTCTGGACAAAACTTAATTGCTGTACAAATGTATATGTGTATATAGGAAATGCATTTATTTGTTCATATTTAGTTTACATTCATTTTTTTATTAAGGATATTGTGTTGTTTAATTTGAATTTTGAAGATCATTGTTCGACTAAAAACACTTGTATTTATATATGTCAAATTATAATTTATATTTTGTATATTTATATTACTTTGATTACATCTTATAATTATAATTGTGTTTTATACTAATTTTGAATGTTTATACCTATATTGTTTTGCACTTCCATATTTATGTTTAATATTTTCATGTTTGTTTATTTTAAAACTTATCATTTTAAAAACTAAAATTGTATTCATATAAATTTAAAAATAAAATAATCATCTTTGATTTGATTCTATTGAATAAAACCGATTTTGTTTTAAATGGTTGTGAAGTATTAAATTTTTAAATTTCTCAAATCAACTTTCTTTTATAAAACATATAACTGTTATATATCCAAAATCTCATCAAGTTAAACATTGACAAGCTTATATTTAATTTAAATTAGATTAAATATTCATTAAAATATGCTGTCAAAATTCCGGGTCGTTACATTAATTGTGAGAATAACTTTTAAGCATTTTATATATATCCCAAAAATTTATTTTTATGGATAATTAATAATCACTTATTGATAATGAAAGAGATTAATGTCTCTTCCAAAATGTGTTTTTTTCAGTTAATTGTTTTAAAGTGAGATTTTGGAGTAACGAAAATATTTTCACTTAATAAAATGTTTTATGATGATTACATATAGTTGATCATAATTTTGTATGTCTTAGCTTTCCAGGGAAAAAGAAAATCATTTAATAAATGATTTAGAAAAAAGCTTGTTAGGAAATGTAGTTTGAGCTTAAAATGGTTTGGGTAAATTTCAAATTTTAAATTGATTTAAAAGTTGAAATTTTGTTTGGATATATGTTGTACTAAAACAGCGATAATTTGCGATTTATAACTTCAAATGAGTTCAACCTTTTAGCAAATTAAAGAGATTTTAGTAAGCTATAAAGTATCTATTACCACCTTAAAATATTTTTCTTTTTACTGAGTCTAAAATAGGTTTGAAAGTGGATAGGCAGTTCTGCCCTATTACAAAATTCTGTAAGATTAAGCTGAAAGTAAATTTAACATAACTTCCAAAACGTCGATCCAATTTTGATGATCTTTGTATTTCTAGAATGCTTAGACTGAGTAGAACATCATTTTATATAAATTTTCAAATTTGGTTCTTTGATAGGTCAAAACATGTCTTCTTTACAGCAGGTCTGAAATGAAATTGATATGTTTCCCCTTAATAATTAAATATCGCACTTCTTATTTGTGAACATAAACTATTATCATCTATTTGAGTTAAGTACAGGTGAAAGAGGATTGTTGGACAATATTTTGAGCAAAAAGATTATATATAAGATTGTGCAAACTCGGTTTAAAATGCTAAGAAGAAATGTATGTTTTTGGATTAATTTTAAGAGTTAAATGATATATATATATATATATATATATTGTGTTTCTGAACCAATGGTTGATGTTTATTATATAAATCATTTTTGTAAAATTATATACGGCCCTCCGTACGAAGGAGATTCCACCGTTTTTTCTGGAAATTTCTAACAGTTAGAAAATTTGAGAACATATGTGAAAATATATATTACCAATTAAAATTTATGGAAGAATTAGGGAATAAATAATTTAAACTTTATTTACTTTGATGAACAGTAATGAATATAAATTAAAAATCTAAGTAAGAAGCTTCAGAAATTTTCAAGTGTTGAAAATTGAGAATTTTAATTCTTGAAGATAATGGGTTGGAAAACTTTAAGAATATTTGATTAGTAAGAAAGAATTTAAAAATCTATTCCTTGTGTTTATCTTACCTTTGTGCAATTATTTTATAACTTGCATTTATGCGGTCGTATAAGTTTGGAGGCATTAGGGGAAAACTACCTACCTCTTATTGGATTTTCTTTCCATAATAGTTGTCGATCTAATATTGGCATGACTCCCTTCATAGTGTTATACAGAAAGTTGTTTCGATTATCATATTGTGGATTGGAGTTCGGGATAAAAGTTGTGACTAAATGCCGACTCTGTTCGTGAAGCTTCTTAGGAATCGATCTCACCCGATTTATCTATTGCATAACATCCTATCCTTGTTTTTCTTCGAAGGTGAAATGCCTTCGAAATATGGATGTATTGCTCGTAGAAATTCAATGGTCTACAAATCACAATAATTCCACTTGGGAAACCACAGAATTAATCGAGCAATCATATCTTGGTTTTCTATCATCTTGTGTTCAAGGTGAGAAATTTTAAACTCGAGCTTATCTATCTTCCTTTGATTAGGGGAAATAATTATGTTGAATATAAATTCTTATTTAGAAATTGTGTGGATGCAATTCTGTGAGTTTATAACAACCCTGGTTTTGGAGATTACCTGTTAATATTGATTTATAACAGTACTTATAATTTAATATTGTAAATTAAAATAAAATTTGAAATTTTAATTGTTCATTTGGATTAAACAATAAATTTTGAAAATAAAATGAGAAAAAATAAAGTTGGAAATATATTTTAATTATTTGGGTTAATAATGACTGGAAGATGGGTTTTATTTGGAGAAAATATAATAATTATGTTAATTATTGCACATTTACTTCTTTTAATAATTCTTACAGGAAGTAGTTGATTTTTAAAGGTGTTTATTTAAATAAAAAGAGAGAAATTGGTTTAAAAACAAGTTTTGGACATAAATAATATTTTGAAATGGTTATAAATATTTTACTAAGTGAGAAAATAAGTTTTGTGGAATATTAGAAGTAAAAAATGTAGACTTTTACATTTATTTGGTGAAAATTTTGTGTTATTGTGAAGTAAAGGATTTTAATAATGAAAATGTTTTTAAAATATAAATTAATCTTTTTATATGATAGAAAATGTTTTATTTTTTAAGTATACAAGTTCAAAAAAATTTCTTTTGTAAAACTTGGGAGAAAATGCTTTTTGTTTTGTAAATTAATGCATATAGAAATGCATTTGGGTCTTTGTTAAGTAATTAATTAGGCTATTTATTTTATTTTCACTAATTAGTCCAAAGCCCATTAGCACTTAGGAAAGTATTGAGAATGTGAGAAAAGAAAATCACCTATACGTTCTATACTTCACTTTCTTCCTTCTCAAAACCAGATAATGAGAATTAGAAACTCACTCCTCGATGTACCAAATTCAAGCCAATTCCTTCAATTCGTTTTGCAAATAAAAATCTTTTGCAACCTATAGAGTAAATAGAAAGGTAATCTAATTCTAAACCTAAGATTTCATCAATTCCTATCTTGAGAGATGGGTTTTTCTAATTTACTATAACACTTCTTTTGCATGTTGTTTCTTTTCACTGTACAGGTTATTTGAAGCCTACTCCACCTCAAAGCTTACCTCTTTCAACGCAAATTCGAGCTTTTATCTTCATTACAGCAAGGTGAGATGATTAACTCACATATTCTAGCAAAAAAAAGCTTTAAATTGCCAAAAAATCATTGAAAAATAGCATTTTTGTTAATGTTTTAGTTTTCTGTGAAATTGAGTCTGAGTGTTGTTTTGCATGCCTTTTTCTCTCAATTTCGGCAATGAAATGCTGTCGGATTTTCTTCTATTGATAGCTCATGTGTCATATTATATATCTAAAAAATTTAATAGCGAAACTCTTTCATTTGATACCTAAAAACCTTCCTCTAAAATCAATGCACAGCCTGGAAATTACCTGTACACATTTTGTTTTCTGAGTTGCTGCAAACATGGCTTGAGTCCATGTTTTAGACAGCATATCTCTTTCGTTTCTTGCTCGAATTGCATGATTATTTTTTGTTTGAAAGATAAAGTTTTCTATTATAATCATACCAAATTTTAGGTCATTTAGACCTATATAGCTTATAAAAAAAGCTTCCGAACTTTGATCCAGAGCATGTTTTTGCTCGGAGTTTTACCGTGAAAACACTGTCTGGGTTCAACTTTGAGACATCATAACTTTCTCATACTTTATCCAAATTGCATGATTCTTTTTTTTGAAAGATAAAGTTTTATACTATATGCATATCAATTTTAAGCTCAATCTAATACCATTTGGTCCTCTGTTTTATGCCTGAAAGTTGAATCCAGAATGGATTTTCAGGCCTATGCACATTCTTGTTGAACTGTTACAAACATGGTCTGAATACAAGTTTGAGGCAGCGTTACTTTTCCATTTTCTGTCAGAATTTATTGATTCTTTTTTGTTTGAAAGATGAAGTATTTTACTTCGTGCACACCGATTTTTAGTTCAACCAAATGTCATTTGGCCACCTATTTTATGCCCGAAAGTTGAACCTAGAGAAGATTTCAGACCTGGGTATTATTTTGCCCAAGCGTTTTTATGATCATTTTCCATCCAACTTTTGACTTTTACTTCATGTTTTTGTGATATTTCTAAAACGTTTTGAGGGCTATGATGCCTATCAATAGGCTATCCAAGTTTTGATGAATCTGAAATTCAAATTTGAATTGAATTGAATTTGGATGACAGTTTTGAGTGAATTCATTGACATCGAGCATAGATTTTTCCAAACAATTTTGAAATAATTTTTGAAATAAATTGGCATTTAAAATAATTTTTATGTAATATTTTTAAATTATTTTAAGCTATAAAATCTATTTATTCTCTATAATAAGGGAAATTTCAAATATTGTCTTCAAAATTGATTTTCAAAAATGGTTTTAAAAGCTTGTTTTCTCAAATAATTTTATATATATATATATATAATATATGTTTTTGCACTATTCAAGTGAATGAGAAGGAGAATTAAATGGTTTGGTAAAATACGTGTGTTTATCTTATTGGTTAATTCATGATTTGTCTGTTTGATCGTTTTGACCTTCAGGTCGAGTTTACCAATGAGATGAGGTAAACTTTTTACTACTTTGAGTGTGAAATTTACTGACGATTAGTAAACCGTTTAGTGCGAACGTGTGGTATGGGACGCATGTTAATACTATTCGGGTTCTTATTCGAGAGTTTGTGACACATTTGCCACTGCGGAGTGTTAGTACTTTTCGGGTCATCGTCGTTGCAGCGTTTGCCATTGTGGCGTATTTGTCATCGAGACGTTTACCATTGGGCGTATTTTCCATTACAGCGTATTTGTCATTGTGACATTTTGCCTTTGCGCGAGGTACCTATTTAGATAACAGTACTTGGCAAGACTTCGGCCACATGCGGATGCAAATACTTTTGAGATGGTTTCTTTGACTATTTTCCCTAGTGTATCGCCCCTTTCCGGAATTGGTCCTTTGAACCATTCGATATCTTTGTGGCGATTACCTTTTGAGAATTTGAACTCTTGGAAGTTCTATTTTGAGATTATTTGAATTGCATACACTGACGTTATATGAGATTTGCCTTTTGGCATTTACTTGAGATTTTATTCTCCTCTTTGGAGATATATTTGCCTTATGGCGTGTTTGAGATGGGATCTCTTTATGCATGTTTTGGGTTTGCCAAGATGGTGGGTTTAGGTTTTCCCCTAAACCGTATTTGATAGTTTTTTGAATGTCGATGATATGAGGCTCGCTATTTTTAGCGTTTAATGGGTTATTTTTATCTCTTTTGAGATTATATGTTTGCGTGGTGATACCACATTATCACTTGATGTAATCATACACTTTAGATTGTCCCTTTCCATTCGAGAATATTATCACATTATTCTTATGCTCATATTATCGTTTATCCTTGTAACCTGATTTGTTTAGCTAGACTGGCCCGTGTATTTCATACTCGGGTCAAAAGGAGGTGTTTTAGGTTAGGTACCCATGGGACTTAGCCTTTCTACTTCCACTTGGATATTTTGCTATCGCCTTTTTGATGTAGCTTTTTATGTAGACTCTGATACGTATATTTTTGACTCATTGTATGTTGTGTAGTCATCATACCACTTATGTGTATCATTTTTTATATTACACTGGGAATGTATCTGTGTATATTTGTATATATCTGTTGTTTGATGTTCTGTGATTTGATTAGCATTTCGTTGTTATATTTTGTTCTGATAGATCTGTCAGTCACCTATAGTTTTATATTAAGCATTTATTGAATATGTCGATCCACTTGAGATGAAAAAAGTTAAAGCATTTATCGACATATTTAATAGATATTTAAGGCAAAGCTATAGATGGTCGCTCCTAACCAGCCCTATTCTCCACATTAGCAAACCATACTCTTAGTAATACTCTTTGTTAATATGGGTCTCTGGGTGGGGTGTCACACCTGCTATAATCAAATTGAATAAATAGTTTTGGATACCTGACTAGTAGAATAAATCATCGTTCTGCTATTATATTAATTTGGATATTTATTCATATACTAATTAATTAATATTGGATAAGCAAACAGATTAACTAGTGATTGTTAATTTTTGATTTTATTTACATATATGCTTACTTATGTAAATACTAGTGATATGACTTAGAAAATTAAATTCAATTTAACGGTAGCTTGTTTAAGTACCATTATGGTCGCTGAGCCTCTTTTCGAATTTGAAAAGCTATGGATTTGAATTAACTTCAATTTTAAAAAAATTAAGGTTAAGTGTTTATTTAATTATAAATGATTTTAATTATTTTAAAATTGATGTTTAAGTTAATTAATTATTTTATCAAAGACTTTTAAAGTTATCTAACTATGTTGCTTAGAATTAATTAATTTAGTTATGGTTTAAGTTAATTGATTATTTTATTAATGATGTTTTAAAGTTAATTAATTACTTTACAACGATGTTTTAGAGGGATGTTTAAAGGTGATTAATTAATTTAATAAAGGTGTTTATAATTATGAATTATTTATAGAAGGAATTTTACTTAACAAATGATAATTTGTAAAGGAGTTTTATAAGAGATATTTTGCAAAAGTGACTTATAAATGTTTCTTTATAAATTAAAGAGAGACTGATAAATGGTAACTTATAATTAAAAATGGCTTTATAAGTGATATTTTAATAATAATGAAGATTGGTGTTAATTATATAAGATCCAAAAATGGGTTAAAGGATTTTATAAAGGATTTTTATAAAAGAGTTTATAAAGGGAGATCTACAAAATAGTTTATAAATAGAACCAATATATAAATAGAAAGGAGTATTATAAATGGAAAGAATTTTATAAATAGAAGAAGTTTTATAAATTAATTTGGATATTTATAAAAAAATTATGAAATGGGCTTATAAAAATGGATTTTTATAAAAGGAATGAGATGAGATTTGATTTTATTAGATAATCCTTCTTAATTATGTTGGTACCAAGACATTCTTTTCATACTTAACACTGAAGGATAGTGGCTTGGTTTATAGTAAGTAATGTTTTAAATGATATTTATTTTAGCCCATTTAAATATGAATTTGGAAAAGAGGAAATCTTCCTTAAGTTTTATTAATATACTTATACTATTGAGATACGTATATGGATATATTTTCTAATTATTGAAAGTATAATGATTTGTGAATAAAATTATACCGGTTAGATAAGTATGGGAATGTATTTTCAAGTATTGTAAGGAATATAAGGGGTTTGTGAAAACATCTCTGGTGAAGGTATTTTGAAAGCAAATAATTTAAAGGAGATTTAATTGATGATAAAGGCTTAAAGGATCCCACATGGAAATTAATTTGTTTCTTTGTTTGTTTATTAATACTTAAATAACCGACTATCAAATCTTGGCCAAAAAAGAACCAGGGCCGAGTTTACCGAAACTAACGATTTGGTATTAGAGTGACTGGTAAGTAGGGAAGTGTACTTATATGAGATGAATTTGAAACCGTAAACATTCCAAAACCATATGTGCATCTACACTTTGGAAGAGATTCAAGACTGGTTCTAGATGATCGACAATGAAGCTCTTTAAAGCGCAAGGGCTACTTGCTACTAATCGTGAGGGTGATTCCAAAATGGATATAGAAGAGGTAGCGCCTCTGGTTTGTTCTTATCCTGAACAACTTGTATGGACGAATGCTAGCATTGCATTGTGCTAGGAAGGCGGTGTTAGCATTCCAAGTGGGATTTTCTAAGAGGGGAAAAAGGTAATGGTGGCCTCACAAAACTCACAACCCGGTAATCACTAAAACATAGGATATGCAACAGAGCTATGTGGTGAGCTATCATTAGGGGCATCATACATCGATCTAGATTTGATATTTTCGATTTAGGTATGCTTATGCACGGGAATGGTAGGGCTAAGTGAAAATGTTTTGCAGCCTTGCACACGAGGGACAATGTAATCTGGTATGCCATGTTAAAGGGGTAGCCAGTTATGTGTAGCAGAGGGGTGCAAGAAATTCTTGTTGACCTCGATACACTTTGTCTAGAGGTGTACTATGACGGACGTTACCCCATTGGCCTAGTCATTGATGGAAATCAAATCTCTAATACGTGCCCCTACAAATTTAGTTATATACCTATTATATTGGAATTTAATTAATGTAACAATTTCGACTATGATTTCATATTTATTTTGAACCCTAGACGTTATTATAATATCACAAGATTTTCTATAAAATGATTTGGTAATCATAAAATAAAAAACTTGTCTGTGTTTATATGCGGTGTGGTGTTATGAGATACCTTTATTTCTAAAAGGATTTAATGATATCAAATAATCCATTTGATTGTATTTCTCACACTGGTTTTACCAGAATGATCTGGACGTTATTTTTCTTATAATGCTCGAGTGAGCTCGAGCATGTTTTCCAGATTTAACTGGACACTTTGGAGCTTCAGGAGATGGGCTGGATACCTCCAAGGCGTACTCCTGTATTTTCTTTTATCTTTAACTATTTTGTTCTTGTTGCATTTATCATAAATCGTAAGGACGGGTTGTTGTAACTATCTAGGGTTGATAATAGGTTAGTTTTGCTCTGATTTTATATGTGTACATTAAAGTTCAGTTTTCTTTTGTAAAGATCATTATTATATATATATATATATATATATATTACTCGTCATGTTGAGATATTTTGTTCTGTTTGTTCTTTTCTTCCAGCCAATAATATGTCTTTCCGACACTTAGATGTTCAGAATATGAACACCATGGATATATTAGTGTCGACTTTTGAGGATTCAAAAGGTGGGTGTTACATTTACTGCAACTAGTTTACATTCGAGAACTTTCAGATCAAGTATCTTACATTCAAATAAATAAATCTCATAGAAAACAATTTTCATGTGAAAATACATTTTGGAATAAAAATCGTATTTCACATTCCAATGTTAAGTATCAACTATTATTTTACAATTCTCGTTTCCAATGTTTCTTTATCAAGCAGAAGTGACAATTCACTCTTCATTCCAACCATGCCTTAAGTTATATCCACTCTTATACATTTGATTTTCTTTCTAAAAGGTCAAACCACACAGAGGAAACCCTTATTACAATAAGTAAAGAATTCTTTACAAAAGTGCATTTGACCATACTTAACTTTTAAGGATATCAAATAAACTGTACTTTACGTAAACTAATCAAACTGACATTTCGGTGATTAAATTCTTAGATATATCTCATAGTCTTTAGCCCAGTGTTACATTTAACAGAACAATATTATTATTTTAATCAATAGTATTGAATACACGATCTCACGCTATAGTATACTTGCTTATTTCAATGATCTAATTTCATTGTGGTTTCATACAGTACAAGTTAAAACCGTTCACCGTATAACATTTATATGTAATTAGAAATGAATCAAATATTCATATCTTGTATTTCTTTTAGAGTTCAAAGCTCATTGAAGACAAGGCATCGCCTTAGGCAAGTAAACATGTAAGTGACAAAGTTATGAATGTATTTAGTAGTTATATAATTAGATACTTGCATGGGTCAACATGTAAAAAATATTTATTGGTAAGTCTATTTTATATTTCTATTTGTCAATATTTAATTTAGTTCCTTTGTATATTTTAATTGATAATCATTTTATCAATAATATTTAATCAAAAAAATTATTAAAGTATATTATTTTAATTATATACAGTGGGTGTTCTTAAAATATTAGGAAGGTTAAATGTTTCCATTTTATTGTTCTAATAAGGCTCCTACTAATCATTTATGCTTCTCCAAACCTTAAGACAAAACATAAAAGTCTTTCGACTTCACTAGTGGGTGTTATGCTAGGACTCGTCTGTCTTGGGATTCTAACCTTGAGTTTCCTCAACAAGTCATAGCCCCACAAACAATGGATAATTCCTTATCGGTTGTATCATATACAACTCCTATAACTCATGGTTCCATGTCTTAATCTCATTTCGACCTTAAGTTTACTCAACAAATCAAAAGAAATTATTTATTTGTACCTACCATTTCACAACGGCCTAAGTATATTATATGCACATTGAGTTTACTCAATAAATACATATTGTTATCTTACCCGTCTAGTCAATGTATTAATAATATTACACAAAACAATTCTAGCTTGAGTTTTCTCAACAACCAGACAGTATGCAAGTAATTTATTAATATAGAAGTGGTATATGACAACATTTATATTAAACATTCATAATCTTCCATATGTTTAATTGAGTGGTATCAACGTATAGAGTAATATATCCCTTATGAGTTACTCCCATGATTCAAGTGTCAGACACATTAGAAAGCACGGTATACGTACTATACGTATTCCTTAAGTTTATTTGGTTTCTCACTGTTCCACCTTTAGTTTATACATTTATATTAGGTAAGTTTTATTATTATATGACTTATATACTCTATTTAACTTATATAAAAATTTTATATATAATATTAGATCAAAAATTTATTAATTAACACTTTAATTAATTATTATATTATTCAATTACAACATATTATATTAAATACACACACTATAACCTTTATAGTAATACATATATATCTTATATATGAATGTATGCATGTATTTTAATTAATTTATTTAATTAAAAAGATTTACTTAAATTTTATTAATTTTGAAAATTCTTTTATACACGTATACTTATATTGTCTTAAACAATTCAAGATAACATAACATACATCATTATATATATTATACACACACACAAATATATATATATATATATATATATATATAACTAATTAACGTATTTAATTAACTAATTTATTTTATTAATCTTATTTTAAAATTAATTTTTAACATTTTCAAACATTTAAAAAAATTATATTATAACATTTATAATATATGTTATTTTAAATTTAACTTTTAAATTTAAAACGTTTAGTTTAATTTTCGAAAACAATTTGAAAATCTATATTATAACAGTTATAATAATTTTCTCATTTTAAATTTAACATTTAAATTTAAGACTTTTATTTTAATTTCAAAACAATTTTGAAACAAGCCCAAGGCCTATTTCAAATTGGGCATTTTCTATTAGGTACAACATCTAGGCTTACGTAATTGTTTAGGCTAGGCCGATAGCCTAGTAGGATACGTTACTTGATTACACAACAATCCAACCTAAACACTACCTTTCTTTGACACCCTATAAACTGGGTTGTAAGTATAATTAGTTAGCCATAATATGACTAATTTAGACCGCATATGCTATTTTGCTTGGATACCATTGTTGGAACAGGGCCAGTCCGCAACAGAAGAAATGAGCGAATTTCAATTTTTTTACCATTTTGGATATTTATTGGGCCTATGAAGTCTAATTCTTTTAGAATTTTTCTAAATTTATTTTAAATAAAATCATTATTTTATTTTATTTTATAAATAAAGTTTTACTTTATATTATTTCGTATTATGTTTGAATATGTGTATCATATACACATATGTGTGTACGTGCACATGCATGTGTAACGCAATAAAGTGTGTATGGTTTGACATGCACGTGTATAGGTATTGGGATTTACACTACAACGGACATACTAGTCCATTTAGTATTGTGTGTGTTGTCTAAATGAATGTGTGTATGTGCGCGCGCATCAAATGTGATACACACACACAAGATTATACATTTGTAAAGTATAATCATATATTTATATATAAATATATGGAAATAATAATTGTAATAATTTATATAAAATATTTAAGATGTATGTGTACAAATGTTTGCTTATATTAAATAACAAAATCATTTAATAATCAATATAAATTAATTTTTAATTTTTTTAAATAGCTACTATAAACCAGAGAACAAAACTAATTAATACAAAATTAAAAATATACAAACATGTAAGCATATAAATACACACACACACACATATTTTATAAAATGGATGCTAGTTAATTTGGAGCTCATGGAACAATTTTTTTTTGGATTTATAAAATATTTTTTATGAATATTTTTTAACAAACAATTGTAAAATAGTTTAAAAATTGATCAAAATTAATTATTAAATTATCAAAAATTCTTTTTGAAATCTAAAAATTATGTAAAATTATTAAATAAATTTTATAATTAGTTTCAAATTATATTATAATATATAATTAATTTCTAGTCAAATAAATAATTATATTAATATCTGAATATAATATATATATATTAAAATAAAACAAAATTTCTACCTAATTATTGTTATGTAAAACCACAATTTTAAAGCTTTTAAAGTGATCGTTATATTATTTAATATTTAGAATAAAATTTATTAATTGATAAATCGTATATTTTATATTATTTAGTTAAAAAAATGGTTTTTCTTAATTTTTAGGCTGTGAATTTTATACCAACAAACATACAAAATAATTTTTTTAAATATATAGATGCACTAATATATTCAACCATCTAATATGAAACAGAACATCCATACACTAGATTCACAATATAATCTAATAACCTATAGTATACTACAATAATAGATAATAATATTAAATGAATTAGTAAACATGTTGAATACCTTTCACCAAGACCTAAAGATCTCACTTTGAAATGATGAAATGACTCCTTGAATCATATTCCAAGTCCAAGAGTTGCTAGCTCCCGAACTGTTTTACGACCAAAGATTGAATCGAAGAATTTTAGTGTGATTTGAGCTTAGATTTCTTTTGGGTTTAAGTAAGGTTTGTTGGTCGAAATTTTTAGAGGGAGAGGAGAAAAGAAGCATCAAAATTGATTTAGGGAGTGGCATATAAATAGGAAGTCAAATAGAGAGAAAAGTGAATCCTATCATTATCTCTCTTTACTAATTCAACTTTTTTAAACCATTCAAAAGCCTCCCTCTTTTACCAATATTTGCCTGGCCTATCCAAGTTATTTTGGTCGAAATTTATATGCCTCATATGGGCCTCAAAGCCAATTCCTTCCTGAAAAATGTCCACAGAATTTAAATCTAAATTTAAATGCACACCGATATCGTATATCGATTAATATATTTATAACTGATATAAATGCATTATTTAACATTTTTTAACATACAAATACAAAATTTTGCAATTAACATTTCATAAATACGAATTGATATAATTAATTTATAACAATTACAAATTAATTAAATTAGGTGATAAAAGAAGTATTCATTATTTTGGTTGTGTGACTTTTAGGTGTAAATTTGATCGGCGAATAATATTGAACAATTCAAATATTAATGTTCACTAATCACTTAGAAGGCCGTGTGACGTTTTGGTCAAATTTATCGCTTAGTTAGTTTCAGTAAAATCGTATTTTACTTTATTGAGCATTACCCCGTAATGGCGATTATTTACACCAATTCTTTTTATCAAAACTATATCACTTTGGACTTGTAGAATTTGGCAATGGTAAAATTTCCAATATTGTCCATATTTAACTCTTTAGTCCAAAAATAAAGTCTTTGGTTCAATAATAACAATCATTATTAACCGAACTGCGCTGATCGGAGACTTTGACTTTGAGTTGACTTCAATTGACTATGATACTAACCTCATATAGCCAAGGAGACGAATCCTTTTTTAAATAGTGTTTCACTTCTAATGCTTCCACTTGACCCAACTATAGTTGTCAATGGACGTTATGCCATGATTTAACTATAATTAAAGCGGGCCTACCATAATAAAGATCAATAGTACTCTAAGTCAAGTGGACTGTGCAACTTTGTTACATCGATCTTTTCTATTTATCTTATTTATATTAACCAACAGAAAACTATCGAGCGAGTCATTCCATAGTTATCCAATAACTATCCGTACATACTCCATTGTGCACTCAGCGGGTATAAGTAATACACTGTTTAACATTTGGAGAGCTTTGCGTACTCTAGTCTCAACGAATGCATTAATATCCAGCCTTGGTACATCTTGACTAACGTTAACTGGGTTTCTAATCCACCAGAATTCAACAGGAGTTAGAACATTTAGACTAAGCCAAAATGACTTGTAACTTGAACGATATATCTAAAAGAACAAGCCAATGGAACTTAAGAGAAACAAGCCAAAAATCCACTAAGTAGATGGATCGCTGGCAATCCATCATTCATGGATCACTTGTAATCCAAAAGAAAGCATTACGAGTTGTCAAAGCCTCATGCATTATGATCTACTACCTCTTCTGAGAATACTTACCAAGTGTCATAACATTCCAAGCAGCGTAGTTCAAGAAATAAAGACTCGCCTGATTCAAACTATATACCCGCTTTTTGACCAAAGCAGCTAGCATAAAACGGAGCTAGAGAACTAATATAAAGTTGGATTGACATGAAATTTTGGAAGAACACTTCGAAGGCATAAAAGAAGGCACTTGCAAAAATATGCTTGATTGGATAAGGCTAGAGGGGTCGCTAGAGACCAACAAGATGGATCGTTAGCGACCCATGGCCCCACCACTTGAAATTTTTATGGTAGGTCCTGACACCCTCTAGAGTGTACGTGCAAAGTTTCGTCTGATTTTGTTAAGTTTTCAACGAGTTATGGATGATTCTTCTAGACCAAATGACCCATGAAGATGGATGATCAAACAAACTCCAAATGACTTGATATTTGGACAAGGCACTTAAATAGAAGATAGGAAGACATCCAAACTATGATCACCACAAAATATGCTAAGTTGATTGATAGCTAGCGATCCATCCACTATGGATAACTAACGATCCATCTCCTATGGATAGCTAGCGATCCATCAAGATAGGTCGGATCGCCCTCAAACTTTTTGAGCTCCTTCGTAGCACTAAGTAAAGGCTTCTGGTAGAAAAATATACTAAGTTGATGAATAGCTAGAGATCTATAGGAATGACTCAGATTGATTTGAGATTTTTGGTAATAACTTGGCATAATAATTGGACTCTTTTGCACTTAAACTTCTGGTCCAATTGCTCTCCAACCCCTATAAATGCAATCCTACTTGCAACATAAACAAGATCTTCTGCACTGGCTGCTGGAACTCTGTAAAAAATATTCTTCACTCTTCTCCTCCCACACAATAGTCATATAGTGGTTCAATGTGATTCTCTAGTGAACTCTTGTACTTGCGACTTGATCTAACTTAGAAGATTCAATCAATTGTAATCCGATTCAATTTGTAGCAATAGTCGATTGATAGAAAGTTATAAAGTGGACGTAGGCTTCATTAACAACCGAACTACTATAAAAATCTTCTTGTCTTTTTACTATTTACGCCCTTTTCACATCTATTCTCTATATTGTTGCTCTATAAGGATAAGGCCGGTGCTTTCACACTCAATCCAGCGTATTGATCCATTTTTTAGGTTAACATTTTGGTGCTTTCACTGAGAACCCAACTCAGGTTTAGGTCTAGCTATCTAAATTGGATCAGATAGGTTCAGAAGTTAGATCCTCAATCTCTACTTAGAAGATTTATTGTTGAGAATCAATGGCACTAGGAAGAAAGAGAACTACCTTCGAAAGATCCATAGGAGATACCATCGCTAGAGAAGAAATAAATCCTCAACAAATTAAAGTCAACAACCCGCTGTTAGGAGCCAACTCTGAAGATCAGGTTCCAGGATCCTCCACATAGCATGAAGTTGTGACTAAGGGATAATTGAACAAGATGGTTGATGAAATTAACTATAAAATGGCAAACAGTTAAAAGGCTCTTATGGAGAAGATAGATGCTATCAACGCTCCAATCATTAACTACCCCCAGAACGGTGTCTAAAACCATGGCCGCTACAAAGCAAGAGCATTCTTCTATTTCTAGCTTGAATGGAAGAAATAGAAGGCAAAAGAAAACGAAAGCAATGGACGGAGCTTCAAGAATCATGATGGGAGAAAACATTAACACTCCACCTACTGCAAAAGCACCCACTACAAACTTGAACTTAGGGGTGAAAACGCCATGGAAGGATATAACGATGGCTATCTCTAGCTCTGAAGATGACAAACAATTTGAGGAAGACCAATTGGATGAAATTGCCAACATGCAAAATGCTAGAAGAAACACAAAAACCCATGTCGTGGCACAGTGCCAAGCAATGGACGAGGAACTGCTACTCAAACGGTACTTCTTAAGGCAGGAGAACCAAGAAAATATGATACAAACCGTGGTCGATTACAAGGCCTAGCTCGCATGGTATATTGTCACCACTCCTAACTAACCAGCTTCCAATCCCATCATAGAGCTCCCATCATCGAATCACGAATGGTCATCGTCGAAAATCATCAAAAATCATCAAAATGGTCGTTGAAAAAACTCACTTTAGGGTTGACTTGAAGTTGAACTTGGGTAATCACCTATTTGACTCGTAGTAGATTCTAGAAGTCCTGACTCAAAGTCGAACTCGGGTGATCACCCATTTGACTCAAAGTAAACCTAGGAAAATTTGTCCCGAAATCAGACTCGAGTAAAACCAAGATTTTCTCCAAGCAATCTTGCAAATGGCTCCACACAACGTTTGCTACCAACCCAGCACTTCAAGTTATGTGACTCCAAGCGAACCATGTGCTGATTCCAAGCAAATGGCAAATTTTCTCAGGTCGGACTCCAAGTAAAATACCACTAATTCATCAATGCGGATCCATCTTCTTTTGCCCATAACTCGAATATGCGAACTCCAAATACCTTGAAATTTGAAATGCAACCTTATAGGGCCTTCCTTGTCACTCCAGACCAATCTCACCTAGTCTGAAAATATTTAGGGATCGTCACTTATCCATGACCCCATCATAAGTGATTTGTCATTCAACTGTCATTTCCAATCATTCAAGCATAGACAATCATTCATATATCATTCTCAAGCATTATAAATAGTCGTAACTTGAAAATAGATCGGTCTGACAACGATTAGAGCATCTTCCCCAATTGAAACCCATTCACTGAAGCCATTCGACATGTAGAATATCCAAAGAAGTTTATCATGGCAACTATACCTATTGTACAACTGTACAACTGATTCGAAATTGCTTTTATACAGTGTGACCAGCATTTAGACGAAGCAAGAGCGACGAATGCATTCTACTACAAGGCCCTCAGGAATCATTAAAGGATAAAACAACCTACTATCCTGGAAGAATTCTATGGGAAGGAAAACCAGAAGACTAGAAGTAGTGCAATTGGAAGAAGGCAAACCCGAAAACTTACCATAGAACATACCGAACGGTGAAGGAGCTACAGAACCTTAAGGACCTTCTGCCCAAGCAAGGCTGCTCAAACAAATGGGTGATTATCAAATAACACTCTAGCTAGCTAGCAACTAAGGAGTGGGGCAGCAACCTAAAGCGATGCCTTCACATCCATCCTTGTATGTTGTTCTTTTCCAAATGAGTCGTACCAGGACATTAGGGGCATTGCAGACAGCATGGTGAAAGAAATGCTTCTATGCCCTTGATGAGTCATGTCAATCCCCCTTCTGAGAACCAGCGTTGGCTCTGGTAGTATTGAGAAATCTTGTCCAAAGGATCGTCGAACAAACAGATCCAACCACTTAGTCTCTAGGAACCGATAAAACTGTGTTCCCACGAACCGAATCCTAAAAATTCCTCTTGAAGTCGTAGAATCATTACTTTAATACCATTGGGCCGTCGGATACACGATCTAGAACTCTTCTTAGATTCGATGAATTATTGTTCCAAGGCCATCTAGTCGTCGAACATCCGATCAAAATTTCTCTTGAATCGATGAATCATTGCTTTAAGACTGCTAGGCCGTCAGACATATGACCCAAAATTCTTCTTGGATTCGTTGAATTATCACTCCAAAAGTCGTTTGGTTGTCGGACATCCGACCAAAATTCCTCTCGGAATCGACAAATTATTATTCCAAGGCCATTTGGTCATCGGACATCCAACCATAAAAATTCCTTCACGAACTAAAGTGTCGTGAAGGTCTTCCATGAACTAAAGCATTGTGAAGGCGAGCCGGTAAATCAATGATCATCTAATCCAAAATGCCCTTCATGAGGATGAAGGTCTTTTACGAAGTAAAGCGTTGTGAAGGTGAACTGGTAGATCAACGGTCATCTTATACAAAAAACCCTTCATGAACGTGAAGGTCTTTCATGAATCAAAGCATTGTGAAGGTGAACCGGTAGAACAATGGTCATCTAATCGTAAAAACCCTTCGCGATCGTGAAGGTCTTTCATGAACTAAAGCGTCTTGAGGGCGAACCGGTGGATCAGCGGTCATCTGATCCAAAAAACTCTTCGCGAACATGAAGGCCTTTCACAAATTTAAGCATCGTGAAGGTAAACTAGCTGATTAGTATGAACTAAAGCATCATGAAGGCGAACCGGTAGATTAGCGAAATTTATGTACGACTGATATCCATAAGGGTGAACTAGAAGATCAGTAGTCATCTGATCCAGAGCCCTCTAAAGTCAACGAAGTCATGCTCTGAGGCCACAAATCGACAATCATATCAGTCACCCCTGCATAATTAACGAAATCACTTCCAACGACTGATGAAACAAATGGTGCTGAACTCCAGAGCTTCAAAGTCGCTCAAAGGAGCTAAACCAAAACTGAACCGATTTTGTGGTTAATTAGAGGCTGACTCAAATCAAGCCATGACTTAAAACTCGGAAGAACTGCACCCACTGACGAGGGGCAAACAGACGAGTTGTGGAGAGACCCTTGGTACAATTCAAGTGCGCCAACAGCCCTGTGGCATAGGGCATACGCACACACTTGAATAGTGATAAGGAAGGTCAAGACTAATCATACCACAGTTTTATTATGCCCGATGAAAAATTCTTGCATTCTGACAATACGGACTTATCGATCTAGCTAGCGCAACAAACGAAATAGAAGCACAATACTTGCTTACTTCTTCCCAACTCCTCCTTTACCACCCTTAGTGACTAGTTCCTTTTCCTTTTAGATTGTATGCCAGTTGAAGACCAATTCTTTAAAGGCGGTTTGGACCAAAAACTGAGAGTCTTGCCCCAAACTCCCATAAGCTCGTTCTTCATAACCATCTCCATGCGATCGGCTGTTGATCTCTCCACCATGGCAGCCTAATCTGTTTGGTCCTGCACATCTTCCCAAAATATGGGAGGATCTTACAAGCTATGGTTTCTCGATCTAAAAACCAATTATCTCTTAGAACTGATGAAATCGTGTTCCAGCGAAGTCAAATAACCGGATTGATAGGAAACCTCGATCTTTACCTTCTAAGAACTAGTATCGCTCCTCCAACACTAGGAAGGCTCAAACCATTGTGCGCATCCCGTTAGCCACACACTCCGCTTCACATCACTTCTTGTACCATAGAACCACTCTTTCAAAGAACGAACTCCTCATGCTACCCGAAGATTGGCAACATCAAGAAGTTCCAAACTATTTCAGATCAATAGGTCGTATCGATCCCATAAGACAAGAATTTCATAAGCTGTGCACTCTCAAAATTCATGCATTTCTTAAGCCATGCACTCTCAAAAGTCATGCATTTCATAAGCCATGCACTCTTCATAGCCACGCATTTCGTAAGCAGCACACTCTAAAAAAATCACGCATTTTGTAAGCCGCGCACTTCGTAAGTCGTGCACTCTTAAAAGCCGCACATTTCATAAGTCATGAGAGCACTACTTGATGTTGCTCTGGCATCACCAGCAAACCGCTAAAGTTTTATAAGTACCTTTGTTGTCCCAACAACAACAGATAACTTTTCTATTGTTGGATCAACAAGGATTAACTCCTTCTACTCGAAAAGCAGACATTGCTCCGGTAGTGCCATAAAGTTCACAAACCAAGAAGTCAACAAGGAATTCTGATCTTTGACCAACGTTAATGTACAAAATGTCTAAATTCAAGACATCCAATTCACGAGTTCCCAAAGATAGGAGATGCAACATACCTTTGACCGGGGGCATCCAGGGAGCCACCCAGACCATCAAGTCTCATATGAATTGTTCAGAATAATTAGCCCTATGGACTGAGGGGCACATACCACATTAACACTTGGTTAGGATAGAAACTCGCTCCATGAAATAAGTGGACGAACTTACCGTCGTCCAGAGATAGACGACGATGGAAGGCATTACCAGAATCAAATCATCAACGCACAAGTTTCCAAAGACAGAAGCGGGTGCTCGACTAAGGTCTCAAACCCCAAATTATAGAAAACGAGCTATTATTCAAAGGCAGACAACAACAAGGGAAGAACGTTCGAAATCGAGCAGCTAAACCATTGATTTATGAAGATCGACCAATGAATAAGCGGATATCCACGATAATGCTATTAGCCCAGCATAACGCATATGGCTTGAAACAAGCAAGGTTAAGTGTTATAGATTCAAGACAAGCACTACCAAACTCTGCCGGTCCACGATCAGGATAGGAATATGCACGGCCGTACCGAAGGCAATGTGATGACTTGCTCCACAATTTCTATTTTTCTATAAGAACCTTGAATTTAACACCTATAAATGAAGGGTTCCGCGAATAGAAGTTGGATCATAACAAAAACCGGTTGGAGGAAATTCGATTTTTCATGAATAAGAATAATCATGAAATTGGTTAAGGAACAACCCTGCATTTCCAAGGGTAACACTTGATGGTGATAAACAAGGTTAGGCAACGAAATGCTTGGGACTCCTATCGTTCCAGAACATAGCGTATCCCAAAGTTAAGCAACGTTGAGAAAAACAGCCACATTGGGTTGAAATGGATCTGCTAAACTATACATGATCAGATAAATGGTTCAATCCTAATCAACATGACTTTAACATTGCCCGAAGATAGGCAGCACTAAGAAAAGACTTCTATAATCCAATCATCGAAGTGCAAGTTATCGAAGACCGAAAGCAGTGCCCACTTGGATCAAAACCATCGTCGGATTGGCAAGGAAAATCGATCCCAACCTCCTGAGTGTCGGTGTTGCCCCGGCAATGCTAAGGCCTTTTATCATTCCTATAGTATCGGTATTCCCCTGGCAACTCCAAGAAACCCTCTATTTCCTAAGTACCGACATTGCCTCGGCAATGCCAGGAAATTTGCCATTTACTATGTACCGATATGCCTCGGCAATGCCAGGAAAACTTTAATCTATAGGTTTGATGAGAAATACTCATCGTAGTAAACCATTACTACACTAGCTTCTAGAGAAAGAAGTTGGAAATTAATTGAGATTCTACCATTATCTTCAGAAAACTACCATTGCCCAAAAATGAGCAACAACAGGAAGACGTAACCTTTCATAGGTCAGCCAAATGGTTCGACCTTTCATCACAGGAATCAGCCACTGCATAGGATTAAAGTAGCATCGAAAGGAAATCCTAGGATTGAATTGCTAATGGCTAATTTTTAGGGATGAAAGCCGATGCACAATCGAATTTCTTGAATTCAGTTTACAAAGAATTTAGATACAGCCAAAAGATAGGCAGCCTCGAGGAAGTGTTGCTGGGAACCAAGCAGCTAGGTTATCAATTCCCGAAGGTAGGAATTGGCGTATGAACATAACTTCCGTGATGATAATAATCAAGCAAAGCATGCACAACTAACGACATGTAGGGTCAATCACAGAAGTTCAGAATTAAAACCATCGGACTTCCTTAATCATAGAATAGGATTGAGAGCCAGACCAGGGGCAATCGAATCATTTGTCCCAAACCTCTCCCATCTCTCACAAGCTCCCAAAAACAAGCGTTTGAAATAGCTTGTCCCTCGAGTAGGGATAGACGCACAGATACTTGAACGAAAGAAATGTTGCAAAGTCCAAACACGAAAAACTGCGAGGTTAGTTGTATAATGGTTCTGTATCACAAAACAGGGCATTCTGGCAAAAAAATCGCTAATAAAGGAAATAAACGATTTAACATTTAGAAATCAATCATCGCTCGCAGTCTGGCGATGATGAGAAGGATAGATGACCTACTTACGGTCTAACTAGATTATTTGGTTCCAACTTGCAGGAATATGCCATTACCTAAAGTTTGGTGATGCTAAGGAGAAACCCCCAAAATGAAATCATCGATACATCGGCTTTCGAAAACATAAGAAAGAGTTTGATTGAAACTTCAGCCCTACCTTCTGGCATCTCATTCTATTTGAAGATTCACAACATCAAGGAAAATTCCATAAAGTTGAGTCATCGCGCATGAGTTTTTAGAGATAGAAACCGATACATGATTAGGGTCTCAACACTGGACTTGAAAGAATTCACTCTAGCAAAAGATGACGGCTATGCGACTTTCCAGCACATATATCTAGAATGACATTGGATGACAATGTTAACTTGGAGGAATTCAATTACGGTCAGGAAATAGACATTATTGAAAAAAATCAGAGCTTGAAATCAAGCAGCAAAGTCCCTAGTTCTTGGAGATAGGAGCTACTGTGTCAATCAAGCTGGGGTAATCGAACGTATTTCCTAGGAGACCTAGTCTCCCGAAAGCATGTAGACTTAGTATTTAAAGAAATAAGCCCTATGAACTAGGGCAGATACACCAACACTTTGTTGAAACGAACTCAATTGAGCATGAGTAGGGATTAGCTATAGAATAGGCTAGACCAAGCTACCTCATAGTTCTGAACAAAGCTATGAAGTAGAAAACATGTTCAAATGACCGTAGAAGTATTATTTACATATATAGAATTACAGTAAACAATGATGCTGCATGTGAACACAAGAGGAGCAACAGCAAGAAAAAGCAATGCTCGAAATAGAGCAATTAAACTAATAGTCCCCAAAGAAAGAGGCTGGTGTGCAGTTGAATTTTGAAAAACGCAAAGGAAGGATAATCGCAATCGAACAAGTCATGTGCTAGTTTTCAAAGATTGAAATTGTGCCTGATCGAACTTCAACTACAACTCTACAAGAGCAGTTGTGCCTTGTAATTTAACTGTAATCAATCATCCCAGTATGACAGGAATAATAAGCGAAGCCTAAGTTGCAAAGGACCTAACTTCTAGAGTAGTGGAAGTCCCTCCACCAGACTAAAGATTAGATGACTGGAAAGTACTTTCAACAATAAACTTGGCATTCGACCTTATCAGGTATGTTTTACTTTAAATAATATCCTCATATAATCAATGCTCGGAATCCAAGGGAAGTCGGCGTATGTTGACCAGTCGGATTCTGAGTGTTGACCATGGGCATATGTAGTGTGCAATCTATATAAGAAGAGTTCAGTATCTCGAATACTGCAAATGAACAATCTAGTGCAGATAGATTGATTACATTTGAAAAACAATCAATATCGTCCTTTTAAATTATCTATTCCACACTTACCCGTTATCGATCAATGATTGGCAATGAAGCCGCTACCCGAAGCGATGTGGAAAGCTTTTCTTTTCAGGATCACTGGAGTACAAAAATGAGAAGAGCGATATGATTGAATCATTCACTATATCCGATTTTAGAATAAATTATCGCATTATAATTCAAAACAGCGACATGAACTTAACCAAGTCCTCGAAAAGAAACTATTAAAGACAAAAAGCAAGACTTTGCTCCATAATGGTGTACAATTGTTCGAGAAAAAACTTAGCTTCATCGCTGATCGAGTTAAATCTATATAGGTCGACTCTAAATCTATGTCATGCACCCACTTACCTACCTAAACTCTTATGTAAAATATGGAGCAAAGATTGCATCGTCAATACTAGGAATTGAAATTCGGATCGAAACTAAAAAACGAACGGCTATCAGAAGTTGGTCAATTGAAAAAAACATCTTAGGATGGACTCTAAAGATTCACTGAAATTCACAGAATAGTAATCCGACGCTTGCCTTGTTCCAATGCACACTTTGTTTCCAATGAAAGCATACTCTTGGAGGCAAATGTTAACTGGATTTTTAATCCAGTAGAATTCAATAGGAGTTAGAACATCCAGACTAAGCCAAAATGACTTGAAACTTGAACAAGGCATCTAAAAGAATAAGCTAATGGAACTTTAGAGAAACAAGCCAAAAATCCACTAAGTGGTTGGATCGTTGGTGATCCATCATCCATGGATCGCTAGCGATCCAAAAGAAAGCATTACGAGTTGTCAAAGCCTCTTGCATCATGATCTACTACCTCTTCTAAGAACACTTACCAAGTGTCATAACATTCCAAGTAGCGCAGTTCAAGAAGTAAAGACTCATCTGATTCAAGCCGTTTACCCGCTTTTTGACCAAAGCAACTAACTTAAAATGGACCTAGAGAACTCATATAAGGTCGGATTGACTTGAAACTTTGGAAGAACACTTAGAATTTATAAAACAAGCTACTCACCCAAAACGAGCTTGATTGGATAAGGCTAGATGGGTTGCTAACGACCAAACTAAATGGATAGCTAGAGACCCATGTATATTGGGCCCCACCGTTTAAAATTTTTATGATAGGTCCTGATATCCTTTAGAGTATGTCTGCAAAGTTTCGTCTGATTTTGTTAAGTTTTGAGCCAGTTATGAATGATTCTTCTGGATCAGATGACCCAATGAAGATAGATGATCAAATAAACTCTAAACGACTTGATACTTGAACAAAGCATTTAAATAGAAGATAGAAAGACAACTGAACTAAGATCACTCAAAATTATGCTAAGTTGATGGATAGCCAGTGATCCATCCTTTATGAATAGCTAACGATCCATCCCCTATGGATAGCTAGCGATCCATCAAGTTAAGTCGAATCGATCTCAAACTTTCTGAGCTCCTTCATAGCACTAAGTGAAGTTTTCTGGTAAAAAAATATGCTAAATTGATGGATAGCTAGTGATCCATTCCCTATGGATGGCTAAGAATCCATAGGAATGAATCAGATTGATTTGAGTTTTTCGGTGATGACTTAGCATAACAACTGGACTCTTCTACACTTAAACTTCTGGCCCAAGTGCCCTCCAACTCCTATAGATACAATCCTACCTGCAATATAAACAAGATCTCCTGGACTGGCTGCTAAAACACTGTAGAGATTATTCTTCACACTTCTCCTCCCACACAATAGTCATATAGGTGTTCACTTTGATTCTCCAGTGAACTGTTGTACTTGTGGCTTGATCTAACTTAGAAGATTCGGTCATATTTAGAAGATTCAGTCATATTATAATCTGATTCAACTTGTAACAGCAGTTAGTTAACAGAAAGTTATAAAATGGACACAGGCTTCATTAACAACCGAACCACTATAAAAATCTTTTTGTCCTTCCACTATTTCCGCTCTCTTTATATTTATTCTCTATATTATTGCTTTGTAAGAACATGGTTGGTGCTTTCACACTCAATCCAGGGTGTTGATCCATTTTTTGGGTTAACAACTAGAAATATTTAGAAGGGTATGTTTACTTTATTATGATAAATCACTCGTGGTTACAACGCATAATAACAACTATCAAAAAGCATACAATTTATGGATTTTCTATTAAATATGCTTTTAATTAAACTAATTAATTAATGTATACCACATTTAATCAAGTATATAATAGGAAGAAAATACCTTTTATTTCAAATAAGATTGGTTATCGAGTTAGATATATGTAAAAATTACATAATTTCCCCTGAAGCATGCCCCTAACTCTATCGGGAAGGACAATGGAAGGGACTTCAAGGTTTAGAGCGCAAAACGAACCAAGTAAACATATCAGTACCGACCTCTTTTTAGGTCAGTACTGACCTCTTTTTAGGTCGATACCAAGCTCTTTTTGAGCACTTTATAGAGCTTTGGTTTATATATTTCTAGTTTTGAGTGATCATCCTGGGCCCATTTCTGAAGTAATAGGTAAACAACTCCAAGGAAGCTCTAAAGGAAAAGGACAACTATTGAAGATGTCAGAACCTCCATGCAATGACTTGATTTCTAAGGAAAGAGTGTTTGGAGCTTTATGGAACGAGGATGGAAGACCAAGTGGAGTAAATTGGCACAATCTGCCATCATAATCAAGTTAGTACTGATCACTTTTGATTGGTACCGAGATTATTTTATTGGCCAGGGGACTCCATCTCCCCTCCTACAGTCTCGGTTTTGAAGTTGGACTTGGGAATTTGAGATTCGACGATTCATTGGGCAATTTCTCTATAAATAGCAAGCATATGGCAACTCAAAAAGGACTTTTGGCACTTCATCTTCTTTAGTCTCTTTCTGTACACGATCTTATTACAAAAAAAATCTACAATTTGCTGTTATAAGTTGTTAGATCAATAAATCCCTTATACTTATGACAAATTCTCTTAAGCAATAAGATTAAAGTGGAAATAGGTCTCAGATTTGCTAAATTGCTATAAATTTTTTTGTTTCTTATTTATTTTGCTCGGTCTCTTTATTTAACTTCCTTTAAGGGTGTTGTACCACTTTTTGGCTCAACATATAAATAATGTTTTCCACGAATTTTTTTTCATATATAAATATATTATATATAAAAACTTAATTATCTATTTAATTTAAAATTGGTTATATAATTAAAATACACACACCCATACACACACACATGTATAAATAATATAAAACTCTTATACAAAATTTTAAAATATACATTACACATTATGTTTTAGAAATTATTTTTTTATTTATTTTATTAATTTTTTTTACGGATTTAAAATAATATGATTATTAAAAAATCTGGGCCGAGAGCATTATTGCAGATATATATTTATATATAAATTTTATTATTATTGTTTACATTAATAAAATATTATGTGTATATTTATATCATGTATAAATTATTTTGAATAAAAAATAAAAGTTTCTTCATGGAATGGCACTGTGTTGTACGCTCCGCGTTTCTAGATCTCGGTAGGGTCTCTCCTTCCACGTTTGTCTCCTTCATCTTCGTATTCCCGCCGCTTCAACCTTTCCTATGCCTAGCCCTCCCCCTCTTCCTCCCCTCCTCCCCGACGCACCTTCCTCAGCGCCCTCTTCTACTAGATCTGGAAGAATTTATACGCAAACTGTGACTTCGTCGTCGATGCCTCCCTTGCATTCTACTGTCGAGTATCCCCCTCTGCCATCTGTTCAGGTTTCAAATCTCGCTATTGGCCCAAGCTCTCCTGTCTTGGCTAAGAATTTGGGTGGTGTTGTGTCTTGTGGTCCTGTGTCAGCGTGTGTTACTGTCGATGCTGCAGTTAATGATGCTATTGGTGTTGAGTTAGGTGTTGTCACTGATTCAATTGGAGGTGAATCTATTGAGTTGGGTTGTGAGTTTAAACGATATGCTGCAGCTGAGGATAATTTGTGCTGTGCTCGTGGCACATCTGTTGTTCGAGCAATTGCTCCTGAGAAAGCTGTTCCCATTCATAATGTTTTGTGTTCTGGAGATACGTTGCTTGCAGCCAATCCACTAGTTGGACCCGTTCTTGCGTCCACTGTTGGTGTGGACCTTCCTGCTTCTCCTTCCCCATTTGGACCCAAATCTTGGTCTTCTCTTTTTACTTCTCTGCCCCGTAATGCTGGGGTGTATGAACCAGTTGATTTTGAAATTGTTGAGGAAAATGGAGTGATGATCCCGCCTCCTAATGTTATGAAAGCTGGTATGGATTTTTGGTCAGAATATTTGGTTGGTTTCTTCTTGGACCCTAAGCATCGCCTTATTGATGCGGCTGCTGTTTGTCGTAGGGCCTGGCGGCTGCGTGGTAACCTTCGTGTTAAGTTGGTTGACTCCATGTATTTCCTGTTATTCTCCTCCCCGGAGGAACGTAGTCGTGTTCTTGAGGCTGAGCCTTCCTTTATTGATGGGAAACCATTTATTATTACTCCCTGGTCTCCAACGGTAGCAAGTGCCCACGAACAAGTTCTATCTATCCCCGTATGGGTATATTTTTCTCAGATTCCTTCTGCTCTACAACCGCTGCTTGGTTTGAATTGGCTCGCTTGCAACGTTGGTAAATTGAAATGTTTTGATTCTAATACCGTTGCGCGTGAAAAGCTGGTGTATGCTAAGGCTCTGATTGAGATTTCTCCCACTAAGCCTCTTCCTTCCTCTATTCCTGTTCAGCTAGCTGTTGGCCACGTGGTAGAAGTCCGTGTTCGTTACGGATGGGTCCCTGACATTTGTTCCGCCTGTTGCTCTTTTGGCCACTTAAATACCTCATGCTCGCATTCTGCTGATTCCACTTCTGCACCTAAGATTCCTCTTCCCAGGCCTCCGCTCAGGAAATGGGTTCCCAAGTCTCAGGTTGCTCCTCCACCTGCAGATCCTCTATCTGACCCTTGTTCGCCGCATTCTTCTGCCCGTCCTTCTTCCATTGTCCCTGGTGACAGTTCTGTGGTTGCCCTTGATGTTCCGGATATTCCCATGCCTCCTTTGTCTGTTGTTTGGATAGAGGCTGAGCGATGTTGGGTTGAATGCCGTTCTGCTATGCGTTTCAACCCGGTGGATAATTCTTATTTTAGATTTGTCTCCGATAATCTTTTGGACTTTCGACGTCTTTACTATAAAACGTCTGGTGATTCTTTGGTTCTTGACATGGATGGTTCGTATGCTGGGTTTAATTCCGACATGCTAGCTGATACTACCTGGAATCGATCCTTTATTTACTCTTCTGATGCTGTGAATTATGATCCTTCGCTTGCAGTGCAATTTCGGCCCTTCTTTGGTCTTCTCGGGAATGTTTTTTCCCAGGTGGATGTTGATGCTGGACTTCATGGGTCTGGTTCTCCGGATTCTTCAGGGATTGTTGTGGGGTTTAGTGATTCTTCCTCTAAGGAGGAGAACTAGTCTTGTTATTATTATCTAGTAACTATGACTTGTCAGTCATACTCCTGTGCTGTAGTTTTTATTTCTTTCTATCATAGTAGCTAAGGTGCCTCTACCTTACTCTTGTACTTCAATCTTTATTACGTTCGTAATAAAAGTGGTCGGTCCACTATAAAACCGTCGGCCTTGCCAAAAAAAAAGTTTCTTCATGGATTTCATATAATTTATGTTTATATAAAATTACTATGCAAACTAATAATTAAATTTATTTATTAATTAAATTAAATATATATGTATACACACACATGTATGTATATATTTTATAAATATTTTATATAAATTTATTGACAATTGGTATTTTATAATATATTTATAATTATATTTATATACAAATATTTATTTACATTATATTTTGATGCATACTTATATATGTTTGGATAACACATTTGTATACAAGAGAGGCTAAAATGTCTATTGCGGTGTAAATTCCTATATCGATATACATGCATATCAAACAATGTACGCTTTAGTACGTTGCATGACCATGTACACACATATGTGTCTATGATACATGTATGTACTATATAATATATAAACTATAAAATATGAAATATTATTTATGAAATAAATAAAATATTGTTTTTATTTGAAAGGAAAATTTAAAAAAATTCTAAATAAATCTAGACTACATAGACCAAATAAAGATCGAAAAGGTTAAAAAAACATTTGAAATTTACCTAATTACTCTACTACGGACTGGCCTAGTTCCAACAGCAGGATTAATTATAGTTTATATTGCCATTATTTTCGCTTTTAATTTTTTTTTTTTTGCAAAGAAGATAAAGGACCAAATTTGATTAAGAATTATGTTAACAACCAACCAGTTCCCTTTTTCCATTAACGTGGAAATCAAAACTTGATTTTTCTTATAAACCTACTAAATAAACCCATTTATTAGTACTTAAAATGTACAAAAAATTCATACAATACTAGATGTCGGGTTGTTATCTCTGCTATTAATAAAAAGAATTCAATGAATAGGATTTCCACAGTGTCGTTTTGAAATTCGAAAAATGCCCTACATCCATCGATGAAATCTCATCATCGGTTTGCAACCTCCATCATTATTCCCTTACAAGTGGTGTGACTTCCTAAGATTTTGCATTTATAACTGCTATTAATAACACACCTCCATTATTATTCCCTTGTTTTATGCTAAATTAAGTCTTTATAATATTGATAATGATAATGACACCATTAGGTGGGAATGAGATAAGAGTAAGAAATATACTCCAAATTCTTTTTATAATTTTATTAACTTTTCAGGCACATCAAACATCTCTTTTAACTATAGCTGGAAAGCAAATGCTCCTTCTGAATCTAAAATTCATATGCGGTTAATACTCCATAGAAAACTTAATACTATAAAATTACTAAAGATAAAAAACATTCATAATGACAACAATTGTTATTTTTGTAATTTACATACTGAAGATATTAAGCACATTTACTACGACTGCTTAGAGTCTTATTGCATCCTAAACAATACTCTAAGAATTTTTAATTTTAATATTACAACTAAAATCAATGATTGTGAATTCTACTGGAGCAGATATATATTTAGGTTCAAAAAGAATATTAGATTCTTGCTAGACACTTTATTCACTATTATTAGTTGGTATATTTGGTTCGAAAGAAATCAAACAATTTTTAACAATAATATTAGTCAAGGTAATAAACTGATTTACACTATTTTTTCCTTTTGTTTTAATTGGATTTCTAACCCCAAATATAAATTAGCTAAAAACAAATTCTTTAAAGGGTTCCTTAGCAAAGTTAGGTATAATATTAACTCTTTTAAAATCAATAATAATATCTTTAACACTAATAATAATAGTATTTATATTTATCCAAACTTATCCAACGATCACATTGTCAACCATAATTTGTTTAGGATCACAGACGCTTGGGTTTTTTGTTTTGTGCTTTTATCTGTTCGGGGGTTAGTTTTGATAGATGGTTTTTTAAAACATATATATGTATATTAATTTTCTAATATACATATATACGTATCATTCTAACTCCTTATTTAGTCTTTCTGCAGGCGCAGGTTCGAGCGTTAGGGTGTGGGTTCACTTTGCAGGTTCTCACGACTTCAGATTGCAAGGCTTTGGATTGCGGAAAGGGCTTAGGCATAGAGTTTTCATCTGCGGACACCGTCATCTCCACTATGGAGCTCTTGCATCTAGAGGATTTGCTTTTCGGCTTGGCTTTTGTTCCATTATAGCAGGGAGCTTCTTATTTTGCTTGTGTCGTCGCCTTGTTTTTTTAGGGTTTTCTAGTGCTTTTTAGGTACTTCAAACACTTTAATATTGGACGGTTGTCATGCCTACGCTCGATATTAGGGTGTGATGGGTAGAGACTTTGTTGGCGCTCATCTTAGGGGTGCCTTATTTTATTTTTGTATTTGTATCTTCATTCTGTCACCTGCCAGACATGTTGGCGGCTTTTTTTTTCTGTGTTATATATATATAGCTATATGTGTGCTCTCCTCTATACTTAGAGGATCACACATTTCCCTCAAAAAAACACACATCCATCCATATTTTTTTAATTAAATAAAAAGTAAATATTTCTATCTATAGATGCATCTACGTGCGATTTACAACAGTATTAATAGTAATTTTATCTTTACTGTACTTTTACCGATTAATCGATTGCCATTTTAAGATAAGTCACTACACTAATACAATTGTACAACAATGGTAAATTTACCCTTTTTAGTTATAGTAATTTTACCAACCAACTTATGTTTTATTTTTTTCCTTATTTTATGCATATTTCTTTTTCGAAAGAAGTAATCAAGTAACTGGAATTAATTTTGAAATTCAATGTAAATAATGGTGATTGCAGCGACACAATGAATTATACAATAAAACGCTATTACATTACAACAATACCAAAGTTTTGTATCATAAAACAACCAACGGTTATAAAAAACGGAAAAAAAAGACAGGAAATCAAAACAATTATCAATTTATAGGTATTTCAATATTCGATACACCGACAATATGAAAACACAAAGAAGGGTGCACATTTTACCAATGGTTCGGTAATTATTTATGACAAACGAAAAGGGTACAGTAATTATTTGTTCAAATCAGTTGCTCCAAAATTTCCAATGGTGCACGTTTTGCCAACAAATGTCATGTGATGCATATTAATCTTTTAACATACTAAGTTTTATAGATTTACGCCCTTAGTATTACTGTGAGTTTTTCCTTCCGCATATTTTATTCTTCCTGAGAACCCAAATAAACCTAAACATTTTAAGAGAAACCAGGTACATCCTGCATTATTGCTACGCATAACTTCTTGTTCTCACATTCAAATTGCACATTGACCCACCAAGAAAATTTCATGCTACTAAAAATGCAACATACAGAGACATTACACCCTTTTGAAATTATTGCTGCAACGGCTACTTCTTTGAGAAATATGTCACTTCTCCCAACGCATTTGTTTCCTTCTTTATTTTTCCAGTTTCGATCAATTACATTATTAAACTATTAATAAACTTCCACTTATTCCATCCATTATTTTCTTCAATCTTCCTCCTCCTCCCCCCTTTGTTCTCCTTTTTGAACTAAAATCGCTTCTTCAAGGTCACAATTTTTTTTAATGGTTCTCTTGATTTTAGCTTTCACCGTCTTCTTTTCATCATTTTCTTCCGCATTATTGTCTCCTGATGGTACTATTAATTTCACTAAACCCTTATTTTTACTAAACCCTTAACTGCTATTATTTTCAAGTTTTGTGCTGTTTTTTTCCAGGACAAGCATTGCTAGAAATTAAGCATGGATTCAATGACACAAAAAATGTGCTAAAAAGTTGGAAGAAAGCAGACCAAAACCCTTGTTCCTGGTCTGGAATCATTTGCCATTTTCCCGATCTTCGAGTTAGATCAATGTATGCAGTTGCATGTTACTTAATTTCAGAAGTTTTAGTTCTAATTGTACTCCAATTTTATGCAGAAATCTTCCATATTTGCAGCTTGGTGGAATCATTTCTCCTAGCATTGGGAAGCTTCATAGACTACAAAGACTGTAACTTTCTTGATTCAAACTACGTTAATGTAGCAATTTTGCAAATTGGTTAAAAAGATTTCACCTTTGGTAATTTTTGTGTATTTTTGTAATTGAAGGGCTCTTCATCAAAATAGCTTGCACGGGTCTATTCCTCCTCAGATTAGAAACTGCAGTGAGCTAAAAGCACTGTATGTGTCATTAGTTATGTATCGTCAACCCTCTTTGCTTCATTGTCCCTAATCTAACAATGTAAAGATCAATTCTTTTTGTACGTGTGAAGCTATCTAAGGGATAACTATTTGGAAGGAAGCATCCCTTCTGAACTAGGAGAGCTAACTCATCTCACTATATTGTATGTTTTCTTTATTTATCTTTACCTGTCCTGGCTCTATCATTTTCACATTTCTTACAAAGAATAGATTTTGATGTGTGATGTAGGGATTTATCAAGCAATTTACTTAGAGGAACTATACCTCCTTCCATTGGAAAGCTCACACATTTGAGATTCCTGTTAAGTCTTTTTCCTCAACTTCTTTACTCTTATGCTACATCAAAATCTGTAGTATAAAATAACGAGTTTTCTTTTCTATATACTACTTTTACAGTAATTTATCAACCAACTTCTTTTCTGGTGAGATCCCAAATGTGGGAGTTATCAGCTCATTCAGAAGCACCTCGTAAGTGTATATATGTTTATATAACCATTGTACAGAAATGCTGTTGAACAACAATGTGTTTATTGTTAACTTTTGCATGCATATACAGGTTTGTTGGAAATCTTGAACTTTGTGGTCATCCAGTAAAGAAACTGTGTCGGGATTTTTTGGGATTTCCTGCAATTCTACCCCATCCACATTCGATCACAACTCCATATGAGCCATCGGATATTCAACCAGTAACTTCAGGAAAAACTTCACATTTTTTCAATGGTGTTTTGATAGGTTCTATGTCGACTTTGGGTGCTGCATTGCTGGTTATGCTAGGAGTCCTTTGGATTGTTTTCCTTTCAAGAAAGTGGCGGGTGGGTGAAAATTATGTGAAGGTTGATAACCAACTCCTTTGTGATACAGGCAAGTTTTGATATTCCCTTTTCTTTTCTATATCAACGTATAACATTGATCATAAGAACTCTTTTAAACTAGTTGCAAATTTAAAAAAGGTACATTCTTTCCTAGAGATAGATCATACCATTCATTGTTGTTCAACAAAAACGTACCATTCATTTACACAAGAAAGAGTATATAAGCATCATAATATTGATGTAAGGTTATGAATGATTTGATTCTTTTCCTTAGATAGAAATCATATGACAAGATACACTTTTATGAATAAAATATAAATTAACTTGCATATACTTGCTTAGGTGCTAAGCTTATCACATTTCGATCGGACCTACCATACTCATCAGAAGAGATTATAAAAAAGCTCGACCTACTCGATGAAGAGGACATCTTAGGCTCTGGAGGATTTGGTACTGTCTACAAGATGGTGATGGATGACTCTAATGCTTTTGCTGTTAAAAGAATTATTTATAACCGTGCAAATCAAGATCAAGATTTAGAGAAAGAGCTTGAGGCATTGGGGAGCATCAAGCATATAAATTTAGTAAACCTCAGAGGTTACTGCAGGCTTCCTACTGCTAAGCTTCTCATATATGACTACCTTGATTTAGGCAGCTTGAATTCTTATCTTCATGGTACGCACCATTGTACATGTAAGATACTATTTATTCGAATGTCCGGATAAATTCAACACCATTTAATTTTTTGTTATGATAATAGAAAGCGATGAAGGAGAACAACCTTTGAATTGGAATGCAAGAATGAAAATTGCACTAGGGTCTGCAAGAGGATTGGCGTACTTACATCATGACTGTTCACCATCTATAGTGCATAGGGACATCAAATCAAGCAACATACTTCTTGATAGGAGTTTAGAGCCTCACGTCTCAGATTTTGGCCTTGCCAAACTTCTTGTTGATGATGATGCTCATGTCACCACTGTAGTTGCCGGTTCCTTTGGCTATCTTGCACCAGGTATTCACATTTTCTCTGTGTACACACACACACACACATAAGTAATAATCAATTTTATGGCATGTGGCAATCTAACTGCTCTTTCATTAACAGAGTACTTGCAAAGTGGACATGCAACTGAAAAGTGCGACGTTTACAGTTTTGGCGTGCTATTGCTAGAATTAGTATCTGGAAGGAGGCCTATGGATGCATGCTTTCTCAAGAAAGGCTTGAATATTGTAGGATGGGTAAGCTACCTTATCTCCGTAACTGTACCATTAACTGTGTCAATTTAGCTGAGTAGGGATGACTAGCAGAAAAATCAAAATTTTAATATATTTTTCTGTACATTTACAAAATGACTGCATGCAGATGAACACAATGAGTGGAAAGTACAAATTAGAAGAAATAGTAGATGACAAATGTGGAAATGTAGATGTAGAAGCAGTGGAGGCGATTCTTGACATAGCCGCAATGTGCACTGATGCAGAACCGAGCGACCGCCCCAGTATGAGTAGAGTGCTGCAAATGTTAGAGGAGGAGGTCATGTCTCCATGTTCTTCTCACTTCTATGAGTCTCATTTTGACATCTAAATCCCCCTTTTTGTTCTTTATTTTCGAATGAAGACCATGTGCTTTTTTTTGTACATAGTGGAAAGTTTGTAGAACAAAATGTTTTAGTAGCTATATCGTCTTGGGAATTTGTGTTGATTGCCACGGGCTCAAATTAGTTATATATGTTGTTAGTTTTTTGCATTAGATGTCTTGTTTTGATATTCATTATCATCTCATTGCGGACTCGAATTAGTTTTTTGCATTAGATATCTTGTTTTGATATTCATTACGTGACTCTCATTATGATCATTAGATGTAAGGGAATGTTTGCTCTTTTAGTTTTTATTATGACGATGAATCATTAAACTAAGCATTTTAAAAAGAAACTATATCATTCATTTAGCTTGAGTGGCAAGGAAATATGAAGGGTTACCCTTATTTCCTAAAATACATACAAGCCATAAATGTATTTTAAAGCATATAGCACTCATAAATGTAGGTTCTGAAGAAAAAAGAGGGCCCGTGTTTGTTAGAATTAATTTCTATTCATAATATCTGAATCTGATCAGAGCCAGAGCCAGATAAGATTGTTTTGTTTTGATATGAACTCATTTGCAAGGAAATTGCTTACGCTTGTACATTTGATGAAATTGCAGGCATGTAATTTATGACAGAAAGAAACAATTAGTGTTCAGTACTTTGCTGTTCATGCACAGTGTGGCAATATCCAGCTAGTGCATGCAATAGGTGTTAATTATCATTCAGCATTCATTAGAGTAATTACAAAGCAATGTGATAGTGTGATAGCTTGCCATAAATGCAAGCGTTTGTATTCTGCCATATACATATATGGATCAGTTCAACAATATTAAATTTTCAGCAATGAGCAAGCTGTTTATATCCAGAATAATAACTCAGACGTCAGTGGGCGGCTCTGTAACAGATGAGATACAATCAAAATTCTAACAGGGGCAGTTTTAGTTAGAATTTGTTTATATTTATAATTTCTGAATCTAATAGGAGATGGAGCCAAATAGGATATTTTGTTTTCATATGCACACGGATGCAAGGAAATTGCTAACACTTGTAGACTCGATGAAATTGCAGACGTGTAATTTATGACAGAAAGAAACATAGCTGTTCTAGCACAGTGCATGCAATAGGTGTTATTGTCATTCAACATTCATTAGAGTAATCGCAAAGCATAAATGCTGGACTGCTACTGCAGCAACAACAATAACTAAGTCATTGTTTCCAAACAAGTTGAAGTTGAAGTCGGCTAGAGATGGAAACCAAAACTAAATGATAAAGTCAATTTAAAAGTTACAACAACAACAAAACAATGATAATAATAATAAAATAAAGTCAAATAAGTAAATAAATAAATAAATAATAATAATAACTAAGCAAAATAAAAATAAAGATAAAGATAAAATAAAAATATAAAAAATAAAAAATAAAAATAAAAACCATGATAATAATAATACTAATAGTAATAATGATGCTAATAGTAATATTGACCGATAACCAAACACTAATTTTTAGACTCATATTCACTAGTTGTATAATCTAAAACTTATTGCATTACCGCTAAACCAACTCTAAATAAAAAAGCTCCTAGCTCATGGTTCTGATACATGAATCGCTAAATTCCATGCGCACCTCTCCAACACTAGCTCTTCAAATATATTTCAATCCTTTAAGTCTCTTTTTACTACTTTCTCCTATTTCAACCTTGGTCGATCTCTACCTCTCTTTGAGCATTTGATGCGGTCTATAACTCCAACGCGCACATGTGCATTGGGAGGCCTCCATTGAAGATGTTTAGGCCATCTTAAAAGGTGTTGGACTAGTTTCTTTTCAATTGGTGCTACTCCAAGTTTATCACGTATATCACCCTTTCTAATTCGGTCTCTTCTCATATGACCGTAGCTCCATCGCAACATACACATCTCTGCTACAATTCTCTTCTGCCAGTGTTGATTTTTAGTAGGCCAACATTCTACATCATACAGCATCACAGACCTGATTGTCGTTCTGTAGAACTTTTCTTTAAGCTTCTGTGAGACTTTCCTGTCACAGAGAATGACAGACTCTTGTCGCCATTTCACATATTCTGCTCGAATTTTAAAATTAACATCTTCATCAATCTCACCATCATACTGCGATATTGATCGTAAATATCGAAAGGATTCCTTATTGGACATTACTTATCCGGCCAGAGTGACATTCCATCCTCTGACCTGACACCGCTTAACTCGCACTTCATATACTCTGTTTTATTCTGCTAAGCCTAAAACCCCTTGATTCTAAAGTCTGTCTCCACAGCTCCAGTTGTCCATCAACCCCAATCTTATTTTCGTCAATTAGCACAACATTATCGGCAAAGAGCATACACCATAGAATCTCACCCCTATTACTTTTTGTAACATCATCCATCATTAGGACAAAAATGTAGGGGTTCAAAGCTGACCCTTGATGTAATCCTATGTTAATGTGAAAGTTACTGGTTTCATCTCACATGCTTTGACATTACTCACAACATTATCGTACACAAAATTATCGTGCATATTATTGATAAGGGTAATGTACTTTGTTGAGACTCTCACACAAAACCTTTCTTGGTATTTTATCATAAGCTTTCTCCAAATCGATAAATATCATATGTAGATCTTTCTTTTGCTCCTTAAACCTCTCCACATGTTGTCTTATCAAAAAAATCGCTTCCGTGGTCGACTTCGCAGGCATGAAACCAAATTGGTTTTTTGAAACGCTTGTCATCCTTCTTAATCGATATTCAATGACTCTCTTCCAAAGTTTCGTTGTATGACTCATAAGTTTAATTCCTCTGTAGTTTATTCAACTTTGAATATCTTCTTTATTCTTAAAAATTGAAACTACTATGTTTCTCCTACACTCATCTGACATCTTGTCTGATTCGAAAATATTTTTGAACAACTTAGTTAGCCAGACCATCCATGCATCTCCAAGTCATCTCTACACCTCAATGGAGATATCACCGGAACAATGCCTTACCCGCTTTCATCTGTTTTAGCGTCTCTTTTACCTCGTATTCTTGAATTCTTCGAACAATATCTACTGGTGTCATCAAAAGAGCCGTCCAACTCGATCGTAGTGCTATCACCTTCTTCATTGAATAATTTGTCGAAGTAATCTCTCCATCTATGTTTTATCTCATCGTTCTTCACTAAAAGTCTATTATTGTCATCCTTGATGCATTTAACTTGGTTGAAGTCTCTCATCTTGCTTTCATGGAACTTTGCTATCCTGTAGACGTTTTTCACCCTTCTTCGTACATAGCTTTTGACATATATCTTTATACGCCCGATCCCTTGTTTCACTTACCGTTCTCTTTGCGTTCTTCTTTGCCACTTTGTACTTTTGCTTGTTATACTCGCTCCTGTGGTGATGTAAGAACCTATAACATTTCTTCTTTTTGATAGCCTTTTGCACATCGCTGTTCCACCACCATGAATCTTTAGGTTCACATTTATTTCTTTTCATTATTCCAAATACCTCAGTAGTCACTTTCCAAATGCGCGTTGCCATCTCATCCCACATGTCATTTGTTTCCCCTTCCATATTTCATGCCCCTTCTTCCGTTACTCTATCCTTAAACATTCGTGATGCGCCTTCTTTGAGCTTTCACCATTTCGTCCAACTAATCTTAGCTCTTTTATCCTGTCGATCATGTATTCGAAGACGTAACCCCATACCAAAAGCCGAGATTGTGAGATGACACATTCTTCAGGTATGACTTTGCAATTTATACAAGCTCGTTTGTCATCTCTTCTAGTAAAGACAAAATCAATCTGGTTAGAGTGTTGCCAACTACTGAAAATAAATAAGTGTGATTATCTCTTTCTAAGAAGGTATTGACTATCATGAGGGCATAAGCAATAGCGAAATTCAATATTTCTCCTTCTTGGTTTCTATCGTCATATCCAAAACCACCGTGCACTCTCTTAAACTCCCCACTAGTTGTACTAATACGACCGTTGAAATCTTCTCTTATAAAAAGTTCCCCGCTACTAGGCACATCTCTAACCATGATAGCTAACTCTTCTCAGAAATTTCTCTTGACAGCTTCACTTAGGCCTACTTGTGGGCATAAACACTATTGACGTTCAGAACCAAATCACCAACTACCAGCTTGACTAGGATGATCATATTACTTTTTCTTCTAACGTCGACCGCTCTATTTTAAAGGTTCTTGTCAATTGAGATGTCTACCCCTTCTTATTACATTCTTTTTCCGTGTATCATAACTTGAAGCCTATGTTCTCCACCTCCTTCGCCTCTGCCAATTTGATCTCCTGAACGCATAAGATATTTACACGTCTCCGGTCATAATATCAACTATCTCTCTTAACTTTCCTGTGAAGGATCCTACATTCCAACTACCTGACCGAATTATACTTTCATCGACTAGCTTTCTTGCCCCTCGCATCCGTCGAGTAACCCCTCGCATCCGTCGAGTAACGTGCGAAGATCCTTGTTCATTTATCATTACATTGGGACGCCAATGTAGCGCGCCACTAAGGGAGTTGCGACCCAGCCATTGCCTATATATCATCATACCCGAGCCTCGATACGACGCGTCATTAAGGGAATGACAACCCAACCCTTGCTCAGTTATCACCATATCCAAGTCTCGATATGACGCGTCGCTAAGAGGGTTATGCCACAACGAAATTTAATCAAGTTTCATTTCCATAAGAGATACTATGGTTTTTATGTTGGCTCGCCAAACCTATCACAACCCTCATCTTTTATCCTGCCGTGAGACACATCGCATAGATAACTACACATATGGAAGTTACAAAGCATAAATGCAAATATTTATGTTCTGTTTCTAAATTCATACATATGGATCAATTCATCAATGTTGAAATATTATAATTTCAACATTCAGCAAGCTGATTATTTTCATAATAATAACTCAAACGTCAGCGAACAGCTCTTTAATTCAAACAAAACAAACAGCTTCACATCAGAATTTTCTGGTTCAAAGAGTAAGCAATAATCAACAACTATTACCATCGAATGAGTACAACTAGCACTACATCATCAAAACACTTGTTTTATTGAATAATATACAATTAAAACTTAGCGTTTTATCATACTGTTACAATCATTCAAACAATAGAAACAAGTATTTTGTTAAGCACAGCAAGATGCAAATAAAATTAAACTCATTCAAAAAAGATCATCACAGGCTACACTTTCTTTTGCATCGTGTGGCAATTCTGATGAACTTTTGAAGGTTAAACTGCCAGCAGATCTTCTATCACTTCTACTATGCTTTTTATCAAGTGTGGTTTCTACACGTGATAATATTGGAGGTGCCGTAGCTTTAGTTCCTGCCTTCCAGCCTAGTAGAGGATCGGAGGCTCGGTAGACTGTTACCTTTATAGGAGAAAACAATTACATTTACAATGCAGAATTCATAGAGTGGATAAATAAATAAAAATTGAAAAGTGTTTTGATATCATCAATCATCATAATATCTTGTAAATAAATATGCATTGGTGAAAGTTGGAAACTTCTTTTTGTTGATGAAACGATATGATTGCTACCATTCACCTCATTTATGAGAATATTATAGATCAAAATCAAATTCATATATTGTGCTAAAGTGCAAAGCATTACCATTTCACAGAACAATGTCGTCGGTGAAATCATCACAAATGTATTGTAGCCACGTACTTCACCAAATTTATATGTTTTATATGTTGAAGAAATATGAATCTGTGCATTGCATATGTACAAATGTTATTGAATTTATATTCCGGTTCCTTTCTCGATGGCACACAGAAATCACTTAAACTCGTATTTATGATTCAATCTGCAAATATTAGAAACTAATATTTCTATTCTATTGTTGCGATTTAGTATCTCTACTGAATTTGCACAAGTCATTTTACTACAACGTGCTTTTCGTACAGCATTGTGACATATAACTGAGCAGCACCTAGCAATCAAAATCCTAAGGCACAATGATTTCAATCTACCTTAGTGATATTTAACGGTTGATGAGCCCTTGATTTAATATACATCTTAGACATTTGTCTTTTCGTATTTAAGGTTAAGACTGTTTTGTGTTGATACGGATATGATTACTCACAACAGAGATCAAAACTAAATCGATACCACTAGTAAAAGTTCGATTTATGTTGCTTAAAAATTCTATTAAAACATTCACTGAAACTTTTGTAAACAACAATTCATTATAGTTCTGACTTGTTAAATAACTGAAAATGTCATACATCCCTTTATTTTAAAAATTATTGCTTAAATACTCACTCCCATTATTTATCTATTTTTTATATCCTTATAGTTAACATCATCTACAACCCTATCTTTGATCACGTCTTGATTGTTGATCTCACCATCACAATTATCTGCAACCTCTTCTACCACACCAATCAGTTCTCAAAAGCCGCACCTTTTAGCATCCACCTGAAATCCTTCGGTTGCCATTTGTAGATGATCAAATTCCAACTATCTTTGATCTGAATTGCAAATTTCAATCACCACAGATGTTACACCAAGGGAACTGCCGCTAATCGACTCCACATAAAGAGCCACATTTGATGGCATTTTTGACCACCAAGAAAGATGTTAAATAAGAGACTGTTGGAGTATACCAAAATTCATCAGGTTTCAATGTGCACAACCTTCCATGAGTTTTTTTTGGCAGAAATATTAGATTTTTAGCAAAGCAATACTCATGTATATTACATGTATCTCCCAATGCAAGTATTTTGCATATATTACCAACACAACCTAAAAATCGCTAGGCAGACACTATACGATGGATTTAAACTAGAGAACAACCGTCTAGGTGGGAATTAGCCGGAACTAGACTTCTTTTATAAAACTATTTTATTTATTTATTTTACAATTTAATAGTTATATTTTGAAATGTGTTCTTATATACTGAAATTATATCTTTCCATTTTTAAGGCAAACACAAAATCAGAATTATATTTTAAAATGAGATTTCATGTTGTTTAACACGCTTTTTTTTGTGAATTTAAATACAGTGTACCGGAAACCTTACGATAATAAACTATTTTTGTATATTCATGCAAACAACAGTAAATGCAATCTGGAAGCTTTAGAGAAGCAGCATAAAAACTTCATCCTTGAAGGTTGGCAAAATGATATCTAAAATAGACAAATATAGGTGAACCCAGACGGACCTAGATAAAACTAAGTGAACCCAGGCAGAATCAGGTTGCATGCAAACCCAAGAAAGTCTAGGTGAATCCAAGAGCAAAGCCGGGTTCTAAGAGGACCCAGACACCGCTTAGAACAAGCGCCCAGCCTCTTAATCGAGGCAACATGCTCCACCTAATGCCCAGGCACCCGGCACCGCCTAATCTAACTTATACATTGATGAGTGCAACATAAAAAAATTGCAGTTATTCTCTCTTATTACACAACAATAAAGGTTGGCAGTTTAAAGACAATAACTGCACTGTAATATTTGTGCAATAAATATTTACTTCGCAGTTATTTTGCACAGTATGACAATTTCTATGCACAACAAATGTTTGGACAACAAACTGCAAACTGGAAGCATTTTTTAAACATATACATTGCAATTTTTTTTACATATATTTCATCCAGAGTTTGAAATTCATTAAACATTTTAAAAATATTGGATTTAATAATGAATGAGAAGAAAAGTACTGTTGATACACGAAGATTTTGATCAATGACAATGAGCTTCAACAAATAGGAAGAAAATGCAAAAGCTAGAAGAAGATAGATGAAGAGCAAAATATAAACATTAGTATGATTTTCTATGTGTCTTACTCTAGATTATTTGTTAAAATCTATCCTCAAGAGATTTGCACGAACATTAGAACACATTCATAAAAACTTCATTCTCATGTTCACTGTGCATACTTTTATACTTCAGTCGACTGAACAGACATGGCCAGTCGACTGAAACTGTACACATATACAAAATTGTACAGTTTCAGTCGACTGAATTACCTGTGCAGTCGACTGAAATTGTTCCTGAAAATTTTTCTTTGTATTTTCAGTCGACTGAATCTCCTGCTCAGTCGACTGAATTTAAACCTGCGAATTTTCTCTGAAAAGACACCTTCTTCTTCCCAAGAGTTGCAACCATTCATCAATGGAAATAGAAGCATCTCTTGTTTGCAACCTTTGACAACTTATGCACCTCTTCTACAAGTATATATACATGATTCTAACATCATTTAATTCACCGAATTCTCTTGCTTTAATCTTACTATTCTCTTGTTCATATTCTCTAGATATTCTCAAAACAATCACCAATCTATTGCTTGAATCACTGTTTTTGTTTATAACATTCTTTTGATTCATAGCAATTCACATTTCCTAAATCTTCACAAACACATTGCATATTCTCGAGGATAAGATTATAGGAATATTGTACTACATTAGACTCATTAGTGTTGACAAGAACACAACAAGTCGAATATTGTATTTTAGTAATTGAGTTGAAGTCCTCTTCGGTAGTTGAGGCAAAAATCCCGTTCGGTTGTTCGGGTAAGTTGTAAACCTATTCATCCGGGTGAAGTGAGTGTATTAGTTAGTGAAATTCCTAAGAGGAGCTTAGGAACTGGACGTAGGACGAGAGGACCGAACCAGTATAAAAGTCTTGGTGTCTCCTTACATTTACCTACTTTATCTACCTAGACTATTTCATTATTCCATATTATACGATCCTACCGCATAGCCCTCTCTTTCAATTAGTATCAGAGCTTGGCCGTCCCATAACCATAACACCGTTATTAGACATATTGGTAATATGGAAAATAACGCAAGCACAAGCACAACATCTGCTTATAGTTTTACATTTGCGGAAGGACAATCCACCCAAAGAGCTCCTCTATTCAATGGACTAAACTATAACTATTGAGCTACAAGGATGAGAATTTATATGCAAGCAACAAGTTTCGAAGCCTGAAATGCTACTCAAGCAGAGTTCATTGTACCTACAACCGATTATCCTACATGGACACAAACTCAAAAGAATGAAGCAAGTGCAAATGCTAAAGCTATGAATATGCTTTTTTGCGCCCTGGACAGAAATGAATTCAACCGTGTTAGCATATGTACTACTGCATATCAGATATGGGAAACACTTAAAGTCATACATGAAGGCACAAACAAGGTTAAACAGACAAAGATATCCATGTTGAAGAATCAATTCCAAAACTTTAGAATGCGACAAAATGAATCCATCAATGACATGTACTCAAGATTTCAAGACATTCATCATGCTCTAATCGGACTAGGAGAAAGATACACGGACTTTGACATTGTGTCTAAAATTCTAAATTCATTCACTGATGAATGGAAGAGAAAAGTACTAGCAATCGAGGAAGCAAATGATTTATCTACAATGAAACCAGAAGAATTGATTGGAAATCTTATGTCATATGAAGTAAATATGCAAGCTAAAAAGGATCAAGCTCAAGAAAGAAAGAATATTGCTTCTCATGCGGAAAAGGAAGAATCAGAGTCTGAAGATGAGGATCTAGCATTTATAGCCAAAAATTTCAAGAAATTCCTAAAGTATAGAAAAGGAAACAAAAACGGATTCAAAAAGAATTTCTTGAACAAACCATCATCCTCAAATATAGAATGCTTCAATTGTCATAAGAAAGGACATATGCAAAAAGATTGTCAAGAACAAATGAAGGAAAATCAAAAAAACTTCAACAACAAAAACAAGAAGGATAAATTCAAAAAGAAGGCATTTTATGTAACATGGGACGATTCAGATTCATCATCATCCGAAAGTGATAGTGATAGCGACAATGAACAAGCAAATGTATGCTTCATGGCTCAAGAATCTGAGGTAAATAATTTAACTTTCGACGATTTAATTGAAGTAAACACTGAACTCTTAAGCACAATAAAAATTCTTAAAAAGAAAATTAAAGAAATTCGTGAAAATCAAAACAAAGCTGAGTTTGAGAAAGATATGTTAAATGATGAAAAGAAAATTCTTGAAGAAGAACTTGAAAAAATTCAAGAATCTTATTCAAATTCGAAAACTCAATTATCACTTTTAAGTCAAGAAATTGAAACTCAAAAATTAAAGAATGATATAATTATTTCTGAAAATCATGATTTAAAAACTAAAATTAGACAAGTTGAGTTAGAAAATAATAGTCTTCAAACTAGATTAGTGAGCATCACTAAAAATGTTTCTAACTTTAACAAAGGAAGAGAAAATTTATCTAAGATTTTAGAAAATTCTCAATTCTCTTCAAATAAACATGGATTAGGATATAATAAGGAGTCAAAAATTCCTAAAAAGAAAAATACAAATTTTAAAAGGAATATGGATTCAAAACGACAAAAATTAATTAAGAAACCTATTAAAACAAAAGTACAAAACAAGGTAGTTATAATTTGGGTACCAAAAACTAACAATGTATTAATAAGAAATAAATATATTAAAACATTTATGGATAATGTTCATCATAATAAAAACTATATTTATAAAAAGGACACTAAACCAAACTGGGTTTGGTTTCCTAAAACTCTAACTTCTTAGGACCCTATTAAAAAGTGGGTACCAATAATCTCGTATTTATTTTCAGGTCCCGCTTAAAAAGAAGAAATGGATATTAGATAGTGGTTGTTCAAAACACATGACCGAAGACAAAGATATGCTTACAAACATCACATACTTTGATGGTGGCTCGGTTACCTTCGGAGACAATTCAAAAGGCTATATCATTGGCAAAGGAGATGTGAACAATTACGGTACATCAAATTTACCTTTTATAACAAATGTTTCATTAGTTGAAAATTTAAAACATAATCTACTTAGCATAAGTCAATTATGTGACAAAGGTTTTAAAATAACTTTCTCGAATAATAAATGTAGTATTTTTGATCAAAACCAAAACATTTTTGGGCAGAAGCAGTTGTTACTGCATGTTATGTATTAAATAGAATTTCAATTAGACCTTTAACTAAAAATACTTCTTATGAACTATTCAATAATAAAAAACCAAATATATCTTATTTTAAAATATTTGGATCAAAATGTTTTATTTTAAATACAAAAGATCAACTAGGAAAATTCGATTCAAAAGCTGATGAAGGAATTTTCGTAGGATATTCTGAACGAAGTAATGCATATCGAGTATTTAATAAACGAACAAACTTAATTGAAGAAACTTTACATATATCTTTTGATGAAAACTTTAATAAAAATTTAAATATAAAAGATGATGAAGAATTAATAAATATAGAAGAAATAAACCCTGAAAATAATAATGAACTAAGATCTCCTCCTAGAATATTACGAGATCATCCAACTCAAAATATAATAGGAGAAATAAATTCTCAAGTTAGAACAAGAAATCAACTAAATCAAATGAGTCATGTGGCTTTCATTTCATCTATAGAACCTAAAAATCCAAAAGAAGCATTAACAGATGATTATTGGATTATCGCAATGCAAGAAGAATTAAATCAATTTGAACGTAACAATGTTTGGGAATTAGTTCCCCGTCCTAATAATCAATCAGTAATTGGAACAAAATGGATTTACAAAAATAAAGTAGATGAACAAGGTAATATAACAAGAAATAAAGTAAGACTAGTAGCACAAGGGTATAATCAAGAAGAAGGTATTGATTTTGAAGAAACATTTGCTTCCGTTGCAAGATTGGAAGCAATACGTATACTATTAGCCTTTGCTTGTTTTCACAATTTTAAACTTTACCAAATGGATGTTAAAAATGCATTTTTAAATGGTTTCTTTTAGAAAATGTATATGTAGAACAACATCCGTTATGTATACATGAAAAATATCCGGATCATGTATTTAAATTAAAGAAAGCACTATATGGTCTTAAACAAGCTCCTCGTGCTTGGTATAAAAGACTTAAAAGTTATTTATTAAACTCAGGATTTAAAATTGGAAAAGTAGATCAAACACTTTTTATTAAAAATACTGCCAAAGATATTTTAATAATTCAAATATATGTATATGATATTATTTTTGGTTCAACAAATGAAAATTTGTGTAAAGAATTTTCAGATATAATGACTAATGAGTTCGAAATGTCTCATATGGGAGAACTATCATATTTTCTCGGACTTCAAATCAAACAATTAACAAATGGAATTTTTATAAACCAAGAAAAATATTGTGATAATTTAATAAAACGATTTGGTATGGAAAACACTTCTGCTAAACCTACTCCTATGAGTACCACTACACATCTCGATCGAGATGAAAATGGCAAAAGTATAGATCAAAAATTGTTTAGAAGTATGATAGGTTCTTTGCTCTATTTAACCGCTAGTAGACCTGACATAATGATGAGTGTTTGTTTATGTACACGTTTTCAATCCGATCCTAAAGATTCACACTTAAGAGCAGTAAAACGAATAATGCGATATCTTAACCAAACTAAAGATTTCGGTCTTTTCTATCCAAAGGAATGTTCGTTTGAGTTAGTGTCATTCAGTGATGCTGATTTTGGTGGATCCCGAACGGATAGAAAAAGTACAAGTGGTACTTGCCATTTCATTGGAAAATCACTTGTGTCTTGGTTTAGTAAGAAACAAAATTGTGTCTCACTTTCCACATGCGAAGCAGAGTATATATCAGCTGCTTTAGCACACAAGTTATATATATGCAACAAACACTTAAAGATTTTAATATAAATTTAACAAATTCTACAATATATTGTGATAATACAAGTAACATAAACTTATCTAAAAATCCTGTTAAACACTCTCGTACAAAACATATAGATATTCACCACTATTTTTTACGAGACAATATCGAAAAAGGAATAATTAATTTAGAACATATTTCTACCGAAAATCAAATTGCCGATATATTTACTAAACCTCTATTAGAAAACTCCTTTATAAAACTTCGACAAGAATTAGGTATAATATCCTTTAAAGATATCAATTAAATATAATTTTAAAATATTTAATCATTTCAGTCGACTAAAAAAATCTGTCAGTCGACTGAATGAAAATATACAATATTTTTCAGAAATGTTATATGTTACATTATGTAATTTTTAAACCACACGTTTTAAAACTGAATTATTAATATGAACCATACTTTTCTATCAACATTCTCCTAACCACTAAATCATTGTGCGGTTACAAATTTTAAAATAAATTATAACCTTTAGTTATTTAGTAAAGCTCGACTATAAATAAACTCAATTTTTTTTATTTTTTTCACATCTCGATCTTACAATTAAAAGCTTAATCAAATTTCAATACAAAATGTCGTCAAACAACTCCTTCTCTCCAATCAATATCACCTCGTCAGTTGATAACACTCCAACATCACCAAAACTTCCCACACCAACACCAGCACATGAGCCGGTTTACAAATGGGAAAATTATCGTACTGGTTTCACACCAGAATCTAAAAAGGCAAAACGAGGACTATTTATTTCCCCTGACACAAAAAGAAAGATTGATGAAATTCATCACTTTCAACAACAACAAATAGATCTTCAACGAGAGCTATACTTCGAGCAAAAAGTTACGGCAAGACGTTTGAGTTTTCTAGAACAAATCGGTTTACGCTTCTGTGGATCAAAGAAGAACGAAGTGGCTGAACTCCTACCTCGCCTGTTAGCTCACTTGATCCATCTTCATCTTATCGTACACCAGTTGATCCTGTGAATCATTGGATGTCTCCTAAGACTCCTCAATATAGTCCAAATTCATGGGATATAAATTACATGAAGAATGAAGAAAAGAAGACTCCAAGTCCATCCCCAAAGAAATAGTTGAATTTTGAAATATTTATATCAATATTTTTGTAACTATTCCTTTAAATAAATTGTATAATTTCAACAATTAACTGAAACAACAACATTGCATGTTTCAGTCGACTGGATTCCTCTGCTTAGTCGACTGAAAATATGAGAGAAAATAATATATGCAAAGTTCAGTCAACTGGAAACATCTGCACAGTCGACTGAAAATTCAACAGAAAATTTCAGCAACAAAATTCAGTCGACTGAATGTACTGCTCAGTCGACTGAATCTATCACAGAACACTTCGGCCTTTGATTCAGTCGACTGAACAGAATATTCAGTCGAATGAACACTGCTTCCCAGGCAGAATTTTCCCTTTTAACCACCAAAAATTACCATACCTATTCACTTTTACCTCCTACAAACCTTCTTCCCCAAATCTATTCGAAACCCTAGCTCTCAAATTCCTCAAAATCAAATCAATTTTCACCAAAATGGCACCAAAAAGATCAAGAGCCTCATCTTCTTCATCCTCCGAGCCAATTGATGCTCAAATAGCACAATGGCTTTATGATGGAACCGCTGTCACTCGATGGAACAAGATGAAGAATTCTCGAATTTTTGAGCATTCTTTCGTTGATTTTCAAAGCTTTCAAACCTACAACCTTCAAGCATTAACAGATCCGGAAGGTTTGACTCCACTTCTAGATTTGAAAAGAAATGATCATGCCATTAATCATGTAATGGTAAAATTATTTTATGTTAATCTTAATCTTGGACACCAAACTCCAAGAAATCCAAACAATAGTGTTTGGAGTATGGTGTGTGGAAAGAAAGTTTGGTTCTCCTTGGATAGAATAGCACACATTTTAGAATCCCCAAATGTTGCAAGAAAGCTCGAGGAGATAGATTTCAACCCACACATTCGTGACAACATCAACCATCGATTTATGGAGGATAATATCAACTTTAGGGATTTTAAGTCCACCTCCCTTCAACCTATGGCAAGAATTCTCCATAAAGCCCTAATGAGAACAATTACACCTCGTACGGGATCGTACGAAATTGTCTACCAAAATAACTATCGAGCACTATATGCTATTTTTGGCAATATACAAGTTAATTGGGTACAGCTTATTCTTGATGAGTTTCTCACTTTCAACAATGGCAAAATGCGCACTATTTACTTTGGAGAGTACATCATGCGACTTCTCCTAAATGTCGATACGCCATTACCTGAATCAGAGAATACAATGGTCCATCAGATTAACCATCGGACCATAAGCCTAATGCAACTCCCATCTCGACCTCCTCGCATAATATCACTTGCCGAAGGGAAGCAAGGCATCAAGAACAACAACAACAACAACAACCTCCTCAACCTCGCCACGAAGAACATCTCGAGCAAGATGATGAAATTCGTCTTGTTGACCCAAGCTTCACTACCAACCAATCCTTGGGGATATTGTCAAGAAATCAACAAATTCTTGACACTCGTCTTAAAAAGGTAGATCATAAGCTTGATAAAATCAAAGGATTCTTCAACAAGCTTTGGGATGCAATCTCATGCACAAGCACCACTACTGCTTCAACATCTCGCGGCAAACGTCCGGCACCCACGTTTACATGGACGACATCCGAAGAGCTTACAAGTAGCAGCGCAAGCGGAGCTAGTTGTGGCCAAGGAGGAAGAGCACCTAGACCACCAATAGGAGGACCCGTCATACGTGAACCAACTGGAAGGGAAGGTTCATATGACTGGGATAAGGATGAGTGATTTTGTTGTTTTGATGTCTATTTTTAAACTTTCTAATAGCTATTTTATGCTTGACTGTCATAACATTTTTATTTCTCTTAGTTCATGCTTATATTCTCTATGATTTAGTGATTGTTTTGATATATTATTACTGCTGTTAGTTCTTCCTTTTTGTCGATGACAAAGGGGGAGAAAATCTATGGTACTAACTTTGTTTTGTAGAAAAGATAGTGCATACATTCAGGGGGAGAAAGTAAGTATATACATCTCTACAAAAGTATTGTCATTAATCAAAAAGGGGGAGAATGTTGATACACGAAGATTTTGATCAATGACAATGAGCTTCAACAAATAGGAAGAAAATGCAAAAGCTAGAAGAAGATAGATGAAGACCAAAGTATAAACATTAGTATGATTTTCTATGTGTCTTAGTCTAGATTATTTGTTAACATCTATCCTCAAGAGATTTGCACGAACATTAGAACACATTCATAAAAACTTCATTCACATGTTCACTGTGCATACTTTTATACTTCAGTCGACTGAACAGACATGGCCAGTCGACTGAAACTGTACACATATACAAAATTGCACAGTTTCAGTCGACTGAATTACCTGTGCAGTCGACTGAAATTGTTCCTGAAAATTTTTCTTTGTATTTTCAGTCGACTGAATCTCCTGCTCAGTCGACTGAATTTAAACCTGCGAATTTTCTCTGAAAAGACACCTTCTTCTTTCCAAGAGTTGCAACCATTCATCAATGGAAATGGAAGCATCTCTTGTTTGCAACCTTTGACAACTTATGCACCTCTTCTACAAGTATATATACATGATTCTAACATCATTTCATTCACCGAATTCTCTTGCTTTAATCTTACTATTCTCTTGTTCATATTCTCTAGATATTCTCAAAGCAATCACCAATCTATTGCTTGAATCACTGTTTTTGTTTATAATATTCTTTTGATTCATAGCAATTCACATTTCCTAAATCTTCACAAACACATTGCATATTCTCGAGGATAAGATTATAGGAATATTGTACTACATTAGACTCATTAGTGTTGACAAGAACACAACAAGTTGAATATTGTATTTTAGTAATTGAGTTGAAGTCCTCTTCGGTAGTTGAGGAAAGAAATCCCGTTCGGTTGTTCGGGTAAGTTGTAAACCTATTCCTCCGAGTGAAGTGAGGGTGTTAGTTAGTGAAATTCCTAAGAGGAGCTTAGGGACTGGACGTAGGACGAGAGGTCCGAACCAGTATAAAAGTCTTGGTGTCTCCTTGCATTTACCTACTTTATCTACCTAGACTATTTCATTATTCCATATTACACGATCCTACCGCATAGCCCTCTCTTTCAAGTACAACATGTCAGGGTTGTCACGCAGGTTGGAAATGGGATGACGGTTTGAAAATGAAATAGCCCCACATCGCTAAATAACTTAGAGATGGAAAGCTTGATCCGGTGTTCGAAACTCAACACAACACTGATATTAACATCATTTTGATCATCAATTCTATAGACGAGATTTTATGGCATGTGCAACGCACGTGAATATAAAAAATTCTTATATAATAATCAAACTTAAAACTCTTACGTAGACTGCATAAAAATAAACTGGAAAATATAAGTAATTTTTTTTAATTATTTTTATTGGAATAAAGCTTTGAATTTGTAACTTTATTTACATTCCAAAATTTCTATTTGAAATAGATGTTAATATTTTTTCTTTGTGAATTTTGAACTCCTGACCGTCTGTTTGCAGATAAGAGTATTTTTGAAACTTGACGATTGGACTAAAAGATTGTTTTTCTATTTCAATTATTAATAAAGATATAAAAAGATTGACTTGTTCACATTGTCTTCATGGAAGGGTGTAAGGATCATGTTTTTTTTCCTTTCCAAATAAGGACCTAACTGATAATCCCCTTAAATTAACATAGTACATAGTAATAATCTTTTTTATTCCTTTTTTAACTAAACATTGTTCCATGGTATCGTTATAATATAGTCAATGCAGACCATGAAAGGTGACATGAAATTGTGGTCATGATATATAAAGCTGGGATGGAAGTAGTAACTTGCAAAATAAGTCAAATATTAAAAAAAAATGTTAATGCGTTCTCATAGGGCACACAATAAGATTGTGCATTTACATTAACAATCTTATCCTTTGTGTATTTTTATGATATTAACATAGAAGTTAAGGCGCAAGACGTGAGCCTTGGGATTTTTTGTGCGACTTTCATACAAGTGTGGGCTTTTTTGATGGGAAAAAACTGCAATATAAAATACTACTAAAAATGATAAATTTAGTGTTGATAACCATATTGTGCAAATAAAAAAAATAGATTAATAGTTACGAAGTCACAAATGGTAATTCGAAACTAAAATGATCACAAATTCAAGTTTCAACATCAAAAACATAGAAGTTATAAGTCATAACAACAATAACAAAAGGCTAGAAATGATAAAAAAAATTCAAGTTCAACTTCTACTAATCACAAATCCCAACTATCCTCATCATCCTCCAAACCATTCTCCTCTAAGTCGTAGTTTTCCTCCTTCGACTCATATTCAAAATTCTCATCCTCCGAATTATCATCAATAGTAGCTTCTTCTTCATCTTCAACATAACTAGGTTGCATAGCAGAGTTGAAGCCTTTTCTTTTCCTTTTGATTTGGCAATGACATGTTGCCAAGTCATGTGCAGCCTTTCTCTCGCTTCGGAAGCGCGTCACATCCATGTCAATGTATTTCATTCGAAAACCAACTCATTCTCAACCTCAACATTCGAATTATCTCTTTCCACGTGGCCGGTCATCCACTCATTTGAAGCATCAATATCTTCCAAAATAACTGGATCAATCAAATCCCTTCGCCTAAAGCGGTTCTTCAAATTTTGATTGTACCTGATAAACACTAGCTTTTATAGTCTTTCATGCTCAAGTCTATTACACTTCTTGTTATGGATATAATTAAAAAAAATACAAAGCAATATGTTTAAAATTTAAAGATACGAACAAGTAGAATTAGCACGGAGCGCTATGCAAAAAACTAACATGCTAAAAAATACTCTAATTTCTCTCGCAGTCGGATGCACTACAAGTCAAACTTAAAAAATTTATCGCAAACTTTTGAAGTGCAGGGGTTGAATTTCCATATAAGCTCCACCACTCGGCTAAGGAAAAAGTATAAACTAATCAATATTACTTATTCAAAAAATTAGCAATGTTATTTATGATGTGAAATGTAAATATAAACCGATGCTTACCAGAGGATTGTGTCTCTTGATTTGATTGCCAAGTTAATACCAAATTGTCCTTCCACTTTCTTATATAAAGTCAATTCATCCATCATCTTCTCTTGCTTATCTTCGGAAATAAGTCTATCGACACATTTGTACAATCCACATGTCACTTCTTCATCATGCTCAATGGAAGGATCTTTGTAGAAGAATTGCGGATTGAGAAAATAGCCCACTGAACATGAACATCCTCATGTTGTTCTACGTGTAACTCCAAATGTCACCAATTCCTTGTTTTCATTGAACATCCTCATCATGTTCAAGACACCACTATGGTTATAAATAAATTCCGAAAGAGCAACTCCTTTTTAATTGTGTTTCCCACCTTATTTATTTTTCCAATATCCTCAAGAATAAAATCAATGCAATGAGCCGTATAAGGAGTCCAATATAATTTTTTTTTACCATTAGCAACTTACCTAAATAATAAAAAATAAAAATATGAATTTAATTAGTTTCAAATTTCAACAAAGTTGAGTAATTATTAATTAAAATGTTATAAATAGATATTTAAAAGTAGAATTCACCCCCTAATTTAAAATTAATTCCATTATCCGTTATAACTTGAACAACATTCTCCACGTCAATTCTTTCAACAAACTTATCGAGCAACTCAAATATCCTCTCTACCGATATTGAAATAAGAGAACGCATCTATGGATTCCACAAACATTGCCCTTAATGAACAATTTACTAAAAAGTTAATCGACGTTCTTCCATTTTGATCCGTCCATCCATCCGACATAATGGAGCAACCATATTTCACACATTCGGCTTTATGCCCTTTCATTAATTCATTTGTATAATCCAACTCTTTTTTTAGCAATGGAACTCTCAATTCATGATAACTTGGAGGCTTTAGATTAGATCCATATCTACCAATTGCTTCAACCATGTCCTTAAATGAATCCATACGAGAAACATTAAATGCAATACCAGCTTGATAAAAAAACGAGCAATATATTGATTGGTTCTAGCTCTCAATTCTTTATCACATGCATCATTTATATTTGATTGCCTCAACTTAGACGATCCTAAAATTTTATCACTTTGGTTTGATGTCTTGTTAATCATGTACATAGTTATCTAACTCATTGCTCGCATAAGCTTCAAAAGTATCTGTCTTTCTACTGTTGTTTACTAGCCATAGCTTTCAATAAAATAGTTCTCACTTTGGGTGGACATTTAGGACAAACGCTTGCATTTCTAAAACATCTGATTTGATGTTGTTTTGCTCTATTTATTTCTCCCGAAGTCACTTTCAAGCAATACATGCAAGTCACGCTATTAGGGTTGTTTTCATCCGCCAAAAAATTATAATTCCATCCAACATAACTAAATTCTAAATTAAAATATAACTAAATATGAAATTTAAAACATAACTAAAACGCAACTCTTTAAATTTTAAAACATAACATTAAATTTTAAAAACATAACTAAATTTTAAATTAATACATAACTAAATTTAAAATTTAAAACATAACATAACTAGAATTTTAAATTAAAACATAACTCTTTAAATTTTAAAACATAACTCGTTAATTTTTAAAACATAACTAAATTTTAAAATTAAATCAAGACACAACCAAATTTAAAACATAACTAAAAACAAAAACATACTCTTTAAATTTTACAACATAACTAAAAACAAAAACATACTCTTTAAATTTTACAACATAACTCATTAAGTTTTAAAACATAACCAAATTTGAAATTTAAAACATGAGTTAACATAACTAAAATTTTAAACTAAAACATAACTCACTAAATTTTAAAATATAACTCATTAAATTTTAAAACATAACTAAATTTTAAATTGAAACATAGTTAAATTTAAAATTTAAATCATATTTATAAACTGTAACATAACTCATTAAATTTCAAACTAAATTAACCAAATTATCTTAAAAGTTTAAATTAAATTTTAAAGTTTTAAACTAATTAAAATTAACTTCATAATTTATATTTTAAACTACTTATAATCTAACTTAAAAGTTCATATTAAAAAAACGTAATTAATATTTAATACTACTGCAGTTAAAAAAAATACCTGAGAGGAAAATTGGCGGCAGCGGCGGCAAAGGAAAGCTGGGGCGGTGGCGGCGCTGTATGAGGCGGTGTGGTTGCTTTTTTTGTTCGAGATTCATTTATAATTTGAAACCCTAAACAGCTCGTCGACCAAGTCGATTTCAAAAACAGGTCGGGTTACAGGTCGCCTGCAAAAATAAGAGCTGCTAGTCGAGATGCGTCTAATGGAGCCTCGGTGCCTAAAAAAAAAGCGCGCTTTTTGCGCTTTTGGTGCGCCTCCGCTAGGGGAGGCGCCTCGGCACCTGACAAGGCGCAAGAAGTGCGCCTGCGCCTTAGTCGCGCCTAGGCGCGCCTAAGCGTGCGCCTTAACAACTATGGATACTTATATGTTGTAGTTTTGAGTTTTCAATTGTTACTGTTTTCGACGATTTTTTTTTTTTTTGCATTTGTTAGTGGGTTTTTGCGTAAATATTAGAAAAGGAAACCAAATACTCCGAACATTCAATCAACTACTAGACAGGCAAACTTAAATTCCCATGTTATGACAACAATCAAGTCGGATTTATGACTTCCTTCATAATTAGTTCATCTTACATAACTGCAACTGACTGGGTCTACAACGTTTGTAATTAATTGATCTAAGATACAACAAAAAATAATTAAGAACATAAAATCTCCATTAGTTATTTAGATGCATTAGAGCACGTTTGACAACAACTTATTTGAAACTGCTTAAAAGAAGATTTGAATAGTAACTTCTAAGTAGTTATAAATAGTGGTTTTCAAGCAAAAGCATTTGGATGCAGTTTGATTTTTAAGTTAAAATAAGTAAAATAATTGTCGAAACTAGTTATAAAATATGTCCAATAAGCAACAAATTATTGCTTTCAATATTTTAACTTATTAGTTACTTATATAAACTACCTATAAGGAGTTGTCAAACACTTGAATTACACAAGCGACTTATAAGTAGTTGTCAAACGTGCTCTTACTTGTATTCATTTAGAAAACTGAATCGTTATATATTCACAATGAAATATTTAGATAAAAATACGTGCATGCAGGGTACTTAATATCCATGCTTTACTTCTAAACGTGTCATTTCACATTCAAAGCAAAAACTCATATTAGACCCTAATTTCCTAATAAACTTAGAAAAAAAGCAACCCTTTTACTTCGAATTTCGATTCCAGACTCGGAATCATGAGAAGCGGACAACGCCGCCTCAACTGAATCACCTGAAAGTAACATATCTAGCACCGTCATTCGAACCGATTCGAGTGCGAGAGATCTGGCCGAATATTTCGAACCGAGATTTGAGCTCCATAACAGTGCAATCAGAAGGCATACCCGTTGCTACAACAAGCGGAGGAGACGAAGAAGAAGATGAATTGAAGGAATCGTCATTGTTGACTACGTTGTTGGCGTGTGGATGTGGACGAAGTCGTTTGAATACAGAGACTTTTTTGACATTTGTTTTTACGGTTTCTTCTTCTTCTATCCATGGCCGTTTTGAATTAGGGAATTTCTAGATTTGGGCGGAGGAGGGAGGAAAAAGCTTGGGTGGCTATGTATGTTTTTATTGATTCAACCGCCGCTGCGCCGTGGAAAAACGGCTTGAGTTTTCAAAAAAATATTGATTCAACGGGTTTTGCAATTTGCACTATATTGGGCCTGTACTTTTGTATGTTTTTTAAAAAGGTTGGACCATATACGGACTCTACCTGCTAACCATAGTTAACTTTTTGAGCAATTAACATCATCATACATATCAAAGGGGAGTAATTAATAACATCATAATCATACCAATTGGAAGTAATTAACATCTATCTAATAATTCATTTGAATTGTACGGTAATTTCACGTTTGCTATGCACAATGTTAAGGTTGGGTTGATAATGTTTCTTTTTATCAGTTGTAAGACATGTTAACAATGACTCCGCTTTGCTTGAAAAGCTAATGGAAATTAAGACGTCTGACATGAGGAATGAACAAATACATGCTATATTCTTGTGGTTTATATGTTTAGTTGGATGCATCGGAAGCCAATAGATGATTTTCCAAAAATATTAATTATTTAATCATTATTTATAACTTGTACAAAAATAGATCTTTGATGATAAAAAGTTTGACATACGACTATGATCATGATATTGTTCCATAAGCACATGTGAGAATATTGATATTTGGATCTTGTGGTAAGAGAAATGATCCAGTACAACGAAAGACATGAAAATTTTGTTTGTTTTATAGGATAAACATAAAATGAGTTAATTATATTAGGATTTTGATGAGTTGTTGCATATGTATTACAAAAATTTAACAGCTACTTGAGGTTATTTGTTATTTGTTACAAACTTTGTGCCTAGGGTTTCATGGATGCCCAATAAATCTTCTCCTTCCCACATCCCTTCCTCCTTCGATTTTGACACGTTTGGCCGAAATCTTCCAATATTGATGAAGGTTTCACTCTTGTGAAATCCATAAAGGCAGGCCTTTGGCAGCAAACCAAAGCGTGCAATTTTGTTATAAACGTCAAGCTGATGTAGTTTCCACTTTGAAGAAAACAAATCATTACGTTGTTACGGTTTCACCTAAAACTAATGGCATGGTGACATCAGTACATGCTCAAACTTCAGTGGAGAATCAAAAACTAAAAAAACATGCAGATTTACCCATCAAGCCTCCAGTTATATAATCATGGAAGGAAGTTATAACGGGCAACCAAGTACCAATCTCTATAACACCTTCTAATTTTAACCCACTGGTATGAATAATCAGAAGTTTTGCTAAACTGTCAAATTCAGTTTTGAAATCGGCCCAAAAACAATGGGATAACTCTATTGTAACTTGTAGTTGGTTCTAAACCATACTACTCGTATCTAGGCATACATATCACATGTTTGGAAACCATCGGATGATTTTCATATTTTTCTCGAAGGAAAATTATTTCTGTGTCATTAAATTTAGCATAAAATAGGATTGTGATCTCGTCCTTGAAGAGAAACCTTATTTTTATAACAAAAATCTTATCATGATGAAACTGATGGGCACTTTAATCGAACTAGAACGAAGAAATTCTCCAATCGGTTTTCAGTTTGGGATTGATTACTTGGTTTACCTCTTGATTATTGGAGGAAAGAGGGTAATAGTTGCATTGCATCGATAATGTGCTTTTCTACTAAAAATGGACAAATATACAAAAGTATGGTAAAAATCTCATATGCTCGTATACTAGTGGAGGTTAATAGCGATTCGATTTTCCCCAAACGAGTGGCCATTTTGAATGAAAAGGAACAAATAACCTTAAAGCTAATTCTATTCAAACACAAATATTTACTTTACATACTTTGTATTTTCAGAATTAATTTTAGAATAAAATTTTCCATCTTCTTTGTTACAACCTTAACAATTATTTTTGTAACCAATTAAATTAAGAGGTAATTAGGGAAATGACAAACTTTAATAAAAAAAATTAGTCCTAAGGACACAAAGATTCATTTTTTGGCTGAAGGACAAACTTTGAAAAAAATTAGGCTGAAGGACAATACTAGTTCTAACTAGCATTATATTTAGTTTTTACACTATACAAAATGCTAGTTCTAACTAGCATTTGATTCAGTTTTTACACTATACAAAATGCTAGTTCTACCTAGCATTGTCATTTAGCCTAATTATTTTCAAAGTTTGTCCTTCAGCCTAAAAATAAAACTTGTTGTCCTTCAGCCTAATTTTTTTTTCAAAGTTTGTCCTTCATCCTATTTTCCACATATAACCATAAGTTATATAAAAACAAAAGGAAACATTAATATTTTTAATTATGACTTTCGCTAAAAGCTTAAAATAAAATAGAATAAAAGAGATAATAATTTTACTATCTTTTCTTTTTCTTTTTCTTTTTCTTTTTTATTTTTATGATTTTTCAAATCAACACAATTGAGATAACGATTTTTACAATAGATATTGATAGTTCTGCAAAATTAAGGATTGATATGAATTGAAAGATTGTGTTGAATTTGTTATGTTCGATTTTGATTTGAAAACTAATGTTAAAAGTAAAAAAAAATAAAGACTAATGTATAGGGAATGTAATTTTATTGAAAGATGTGGGCAGTGTTGTAATGTATACGGTGTAGGTAAAGTAAAAATGAGTGTATATTGATTTTTTTGGTGTGAATATGGTAATTCTTGGTGTTTGAATAGAATTGGCCTATCCTTAAAAAAAGCGGAGTATGAGTGGAAACCTAAAAAATTTTAGAACTCTAATAGTTTTGAACATATAGAAAATATCATGTTTTTGAAAAAGTTTAGGTTCCAAAATTCAGAGAACAAATAGAAAACACTACTGAAAATATGGATATTGATGAAGGGATAAATAATTATAATGAAAATGTTCAGCAATACCAAAATTTAATCGTACCTATGAAAATATGATATCAAATGAATTGCGTAGTTCAAAAAAATGAATGTTCATGCTTCAAATATGGACAATTTTAATCAAATAGACAAAGGAGTGTCATAGTACATGATTAAGAAGTCGGTTCCCAAAAAAGATCAATAAAACAGTCTAGTTCATAAAGCCTGCATTAAACTAAATTTGATATCCCAGTTTATACAAACAGTCTAGAAACTATTAGTAGATTGGAGATGGCCAAAATAAACAATTAAATGCAACTGAAAACTTGAAAAAAAAAATCTACCCCAACCATTTGCATACTTGTAAATGAAAAGCTCTAGAATGAAATTAATTCAATTCCTGAAACGAAAGTGGAGATTCGGACTTTACAAAATGAGAATGTGTAAAACAACACAAATCTAGGAAGAAAATGCACAATATGACAATGATAGTGTAAGTTCAGTTAGCACCAATCATATGTAGTTAAAGCACTTAATGGTTCTATAACGGTGGATGTGCAAAATGTTACAACGTGGATAACGCGATGATATAGGGGAAAATAGCGGAGGTGCAAAAGATTTCATCAGATATAAAACCAAATATTTAAATTTAATTTACTCGCATTCTCATCATTTGTATAGGAAAAAGGTGTTGAAATTTTCAGCACCCCCATCTTTCGCTATGCACACTTCATTTAGTGTAGGAGATGCAAGACTACCGAATGAAACACTTTTGGTGCCAACGTCATGATTGGATATTCCTACATCCCCTTTGGAGAACATTTATTTTTATGGCAACATTTATTATAACAAAAGGAATCACTTGTTATTACATGTTACCAATCTCATATGTGTGTTCATCTCCTTTAGGATATCTTACGATGTGAGACATATCAGAATCCAATTTACGCACCTACTCTAATATAATACGAGCCATACCTAACAGGTCTCCACCTTGGCGAGCATTTTTTAATTCAACTTGAAATTATATAGAGTCCTCAAACACTTGGATAAGGTGCTAACACCTCTCAGCAGTTTAGATTGGGTCGCTATCACCACTCAACAGTTTGGCCAAGCAGTTTTACAGAGAGTCCTCTTTTCCACGGTTGGAGTAGGCCATGTTCTAACATATAACTCCACCTTAATGAGAATCTCAAGCTCAAGCCACATACTAGAGCATACTTAGGTCAATGCTGCATCACATCGGTCGCCTTGAACCATCAACTCCGATACCATGTTGAAATTTTCGGCACACCTCCTTGCATCTCCGCTACTCGCACACTTCGTTTAGTTTAGAAAAGGAAAGATCACTGAACGAAGCTCTTTTAGTGCCAGTTTCATGATTGGATATCCCTATACCCCTTTAGAGCACATATATTTTCATGGTAACATTTATTATAACAAAAGAAATCCTTTATTGTTACATGCTACCAATCATACACACACACACACACACACTCGTCTTCTTTAGGATATCTTATAATATAGGACATATCAAAATCCAATCTATGCACCCACTCTAATACAATGTGAACCATGCCTAACAGATTTCCACCTTGGCGATCATTTCTCAATTCAACTTGAAATTATGCAGAGTCCTCAAACACTTTGATAAGGTCGCTAGCACCACTTAGCAGTTCTGATTAGGTCGCTACCACCACTCGGTAGTTTGGCCAAGTTGTTTTACCAAGAGTCATCTTTTTCATCGTTGGAGCAGGCCGCGTTCTAACGTAAAACTCCACCTTGATGAGAATCCCAAGCTCATGCCACATACTGGAGCATACTTAGGTCAATGTTGTATCATATCAGTCCCCTCGAACCATTGGCTCTAATGCCATTTTGAAATTTTCGGCACCCTCCATCTTCCGTTATACATTCACTTCATTTAATGTAGAAGAGATAAGACCACTGAATGAAGCTCTTTGGTGCCAATATCATGATTGGATATCCCTACATCCCCTCTAGAGCACACATATTTTCATGGCAACATTTATTATAACAAAAGGAATCCCTTGTTACGTGCTACAAATCTCATACATATTCTCATCTACTTTAGGATATCTTGCGATGTGGGACATATCAAAATCCAATATATGCACTCACTCTAATATAATGTGAGCCACACCTAATAAATACCCCTGGAACCATCGACTCTGATACCATGTTGAAATTTTAGACAACCCCTCGCATCTCTGCTATGCGCACACTTCGTTTAGTGTAGAAAAAGCAAGACCACTGAACAAAGCTCTTTTGGTGCCAGTGTCATCATTGGATATTCCTACATCCCCTTTAGAGCACATATATTTTCATGGCAATGTTTATTGTAACAAAAAGAATCCCTTATTGTTATATACTACCAATCTCATATATATGCTCATCTCCTTTAGGATATCTTACGATGTGGGGCATATCAAAATCCAATCTATGCACCCACTCTAATACAATTTGAGCCACACCTAAAAAAGGGATATTGTTTAATATTATATAACAATATTGAAGAATATCATGATTTTATGTGTTCCAAATTTGGTGTAGATTTCTAACTTATATTAAGCACTTATGTCTTAATGTTAGGTTTTAACCCTAACTTTGTTGATATAGTTTAAAGGAGAACTAGTTAAATCAACATTTTTATATTAATGTTGCAAAAGTATATGCTGCAAAACATTGATTTAGCGGGTGTAGCGGAAAATAATGGAGTTTAAACGTGATCTACTGGTTAATAACATTAAATTGAAAAATCCTATGGTTGAAGAGCTTTATGCGCTATAACAAGGATTTTACGGGACTTTGGAGGAGTTTTAACTACATTGTGCAAAACAAAGAGGCAATGGAAGAAATCAAAAAGATGATGCTCCATTCAAATTCAAAGCAACACGGTCACAAGATGTCATAGATAACCCTCCATGGAATAATGTGATAAACTAACTTAAATTAATAAGAAGAAAGTTCAGAAGGTCAAAGACAAATGGGGTAACTCATTCTTACCAAGAAATAAGAAGTGAGCAAACTTCCTCTTAACTCATATTAATGCTTAAATGGAAAATTAAAGAGATGAGTCATCCCCCAAACGACAAAAAAGTTATTAGTCTACTAAAAATTTAAAAAAAATCATTAATAGGCCGGTTAGAGAATCAATTTTCAGTTAGTAAAATTTCTGTATTAGCGAAAGTGACTAATGATGATTGGCAATTCAAATAATGAGAATGGAAAAGGAAGAATTTTGACCATGGGATCCAAACCAGTGGAAGATTTAAGTTCTCCAAAATCTGGAGCAACTTATCACACGTAGAAATGAAAACCCTGGTGGATTAGTTATGATATGAGTGGTATAAGACTAGAATCAGTTTGAAAGCAGAAAGCAACTATGGATTACATTGTTAGATCAGGTGCATGGAGTAAAATAGAGAAACTTCAAAAAAAATCTTTTATTAATTTGCAACACGTTTTATTTTGTGTTTACATGACTAATATCTTTGTACTAAGTCATATTTAGTGGTGATTAACAAATGAGTTTGGCTATTAATTTTATTTGATTATTCTATATTAAAATATTACATTTCATATTATGATTTGTTATAACATGTGTTATTATTTAATTTTATTTAATTTTAATTTTGTATTTTAGTTTATAATATGTTGGCATTCACAATGCAAACATTACAACTATAATAAATATGATATACTAACTTAAGGTATAAATAATGAATAAATGACATAAGTGTATAATTAACCATTAGAATTTATGGTTGGTATAATGTTAACGCAATGATAATTTTAATACGAGAATGTCTCATATATAATGAATAAGTATATATAGACATTCAGTTTATTTAAATTTATTTGTTTTGGCTATGTATTAATTTAATATATAATTTTGTAGTTAATAAATTATATATATATATAATTAAATTTACGTTTGGGATATAAATTATTTTTGTTATATCTTGGAAACTATACATAAATAATATAAAATATTTTATTTAAATTCGAATTTTAAATGTAAACTCGACTAATAAAATATTTAATATATCTGACTCATTCAAATATAAAACAAATTAAGAAAATCCCACTGCAAAACTATATATATGTATAACCACATATATAATTATTTTAGCATAGCTAACAGGGTTGATTGGCCCCCTACCAGATTTTATTTCATAGAACAATAAAATACATAGGCGAAAGCATGCTTTGAACCCAAATAAAAACAAACAAATCACACTAAAGAAAAATATAGGCGCGCACACACAAAAAAACAGAGAAAACAAGATGGCATTAAGAAAACCCTAATGCCACGAAGATATGAGAGCTACATAAAACTCAAATACAGATGACTTCATCCCAACAACAAGTTCATGCATTAAATCATTCTATAGGGCTACCATCCCGCATGGCTTATTTTCAAAATATCTCTTGTTTCTTTCTTTCCATATTAATTTAACAAACTTCTTTAGACTTAATAAAATCAAGAATGATATAGGGCTTCTCCATTTAGTAGCTTTGAAGATTGGATTCCACTCTTTATTACTATAAATCGCCATGTCCTCCTACCAATCTTATCCATCGGCCTAAACCAAAAATGGAAAACCTCCCTGCAATTAAAACAAGTGCATGCATCTATCTTGTTCACTATTACAAATGACACATAGAGTACTGATATTCAAATCAAACATGCTCGGCTTAACTTTAGTGAGGAGACCATCCTTTAAAACCTTCGAGAGCATTAAGTTTTCTTTTGGCTGTGAATGGTTGACCCGTGTCCTCCAATTCCATTTGTACTTCGGCAGCTTATCAATCCTTGTTAATGCTTTGTAAACCACACTTATGGTGCGTTATTTAGTTCTTTCAGTCCATAATATCAAATCATGATTTAACAATAGGGTAGAAATTGGATTGCAAAAAATTCCGCATTACACTTGTTTCATGGTTACTGGAATATGGCAGAGAAAGAGTGCCTTCACATATATAGTCACTTGCTTTTGCGTTCATGTTAATTCTCGACTGCTGCTTTTGTTGATATGAGAAAACGTTAGAGAGGATCAGGCCTTGAGCTCCCGATGGATCATCCTAAGAAGTAGATGTACTGTAGAGGGACAGACTTATTCTAATTAACGGGAGGAAAACTCTCCTAAGGCTTAATATTTTTCTCTATGTCTTACTGCAACTCTGTGGAACTTTCATCACCTAAAAGTTTTTCCTACCAATATTATGTTTCATGGTCCATTTCACCCAAATGCTCTAATATCTTCTGATCAAGGCATCAAAATGTTTACTAAAAGCAGCCACATTCCATTATATTATATTTAACACACCTAAACCACCTTTTTTTTGCGTAGGGTGTTCAAATTTACTAAATGCACATGGGATTGGCTTTTTTGAATGGATACTTCCAGTCCAAAAAACCTAAGCATAGCACTTCTGATCATGCTTAGAAGTTTATTAGGTAGAATAAACGTTCTAGCCCATTAAACCACCATAGAGAAACTCACAGACTTAATTACCACAAGTCTTCCTGCCTGGATGAGAAGTCCGTTAGCCCAACAGTTCATGGAAGCAATTATTTTAGACTACAAAGGAAAGTAATTAGCATTGGTAACCCTAGAAGTTGTAAGAGGAATGCCCAATATCTCATGTCATGAGACATAGGTTAAAGACCAGATGATTGAAGCAACTCATTTGCCAAATGTTGTGGCATACCAGAAATAAGAATATAGGACTTCTACAAATTAATTTTTTAGCCCTATCATAAAATAAAAACTATTTAAATACTAAGGATGCTGCTAATAGAAGCAGAAATAGATTTAGTGAAGATTATTACATCATCAGCAAACATTAGCGAGGTACCAAGAAGCTGCATACATTTAGGGTGGTAAGTATCTTATTTGCTTGTAATTTTTTTTGATCATACTAGTGAAAACTTCCATGACAAAAATAAATTGATAGAAGGAGCATCATAGCCATTAATCTCACAATAAAAGTCCAATGAATACTATCATCGGCCATCTTTATGTCCAGCTCTAACATAGCACTAGGAGTTGCTTGAGCTTTGGTATAACCTTTGAGTAGCTCTTGAGCAAGCAAGACATTATCAAGAATACTTCTCTTAGGCAAGAAAGCTGCTTGGTTTGGGATATTAGATTAGGAGTCGCACATAAATGCCTAGAAGCCAGGATATTGGATATGCACTTATAAATCACATTATAGCAAGAGGTTGGCCTAAAGGAACTCATAGTAGAAGCTGAAATTGACTTAGGAATAAGGACCAAATTGGTCGCATTTGTTTCACCCGGCATCTTGCATTTGTTGAAAAATTTATGAATTGCTTTGCATACATTTAGAGTTATCAAATTCCAGCTATTTGTATAGAATAAGACAATAAAACCATCCGGGCCTCCACTAGAATTTTTATTCATAGAGAATGAAGCTCTTCTATTTTCTTCATTAGAAATGGAAGAAGAGAGTAGAGAAATTTCCTCTGGCTTGAGTTTAGTAAATTCAACATCAGAAATAATATTTAAGTTAGAAGCAAAGTTGCTTGATTTACCTAAAAGGTTGGAGTAGTAGGTCAACGGAGATAAGTCAACAGCTTTAGGAGATGAATGAAGAAGGCCATCATCATCATATATTGATAAGATTTGATCTTTAGTTTTCTTGACTTGAAGGGAAGCATGAAAATAAGCCGAATTTCTATCACCATGAACAACCCATTTTGCCTTAGCTTTCGCCTTTTCATGCTACTTTCAAAGCTTAAAGCATCATTTATGGTAGAAAACAGTCTTCTTTCTTCCTTTGCAGCATCTTCATCCTTAGGGTTGCCCATCATAAGGACTTGTGCAGCTTTTAGATCTTCCTTGATTTTGTTGGACATTAAGTTCCCATTTCACATTGGGTCCATCTATTCTCACCCCGTCAATCTCTCTTCCCACCCCGTTGTTTTAAAAAAAAATCCACCCCGTAAATTACTCTTCCCACCCCGTCTATGCCATTACTACCCTCCTCTCAAACCCTAGCCTGCCTATCCTCTCTCAAACCCTAATTTGCCAATCCAAACCCATTATTCGTGCTCGCTGTTCAGTCGCCGTCGCGTGGTTCTAGTCGCCGTCACTTTTTTCAGTCGCGCGCTATGGAGAAGGAAAGGAGGATTATGCGAACTCGAATTCCTCATGTATGCACGATTCGATGTTGCCGATGGAGAAGTTATGCGAACTACGAACGTGGTTGATTAAACCCTAATTTCATCAACATGAACGAGATTGTCGAATCAACCTCGTCCGCCACGAACGTGGTTGTGACAACTTCCACGTTTCGACCGGACGAGGTTGATTAAATATTCTCGTTCATGTTGGACGTGCTTTGCCGACTTTGATACGAATTGGATTGTAATTCGTCTACAAAAAAGTTCTATTGTGTGAATACCAAGTTGCAATAGTTGAATTGCATAGCATCTTCATATACCCATTTAACATTTAAAGGGTATAATTGGAATAAAAAATTTAAACTTTTAGCCGGGGTGTGAAGAGAAAATGCTGCGGTGTTAATAGACGGACCCTTTCACATTTGCTTTTAGCCTAACTCCTAAGGGCATTCTTGGTAGCTTTCAACTTACTACGCAAAAAAAAACATAAAGTTGCCGAACAAGTCGGTAGGCCAAGAATTAGTAACCATGTTTTTGAAGCCCGGATCGTTGATCCATGCATTAAAAAGTTTAATCCTCCTTCTTTCTTTAATAGCAGGGTAGCCAGAAGATAAGATTAAGGGGGAGCGGTCAGAAAGAATTGGGTGGGGTAGAAAATTAGAGATGGAGGGCCCGGTGGATAAGGTAATGAAGTTAGAGAAAGCATGGTCTATGAAAGAGAAGCTTTTGACCCCACTTCTGCTTCTGTTGTTCCAAGAATACATGGCACTTGATTTATTGACCGGCGTAAGATAGGAGTCATTGATAGTAATATTCAGAGGCAATATGTCTTTTGGTGTTAGAGGGAGACCACATCTTCTGTCATTAATGTAATTACTCGAAAATTTTAGTGGTTTAATTTATATATTTAATTGAAATTCTGTGAAATTTTAAAAAATAAAATTTTGAAATAAGAATTTAATTGTTGGAATACGTCTATCTAGACATAGCAAATGGCAGATTTTCATCGAATAATATTGATGTTCTATCAGTCGTTAGAAATTCAATTTAAATCAGTTAATAATTGTTGAATTTAAAAGTGTTTCAAAACCTAAATATGTCAACATGAGAGAATTTATTTAGAACATTCTGACTAAGACTGCGAAATTCGTTTCGTGAAATTCGGACGTTTCTAGCTCCGTTTGGATTTATCCGTACGGAATAGCAACGTATATCGATACTGATTATCGACTTTTGATTGGGTAGGCATGCCACTGATATTTATATCTCGTTTTGATCGTCACGTCTTGCTGATCACTACGATATATTCAATTCTGTGTTTTGGTGTCTGATACACGACGGAAATGACAGAGTAGCTTGTTATATTGGTACCGTATCTTGTATCTTTTGCTTTCTCTTGTCTCTTCAATTTCCCAACAGTCTATCCCATTGCATTTATTAAATTTTGAAGCGACAACTGTCCTTTGACATTTCATTTAATTTTATATTTATTATTGTAACGTTTCACTTTGCTTTTGGTTCGTACCTCTATGAAGAAATAAAAATAAATATATGTATAGTACATATTACTTACCCTGTACATTCTATTTGTAGCCAGCTGTCCCTCTTTTGAAACTCATCATCTTCCTCCAACTTTAATTTACAATATTACTGGTTCGTTTTAAATTTTCTTTCCACCCTTTTTGTTGCACGAGGCTGCTCATATTTCTATCACTCCTTTCCATTCTTCCCTTCCACCTGTCGAGCAATTCGACAAACCCCATCACTTCCCTCCTCTCACTTGCCTCCGCGCACCCCAGTCGCCATAGCTCGCAAGCCTAGATCCATCCGAGGTAGCTTATAGCCGAACTTCTCCTCTTGCTGCCTGTGCCGTGAGCCACCTATGCAACACCGAGCTGCCCTGACTTTGACTATCAACCTCCGCCCAAATCCCGTGCCAGTGCCACATTCTCATGCACCACAGCCGACAACTCTTGTTTCCACCTTAAGACACCGCCATGACATTCCGTTTCCCATACGCGTAAACCTCCACGCAAAAGCAACTCGCGACCATCTCACATCTCTCTCACCTTTTGCTTGGCCTCCTTCTCTTCTCTGGATTTCATGAGTGAAGGTATATATTTTATTCAAGTCATTATATAATGTTTGAGGCTAATCTTCATACGTATATATATGTGGATAATTTGTAGTTTATCTCTATAAGTTATATCATCTTGTGGTTTATACAAGTATAGATAACATTTTGTTTATAGTTTTGGTATATATATATACAACAGTTTTTTTTCTTTAGTTATACCATATACTTGGTTTATATATATATTTTATTATATAATTCATATTAGTATAATGTGTTTATATATGTTTACAGTTTTTTATGTTTGATTCATTAAAACATGTATGAGTTTTGAGTTATAAATCAAATTATATAAGTTGTTATTGTATGCATTATATATAAAGAAAGGTTTGTGTTTACTTTATACTTATACTTACAGTTACGTTTGTATATATATTTTGATTTAAGATCATATGTGTTTAAAATGGGTTGCGGGTCTACATTGCAGTGTATGTTCTATATATTACAACAATTAGTTCGAGTATATACAGATTGGATGTATAAGTTTCTAATAGTATTTTGTTTAAAAAAAATCGGTTTGTATAAATTTTTATAGTATTATATGTGATCTGATTTTATATCAGATTCTTGTTGTTTTAATGCATAAAGTGATATTTGTTTACAAAGTGTAACTGTAATACAATACAGTTGCATGTACATATTTAATATCTATGCATAACGGCTTGGTACTATATACATGTATTTGTGTCGAGTTTTAATATATATTTAAATTAGTTTGTTTTGTACAGGAACTTTTGTACATATAATGTACCTCTGAGAATGTATATATTTAGAACTAATATAGGTTAATGCATGCGTATGCCTTGTAGTGTAGTACTGTTGTTTTATTAGTATATACATTACGTATATTTATATATACCGGGGGCTGTAAATTTTCATGTCGGTACATCTTGGTTAGTATTGATTTTAAATTTCATACATATGTATGTTTTGATTTTGGAGTATATGGGTATACACATTTATTATTGACTTTTAAAATATATGCATATGTTTTGATTTAAAAAAAATCTTTAATATTGACTTTAAAATATAGGTATATACATCTTGATTTAAAATATATGTGTGACCAAGAAATGACATTGCAATACAATATATATAGATTTTCCGTAGATAGATTTGAATTAAACATTGATATTTACAGATATAAAAGAAATGGTTTTGACATGTGTTTTAAATGAAAACAATAATTTTGAAATACATATATATTTAATTAATATGTGTTTGAAATTTAGAATATAATTTTATATAAATAGTTATATATATATATATATATATATATAAGTGCACTTATACTATTTATCCTCATTAATCCAGTTCTAATTTGACTTTGTCAATTTCTATCCATCAGCTTTGTTCGTCAAGTCGTGTCCATCTAGCTTTGCTTTGGAATTTGTGGCTTATTTCTTTATCAAATCTATCTTCCCTCGAAAGGTGAGCAATCACTCATGATTAACATTCTTATATTTATTAAATTTGATTTCAATTGAAACGATAATTGAAATATGATGCTGTTAGTTAGTTACATTGCTATATATATGCTGCTATCTGTATCTGTTCACGTATGACATCTAACACCAGTTTATGTTATTTATATTGATGATATATGTCTGTTATATTATTATCATATATGTTATCACGCTCCAAGTTCCCTATTAGTATAGAGTTCACTATGGGTTGAATTGATACATACCCGAACGATCTGTAGAATAGAAGAAAATTGTTATAGGTTGAAATGATAGACCCAAGCGATTTTCAATTTAATTGAATTTGGGATTACAGGTTGAAATGATATATACCCATATATATTTAAATCGCGGATTGAAATGGTAAATATCTGTATCACTTGACCATAGGATGGAAAATATATACAGACACCGTCGGTCTATATATAAATATTTTGAAAATGATTTCTACGTTTTCTGGAAAAAGAAATATATGGTTTTATATAAATATTGATTTTTGATAATATATAAATGTCATTTTATATATAGTTAAATTTTTGATTTTAAGCCATGTATAAATTTGTTTTAATATAAAATAAGTTAATAATAAAGTTTGATTTTATTAAATATGGTTATGGTGATGTATTTGAATTATATTTTAATATAGTGTTTATAATGATTTAATAAATTAAGGTTGAGAAGATGGATTTGAAATTAATTTGAAATTGTATTTAATTAAGAATTATATTTGATTAAAATCGATTTGAAACTGATGGAATTTGAAATTGTAAAGGATATGATTTTATAACTTGATTTAGGAAAGTGACTTAAATAGATATCTCAAGTTTGAATAAATCGAGGGAAATATTCAGTTATTTATAATTTGAAGTTTATTTAAATGATATTGGATTTATTAAGTAAATATTTCAAAACTAAATAAGAGTAAATTGAACTTGATATATGGAATTACAAAAAATTAGTTTTGAAATTTTAGAATATTTAAAGCTTTGAAATATATGGGAATTGAAATGGTTTATTTGTGGTTTAAATCTGCATTTGTGAGACGACCCGACTTCCTATCTCCAGGAAATCGCATCATCTTGAAGAAAGAAAGGGATAGAAGAAGAAAAGAAAAAGAAAGGAGAAACACAACAACAACAGATAACTCATAGCGGAACGAATGAAATATAATATATCACATAAAATATTACATAATATCATATTACATCAGAGTACACAACTTATACAACAGATATTAGATAGTTATAAACATCTGTCTAACTATACAACTCAAATACAACAGATATAGATACCAACAAACACATCGGAACTCATAATATAACTACAAGTCGAAGCCTCCTGCTCCATATCTCCTCTAGAATTCGTCAAGCAAACCTGAATCACTTGACTACTCATACATAATATGAGTACCCAAGAGTTTAATAAAACAGAAAATAAACACTCAGGTCAGACAGGGGTCCGGTGTGAGTAAATGGTTTAAAATTGCTTAACTTTAGAAAATCTTTTGAAAATAAAAGGTATCACGTAAGACTTCCCACACATAAACATGGAAAAGTTTTTACCTTACGCTAACCAAAACATTTGATAGGAAATCCAGTGATATTATAATAGTGTCTAGGGTTTTCAAGAAAATATGAAATAGCCGAAATTGTTACATTTATTAAATTCCAGCTACTAGGCACAAAAGTGGGTAATACAAACAAAACCGTAGGGTCTCATAGGAAGAATGAGTTTCCATCAATAGCAGGGCTACTGGGGTACCGCCCGTCACAGTACGTGGCCTAGATCAACGTACCGAGGAGTACGCCCGCTCCCCTACAACACAAGGCCGGGACCATTCCTTACTGAATAGTCCCGAACAAGACAACCCCGCAGTTGGCCACGACCCAACTGCCCACACAGCCGAATAAAATGGACTTCTAGACAGGGGAAAATCTTGCTCTCCAGTGGGAGCTACCCACGAAGCCTTGCTGCACCTCCCCTGTTTTAGCCATTCCCGGTTGATGAGGCTTGAGGCTACGATTACCTTTATAGAACACATCTATCTTAGAATGCTCATCGTCCATTTGACGATGTTCTGAAAGCATTCAATCCATACAAGTTCACTCCGGGTTCGAACGAAACCGAAGGCACTATCTCGTTGCACTCATTTTGGAATCACCCTCAAAGTCAACGACCATAGCCCTTGCACTCTAAATCACCATCTCGAATCTATAAGTACTATTCCGTCAAACTCATTACGGAATCACCCACAGAGTCAACTGACGTGTAGTCCTTACACCTCGAGTCTTCACTTGCTCCACTTGGATTCACGTCCTAACATTTAATTGGAATCGATGTGGTCTTCAGATCCCAAATATGGAAACCCGATCTCGGTCTCACCGAAACCAAACGTCATTTTAATGTCCAAGTTATATTTAAGGGTTTAAATAGTTTAAACTCATTCAGGATGATATAAACAGATAGATGAATAACATTATCACAATAGATAATTCATAACAACATTTATCTCACACAGCAGCATTTCACATATCATAGATATCCAAATCATCCAGTATCAACCAAACACCCAATATCAATCATCCAATATCAATTGATCATCCAATATCAATTGATCAATAACAATCAATCATCCATCAACAGAATTGATCAACTATAAATCAATTGGATTAGCCTTAAATCCTTCTTCATTTATTTATTTCAAATAAGTAAATTAATCATCTCTAATGATCTTCCTCAATTAATCATCCTTGATTAATTATATTTAATTACATTTAAGTAATCATCCTTAACCATATTCAGTAATTAACCTTTAATAACTATCATTAATTACAATACTTAATGATCCTTCACTTACTTCATTAATTAATTAACTAAAATTAATTATATTAAAATTTAATTAATTACAATTAATTAATCACACTTAAATAAATCACTTATATTAATCAACCCTGATTAATATTATTAATCACATTAATTAATGATCCTTATTAATTAATAATTACTTTAATTAATTAAATAATTAACTTATAATTAATCCTTCTATTGATCATAATCAGTAATTAACAATTTGTAATTACTTATCTTAATTAATTAACTTCTTAATTAATAATCTTCTAAATCAATTATATTAATCCTTGATTAATTAATCCAATTAATTAATCTTTAATTACTTCACTAAGTAATTATTATTCAATTAAATTAATAAATAAATTCTTAATTAATTAATTACTTTATTAATTAATTACATTTTTAATTAATTACACTTAGTGATTAATCTTAAATTAATCTCATTAATTAATTAATTAATCACATAAATTAATTAACTAAAATAAATTAAGTAATTAACTCTTAATTACTTATATAAGTAATTATCTATAACTACATCATTATTAAATCTTGATTACTTCTTCATTAATTACTTAACAAGTAATTATTTTCATCATTAATCAATCCTTAATTCTTAAATTAACTAGTTACTTCATAATTAATTAACTTCAAAACAGTTATATCAATCAATTCTTTAATTGATAACATTAAGTGATTCCATTAATCACTTCAATTAATTACATCCATGAGTAACTACTCTAATTACATCCAACAATTAACCATTAATTACTTTATTAAGTAATTACACTTAAGTAATCCATAATTAAGTGATTATTAAAATTAAATAAACAATTAACTAATTATTTAAAATTAATTAAATAATTAATAAATTAACTTATTATATTTCAAATCTTTAATTGATTAAGAAAATCATATATCTTAACCAGACTTATCTTATTAACAAATAAGTATTCTTAAGTTAATTATTCAGATAATTTAACCTTATTTAGTTTCATAAATAAATTGTTTGAATTAATCAAATTTCAATTACTTAAACAAATTATTCAATTTAGATTTCAAAATCATAATAACAACCTTATTTGAAAATAAGGAATTTAGAAATCAAATTAAAATACTTTAATTATCCAATTTAAACATATCTATTTTAAAATAATTTGAAAAACTTTGTTATTAAACATTATTTCAAAATCTAACTTAAAACTTTGGTTTAACAATTAAATTTAAAACACTCTTTTCAATTTGAATTTTAAAACTTAATTAAGATAATTATTTTCGAAAACAAACATCTTAAAACATTTTTAAATTTGAAAAATAAATTAAACTTTTACTTTTAAATGTTTGATTTACTTTCATTTTTAAAATAACAAGTTTATCTTTATTTTCCACTTCCTTCATAAACTTGTTCTTATAGTTTTAACTTGATTTATACTAATTTATACAATCAAGCAAAATCTGAAATTACACTACCCAGAGCCAAACAACCCAAACTCGAGAAATCACGGCAAAGAACACGAGCCCTTCCCGAGCTAAAACCCAGACCCTCAAATCTTCGAGACCAACGCGATAAAACACGATAGCTTCCCCAAGTTTCCACTCGTCTTCCCCAACACAAAACTTCCCAGTGCACAACCCAACACCGTGCACGTGTCCATCGCCCTCCGGCCATACTTGGTCGTTGCGATCATCTACACCGGTCACAAGAACCCATGCGAACGCGATCTCAAACCCAGATCGAAGCAAAAGCCCGCGCATCAAAATTTCACTCTCGAGCACGAAAACTGCAGGAAGAACGACCACCAAAAACCCTCTACGCCGATCACTTCCTCACCGTTGACCAACGACAACCCCACCATCGAAATGCAACGTCACGAGCTTCCTCGTCCCCAAATGCGATCGAACTCGATCCCTAAACCAAGTCGAAAAAGCCATTACAGTACGACCGAAACAACATAACTCTAAAACCCTATTCCATCCAAATTCTCTTGATTCACTCATTTGAAAAATTATTTTGCATTTTTCCTAAAATCTACAACTTAAGAACAAGCTACAATCCAAGTTTCAACCCAAATTATTATGTATACAATCCGCAGTTCATAAAAATCCCCAAAGCCTTCAAACCAAAAATTCAACTTAATTACTCAATTAAAAATTATGATACAAACTCTAAAAATCATAACTTTCCAATTGTGATTCAATTATATATTCAAAACTAGAATTTGAAATCATAAATTTTTGCCCAAATTTGATTTTCACTGTAAATTTGAAAAAATATGAATAACTATTTCATTTAAAACCCTATAACTATTTTTAGATGATAACTCACTTGATTTCAAACAACTTTCATTTACAATTCATAGTCCAATTTGTATTCAAAATCAAGTAATTGATTTTAAAAAGAAAATAAAAACAAACCTGTATAACAACAGTATACATATATAAAGGCATTCAATCTTTTTTTTATATATATTTTTATTTTATTTTATAAACATACATTCAGGTAGACTAATATACATCATAAAAATCAAATCCATTTGCATGCAACATTCAATCATAGATTTTATCATAACCGTTTTTAAAATAGGATTTACTCACCTAATTTTTAGCAGAGCAGCTTCAATTTTATTTTATCTTCCAAGCTAGAACAAATAATCTGAAGAAACTTGAATCCATGCATGCTTCTAATTTGATGTGAATTGCAAGTTACTTGCTGTTGATCTGATTTGAATTGCAGTAGAGCTTCATTCCATTAATAGATCTTGATCCCTTTGAAATTGCAGGTTTTAAATTTGCTGAACAGATCTTCTTTTTTAAATGCAGGTTTTACTTTTGAGAAGAACTTCATTTGAATTCACAGATTTTACTTTTTGGTTTTAAATTTCAGATTTAAAAAACTTTTCTGGTTTTAATTTCAGGTTTTTTTTTAGAAAAGTTTCTGTTTTTGCCATTAAAATTTGAAAGAAAGAAAACAAAGAAAAATGAAAGTGTTATGTTTATTAAAATGAACGAAGACACTTGTTTACATAAACTTACATTTGTCACATACATTACTTAATTGCCTAACAAGTGTTTATGAGATGTCCTAATGTATTAACACATGTTTTTAGTATTTTAATTAAATTTTTACTTAGTTTAAATGTAAATATAAACTCACATAATTTAATTCTCTTAATAAATATAATTTTACATATGTATACATAAATTTATTTTTAAAATGTAGCATAAATCTACTTATTTAAGTTACTTTATAAATAAATATTTATATATGTGAATATAAATTTAGCTTTAAAAGAGAATATTATAAAACTAGTTAAAATACAAATAAATTGCTTATACATGTATTCACAAATCTAAAACTTTTATCTATATACATTTATAACCATTTTTAATTTAAGCATTTTAAAAGAAAACAAAACAAAGCTTGTTTAAATTCTTTTTAAACTATCATATTTGAAAATAAATAACAATTATCTTATAATTGAAAACAACTTGACAAATCTAAATTAACCTTTGAAAATATAAATTTTAAAACAAAGCTTAAAATTAAAGTTCCATACGTATACAAATTATCCATAGATTAAATTAAATTTAAAACAGTATCAAATTATAACATATACAAACATATATATTACAATTTGAAAATTCAGCTTTATTTAAAATAAAAGATCTTCTATTCACAATATATATCAGATATATATATATATATATTATAAATAGAATAAAATTTCATTAGCTTTGAAAAAAATAAATCTTATCAATATTTTAAATTGTTAGAAAGATATTGATCACAATTATCAGATTAAATATTTATTATCCTTTAAAAGATTAATTTCATCAATTTAAATTAAAATTATAAAGAAAAATTATCAAACCAATTAAATTATTAATGCAGATTATTAAATTGATATTGCCCAAAATTCCGGGTCGTTACAATCCTTCCCCCTTAAAAGAATTTCGTCCCCGAAATTTAAAAGCAAAGGTAATTTAATAACCCAGAAAGATTTTAATTTCAAACAGCAAAGCATTCCTAACAACCAGTTACTAACAACCAAAGAAATCAATCAATCAAACAAACCTAACTAATTATTCTGACACAAATCAGAATAAATCTCACTAATACTATCTCGAGTTTCCCAAGTATAAATCATCGGGAGACTCGCTCTACAGAAGCTAACAAACTACACCACCAAAATTCAGAGCTCAACTCATCTCTAGATCCATCAATCAAAATAGAACATCAGACTTCACTCAAGTCCAGAACAACTTCCAAATCCAACTGAACTGCAGATTCAACAACCATTGATGAATCATACACGTTCTTCCTCAGAGATACGTGATACACAGTGAATTCCAGCTATCCAAACTGGCAATTCAATCTTATAGACAACAGATCTTATCTTATTATAACACAGATAAGAAATCTCAAATGCCTCAACATTAGCCATCCAATTTTATCCAATTACTGCTCTCAAACCAGAGAAATATTAACAACAATGAAGTCCCCAACTTTGAATTCCAAACTCTTTACCTCATATCAGCATAACTCAACAGATAATCCTGGGCTGTCAATCTCTTCCTGATCAGCTCAACCTATGCTGATGCTACCAGAAACAAGTAGACCAAAGCAAACCAGTTTCTGGATCCTATTCAACAGAAAAGTCTTCCAAGATCCATCGAAATCCAGAACTCAAGCCCTACTTACCCAGCAATAGCAAACCTTACTTCCTTCCTTGCACAGCTGCTACCTTGCTTCCGCTGCACAACTCTGATTCTGAAATAGATGAGAATACTACTGATGAACACGAATACAAACTTATACAATATCTGGAAACTTTGTTCATCAAATCCATAAAATCTGAGTGACTCACCTGACTCAGTCACACAACCTTATAACAGAATCCAACTCAAAAACAAGATCTAACCAATCCAAATTTCAAAAATTTTGAGCTGCTATACCAACTCTTCCTTCCACAAGAACTATTCTACTACTAGGCTAACTACCAAAATTGCTTCTGGACCCAAAACAATATGGAACTCAATTCCAGATGCAAACAACTTCTGATTACTTTTAGTAGTTCCTAATGTACATGAGAACCCTCGGCCTCAAACAAAAGATAGCCCAAGAAAAAAAATTCCCAAACTAATCGCAAGTCACTTTTGCGATCCTACCTAATTCGGATTCCAAAGAAAACTGTCCTCTCTTTACCAATTAGAACAGCTTTAAACTTTCCAAACAAGGTTAACCTTTCAAAAACATACATAACTGCCCGACTGCTGAAAGAGAACCACAAGATTCCTGGACCATCGGAGAAACAACCACACTGCTGCTACCAAACTCTACCTCGAAGATACTGCGAAGCCAAAAGACCTTCTCATCAGCACACCGAACACTTCGAGTTGCACTGCTACCACAGCTAACCAAAGACTTCCAATCCAAGGCTTCTCGAAAACCAAAACTATCAACAAACCACGCAACGGACCTACGAGATGGCAGACAACCCAAAAGAAACTCGGACTCCAAACCAAGCATCAACATCTCGCTCTCCTTAAGAAATGACAAATGAGACCATGCTGAAGCGAAACAACTCATAGACCTTTGTCTCATATCCCAGAATAGCCAACCTCCATGCTAAAGATCCAGATAACTTCTACACAGACGAGTCTCCTCTGCAGCAGGTAAAGACTGCTCCTCAACTACTTCTAAAACTGCTTCAAGAGGAAACATCTTCGAAAATATCCAAGGATACTGCATCTCATCACACAGTTACACGATATCATCACTTTCTTCTGCACTTCCGACAGATCCAAACTCAAGAAAAATTCGCTCACCCGAGCGAAATCCAAATTTACACTTTAAAGATAAACTCCGAATCTTTAAAAAGATTTCCTTCGGAATTCAGAGAAATCCTTACTCCAAACTTCAAATCTCACTCGAGACGGTATTAGGTCTACAATATCGACACATACACTTCTAACCTCAACATATGGACCTCTTCCATTAGTGGTATTCGTGTTACACACACACACCACTACTCCATCTTCCTCTAAAATTTATGTTGGAAAATCTGAACAGATAACCCAACAGATTAGGTAGAGATATATAAATAAATATATAGTTAAAAATTACAAGTACGATCTCTCAAGAAAGACACTACTCCAGAGCCTAGGTATTCACTCAACCTAATGCTCTGATACCAAATGAGACAACCCGACTTCCTATCTCCAGGAAATCGCATCATCTTGAAGAAAGAAAGGGATAGAAGAAGAAAAGAAAGAGAAATAAGAACACAACAACAACAGATAACTCACAGCGGAACGAATGAAATATAATATGTCACATAAAATATTACATAATATCATATTACATCAGAGTACACAACTTAAACAATAGATATTAGACAGTTATAAACATCTGTCTAACCATACAACTCAAATACAACAGATACAGATACCCACAAACACATCGGAACTCATAATATAACTACACATCGAAGCCTCCTGCTCCACATCTCCTCCAGAATTCGTCAAGAAAACCTGAACCACTTGACTACTCATACATAATATGAGTACCCAAGAGTTTAATAAAACAGAAAATAAACAATCGGGTCAGACAGGCGTCTGGTGTGAGTAAACGGTTTAAAAATGCTTAACTTTAGAAAATCTTTTGAAAATAAAAGGTATCACGTAAGACTTCCCACACATAAACATGGAAAAAATTTTACCTTACGCTAACCAAAAGATTTGATAGGAAATCCAGTGATATTATAATAATGTCTAGGGTTTTCAAGTAAATATGAAATAGCCGAAATTTTTACATTCATTAAATTCCAGCTACTAGCCACAAAAGTGGGTGATACAAACAAAACCGTAGGGTCAAGTAGGAAGAATGGGTTTCAATCAATGGCAGGGCTACTGGGGTACCGCCCGTCACAGTACGTGGCCTAGATCAACGTACCGAGGAGTACGCCCGCTCCCCTGCAACACAAGGCCGGGACCATTCCTTACTGAACAGTCCCGAACAAGACAACCCCGCAGTTGGCCGCAACCCAACTGCCCACACAGCCGAATAAAAAGGGACTTCTAGACAGGGGAAAATCTTGCTCTCCAGTGGGAGCTACCCACGAAGCCTTGCTGCACCTCCCCTGTTTTAGCCATTCCCTGTTGATGAGGCTTGAGGCTACAATTACCTTCATAGAACACATCTATCTTAGAATGCTGATCGTCCACCTGACGATGTTCTGAAAGCATTCAATCCATACAAGTTCATTCCGGTTTCGAACGAAACCGAAGGCACTATCTCGTTGCACTCATTTTGGAATCACCCTCAGAGTGAACGACCATAGCCCTTGCACTCTAAATCCCCATCTCGAATCTATAAGTACTATTCCGTCAAACTCATTACGGAATCACCCACAGAGTCAACTGACGTATAGTCCTTACACCTCGAGTCTTCACTTGCTCCACTTGGATTCACGTCCTAACGTTTAATTAGAATCAATGTGGTTTTCGGATCCCAAATATGGAAACCCGATCCCGGTCTCACCGAAACCAAACGCCATTTTAATGTCCAAGTTATACTTAAGGGTTTAAACAGTTTAAACTCATTCAGAATGATATAAACAGATAGATGAATAACATTATCGCAACAGATAATTCATAACAACATTCATCTCACACAGCAGCATTTCACATATCATAGATATCCAAATCATCCAGTATCAACCAAACACCCAATGTCAATCATCCAATATCAATTGATCATCCAATATCAATTGATTAATAACAATCAATCATCCATCAACAGAATTGATCAACTATAAATCAATTGGATTAAACTTAAATCCTTCTTCATTTATTTATTTCAAATAAATAAATTAATCATCTCTAATGATCTTCCTCAATTAATCTTCCTTGATTAATTATATTTAATTACATTTAAGTAATCATCCTTAACCATATTCAGTAATTAACCTTTAATAACTATCATTAATTACAATAAGTAATGACCTTCATTTACTTCAATAATTAATTAACTAAAATTAATTATATTAAACTTTAATTAATTACAATTAATTTATCACACTTAAATAAATCACTTATATTAATCAACCCTGATTAATATTATTAATCACATTAATTAATGATCCTTATTAATTAATAATTACTTTAATTAATTAAATAATTAACTTATATTAATCCTTCTATTAATCATAATCAGTAATTAATAATTTGTAATTACTTATCTTAGTTAATTAACTTCTTAATTAATAATCTTCTAAATTAATTATATTAATCCTTGATTAATTAATCCAATTAATTAATCTTTAATTACTTCATTAAGTAATTATTATTCCAATAAATTAATAAATAAATTCTTAATTAATTAATTACTTTATTAATTAATTACATTTTTAATTAATTACACTTAGTGATTAATCTTAAATTAATCTCATTCATTAATTAATTAATCACATAAATTAATTAACTAAAATAAATTAAGTAATTAACTCTTAATTACTTACGTAAGTAATTATCTCTAAATACATCATTATTAAATCTTGATTACTTATTCATTAATTACTTAACAAGTAATTATTTTAATCATTAATCAATCCTTAATTCTTAAATTAACTAGTTACTTTATAATTAATTAACTTCAAAACAGTTATATCAATCAATTCTTTAATTGATAACATTAAGTGATTCCATTAATCACTTAAATTAATTACTTCCATGAGTAACTACTCTAATTACATCCAACAATTAACCATTAATTACTTTATTAAGTAATTACACTTAAGTAATCCATGATTAAGTGATTATTAAAATTAAATAAACAATTAACTAATTATTTAAAATTAATTAAATAATTAATAAATTAACTTATTATATTTCAAAATCTTTAATTAATTAAGAAAAACATAAATCTTAATCAAACTTATCTTATTAACAAATAAGTATTCTTAAGTTTATTATTCAAATAATTTAACCTTATTTAATTTCGTAAAATTGTTTGAATTAATCAAATTTCAATAACTTAAACAAATTATTCAATTTAGATTTCAAAATCATAATAACAACCTTATTTGAAAATAAGGAATTTAGAAATCAAATTAAAATACTTTAATTATCCAATTTAAACATATCTATTTTAAAATAATTTGAAAAACTTTGTTATTAAACATTATTTCAAAATCTAACTTAAAACTTTGATTTAATATTTAAATTTAAAACACTCTTTTCAATTTGAATTTAAAAACTTAATTAAGATAATTATTTTCAAAAACAAACATCTTAAAACATTTTTAAATTTGAAAATAAATTAAATTTTCACTTTTAAATGTTTGATTTACTTTCATTTTTAAAATAACAAGTTTATCTTTATTTTTCACTTCCTTCATAAACTTGCTCTTATAGTTTTAACTTGATTTATACTAATTTATACAATCAAGCAAAATCTGAAATTACACTACCCAGAGCCAAACAACCCAAACTCGAGAAATCACAGCAGAGAACACGAGCCCTTCCCGAGCTAAAACCCAGAGCCTCAAATCTTCGAGACCAACGCGATAAAACACGTTAGCTTCCCCAAGTTTCCACTCGTCTTCCCCAACACAAAACTTCCCAGTGCACAACCCAACACCGTGCACGTGTCCATCGCCCTTCGGCCATACTTGGTCGTCGCGACCATCTACTTCGGTCACAAGAACCCTTGCGAACGCGATCTCAAACCCAGATCGAAGCAAAAGCCCGCGCATCAAAATTTCACTCTCAAGCACGAAAACTGCAAGAAGAACGACTACCAAAAACCCTCAACGCCGATCACTTCCTCACCATTGACCAACGCCAACCTCACCATCGAAATGCAACATCACGAGCTTCCTCGTCCCCAAACACGATCGAACTCGATCCCTAAACCAAGTCGCAAAAGCCGTTACAGTACGACCGAAACAACATAACTCTAAAACCCTATTCCATCCAAATTCTCTTGATTCACTCATTTGAAAAATTGTTTTGCATTTTTCCTAAAATCTACAACTTAAGAACAAGCTACAATCCAAGTTTCAACCCAAATTATTATGTATACAATCCGCGGTTCATAAAAATCCCCAAAGCATTCAAACCAAAAATTCAACTTAATTACTCAATTAAAAATTATGATACAAACTCTAAAAATCATAACTTTCCAATTGTAATTCAATTATACATTCAAAACTAGAATTTGAAATCATAAATTTTTGCCCAAATTTGATTTTCACTGTAAATTTGAAAAAATATGAATAACTAATTCATTTAAAACCCTATAACTATTTTTAGATGATAAATCACTTGATTTCAAACAACTTTCATTTACAATTCATAGTCCTATTTGTATTCAAAATCAAGTTATTGATTTTAAAAAGAAAATAAAAACAAACCGGTATAACAACAGTATACATATATACAGGCATTCAATCTTTTTTTTATATATATATTTATTTTATTTTAGAAACATACATTCAGGTAGACTAATATACATCATAAAAGTCAAATCCATTTGCATGCAACATTCAATCATAGATTTTATCATAACCGTTTTTAAAATAGGATTTACTCACCTAATTTTTAGCAGAGCAGCTTCAATTTTATTTTATCTTCCAAGCTAGAGCAAATAATTTGAAGAAACTTGAATCCATGCATGCTTATAATTTGATGTTGAACTGCAAGTTACTTGCTGTTGATCTGATTTGAATTGCAGTAGAGATTCATTCCATTAATAGATCTTGATCCCTTTGAAATTGCAGGTTTTAATTTGCTCTAACAGATCTTCTTTTTGAAATGCAGGTTTTACTTTTGAGAAGAACTTCATTTGAATTTACAGATTTTACTTTTTGGTTTTAAATTTCGGATTTGAAAAACTTTTCTGGTTTTAATTTCAGGTTTTTTTTGAGAAAAGTTTCTATTTTTGCCATTAAAATTTGAAAGAAAGAAAACAAAGAAAAATGAAAGTGTTATGTTTATTAAAAAGAACGAAGACACTTGTTTACATAAACTTACATTTGTCACATACATTACTTAATTGCCTAACAAGTGTTTATGAGATGTCCTAATGTATTAACACATGTTTTTAGTATTTTAATTAAATTTTTACTTAGTTTAAATGTAAATATAAACTCACATAATTTAATTCTCTTAATAAATATAATTTTACATATATATACATAAATTTATTTTTAAAATGTAGCATAAATCTACTTATTTAAGTTACTTTATAAATATATATTTATATATGTGAATATAAATTTAGCTTTCAAAGAGAATATTATAAAACTAGTTAAAATACAAATAAATTGCTTATACATGTATTCACAAATCTAAAACTTTTATCTATATACATTTATAACCATTTTTAATTTAAGCATTTTAAAAGAAAACAAAACAAAGCTTGTTTAAATTCTTTTTAAACTATCATATTTGAAAATAAATAACAATTATCTTATAATTGAAAACAACTTGACAAATCTAAATTAACCTTTGAAAATATAAATTTTAAAACAAAGCTTAAAATTAAAGTTCCATACATATACAAATTATCCATAGATTAAATTAAATTTAAAACAATATCAAATTATAACATATACAAACATATATATTACAATTTGAAAATTCAGCTTTATTTAAAACAAAAGATCTTCTATTCACAATATATATATCAGATATATATATTATAAATAGAATAAAATTTCATTAGCTTTGAAAAAAATAAATCTTATCAATATTTTAAATTGTTAGAAAGATATTGATCACAATTATCAGATTAAATATTTATTATCCTTTAAAAGATTAATTTCACCAATTTGAATTAAAATTATAAAGAAAAATTATCAAACCAATTAAATTATTAATGCAGATTATTAAATTGATATTGCCTAAAATTCTGGGTCGTTACAATTTGAAATCGATATAATTTTGAATGGTTTATTTAGAAGCTAAATTGGAATTAATGATTTGAAATCTGATTAAATTTGAATTTTGGAATTCGAGTTGATTTGGAATTAATTTGTGAAATTTGAGGAAAATAATTTTATTATACACTATTTTAATATCTAAACGGTTCAAGTATTAGAAGTTATGATTTCAAATTATGATTTTCAAAGGGTTATAATTTCTAGTGTTTGGGTTCGAAATGTTGCAACTTTGAAAATGCTATGATTTTGGAAACGGATATATATATATTTGAAATGGAAATGATATTATATTTGGTTTTGAAGTGGAAATGATATCGTATTTGGTTTTGAAATAGAAATGATACCGTATTGATATGGTTTTGAAATGGCAATGATATTTTGGTTTTGAAGTATAAACTATTTTGAAATGACCGTGGTGTTATAATAACATATGGTTGTTAAAGAGACCAGATCAGAAGTTGTCATACTCTCTGCAAACTCCAAAAACCACTTTAACAACCATGTGCGCGGTGAAGATTCCAGAATAAAGTAGGATGGTGGCGATGTTCTGTTGAGGTATATACGTAGACCTGACTCCCGTGAGTTGACATAAGGTGGCTAAAACAGGAGCGATTTCGGGCCAATGAGGTAGCTATTTTTATTGGACGCACTTCTTCGATACCATTCAATTACTTTGTGATTGAATTAGGTGCACCTTTTTGATTTGGGAGTGTGGCTCGAGGTGGGCGGTAGTGGCTGCTACGCGTTCCACCAGTCCGGATGCGTAATTGGTATATCTACCTTGACATTGCCTCGTTGTGCCGTGTCACCTACCCTAGCGCGCCTTGTATGAGTTTGACTTGTGTCGTACATATGGAGTATTTGTGGTAGTCTCCCGATCTGGAGGTACGATGGTACTGTATAAACTATTGGCACTATAAAATATGTTAAAGGGGATATGGGTAACGCCTTAACGCTATTTTTACATATATTATACTTTACTTTAGACATTATTATAATAGCGTGTATTACTACATAATAGATAGTTTAACGGATCCTTAGAGGATGGTTATCCCAAAAATCCTTTGAGTTACTTGTATTTCAGCTGTCACTTGAGTTGGATTTATTGATATAAGAATGTTAATCCTGAGTCGAGTGTTTTGTATTTTGCTTTACGCTTGGGTCAGACTGAGTGATACATCTTTTGAGACTCGCCTTTGGAGTTGGAGCTTCGCTTGGAGATCCAGCTATCTATCCAGCTTTTAGATATTCAGTTGATTCTAGTGATGTATTCTGATCTTGTATTTGACTATTGTATTCAAGACTTCTGTTGTATCTTATTTGACTCTGTTATATATATAGTAGCTTCATGAACTGCTATTCTCTTGTTTCCGCTACATTATTGTTATATTATTCTGTGTCTGTGATTCTATGATTATTTTATATACTGTATATGCTGAGTTTTTGCCAAATTTAAATTAACAACTTGATATTTTGAGCAATTCAATTCCGGCATGTGTGTCTGCCTATGCACTTTGAGGGTGTAGCATGATAGGGGGTTCTCACTTCCTGGTTTGGTAGCGAACTGTTGACTCTTACTCCTACATGTCCTGTGGGGTTGGCGCAGTCGAGAAGCTAACCGTAAAGGCAGAACATAGGTACTAATGTAAGCTACGGTGGGCGTTACCCCACTTGCAGGTGGTCCGTTACAGTTGGTATTAGAGCTTTGGCTCTAAGCAAACTTAGAATATATGGTAAATTATTTGCAGAATCACTTTCGTTCGAGCTTGAATCTCTTCCCTTTTGACTCGATTTTCTTTGAGTTTTGGAACGTTTCCCTTTGCTTCCAAAACCTATTCTTTCCATTTTCCATTCGTATTCTTCTGACTCTAGAGTATCCCATAACTCCACTTCGAATAATCTCTATAATAAATCGGCGGTCTCTTCAATCTTTGAATAATTTGTAAAGGGGTGAAACTCCTTTACAATTGGTATTGATTCACCGGATATTTCTGTATCCTCGCTTACAATGCTACTATCTTTTTCTATACCCGAATTCTAGCTCTGGCGATCGAATGTTGATTTGTTCTAGAATTCTACCTCGATCTTGTTCTTGAAGTCTCAGTTGACCGATTAATTTCACCCGCGATTTATATAAGTCTATCTACCTCATCTATTTTCCTATTTAATTATTTTACCTTCTACTCGATCCTATCTTCCTTGTTTGAATTCTTTTGGTTAGGGTCCCTCTAATTTGAATCTCTATCCTTGTTTTGAAATCCAATCCTGTATCGTCGAATGAGGAAGTGTATTTGTAAATTAATCTTAAAAATGTTTATATTTTGTGTTGTTTGGGTTGTTGATGTTGATTTGGATTTTAGTTCGGTTCATCTGATCAACGCTATTGATAGGATTTCCAAAACATTTGAATAGAGCAAACCGACACAATTTTGTTTTCAAATTTGATAAATGGAATAAATTTTGTATGATTATATCTATATAAGTATAAATTTTCCTGGAATTTAATAGTCAAATTTAATGGTTGTCAGAAATGATAATATTTGATTTTCATTTATTTTTTTGCAAACCATTTATTTTACCAACATAAATAAATGAATTTATAAATATGGTTTATAATTTGACTTGGAATCTAAATGAATTTAAATTAAGAATTTGAGAATTTAATTTCAGGTGATTTCAAACTTTGGTTTTAAAAGTTTTAAAATGTATATTATTTGAAAGTATTTTCAAATAGAAATTGTTTCCAAAGAATTTCTAACTGTTTAAAACCAGTGCTCTTCTCTTTTGTCGCTGGAAAATAATGTCGGTGATGACTGCAGCATCATCGACATTCATTTTCGAGTTTTCGAAGTAAAGAGACCATTTTGTAGCTTTGCTACAATTTATTTTGGAAATTAAATTGATTTGAAATTTCTAAAGTAGGGCTTGATTTATGATATATATATAAGTATATGATTATAAATTTGATATGATATATAATATATATATATATTTATCTCTAAATTGTTTGAATTTAATCGAAAATTTAATACCTAATTTTTCTTAAAGGACGATCTTCAATTATAAATGAAGCCAAAATTTTCGAATAAATGCTTAACTTGAAATAAGAGAATTGTAAAATTTTATTTATATAATACTCAATTGTGTTCCACTATAACTTTCCTAAACCATTCAGAAGTTGAATAAGTAATTGGATAATATACAATATAAAATGATTTTATAAATAAAATTTGAGTGGTTATAATAAATGTTATACACTTAAATTTTAATTATAAAAATGTTAATAGAGTTAAATAGAATAATAAGTTGATTGAATTGTAAATCAGATAAGCTAAATAAAATTTTGTTTGAAAGAAATCTTTTGTATCAAATATTAATAAATTGAAATAGAAACAACTTATTGAAATACTTTAGATTTAAAATAAATTATTGAATAAATAATGTAAATTGAAATTTATATTGTTTTAAATCAATCATTTTGTTTTGATTTCAATCTAAATTTTTCTGCTCGTTTTATTCACCTACCTCCTTCCTTTTCAGGGATGAAAAGTTTTGAGTGGGGGAGAGTGTAAGGACTCGAAAATTTTAGTGGTTTAATTTGTATATTTAATTAAAATTTTGTGAGATTTTAAAAAATAAAATTTTGAAATAAGAATTTAATTGTTGGAATACATCTATCTAGACATAGCAAACGACAGATTTTCGTCGAATAATATAGATTTCTATCAGTCCCTAGAAATTCAATTTAAATCAGTTAATAACTGTTGAATTTAAAAGTGTGCCAAAAACTAAATATGTAAACATGAGAAAATTTATTTGGAACATTCTGACTCAGGCTGCGAAATTTATTTCGCGAAATTCAGACGTTTCTAGCTCCATTTGGATTTTTTCATACGGAATAGCAACGTATATCGGTACCGATTATCGACTTTTGATTGGATGGTCATGCCACTGATATTTATATATCATTTTGCTCGCCTCGCCGTGCTGATCTCTATAACATATTCAATTTTGTTTTTTTGGTGTTTGGTATACGACGGAAATGAGAAAGTAGCTTGTTATATCGATACCGTATCTTGTATCTTTTGCTTTCTCTTGTCTCTTCAATTGCTCGACAGTCTATCCCGTTGCATTTATTAAATTTTGTAGCGACAACCATCCTTTGACATTTCATTTAATTTTATATTTATTATTGTAACGTTTCACTTTGCTTTCGGTTCATACCTCTGTGAAGAAATAAAAATAAATATATGTATAGTACATATTACTTACCCTGTACATTCTATCTGTAGCCAGATGTCCACCTTTTGAAACTCATCGTCTTTCTCTAGCTTTAACTTATAATATAAATTGTTCGTTTTAAATGTTCTTTCCACCCTTTTTGTTGCACGAGGCTACTCATATTTTTATCACTCCTTTCCATTCTTCCCTTCCACCTGCGGAGCAATTCGACAAACCTCATCACTTCCCTCCTCTCACTCGCCTCCGTGCACCCCAGTCGCTGCAGCATGCAAGCCCAGATCCATCCGAGGCAGCCTATGGGCGAGCTTCTCCTCTTGCTGCCTGTGCCGTGAGCTACCTATGCAACACCAAGCTACCCTAACTTCGACTATCAACCTTCGCCCGATTCCCGTGCCAGTGCCACATTCTCATGCACCGCAACCGACCACTCTTGCTTCCCCCTTAAGCCACCGCCACGACATTCCGTTTCCCATGCGGTAAGCCTCCATGCAAAAGCAACTCGCGACCATCTCACCTCTCTCTTACCTTTTGCTCCGCTCCTTCTCTTCTCTGGATTTCATGAGTGAAGGTATATATTTTATTCAAGCCATTATATAATGTTTGAGGGTAATCTTCATATGTATGTATGTATATATATATATGTATGGATAATTTGTAGTTTATCTATATAAGTTATATATCAGCCTATAGTTTATGCGAGTATAGATAACATTTTGTTTATAGTTTTGGTATATATATATACACACACACACAAAACAGTTCGTTTTTATTTAGTTATACCATATACTTGGTTTTTATATATATTTTGTTACATAATTCATAGTAGTATAACGTGTTTATATATGTCTACAGTTTTTTTTGTGTTTGATTCTTTATAACTTGTATGAGTTTTGAGTTATAAATCAAATTATATAAGTTGTTATTATATGCAGTAAATATAAAGAAAGGTTTATTTTTACTTTATACCTATACTTACTGTAACGAATCGCTATTTTGGGCCATTCAAATCGACTGTAATACTATACATGTCTGACTTGAATAATTCAAAATACTGAATTGTTAATTTAAATTTGGCAAAAACATATGCAGTAAATAAATCAATCACAGAATCACAGATACATAGTAGTACAATAATACGCAGCGGAATAAATGAATAGTAGTTCATGAAGCTACTATATAAACAGAGTTAGAAATAAAATACATCAGAACATCCTAGATGCAGTGAAGTCTCCAGTACGATAGATGACTTCTCTGAACCAATCGACTGGATGACTGAAAGGATAGATAGCTGGATCTTCAAGCAAAGCTCCAACTTCGAAGGTGAGTCTCAAATGTTGTATCACTCAGTCTGACCCGAGCGTAAAGCAAGACACAAAACACTCGAGTCAGGATTAACATTCTTATATCAATAAATCCAACTCAAGTGAAATATCAACTGAAATACAAGTAACTTAGAGGATGTATGGGATAACCATTCTCTAAGGATCCGTGGAACTATCTACAATGTAGAAATATACGTTATAACACCGTGGTCATTTCAATATAATTTATACTTCAAAATCAAAATATCATTTCATCTAATATATATATATACACACATATATATACATATATATATATATATATATATTCAAATTTTATCACTTTCAAAGTTGCGATTCAAATCTATTCAAATTCCAAATTCAAATTTTAGTCCAATCTCAATTTATTAATTTAAAATTCAACTCAATTCCTAAATAACCATTTCACATTTATCAATCTCAAATTCTCATTTGAAATCACAAAATACCCATTTACATTTCAATATTATTTCAAACTTTAAATATTCAATGTTTCAAACTAAATTTTTATTAAATTAAATTTTCTAAATAATAAATTCGAATTATATTGATTTCAAATACAGATCTGGATCACAAATAAACCACTTAAATTCCAGTATAGTTCACAGCTTTAATATTCTACAATTCAAAGTTCAATTGACAGTTTCATATAGATCTCGATTTAACCCCATTATTATTTAGTCTTGAAATATTCCCTCATTAGATTCAATATCATTTAAGTAACCTTAACTTACATTTTTCTAAACATTTTTTTATATTTAGATGTGAAATATTCATTAAATCACTTAAATCAAAATCCAGTTAAAAAAAATCATACCTTTAAATTTCCCATTCAATAATTTCAAATCGATTAATTAAAATCCTTATTTAAATATCATTTCCAATAAACCCAAATTTACCTTCCCAACCTTACTTATTCAATTTATTGTAAGAAAATCTGTTGAAATATAGATTTACATATATACTTAACCATATTCTACGCATTAAATCCATCAAATTAAAATCAAATATTACTACTAAATTTATATATAAAATTTGTCATTTATCTAATGTCTTAAGAATCTATATTTATTAAACCATATATTTCTTTCCAAAACCATAGAATTTATTTTCAAAATATTTATGTATGGACCAACGGTGTCGGTATATATTTCTTATCATATGGTCAAGTGATATGGATATTTATCATTTCAATCCGTACATTAAATATATACGGTTGGATAGCATTTCATCCCGTATTCCCAAATTCATTTTAATGAAAATCGCTTGGGTCTATCGTTTCAACCCATAACGAAATTCTCCTATTCTAAAGTCCGTTCGGGTATATATATCATTTCAACCCATAGTGAATTCTAAACTGCAGGGAACTTACAGAGTGATAGCAGATAATAATAATATAACAGGATATGATAATAATATAACAACATGCATATATCAACAATAATTAAATAAAGTATAAACAATAGGATATGGTGCCATATCCCATAGGTTAACAGTTTACAGATAATAGCATATATAACAGATTTACTAACTTCAACAATATATTTCCATTGTCGTTTCAATTGAAACCAAATTTAATAAATAAAAGAACGTTAATCGTGAGTGATTACTCACCTTTCGAGGCTAAAGAGAATAGACGATGAAGTTTAGTTACGAATTCCAAAGCAACGCTAGATAGACATGATTCGACGAAGAAAACAGGCACGACGAACAAAGCTGATAAATGGAAGAGAAAAAACCCGAATTCAAATTAGAACTAGATCGATGAAGATGAATGATATAAGTGAACTTAAAATTATATATATAATTATATATAACTATTTACATATATAAAACATATTCTAAATTTAATACACTTACATTTTAAATCATTGTTTTTAAATCAAACACATATACAAAAAAATCAAACACATGCAATATATATGTTGAAATAATACTTATTAAAATAAAATTTATATATCATGTATGTTCATTGCAACATATCAACTGCCGCGTATATAACTTTTAAACTTTGTCTTATAAAATATGAACTGCATAAACTTTTATAACTTAATAAACTTTATATTATAAATATACTATATACACTTAAAACCTGTGCATGTGATACTTATATTTAAATAATAATATAACCATTACGACATAAACCGCTTAGACATGCTTAAAATTTACTTTCAAAATCGTTATAAATACCATATACTTACCGACCAAATGTATAAACTCGAACGCTTAGATATATATGGTTTTCGTTCTTTTTCTCACTCACTTATTTTGTTGTTTCCAGTACATTGCATTAAGAAAGAGTAATATATAACAAAACCAACAAAACCCCAAAAAGATTAAAGAAAAAGTATATATATTTTTAAATCACCTTATATTATTTCGTTTAATAACATGATACAAAAAGCTTCACTTAAATCAAATTCACGTTTAAAATATTATAAAAAAATAATAATACTAAGCTTAAACAAATTAGAACAAAAAGCATCTTTACATACAACAGCTGAAAAAGGAAAATTTTATTTTATAAACTAATACAACAGCATATATACATATATACACAAATACATTTATATATATAAAAGAATAACTTTGACATATATATATATATATATATATATATATAAACCATATAATAGACGCTGTAAAATTTGTATAATATATTATTAAACTGGAAACAGGGAAACCCAAGATAATATAACCCATGTAACAAATTCACTGATATATATGTATGCTAACAGACAGAAGTACTATACCTTAAATATGCGAACGTATGCAAGCTAGTGGTGACGAGTGTCTGATGGGTGATGGCAATAGGGGTATCGGCTGTTATGGCCTTGAAGAAGCGCTGTAACAACTTGGGAAAGAAAGAAAATAGGCTTTAGGGAGGAAGAGGAAGCAACAGTAGGTATAAACCCAAAGTTATAAAGGCAGAGGAAAAATGCTTTGCACAATTTAAGGTGAGCTTTTTAATAAATACAAAACGTATCTAAGTTTATACGTTTATAACTTTTCAGCTGTAGTGTATATTTATAATGAACGGTCATTATGAAAGAAGTGGAAACAGGGAGCGTAGGAAAGGAAAGGTTATAAAAATGAAAATTTCACCCTTAAATTCCGGAGATTAATAAGGTAACGTACCTCTTTAATGAAATGTACAGCAACTGTCACAAGCTAAAATTTAGCTGAAAGTTTAAAGAAATGAGGGGAAGATGGGTTTTTAAATTAATCACTTCCTAGAATTAATATGTCAATGAAAAAGGAAAGGAGATGAATCAGGGAAACGTATTATAACTTATATATAACTATTAAACGGATAGGTGGAAGAAAAGGTGAGCAGGTGAGTAAAAGTGGAAACTGATTTATAAGAGAAATAGAAAATGAGCTGTTGCTTGGGAAGAAAATGGAACAGTTTAAAATTTAAAGGCAATGGACTGCTGAAATTAGATGAGTATAAAAAATGTAAAAGTTATATACTGAAACGGCTATAAATTTAAATTATTATTATAAAACGGGGAATAATGAAAGGCAAGGACGATGATTTCAAAGTTTATTAATGGCTAGGAATGGGGAAGTCTATCTGTGAATTGGAAAAATTATTAAGCAATTGAAATTTTAACGGTAGAAAAAGTAACAGCTACGCACTGTTTTAGAAACAATCAAAGCAATTAATAGCTTGATTTGAATTATATCAATAAAACGATTTCGTTTAAAACCAAATTTGAAATTCTATTATAATTTCTCGGGTTGATCGAAGTCCGAAGAGGGACGAATTGGTATATATTTTGAGATATTCCAAACTCAATTTGGAATCCATTCCTAGTATTTGAAAAATTATAGAAGATTAAATCTATCTCTTTTGTTCAGCATCTCTTGTCAATTCTTTGATGGTTCCGGGTAGATCCAGGAAGAAGATTTGATATATTAGTATGGGACACAAACTCCGGATAGACCAAAATTGTTTGTTTGGATGTATTGGTTGGTTTGTTTGCTTTGGTTGCTATGGTTGATAGGTATAAATTGGGTTTTTAAACTCAACATTTTGAAATTGTATCCATATATCTGTCAATATTTGGGTCTAGATATACATTACGAATGGTTAGTTATCCTTTCGTTCTTATATCTATTGTTGATATTCTGATTTGGTCAGCCAAATGCAGAATAAATATTCAGTTTGATTTGGAAAGATATCTATCTATCTGTGGTAATTTCGTGCCTGCAAATTTCGAGGACGAAATTCTTTTTAAGGGGGGAAGTCTGTAATGATCCCGAATTTTAATTTATTTTAAATTGATAATTAAATTAAATTTTGACTTAAAATGGTGAGATTTATCAATAAATTGATTTGAAAATTCAATAATGAAGTCTTTAAATAAAAATATACATATCTTAAATAAGTTTATAGTTTTATATAAAAGATAAATTACAAAATATAAAGTAAAACATATTTGATAAATTCTAACATCAAATTTAATATAGAACTTCATACATATTTCAAAGTAATAAAAATGAACAAGTATAATAGCTTGCAAAAATAAACCAGATACACTTAAAGATTAAAACAAAAAGTATGAACAAACAAAACAAAGTAGTAATGCAAGATACAATGTAAAAATATAATATGAAACATAAAATATGTAAACAAGATAAAATAAAAAGAAGTCAAGTGTAATTAATGCAGCCACTACAACTTGTCTATCAGCCGAAATGTGCATAGACAATAAAACAAAAGAAAGAGTAAGTATAGAAATAGAATAAAATAAAATATCATTAAACAAACCACAAAAAAAAAATCTTCTCAATACATGGTTATCATTATCAGCCGAGACAAACTATGCAAGCAAGAACAAAGCAAAGAAAAATATAAAATGTCTTTGTATACAAAATGGTTAAGAGAAACATAAAGTACACTAACATTTAATGCCTTCATCTTAGCAGCAAAACAATGCCAATTCGAAATATATAAAGATCGTTTCAGCCCCCATATGATCAAACAAAATCTCTGATCAATGAACAAGTGTACCAGCATTTGAAAACCCAGATAACACCTTCCCATGTAATCCTTTCCTTTTATATGTATCCTTCTTACTTCATTCGTTCACTACACAGCAAATCAGAAAAAAATTATATTGCAAGCATTTTTATTTTTATTTTCAAACTCAAACGTTATTTAAACAATAAACAAAAAGTAAGAAGATTTACTGGAGAATCAAGCTTACAATTTCACAGCCTGTTTCAACATCAAAGCATCTATATTCATTCTGGAAAAACAAAGTGAGTAACTCCAACTTTTAAAAAAAAAATTAAAGTATAAATTAGTTTGTATAATTTTGCTGTGATCAATATTGTTTCGAGAAGTATGTTTGCAATTTTATTTTTTTTGAAATTTGATGTATGCAGGCATTAGAAAAATTGTAACTTCTCTGTTTAGTCTCAGAGTACAGAACAACCAAAGGAAAATCCAATTTCTTGTTTTCTAATCAATATCAGGCTTTGGTTTCAAAACAAAATAGTTGTGTTTAAGTAGGGATGAAAACTTAAAAATAGTTTCATAAAATAAAGATGTATGTAGGACAAAAAAATCAAGTTTTTACAGTCAAACCTTTAACTCCGGAAATTTCGAAGGTCACGAATTTTTGATCCAAGTATATAGCTTGAATCCCCATTGGAAGCTATGATTTTTAAACCTTGTTTGATGATTTTAAAGCAACTGGATCGAGAGCAGTTTGTTTTTGCTCGAAATTTGAATTTTGATCAATTTCTGTTTCTTGGATAATTTTGAGATGTTAAAATTTTATGTGAAGCAAGTTTGAACATCATGGATTTCAGGAAAATTGGTGAATAATTTTTCTAATGGATGAATTGAGTGAACGGGTCAAATTTAGGGTTTTACTTACAGTTTTTGTTCATGTCCATGGAGTGTCGAGTACAACTTCTCTTCGTGGTCGAGTGCCACGAATTTCTGGTGGGTGGTTGGTTGTCGTGTCATCGAGGCGTGGACGAAATCTGGGCGATTCCGGTGGCTTGTGTGATGATCGCGAGACGTTTTTAGGTGATGGGCGAGTTCCAGTTTTTTTTCGAGCAGATGGCAAATTTTCGTTTTCGAATGGTTGATGACGAATTGGGTTTAAATTTCGAACGAAGGGATGATTTGCGACTTGCTCGATGGGGGGGGGCGTTGATTGGAGGCACGCGGCAGCGCCGTGCACGTGCACGGCGACGGCGATACGTGTCAGTGGGTGATCGCAAGTCCATGCTCGAGTGAGGGTAGTGATCGCTTCGGGTTCGTGCTCGAGAACGCAAGCTTGGTTTTTCTGATGCCTTCGTTTTTAAATTTAACACTAAAATTTAATTAACTGCAAACAAAAGAAGAAGAAGAAGGGTAGGGGAAGAAGGAGCTCAGTTTTTTTTCTCGAATCGATTCATGATTTTCTCGAAAATATCTGGGGTTGGACTCGAAGTAAATAGGGTAGTGGCTCGGTAGAATGGGTTACAGGGTTTTGGAAGGAAACCTGTACTATTCTATTTGTAAACTGAAGCTTAAATTTTAAAACTAAATTTTAGATCAAAGTTTAAATCCAGATTGAAATGTGGATTCAAATTCACTTTTGAATTCTAAAATGAAATAAAATAAAGTTTTAAATAATTTTAATGTTTGGTTTTCAGGTTTATGAAAAACCTAATAGTTTTCTGAAAATTTAAAAAAAAAATTAAATTTAAAGTTGAAAACATCATTTAAACAATGGTTTAAAATTCAAAGTTAAGTTTAGTTTCCAAATAAACTTTTGAATCTTAAGGTTTTAAAATGAAATTGGATTTTTAAATCAAGTTTTAAATTCAAGGTTTTAAAAGCAAATTGAATCAAAGTTGTGAATCAAAAGCTTTCTCTTATATAAGCAATAGATGTTATTTACATTTATTTTTTTAAAGATTATAAATTGAGTTTTAAATTGGATTTATATTTAAAAGAATAATCATTTTGAAACTTGAATTTGAAATGTAATTTAAATTTAAATTCAAAAGTGAAAAGTTTTACACTTAAATATTAGTGAAGTTATTAACAAAGAAATGAATTGCCTTAGAGATAATTGAGTTGATTAAGTGATTTAACAAATATGATAATTAAGGGATGATTTATTCAACTTACAAATTAATGATTTAGATTTATTTATAATTAGAGATTAATTAAAAGAGATTAAGAAATGTTATTAGATAATTAACTAAAGATTATTAAGTATTAATTAAGGCGATTAATTTTAAATAATTATTAGATTAATTAATTTAGATAATCAATTATAAATTGTTTAAATGAAATTACTTAATGAAAGTAATTAAGGATTAATCACTTATTGTAATTGATTATGGATATTTTGATTAATTAAAGTTAATTAATTTAAGAAAATCATTAGATAAATTGGCAATTAACGATTCGTAATTAATAAATCAGCGATTTGATAATTAAGTCATAAGTACTTAAATTAAATTGGAAATAAATTTAATTAAGTAGGATTTAATAATGAATTAATCCTGCTTATAAATGATTATTAAATTCTTGACCTTACTTATGAATGTTTATATTATATGAAATGCCTTGAATTGATTGTCCTACCTGATCTGTGATATTTTGTTCTGTGATTGGTGTCGTGTATGATTTATTCATTTATTTGTGATACATCTGTATATTATCGGTGAATTTGTGAATGGACGATAAGCGTTATAGTTTATATCGCTTATCAACTATATTTCTGTGTTTTAATCTGTGATGATTGAATGATGTTGCACTATTGTGTTAAACCCCTGGACCACACTTATACACACACAAATATGGATTCACGGGGAAATTGATTAAGTCACAGATTTGAAATAGTTTAAAAGTTGAGTATTTAAGGCCAAATGGTTTTGGAAATGTTTTGGGATTAAAGTGAAAAGCTTTTGAAATGAAATTTCAAAGATGAAATTTATTTTGAATAACTTGATTGAGTTTTGAAATTTAAATATTTTTTATTAAATGTGAATTCAATATTTGAAATCGAATTCTATGATTTGAAAACTAGGGAATAAAGATATTGTCCCAGTGATACATGGGTTAAACTATTTTAAAGGTATTGATTTGGGAATTTAAATTTAAATTCAAAGGCTTTAACTCGTGTAAAAATAATTGGATCTTTCTGACATGGAAACTATTTGTTTTCGAATAATAAAAGCTTTCATATAGAAAGTGAACTTTCAAATTGTGTTAAAAAGGGATTTCAAGTTAAAAATGAAAATGATTTTTCAAGTTATGGAAACAATTTGAAGGCTATAAGTTAAATCTTTAATTTAAAGATTTTAAACGAGTTAATCCATTTGAAATGGAAATTGATTTGAAACTCGTTAATGGATCTTCGTAAAACTGGGTGATCTTTGTGAAATAAATCTTTTGAAAATGGTAATTGGTTTAAACCATTTGAAAGAAAGTTTTGAATCATTAAGTTGTGACTTAATTGAAATCCCATATCCATATGTTTTTAAATGTTGCGCTCACTATTCGGTTTAGCCGGGAGAGGACCTTTGTGTCATATAACCCATTCCGAATATGTGATTCGTCGTTATGGATAGCATTTGAAGACCGGGTATTTGCGAGAGCGATAGGATGACCTATCGATTGTCTCTGCACCAAGTCGCGCCGGTATAGAGATTTCCTAAGTGATGGGAAGTCCGATCGGGATTGTGAATACCCGGATTGCAAGGACTCCTTCGGAAGTGCCTTCCGTTCTGTTCGAACCCGGAACAAACTTGTATGGTTGTATGTCTGACACTACACTTTGAGATATAAAGCAGATTTCTTTCAAATACATTTCTGTTGGTGGCGGAGAATTTATTCTCTTAGCTTAACACCCTTCTCTGAGACGTACGAGCTCAGAGGTTATGTAGTTGAAGGTTATCAGCGATATACTCCCAATTTGGTAGTGTGGCATGCTGAGTGCTGCTGTGTGTTAATGATCATTGTTTGATCATTTGTGATATGATCATTTGTTTGATCATTTATCTTTGTGATCATTACTTTGATCATTTGTTGACCCAAAGCATGGCTTTGTACCAAAGCGTAGCTTTGTGGACGAGACTGCATCAGGACCTCACACTCCGGAAATGGTCGAAACAGGAAAGATGCGGCAAGGTTATGAGGGTCGCGCCCTTTAGGGTGTGTCATTCCCTTCTGGTAAAGGGTGGTATCATGGTATGGAGCCCAGATATTTACCTATGTGGTGGCTCCAACATCATTTACTGTGTGGTTGTTGCTTAGAGGCGCCTCGGATAAAGGTCCCAAAGGACCGAGGAATGGCTTGCTCGAGTAGTTACCTAGTTACAGAGGTAACCCGGCCTTGTGTTGGCAGAGATCCGGTTAGGTTCTCGGGACGTCCCACCAGAGGCGATCCCATGTGGCAGTAGGAAGTTCCTTAGCCTGACCATTTGTTGGAAATCCATTCATCCAATACGAAACCCTGTACGGTTTTAGTTGTAGAACCTGCCATTCACTTATGGTGGTCACCACTGTTTGGATGGTAGCTAAAGTAGGCATACGATAATGGTCGTATGTTGGCTAAGATTTATATTCTATTTTCGAAATTTTTTCTGCACTGTGCACTTATAATAATAATATCAAAGAAATTTTCTGCGTATTAAGCATGTTTGACTATCATAAGAAGAAATCTCCTCCAATTCTGCGTTTGCATTGTGTGTGTGGCGGGAGGTCTTATGGTAGTTTCATTTTCTAAAAAGCATATCGGATTTTCTTTATAAATCTTGTTTTATTTTAAAAGATAAACTATTTTTGTTACTCACACCAGTCCCATGACTGACCCGGAGTTTATTGTTCCTTTCCTAAACTCTGGGTGCTCACTAATTTCCACACGAGCAGCCTAGAGTTGGGTTTTTCAGATAGTTAGGTTCAGTAGGTTATCTGGAGCTAGTTTTAGTCTTTGGATGCACACCAGTCTTGCTTGTCTTAGTGTATCGTGATGATGGTTCGAGCTGCTGTTGGAGTTCTCTCTTGAAGATTTTATCGAAGTTATTGTTCCGCTGCTGGTGTTAGCTATTTTCTTTTCCGCTGCTATGTTATTGTATCATATCTCTGATTTATATCGATATCTATTGTATCATCTATTGTATCAGGATGTTGTATCAGATGTTGTATATTGATATTCATTATTTCTTCCGCTGTGTTGTTTACTTAATTGTGTTATAAGCTCCGGCGACTCGGATTTGAACGGTCGAATCTGCGGCATTCGAGTACGATGTAAAGTATGGATGTCGATTTTCGAACGGGCAAAATCCGCTTCGTTACATTTGGTATCAGAGCTGAGGGTTAAACTTTATCTCAGGAGTATAACACACTAAGTAACTCATTAGAGATAGGGTGAAGTAAACCCTAGAATGAGTAATCTCTAAGATATCCGTTTGAATGCCTCAGTAAATTCTCCGTCTATCCACTGATAGTGAGTATGAGTGCAAGAAGAGAACGAGATAGGGGACAGGGAAATACGACTATAAATGGTCAATGCCCTGCAACAGTGGGAACAATTTTCTCTATCAATTCCCTTTGATTTAATCCCAAATTCTTTTGATTGCTTCGTGACAGCTCCAGGAAGAAGTTTCAGTGCAATGGTTGCCCTACGAATCGTTGTAGGAAATCCTTACTTCGAATTTTCACTAGTTCCTTATAAGTTTTTAATTTAAACTTTAATAAATTTGAAATTTGAAAATTGGAAATTCTGAATAAATTGGAAATTTTAAGTTGAATTAAATTGATTAATAGATTATGAAGGATAATTTGAATTATATCAATAAAACGATTTCGTTTAAAACCAAATTTGAAATTCTATTATAATTTCTCGGGTTGATCGAAGTCCGAAGAGGGACGAATTGGTATGTATTTTGAGATATTCCAAACTCAATTTGGAATCCATTCCTAGTATTTGAAAAATTATAGAAGATTAAATCTATCTCTTTTGTTCAGCATCTCTTGTCAATTCTTTGATGGTTCCGGGTAGATCCAGGAAGAAGATTTGATATATTAGTATGGGACACAAACTCCGGATAGACCAAAATTGTTTGTTTGGATGTATTGGTTGGTTTGTTTGCTTTGGTTGCTATGGTTGATAGGTATAAATTGGGTTTTTAAACTCAACATTTTGAAATTGTATCCATATATCTGTCAATATTTGGGTCTAGATATACATTACGAATGGTTAGTTATCCTTTCGTTCTTATATCTATTGTTGATATTCTGATTTGGTAAGCCAAATGCAGAATAAATATTCAGTTTGATTTGGAAAGATATCTATCTATCTGTGGTAATTTCGTGCCTGCAAATTTCGAGGACGAAATTCTTTTTAAGGGGGGAAGTCTGTAACGATCCCGAATTTTAATTTATTTTAAATTGATAATTAAATTAAATTTTGACTTAAAATGGTGAGATTTATCAATAAATTGATTTGAAAATTCAATAATGAAGTCTTTAAATAAAAATATACATATCTTAAATAAGTTTATAGTTTTATATAAAAGATAAATTACAAAATATAAAGTAAAACATATTTGATAAATTCTAACATCAAATTTAATATAGAATTTCATACATATTTCAAAGTAATAAAAATAAAATAAAAATGAACAAGTATAATAGCATGCAAAAATAAACCAGATACACTTAAACATTAAAACAAAAAGTATGAACAAACAAAACAAAGTAGTAATGCAAGATACAATGTAAAAATATAATATGAAACATGAAATATGTAAACAAGATAAAATAAAAAGAAGTCGAGTGTAATTAATGCAGCCACTACAACTTGTTTATCAGCCGAAATGTGCATAGACAATAAAACAAAAGAAAGAGTAAGTATAGAAATAGAATAAAATAAAATATCATTAAACAAACCACACAAAAAAAATCTTCTCAATACATGGTTATCATTATCAGCCGAGACAAACTATGCAAGCAAGAACAAAGCAAAGAAAAATATAAAATGTCTTTGTATACAAAATGGTTAAGAGAAACATAAAGTACACTAACATTTAATGCCTTCATCTTAGCAGCAAAACAATGTCAATTCGAAATATATAAAGATCGTTTCAGCCCCCATATGATCAAACAAAATCTCTGATCAATGAACAAGTGTACCAGCATTTGAAAACCCAGATAACACCTTCCCATGTAATCCTTTCCTTTTATATGTATCCTTCTTACTTCATTCGTTCACTACACAGCAAATCAGAAAAAAATTATATTGCAAGCATTTTTATTTTTATTTTCAAACTCAAACGTTATTTAAACAATAAACAAAAAGTAAGAAGATTTACTGGAGAATCAAGCTTACAATTTCACAGCCTGTTTCAACATCAAAGCATCTATATTCATTCTGGAAAAACAAAGTGAGTAACTCCAACTTTAAAAAAAAATTAAAGTATAAATTAGTTTGTATAATTTTGCTGTGATCAATATTGTTTCGAGAAGTATGTTTGCAATTTTTTTTTTTGAAATTTGATGTATGCAGGCATTAGAAAAATTGTAACTTCTCTGTTTAGTCTCAGAGTACAGAACAACCAAAGGAAAATCCAATTTCTTGTTTTCTAATCAATATCAAGCTTTGGTTTCAAAACAAAATAGTTGTGTTTAAGTAGGGATGAAAACTTAAAAATAGTTTCATAAAATAAAGATGTATGTAGGACAAAAAAATCAAGTTTTTACAGTCAAACCTTTAACTCCGGAAATTTCGAAGGTCACGAATTTTTGATCCAAGTATATAGCTTGAATCCCTATTGGAAGCTATGATTTTTAAACCTTGTTTGATGATTTTAAAGCAACTGGATCGAGAGCAGTTTGTTTTTGCTCGAAATTTGAATTTTGATCAATTTCTGTTTCTTGGATAATTTTGAGATGTTAAAATTTTATGTGAAGCAAGTTTGAACATCATGGATTTCAGGAAAATTGGTGAATAATTTTTCTAATGGATGAATTGAGTGAACGAGTCAAATTTAGGGTTTTACTTACATTTTTTGTTCATGTCCATGGAGTGTCGAGTACAACTTCTCTTCGTGGTCGAGTGTCACGAATTTCTGGTGGGTGGTTGGTTGTCGTGTCATCGAGGCGTGGACGAAATCTGGGCGATTCCGGTGGCTTGTGTGATGATCGCGAGACGTTTTTAGGTGATGGGCGAGTTCCAGTTTTTTTCGAGCAGATGGCAAATTTTCGTTTTCGAATGGTTGATGACGAATTGGGTTTAAATTTCGAACGAAGGGATGATTTGCGACTTGCTCGATGGAGGGGCGTTGATTGGAGGCGCACGGCAGCGCCGTGCACGTGCAGGGCGGCGGCGATACGTGTCAGTGGGTGATCACAAGTCCATGCTCGAGTGAGGGTAGTGATCGCTTCGGGTTCGTGCTCGAGAACGCAAGCTTGGTTTTTCTGATGCCTTCGTTTTTAAATTTAACACTAAAATTTAATTAACTGTAAACAAAAGAAGAAGAAGAAGGGTAGGGGAAGAAGGAGCTCGATTTTTTTTCTCGAATCGATTCATGATTTTCTCGAAAATATCTGGGGTTGGACTCGAAGTAAATAGGGTAGTGGCTCGGTAGAATGGGTTACAGGGTTTTGGAAGGAAACCTGTACTATTCTATTTGTAAACTGAAGCTTAAATTTTAAAACTAAATTTTAGATCAAAGTTTAAATCCAGATTGAAATGTGGATTCAAATTCACTTTTGAATTCTAAAATGAAATAAAATAAAGTTTTAAATAATTTTAATGTTTGGTTTTCAGGTTTATGAAAAACCTAACAGTTTTCTGAAAATTTTAAAAAAAAAAATTAAATTTAAAGTTGAAAACATCATTTAAACAATGGTTTAAAATTCAAAGTTAAGTTTAGTTTCCAAATAAACTTTTGAATCTTAAGGTTTTAAAATGAAATTGGATTTTTAAATCGAGTTTTAAATTCAAGGTTTTAAAAGCAAATTGAATCAAAGTTGTGAATCAAAAGCTTTCTCTTATATAAGCAATAGATGTTATTTACATTTATTTTTTTAAAGATTATAAATTGAGTTTTAAATTGGATTTATATTTAAAAGAATAATCATTTTGAAACTTGAATTTGAAATGTAATTTAAATTTAAATTCAAAAGTGAAAAGTTTTACACTTAAATATTAGTGAAGTTATTAACAAAGAAATGAATTGCCTTAGAGATAATTAAGTTGATTAAGTGATTTAAAAAATATGATAATTAAGGGATGATTTATTCAACTTACAAATTAATGATTTAGATTTATTTACAATTAGAGATTAATTAAAAGAGATTAAGAAATGTTATTAGATAATTAACTAAAGATTAGTAAGTATTAATTAAGGCGATTAATTTTAAATAATTATTAGATTAATTAATTTAGATAATCAGTTATAAATTGTTTAAATGAAATTACTTAATGAAAGTAACTAAGGATTAATCACTTATTGTAATTGATTATGGATATTTTGATTAATTAAAGTTAATTAATTTAAGAAAATCATTAGATAAATTGTTAATTAACGATTCGTAATTAATAAATCAGAGATTTGATAATTAAGTCATAAGTCTTAAATTAAATTGGAAATAAATTTAATTAAGTAGGATTTAATAATGAATTAATCCTGCTTATAAATGATTATTAAATTCTTGACCTTACTTATGAATGTTTAAATTATATGAAATGCCTTGAATTGATTATCCTACCTGATCTGTGATATTTTGTTCTGTGATTGGTGTTGTGTATGATCTATTCATTTATTTGTGATACATCTGTATATTATCGGTGAATTTGTGAATGGACGATAAGCGTTATAGTTTATAACGCTTATCAACTATATTTCTGTGTTTTAATCTGTGATGATTGAATGATGTTGCACTATTGTGTTAAACCCCTGGACCACACTTGTACACACACAAATATGGATTCACGGGGAAATTGATTAAGTCACAGATTTGAAATAGTTTAAAAGTTGAGTATTTAAGGCCAAATAGTTTTGGAAATGTTTTGGGATTAAAGTGAAAAGCTTTTGAAATGAAATTTCAAAGATGAAATTTATTTTGAATAACTTGATTGAGTTTTGAAATTTAAATATTTTGAATTAAATGTGAATTCAATATTTGAAATCAAATTCTATGATTTGAAAACTAGGGAATAAAGATATTATCCCAGTGATACATGGGTTAAACTATTTTAAAGGTATTGATTTGGGAATTTAAATTTAAATTCAAAGGCTTTAACTCGTGTAAAAATAATTGGATCTTTCTGACATGGAAACTATTTGTTTTCGAATAATAAAAGCTTTCATATAGAAAGTGAACTTTCAAATTGTGTTAAAAAGGGATTTCAAGTTAAAAATGAAAATGATTTTTCAAGTTATGGAAACAATTTGAAGGCTATAAGTTAAATCTTTAATTTAAAGATTTTAAACGAGTTAATCCATTTGAAATGGAAATTGATTTGAAACTCGTTAATGGATCTTCGTAAAACTGGGTGATCTTTGTGAAATAAATCTTTTGTTTAAAAGATTTGAAAATAGTAATTGGTTTAAACCATTTGAAAGAAAGTTTTGAATCATTAAGTTGTGACTTAATTGAAATTCCATATCCATATGTTTTTAAATGTTGCGCTCACTATTCGGTTTAGCCGGGAGAGGACCTTTGTGTCATATAACCCATTCCGAATATGTGATTCGTCGTTATGGATAGCATTTGAAGACCGGTGGTGAAGACCAGGTATTTGCGAAAGCGATAGGATGACCTATCGATTGTCTCTGCACCAAGTCGCGCCGGTATAGAGATTTCCTAAGTGATGGGAAGTCCGATCGGGATTGTGAATACTCGGATTGCAAGGACTCCTTCGGAAGTGCCTTCCGTTCTGTTCGAACCCGGAACAGACTTGTATGGTTGTATGTATGACACTACACTTTGAGATATAAAACAGATTTCTTTCAAATACATTTCTGTTGGTGGCGGAGAATTTATTCTCTTAGCTTAACACCCTTCTCTGAGACGTACGAGCTCAGAGGTTATGTAGTTGAAGGTTATCAGCGATATACTCCCAATTTGGTAGTGTGGCATGCTGACTGCTGCTGTGTGTTAATGATCATTGTTTGATCATTTGTGATATGATCATTTGTTTGATCATTTATCTTTGTGATCATTACTTTGCTCATTTATTGACCCAAAGCATGGCTTTGTACCAAAGCGTAGCTTTGTGGACGAGACTGCATCAGGACCTCACACCCCGGAAATGGTCGAAACAGGAAAGAGGCGGCAAGGTTATGAGGGTCGCGCCCTTTAGGATGTGTCATTCCCTTCTGGTAAAGGGTGGTATCATGGTATGGAGCCCAGATATTTACCTATGTGGTGGCTCCAATCTCATTTACTGTGTGGTTGTTGCTTAGAGGCGCCTCGGATAAAGGTCCCAAAGGACCGGGGAATAGCTTGCTCGAGTAGTAGTTACCTAGTTACAGAGGTAACCCGGCCTTGTGTTGGCAAAGATCCGATTAGGTTCTCGGGACGTCCCACCAGAGGCGATACCATATGGCAGTAGGAAGTTCCTTAGCCTGACCATTTGTTGGAAATCCATTCATCCAATACGAAACCCTGTACGGTTTTAGTTGTAGAACCTGCCATTCACTTATCGTGGTCACCACTGTTTGGATGGTAGCTATAGTAGGCATACGATAATGGTCGTATGTTGGCTAAGATTTATATTCTATTTTCGAAATGTTTTCTGCACTGTGCACTTATAATAATAATATCAAAGAAATTTTCTGCGTATTAAGCATGTTTGACTATCATAAGAAGAAATCTCCTCCAATTCTGCGTTTGCATTGTGTGTGTGGCGGGAGGTCTTATGGTAGTTTCATTTTCTAAAAAGCATATCGGATTTTCTTTATAAATCTTGTTTTATTTTAAAAGATAAACTGTTTTTGTTACTCACACCAGTCCCATGACTGACCCAGAGTTTATTGTTCCTTTCCTAAACTCTGGGTGCTCACTAATTTCCACACGAGCAGCCTAGAGTTGGGTTTTTCAGATAGTTAGGTTCAGTAGGTTATCTGGAGCTAGTTTCAGTCTTTGGATGCACACCAGTCTTGCTTGTCTTAGTGTATCGTGATGATGGTTCGAGCTGCTGTTGGAGTTCTCTCTTGAAGATTTTATCGGAGTTATTGTTCCGCTGCTGGTGTTAGCTATTTTCTTTTCCGCTGCTATTTTATTGTATCATATCTCTGATGTATATCGATATCTATTGTATCATCTGTTGTATCAGGATGTTGTATCAGATGTTGTATATTGATATTCATTATTTCTTTCGCTGTGTTGTTTACTTAATTGTGTTATAAGCTCCGGCGACTCGGATTTGAACGGTCGAATCTGCGGCATTCGAGTACGATGTAAAGTATGGATGTCGATTTTCGAACGGGCAAAATCCGCTTCGTTACACTTTCAACATTATGGATAAATTAATACTCATTTCTTAAATATGTTATATTAAATTAATAAATTCTGAAATATTAATGACACTAATGATTTACTATTAAACCATGTAGTATATAAATAAACAATATTTTAAAGATTATATTCAAAAAGGAAAGGAGGGTAGATTCGAAAAAACGGAATATAGGTGAAAAAATAAAGCTGAGCATATAAGGTAGGTTCAAAAGGATAGTATCGGGCACGAATAATTAAATCAAACCATAAAACTTTAATCTCAAATATTAATACAAAATTTCTTTGTTGGAAATACCTTTATAATAAAATACTTTTATATCAAAACGAATTTTTCCTTTCAAAAATACTTTTATAACTCGATGTTTCAACAAGTTTATCCTCGTTCTTGCAGACTCTGGCCATGCGTTGATCAGGCGCAAAGCTAGAATTCTTGAAGTACTTAGTAGACCTGTTTCAACACCTAATGAAAATACTTGAAAAACCTTTTAAAAAACAGATATGGAAAGTACAATCCAAACAAAACGATCAAACCAAAACATTTGTCCAACCATGGTTCGCAGATACACAATGGTTACGCCTGGATCCCCCAGGAAACAATCCGTATCCGTAAGCTTTCTCAGCCCTGCGAGTTACGCCATGATGACTAGTAGAGTGCGGGATACACAATGGTTACGCCTGGGTCCCCCAGGAAACAATCCGTACCCCTAGGCTGTCTCAGCCAGGCAGTTTCGCTACTAATGTGACCTACACAGATTGCAGGATACACAATGGTTATGCCTGGGTCCCCGAGGAAACAATCCGTACCCCTAGGCCAGTCTCAGCCAGGCAGTTGCGCTATGCAGTCGCAAGAAAAAAAACCATGGGTTACGCCACGGTGGGACACTCGAGTATCACATCCGGAAATCCAAAAATCAGAGAGAATAATATCGATAGAATGAATCCACAATGTGGCCACAAAGCGGATATCAAGCAGAAGGCACTTTCCATATCTTTACTTTGAAAAAATATATATCATATAGTACCTTTCCAAATACTTTCAAATATCATACTTATATAAAGTCCATTATATATAGGATTCCTTTTCCAAATCGAATACTTTCCAAATCAATAGTATATCAAATCATACTTATATAGACTTCGATTATAAGAAAATTCTCTTTCCAAATTGAGTATCTTTCAAATCAATAGATTTCAAATCAACTTCATACTTATACAAATCCAATTTATATAATTTCAACCACTCCCAAATCAAGTACTTAATAATATAAGGTTCTCAATTTCAAATCATTTCAATATCAATTTAGTTTCAAAGTTTCTTAAACAATAGGTTTAGAAAATAATCCAAATTTCCAAATCAACAAAATTTAGGTCAAACAAACTCATTTCCAAAATCACCATATAAGTACTGGTTTTAATTCCAATCAAATTTCAAAACCAAATATTTTTCTCTAAATCAATTATACTCAAAATGGTTTTCAAATTTATAATTATCCCCTTAAAACCCTTAAACTATTTATTCCTATTTGAAATATTCAATTTACCTTTCTGAAAACCATTATTTAAAACTAAATTATTATTTTAAACATTTCAAAACTAAATTCCATATTAGTTAATTCAAAATATTCATATTCATTTACTTAACAAAAGGTTTCAAACTTAAACATACAAAACTAAACTTATATGCTTTATCAAATATTTTATCCTCTTCGAAATTTCTTAGCTTTGAAAATTTAACCTCGATTTGGAAGTGATCGAACATACAAAATAGTTAGGGAAATCAAATTTCCAATTTAAGAGTTGAAAATTAACAATAAATCAATTTCAGTAGGTACGATTATACCAAATTAAATCCGAAACTCGAGGACTGAACACCGATCTCACTTTAAATTGTTTCAAATATATACATATATCTTTTGAAAATATCAAATTATACATCGGAATTTGAAATCAACAATGGTTTTACAAAATCACTCGCATAGCGAAGCTATTATAGTGGCCTCTCCCCACTCTGAAACTCGAAAATCAATGTCGATGATGCATGCACTCATCACCGAAATTATTTTCCAATGACATAAGTGAGTTCTGGACTTCTATTTTCTTGAAAACTTCTCTGAATTTTTTTTCGAAATCCTTGGAACTCATTTGAAACATTTCTAATTAAGAAAATACTTTCAAATCGTATTATTATATATTTCAAAATCTTAAACCAATTTTCAAAAATGCCGGAGTCCAATCTCTCGAATTTCAAATTCAAAATCTTTCAGCTATAAATCATTTTTATATAAATAAATTTTCTTATAATATTTTCAAATTTTCAAATCTTTTCGAAACTTCAAATTCTCGTTTTTTTAAAGGTATATAATCCTTATCGAAAACATTTTCTCTTTTATATATAGAATAAAGTCATACTTACCCAAATAAAAATTTCGGTATATAAAACAATTTTAAAATACAAACAAAACCCGATTTTCAAAGGATGATTCAAGAATGGATTTTTAAACAAAGATAGAGATTTAATTTAGAGGAACTCCAATCAATTGAATCCTGATTCGAAGATAGCCTCGATCGAAGATGAGATAATTAAATTACAAAATAGAAGATGAATATACTTCTATAAATCGCGGGCGACCTTTACAGGTCAACCGTGATTCCAAAATTAGATCGGTGCAGAATTCTGAGGTAATTCGACATTCGATCGCCAGAGATATAATTCGGAATAACAAGAGATAGTAGCATCTAAACCGAGGGATACATAAATCTTCGGTGAATCAATACCAATTGTAAAGGAGTTTCACCCCCTTTACAAATCATTCAGTGGAGTCATTAGATACTCCAGAATCAAAAGAATATAAATAGAGAGATACAAGATGTAACGACCCAGGATTTTTAGTAATTAAAATTTGAATATTTAATTTATTTTAAATATTAATAAGTGAATTTATAAGTCGAATAAATTTTATTTCGAATAATTGGATTTAATTGAATAATTAAATCGATAATTTAATATGTTAAATTATGGAAATAATTGAAAATTGAGTTAAATATGATTGAAAATGATTTGTAAAATTTTATTTTATCATGTTGAAGTTAGAATGATGTTTTAGAACTTTTAAAATCGAATTAAAAGTTAATTTGTGAAAATTGAATATTTTAATATTTAAATCGACTAGTGAAAATAGTCAATTTTTGAACAGTCTCAGAATTGGACGAGACTAGTTCCATTGGATCCGTAATAGGTAGTTATTACCGGATTTCAATTTTCGTAGCAATCGGAGTTATCGTTTGATCGTGGCAGCTCGAAACGCATCGAAATTGTTTTTAATATTAATTTGGCGAGTTAAAATAGCCATTTTTCAAAAAGTCTTGGATTTCGACGAAACTAGTTTCATCGGATCCGTAATGTGATATTATTGTAAGGTTTCAAATTTCGTATCAATTGGATTTACCGTTTGTCCGGTACAAATTAAAACGCCTAGAAAATCGTTTAAATCGGTTTAATTTAAATTGAACGTTTGTTGCCATATCTCGCACAGATGTCCGAATTAGCTTCCAAAACCTGTTCCATTGTGTCCGGAACGCAGGGTAAACCCTAGAAACGCTGGTTACGGCGCGTAAATCGGAGTTCGGAATTCCCGGATGAATAGTGTTCAACGATTTCCCATAAATAGACCCTTACCTCTTCATAAATTAAAAAAAAAATATATAAACTAAACCTAAATCCTAACTTCAGAGCCGCCGTTCACTTTGTTCAATGGCCGAGAATCTCTATCGTTCCTCCCTCATTTTCTTCAAATCCATAAGCAATTAGAAGAAATCACCAACTACAATCTTGTAGAGCACGTCGAGATCTCAAGATCCAACGGTTGTGATCGTCATAGGAGCGACGATGGAGGCGCAGCTGGCCAGGGAAGACGCGCCGTTCGCGTGCGAATTGGGGGAGCTAGGCTCGACCGAGATCGATGCTACTGGGGGCGTGGGTGGTATTCATGGAGGCGCATCTGTAGGTGGTGCCTGATCGTGGTGGAAGCAAGTGTGGTGGCCAAATTTTCAAACCCTAGTTGGGCATGTTGGGTTCGGCGGCTTCGTGATTTCCTGGAGAAGAAGTTACACGCGTGAAGGGAGAAGGAATTGCACGGTTCAAATGCAAGGAAGCATGATCCAGTGGCCATGATTTTGTTAGGTTAAAAATTAGTTAATTTAAGTTGTAAATTTTATATTTAAAATTCGAGTAAACTTCATACATGCATAACTTTTTCATACGAGGTCGAAAACGCGCGAAACCAGTTGCGTTGGAATCGTATGGACGAGCACTACGCGATGGAATTGGATTGGAGTCGTTTGGAGTTAGTGAGAATTTCGGGTAAAATTAAGCGTACGTTTAATTTTATTCGAAATAAATCGCTAAAACGAAATTGAAATCAAGGTGAGAACTTCTCACTCAATCGAATCAGTTTCGATTTTTATTTTAAATAGTTAGATTTAAAATATTTGAATGCATGTTTGAATGATGATTGTTATCTATTGATTGTTAAAATAGACATTATGCGCCGTTAGTAAGCGGATGTTATTTATTAAAAACATATATCGCGAATATTTCATAAACAATGAAATTGGTATTATATATAGTAGCAATATATATATATATATATATATATATATATATATATATTGGCATATGTATATATTGGAGTTGTGATTTCCCGCATTTGCATAGCGGATGAGACCCTATTGCGCCGTCTATTAAGCGGATAATATTTTAAATCCCATATACCGCGATAATTCCGTACTGGAGCGGAATTGGTATTGTGCTAATGTTTGTGGATGCAGGAAAACAGGTTGGAGGGATCCAACTGGATTCCTCAACAGTTTTTATTTGATTTCAGATATTTTGATATTTGATGGATTATCATATCGATATATGATGTCGTTGTTTGTCGTGATTGACTATTTGGTATGTAGCATCATTGGACCAAATTTGGAACTTTAAAAATGATTTTTTTTAAAGTGATTTTTGAAAATATATTATATGTTTGGAAATTGATTCATTTTAGATAAATAAACGTTATAATTTTTAAAGTTATAAAAATTATGATTTTGAGAAATACGATTAAAGATTTATTTTTGAGAAATATGGGTTAAGGATTTTATAAAATAGTTAAATTGGGATTTCTGAATTTATTATAAAATTTGAAATATAGGATTTATAAAATTGATTATTTTATAAATCAAAATGGTGAAATTATAAAGGGAGTAAAGACATTTTTAAAATAATAGTATAAATTGATTTATATAAGAGTTTTATAAATTGATATTTATAAATTAAAATATTTGAATTATAAAAAGAGTTTTTATAAGTGTTAGAATGAATTGTGAATGAATTTCATAAATGAACGAAATTTATAGAATTATAAACGGTGAAGTTATAAAGGAATTTTATAAGCAGTAGGTTTATAAAATTTGCAAAGTTATTAAAAGAATGGTTTTGGATAAATAATTGAATCTTATAAGTTATAAGATTTATAATTATGAAGTTTAAAGGAACGATCTTGTAAACAAATAAATTATAAGTGTTTAACTTATAATATGAACCTTTGGTATATAATTGAGTTATGAAGTGAATAGGTTAATAAAGAAAATTGATAAAGAAAGATGTTATAAGATAAATAGAAATGGAATTTATAAACGTTGTTTTATAAATTCGCAAACGACTTATTTTGATAAGTAAATTGTTGAAACCTATTAATGGAGTTATATTCACGTTTTTGACTGTGAATAATCCTTTAAAATAAAATGAATAAAAGGATGAAATTTGTTAACAAAGTATATTCACGTTTTTGAATAGTGAATAATATGTTAAAGAAAATATTTAGGATGTGATATTTTAAACAGAATTAAAACGATCTAATGATGTTTTAAATGTGTTAAGATTCGAAACCATAGATTTCAACATTGATTGTTGAAATAGACGTTTTCGAGAAATAGAAGGAAATGGTGGACTATAACACTGTTGTTATAGTAAATGATTTCCGAAAGGAAATGTTTTGTATAGTATTGGGATTTATATATCTATTTTAATTTCGAATCCCTATACTAGTGATTTTGGGTTGTCGTAACGATGTTTTACGCAACATTCGTTTTGGCCCAAATAAATACGTTTAAGTGAATGATTTCCTTAAAGAATGAAATATATACTTAATCTCGATTTAAGTATATTTGAATATTTTCCAAGGGTTGAAAATAAATGGATTGAGAATTACTTAATAAGTAAGTATGGAAATGTTTTCCAATATAAAGTGAATATTTTGAGAATTTATCTTTTTGAAGATAAATTGAAGTGAATAATTGAAGTCGTATATTCATAGATATTTTGGAATATAAATTCACTATGGAATTTGTAAAAGAAAGTGGAATTTGTTTAAAAATAAATATTGATTTATTTTTGAAGTGTGAAATTATATATCTAGTAAAGATATTTTTGGGAAGTAAATAACTTGGAAAATTATTTGGAATCTGATGATGTTGTGCATATCCATTGATAGTTCAATAATCGACTATCAATATTTCCCTTTGAATGGGTAATTGATGTGATTTGTTTGAATTTGAATGCCACACTTATTTTTGAATAAGCGCTCACTATTCGGGTTAACCGGGAAAGGACCATAGGGTCGTATAACCCATTCCGAATATGTGATACGTCGTTATGAATTGCATTTGAAGACCGGTGTTGAAGACCGGATCTTTTTGAAAGCGAAAGGACAACTCGTCGATTGTCTTTGCACCGAGTAGCTACGGTATAGAGACTCCCTATGTGATGGGAAGTCCGGATGTGATTAGAGATTATCCGGATTGCAAGGACTTCTTTGTAAGTGCCTTCGGTTTTGTTCGATCCCGGAACAGACTTGTATGGATTGTATGTCTGACATTACAAATTGAGATATAAAGCAGATTTCTTTCAAATATATTTCTGTTGGTGGCGGAGAATTTATTCTTTTAGCTTAACACCCTTCTCTGAGACGTACGAGCTCAGAGGTTATGTAGTTGAAGGTTATCAGCGATATATTCCCAATTTGGTAATGTGATATGCTGAGTGTTGCTGTGAAATGATCATTGTATTGATTATTTGTGATAGGATCATTTGTTTGATCGTCTATCCTGGTGATCATTTCTATAATCATTTGTTGACCCAAAGCATGGCTTTTGTATAAAGTATGTTTTTGTGGACATGACTTCGTCGAGCCTCACACCTCGGAATGGTCAAAACAGGAAAGATGCGGCAAGGTTATGAGGGGTAGCGCCCTTTAGGATATGTGCATTTCCTTCTGGAAAAGGGTGGTATCATGGTATGGAGCCCAGATACTTACTCATGTTGAAAACACTTTATGATTGTGTGAATTGATTACGAGCGCTCGGTGAAAGGTCCCAAAGGACTGGGGGATGACATATTCGGTCAGTTGTTACTCAGTTAGGGGTAACCCGGCCTTGTGTTGGTAGAGATCCGGTTTGGTTCTCGGGGATGTCCATCCAGAGGCATTCTCATGTGGCAATGGGAAGTTCCTTGGCCTGATCATTCGTTGGAAATCCAAAGAAACAATACGAGACTTGTACGGTTTTAGTTGTATAACCTGCTATGGAATGTGGCGGTAACCTGCTATTGAACATAGTTAGCTATAGTAGGCATATGATAATGGTCGTATGTTGGCTAAGATTTATATTCTACTTTCGAAATATTTCCTACACTATGCACTAGTAATAATATCAAATGTTCTTTTTAATACGTATCAAGCATCTTTGACTATCATAAGGAGAAATCTCCTCCGATTCTGCGTTTGCATTGTGTGTGTGTGCGGGAGGCCTTATGGTAGTCTCATTTTTAAAAGCATTGCGAATTGACTTTAAAAAAAAATATTCCTCTATTTTGTTTTTCAAAGATAAATAAACTGTTTTGAGTTCCCACACCAGTCTTGCTTATGCTAGGTGATATGTGATGGGGGGTTCTCGCTTCGCGGTTAGGTGGCGAACGGGAGACTCTTACCCCCACACGTCCTCTTTACGGGGTTGGTTAGGCGAAGCCGTGACATTCGAAAGGGTGGCCGTAAAAGCAAGTTTGGGATATCAGTGTAAGCCACGGTGGGGCTGGGATGGTTGAAAAGCCTACCGGTTGTGACCGCTGACGGTACGTTCTTTACAGGTGGTATCAGAGCTTATGGTTAAGCGACAACCATGGTTCTGTTGGGTATTACTCATTAGAGATAGAGTCAGTAGTGCTCTAGAATGAGTTTGAGTGTAATAATAGCTATGAGAGCGTATTTGTTAGTGAATATACAATTGTTTTATATTGTGATGATTGGTTTGTTGAGTGGTATATAGATTCTGGTTAATACGAGTAATTAACGCTGTTGATAGGGATCTCTAAACACTTGTACAGAACAATTCGACACAGTATTGTTTTAAATTGGGTAAATGAAATAATTTTACCTTGATTATATTTTATATATAAAGGAATAATTTTTCAGAATTATTAAAGTGTATATAAGTTGATTGTTTAGTTGTTTGAATAATCTAAATAAAAGAATAATGGTATAAGCAAAAGAATTATAAGAATTGAATTATAATTAAAGTGATTTACAATTGTGAAATAAACTTATATATATAAGAAGTGAAACTATATGAATATATTTATGAATATGAGTAGTAAATAAAAATGAATCTAAAGTTAAATGGAAATTTACTTTAGAATTGGAATCTGAATTTGTTTATAAGTGGAAATTTAAGTTAAGTAAAAACAAAGTGATGTTTGTAAAATGAAATATAACTTAAGAAATGTTGAATTAAGTTGATATGGAATAATGAATGTAAGTGTTAATTCATTAAAATCTAATGTTATGAGAAGTTGAATAATTGAATGAATGGATTAAATGTTAATCAATGGAATGTAAATTAAGTTGATATGAAGTAATGAATATAAGTGTTAATTCATTAAAATCTAATGTGATTTGGAAGTGAACCAACTTGAATATAAATTAGTGAATATAAACTAATTGAAAATGAATGTTAGTAAAAACATCCGCTGTTAATAAATCAAATATGATTAAATTGAAAACCTATTTCATTGAATATTATTGAGAATATGAATGAATATTTATTGGTTATGAATGTTAGTTGGTTGATGGTTGAATATATTGCTTTTATTGCATTTGCTATGTTGACATATATAGTTATTATGTTGCTATATGATGTATATCGATACTATTATCTTTATACATGATTCTCATGTTGTTTGTTGAGTGTTTAGTAGGTGCGGATCGCGTTTGCTTCGCATTTGGAGCTCGCTTTCGCGCTATATTAGCCGTATATGCTTGCTAATAAAATATAAGGTACATATCTCGGATTACATATCATACTTTTATACTTTTTTCCCTGCGGGATGCCTCATTACTTGATGAGATGTATATTTGTGATATATATACTGTCATTTTTTTTTCGGATCGAGCCGCGCAAAGGAGACTATGGCGAATTTTTCCGAAAATTTAAGGCGTTAGAAAAAATTTGAGAAAATTGGAATTTTTTTTGAAAACTTTAACTTTGATTTTGGAATTGAAAGTTAAACTATAGTAGTTGTGTTTGAAAGGATAACTAAGTATGATTTGAAAACTTAGTAAAAGTATTGTAAGAAATTTAACTATGGATTTATGGAAAATTAATAGATTCTGTAACTCTTTCTTACTTGTTAATTTCGAGGACGAAATTCTTTTAAGGGGGAAGGTTGTAACGACCCAGGATTTTTAGTAATTAAAATTTGAATATTTAATTTATTTTAAATATTAATAAGTGAATTTATAAGTCGAATAAATTTTATTTCGAATAATTGGATTTAATTGAATAATTAAATCGATAATTTAATATGTTAAATTATGGAAATAATTGAAAATTGAGTTAAATATGATTGAAAATGATTTGTAAAATTTTATTTTATCATGTTGAAGTTAGAATGATGTTTTAGAACTTTTAAAATCGAATTAAAAGTTAATTTGTGAAAATTGAATATTTTAATATTTAAATCGACTAGTGAAAATAGTCAATTTTTGAACAGTCTCAGAATTGGACGAGACCAGTTCCATTGGATCCGTAATAGTTAGTTATTACCGGATTTCAATTTTCGTGAGTTATCGTTTGATCGTGGCAGCTCGAAACGCATCGAAATTGTTTTTAATATTAATTTGGCGAGTTAAAATAGCCATTTTTCAAAAAGTCTCGAATTTCGACGAAACAAGTTTCATCGGATCCGTAATGTGATATTATTGTAAGGTTTCAAATTTCGTGTCAATTGGATTTACCGTTTGTCCGGTACAAATTAAAACGCCTAGAAAATCGTTTAAATCGGTTTAATTTAAATTGAACGTTTGTTGCCATATCTCGCACAGATGTCCGAATTAGCTTCCAAAACTTGTTCTATTGTGTCCGGAACGCGGGGTAAACCCTAGAAACGCTGGTTACGGTGCGTAAATCGGAGTTCGGAATTCCCGGATGAATAGTGTTCAACGATTTCCTATAAATAGACCCTTACCCCTTCATAAATTAAAAAAAAAAATATATAAACTAAACCTAAACCCTAACTTCAGAGCCGCCGTTCACTTTGTTCAATGGCCGAGAATCTCTATCGTTCCTCCCTCATTTTCTTCAAATCCATAAGCAATTAGAAGAAATCACCAACTACAATCTTGTAGAGCACGTCGAGATCTCAAGATCCAACGGTTGTGATCGTCATAGGAGCGACGATGGAGGCGCAGCTGGCCAGGGAAGACGCGCCGTTTGCGTGCGAATTGGGGGAGCTAGGCTCGACCGAGCTCGATGCTACTGGGGGCGTGGGTGGTACTCATGGAGGCGCATCTGTAGGTGGTGCCTGATCGTGGTGGAAGCAAGTGTGGTGGCCAAATTTTCAAACCCTAGTTGGGCATGTTGGGTTCGGCGGCTTCGTGATTTCTTGGAGAAGAAGTTACGCGCGTGAAGGGAGAAGGAATTGCACGGTTCAGATGCAAGGAAGCATGATCCAGTGGCCATGATTTTGTTAGGTTAAAAATTAGTTAATTTAAGTTGTAAATTTTATATCTAATATTCGAGTAAACTTCATAAATGCATAACTTTTTCATACGAGGTCGAAAACGCGCGAAACTAGTTGCGTTGGAATCGTATAGACGAGCACTACGCGATGGAATTGGATTGGAGTCGTTTGGAGTTAGTGGGAATTTCGGGTAAAATTAAACGTCCGTTTAATTTTATTCGAAATAAATCGCTAAAACGAAATTGAAATCAAGGTGAGAACTTCTCACTCAATCGAATCAGTTTCGATTTTTTTTAAATAGTTAGATTTAAAATATTTGAATGCATGTTTGAATGATGATTGTTATCTATTGATTGTTAAAATAGACATTATGCGCCGTTAGTAAGCGGATGTTATTTATTAAAAACATATACCACGAATATTTCATAAACAGTGAAATTGGTATTATATATAATAGCAATATATATATATTGGCATATGTATATATTGGAGTTGTGATTTCCCGCATTTGCATAGCGGATGAGACCCTATTGCGTCGTCTATTAAGCGGATAATATTTTAAATCTCATATACCGCGATAATTCCGTACTGGAGCGGAATTGGTATTGTGCTAATGTTTGTGGATGCAGGAAAACAGGTTGGAGGGATCCAACTGGATTCCTCAACAGTTTTTATTTGATTTCAGATATTTTGATATTTGATGGATTATCATATCGATATATGATGTCATTGTTTGTCGTGATTGACTATTTGGTATGTAGCATCATTGGACCAAATTTGGAACTTTAAAAATGATTTTTTTTAAAGTGATTTTTGAAAATATATTATATGTTTGGAAATTAATTCATTTTAGATAAATAAACGTTATAATTTTTAAAGTTATAAAAATTATGATTTTGAGAAATACGATTAAAGATTTATTTTTGAGAAATATGGGTTAAGGATTTTATAAAATAGTTAAATTGGGATTTCTGAATTTATTATAAAAGTTGAAATATAGGATTTATAAAATTGATTATTTTATAAATCAAAATGGTGAAATTATAAAGGGAGTTAAGACATTTTTGAAATAATAGTATAAATTGATTTATATAAGAGTTTTATAAATTGATATTTATAAATTAAAATATTTGAATTATAAAAAGAGTTTTTATAAGTGTTAGAATGAATTGTGAATGAATTTCATAAATGAACGAAATTTATAGAATTATAAACGGTGAAGTTATAAAGGAATTTTATAAGCAGTAGGTTTATAAAATTTGCAAAGTTATTAAAAGAATGGTTTTGGATAAATAATTGAATCTTATAAGTTATAAGATTTATAATTATGAAGTTTAAAGGAACGATCTTGTAAACAAATAAATTATAAGTGTTTAACTTATAATATGAACCTTTGGTATATAATTGAGTTATGAAGTGAATAGGTTAATAAAGAAAATTGATAAAGAAAGATGTTATAAGATAAATAGAAATGGAATTTATAAACGTTGTTTTATAAATTCGCAAACGACTTATTTTGATAAGTAAATTGTTGAAACCTATTAATGGAGTTATATTCACGTTTTTGACTGTGAATAATCCTTTGAAATAAAATGAATAAAAGGATGAAATTTGTTAACAAAGTATATTCACGTTTTTGAATAGTGAATAATATGTTAAAGAAAATGTTTAGGATGTGATATTTTAAAAAGAATTAAAACGATCTAACGATGTTTTAAATGTGTTAAGATTCGAAACCATAGATTTCAACATTGATTGTTGAAATAGACATTTTCGAGAAATAGAAGGAAATGGTGGACTATAACACTGTTGTTATAATAAATGATTTCCGAAAGGAAATGTTTTGTATAGTATTGGGATTTATATATCTATTTTAATTTCGAATCCCTATACTAGTGATTTTGGGTTGTCGTAACGATGTTTTGCGCAACATTCGTTTTGGCCCAAATAAATACGTTTAAGTGAATGATTTCCTTAAAGAATGAATTATATACTTAATCTCGATTTAAGTATATTTGAATATTTTCCAAGGGTTGAAAATAAATGGATTGAGAATTACTTAATAAGTAAGTATGGAAATGTTTTCCAATATAAAGTGAATATTTTGAGAATTTATCTTTTTGAAGATAAATTGAAGTGAATAATTGAAGTCGTATATTCATAGATATTTTGGAATATAAAATTCACTATGGAATTTGTAAAAGAAAGTGGAATTTGTTTAAAAATAAATATTGATTTATTTTTGAAGTGTGAAATTATATATCCAGTAAAGATATTTTTGGGAAGTAAATAATTTGGAAAATTATTTGGAATCTGATGATGTTGTGCATATCCATTGATAGTTCAATAACCGACTATCAATATTTCCCTTTGAATGGGTAATTGATGTGATTTGTTTGAATTTGAATGCCACACTTATTTTTGAATAAGCGCTCACTATTCGGGTTAACCGGGAAAGGACCATAGGGTCGTATAACCCATTCCGAATATGTGATACGTCGTTATGAATTGCATTTGAAGACCGGTGTTGAAGAACGGATCTTTTTGAAAGCGAAAGGACAACTCGTCGATTGTCTTTGCACCGAGTAGCTACGGTATAGAGACTCCCTATGTGATGGGAAGTCTGGACGTGATTAGAGATTATCCGGATTGCAAGGACTTCTTTGTAAGTGCCTTCGGTTTTGTTCGATCCCGGAACAGACTTGTATGGATTGTATGTCTGACATTACAAATTGAGATATAAAGCAGATTTCTTTCAAATATATTTCTGTTGGTGGCGGAGAATTTATTCTTTTAGCTTAACACCCTTCTCTGAGACGTACGAGCTCAGAGGTTATGTAGTTGAAGGTTATCGGCGATATATTCCCAATTTGGTAATGTGATATGCTGAGTGTTGCTGTGAAATGATCATTGTGTTGATTATTTGTGATAGGATCATTTGTTTGATCGTCTATCCTGGTGATCATTTCTATGATCATTTGTTGACCCAAAGCATGGCTTTTGTATAAAGTATGTTTTTGTGGACGTGACTTCGTCGAGCCTCACACCCCGGAATGGTCAAAACAGGAAAGATGCGGCAAGGTTATGAGGGGTAGCGCCCTTTAGGATATGTGCATTTCCTTCTGGAAAAGGGTGGTATCATGGTATGGAGCCCAGATACTTACTCATGTTGAAAACACTTTATTATTGTGTGAATTAATTACGAGCGCTCGGTGAAAGGTCCCAAAGGACCGGGGGATGACATATTCGGTCAGTTGTTACTCAGTTAGGGGTAACACGGCCTTGTGTTGGTAGAGATCCGGTTTGTTCTCGGGGATGTCCATCCAGATGCATTCTCATGTGGCAATGGGAAGTTCCTTGGCCTGATCATTCGTTGGAAATCCAAAGAAACAATACGAGACTTGTACGGTTTTAGTTGTATAACCTGCTATGGAATGTGGCGGTAACCTGCTATTGAACATAGTTAGCTATAGTAGGCATACGATAATGGTCGTATGTTGGCTAAGATTTATATTCTACTTTCGAAATATTTCCTACACTATGCACTAGTAATAATATCAAATGTTCTTTTTAATACGTATCAAGCATCTTTGACTATCATAAGGAGAAATCTCCTCCGATTCTGCGTTTGCATTGTGTGTGTGTGCGGGAGGCCTTATGGTAGTCTCATTTTTAAAAGCATTGCGAATTGACTTTAAAAAAATATTCCTCTATTTTGTTTTTCAAAGATAAATAAACTGTTTTGAGTTCTCACACCTGTCACATGACTGACTCGGAGTTTATTGTTTTCCTTCCTAAACTCTGGGTGTCCACCAATTTCCACACGGGCAGTCAAGAGTTAAGGTTTATCAGGATATTTCCTGGAATTGCTGGAGGCAAGCTGGATGGCATGGCGTATTATTAGTATATAGTAATTCTTTTTCCGCTGCACTGTTTGTTGTTGTTTGTTGTACACTCTGATGTAATGAAATGTAATGTATAAAATGTAATAACTGATATAGTTCATTGTTTAAAGATTATTCATTTATTATTATATGTTGTTCCGCTGCGAATTGTGAGATTCTGATGTTGTTCTGCTGTTTTCTATTCCGTTCTATTTTCTATTGTCTTTCCTCTCTATTTTCTCTACCTTCCCATCTCTTCTTCTTCTCTTTCCTTTTCTTAAAACCCTAAGTGTTCGGTTTTTCGCCAACCGATTACTCGGCAGTTGATACAGTGAACGTATTGATGTCAGTTTTCGAAAGACGAAGAATCGGGTCCTTACACAAGAATGAATTTTTAAACCAAAGGGAACATTTCAAAGTTCAAAGGAAATCGAGTCAAAAAGAAGAGATTCAACTCAAACGAAAGTGATTCTGTAAATAAATTTACCATATATGCTAATTTTTGCCTAGAGCCAAAGCACTGATACCAACTGTAACGACTCGCTATTTTGAACCATTCAAATCAACAATAATACTATACATGTCTGACTTGAATGATTCAAAATACCGCATTGTTAATTTAAATTTGGCAAAAACATATGCAGTAATTAAATCAATCACAGAATCACAGATACATAGTAGTACAATAATACGCAGCGGAATAAATGAATAGTAGTTCATGAAGCTACTAATAAACAGAGTTAGAAATCAAATACATCAGAATATCCTAGATGTAGTGAAGTCTCCAGTATGGCAGATGACTTCTCTGAACCAATCGACTGGATGACCGAAAGGATAGATAGCTGGATCTTCAAGCAAAGCTCTAACTTCGAAGGTGAGTCTCAAATGTTGTATCACTCAGTCTGACCCGAGCGTAAAGAAAAACACAAAACACTCGAGTTAGGATTAACATTCTTATATCAATAAATCCAACTCAAGTGAAATATCAACTGAAATACAAGTAACTTAGAGGATGTATGGGATAACCATTCTCTAATGATCCGTGGAACTATCTACAATGTAGAAATATACACTATAACACCGTGGTCATTTCAACATAATTTATACTTCAAAATCAAAATATCATTTCATCTAAAATATATATATTTTAAAATTTTATCACTTTCAAAGTTGTGATTCAAATCTATTCAAATTCCAAATTCAAATTTTAGTCCAATCTCAATTTATTAATTTAAAATTCAACTCAATTCCTAAATAACCATTTCACATTTTATCGATCTCAAATTCGGATTTGAAATCACAAAATACCTTTTTACATTTCAATATTATTTCAAAACTTTAAATGTTCAATGTTGCAAACTAAATTATTAAATTAAATTTTCTAAATAATAAATTCGAATTATATTGATTTCAAATACAGATCTGAATCACAAATAAACCAATTAAATTCCAGTATAGTTCAAAGCTTTAATATTCTATAATTCAAAGTTCAATTGACAGTTTCATATAGATCTCGATTTAACCCCATTATTATTTAGTCTTGAAATATTCCCTCATTAGATTTAATATCATTTAAGTAACCTTAACTTACATTTTTCTAAACATTTTTTTTATTTAGATGTGAAATATTCATTAAATCACTTAAATCAAAATCCAGTAAAAAAAAATCATACCTTTAAATTTCCCATTCAATAATTTCAAATCGATTAATTAAAATCCTTATTTAAATATCATTTCCAATAAACCCAAATTTACCTTCTCAACCTTACTTATTCAATTTATTGCAAGAAAATCTATTGAAATATAGATTTACATATATACTTAACCATATTCTACGCATTAAATCCGTCTAATTAAAATCAAATATTACTACTAAATTTATATATAAAATTTATAATTTTTCTAATGTCTTAAGAATATATATTTATTAAACCATATATTTCTTTCCAAAACCACAGAATTTATTTTCAAAATATTTATGTATGGACCAACGGTGTCTGTATATATTTCTTATCATATGGTCAAGTGATATGGATATTTATCATTTCAATCCGTACACTAGATATATACGGGTGGATAGCATTTCAGCCCGTAATCCCAAATTCAATTTAATGAAAATCGCTTGGGTCTATCATTTCAACCCATAACGAAATTCTCCTATTATAAAGTCCATTCGGGTATATATCATTTCAACCCATAGTGAATTTTAAACTACAGGGAACTTGCAGAGTGATAACAGATAATAATAATATAACAGGATATGATAGTAATATAACAACAGGCATACATCAACAGTGATTAAATAAAGTATAAATAATAGGATATGGTGTCATATCCCATAGGTGAACAGTTTACAGATAATAGCATATATAACAGATTTACTATCAGCAGTATATTTCAATTGTCGTTTCAATTGAAACCAAATTTAATAAATAAAAGAACGTTAATCATGAGTGATTGCTCACATTTCGAGGCTAAATAGAATAGACAAACAAGTTTAGTTACGAATTCCAAAGCAACGCTAGATAGACACGATTCGACGAAGAAAACAGGCACGACGAACAAAGCTGATAAATGGAAGAGAAAAAAACCGAATTCAAATTAGAACTAGATCGATGAAGATGAATGATATAAGTGAACTTACAATTATATATATAATTACATATAACTATTTACATATATAAAACATATTCTAAATTTAATACACATACATTTTAAATCATTGTTTTTAAACCAAACACATATACAAAAAAATAATCAAACATATGCAATATATATGTTGAAACAATAATTATTAAAATAAAAAAATTATATATAATGTATGTTCATTGCAACATATCAACTGCCGCGTATATAACTTTTAAACTTTGTCATATAAAATATAAACTGTATAAACTTTTATAACTTAATAAACTTTATATTATAAATATACTATATACACTTAAAACCTACGCATGTGATACTTATATTTAAGTAATAATATAACCATTACGACATAAACCGCTTAGACATGCTTAAAATTTACTTTCAAAACCGTTATAAATACCATATACTTACCGACCAAATGTATAAACTCGAATGCTTAGATATATATATGGTTTTCGTTCTTTTTCTCACTCACCTAGTTTGTTGTTTCCAATACATTGCATTCAGAAAGAGTAATATATAACAAAACCAACAAAACCCCAAAAAGATTCAAAAAAAGTATATATATTTTTAAATCACCTTACATTATTTCATTTAATAACATGATACGAAAAGCTTCACTTAAATCAAATTCACGTTTAAAATATTATAAAAAAATACTAAGCTTAAACAAATTAGAACAAAAAGCATCTTTACATACACCAGCCGAAAAAGGAAAATTTTATTTTATAAACTAATATAACAGCATATATACATATATACACAAATACATTTATATATATAAAAGAATAACTTTGACATATATATATATATATATATATATATAAACCATATAATAGACGCTGCCAAATTTGTATAATATATTATTAAACAGGAAACAGGGAAACCCAAGATAATATAACCCATGTAACAAATTCACTGATATATATGTATGCTAACAGACAGAAGTACTATACCTTAAATATGCGAACGTATGCAAGCTAGTGGTGACGAGTGTCTGATGGGTGATGGCGATATGTGTATCGGCTGTGGCTGTTATGGCCTTGAAGAGGTGTTGTAACAACTTGGGAAAGAAAGAAAATAGGCTTCAGGGAGGAAGAGGAAGCAACAATTGGTATAAACCCAAAGTTATAAAGGCAGAGGAAAAACGCGTTGCACAATTTAAGGTGAGCTTTAAATTTTTAATAAGTACAAAACGTATCTAAGTTTATACGTTTATAACTTTCCAGCTGTAGTGTATATTTATAATGAACGGTCATTATGAAAGAAGTGGAAACAGAGAGCGTAGGAAAGGAAAGGTTAGAAAAATAAAAATTTCACCCTTAAATTCCGGAGATTAATAAGGTAACGTACCTCTTTAATGAAATGTACAGCAACGATCACAAGCTAAAATATAGCTGAAAGTTTAAAGAAATGAGGGGAAGATGGGTTTTTAAATTAATCACTTCCCAGAATTAATATGTCAATGAAAAAGGAAAGGAGATGAATCAAGGAAACGTATTATAACTTATATATAACTATTAAACGGATAGATGGAAGAAAAGGTGACAAGGTGAGTAAAAGTGGAAACTGATTTATAAGCAAAATGGAATGTGAGCTATTGCCTGGGAAGAAAATGGAATAGTTTAAAAATTAAAGGCAATGGACTACTGAAATTAGATGAGTATAAAACGTGTAAAAGTTATATACTGAAACGACTATAAATTTCAATTATTATTATAAAACGGGGAATAATGAAAGGCAAGGACGATGATTCAAAGTTTATTAATGGCTAGGAATGGGGAGTCTATCTGTGAATTGGAAAAATTATTAAGCAATTGAAATTTTAACGGTAGAAAAAGTAACAGCCACACACTGTTTTAGAAACAATCAAAGCAATTAATAGCTTGATTGGACAGCAAGAATAAATATGGAAGGACATGTTATAAAGGCAAAATGAACCGTTTGAAAATAAATAAAAGAAATGATGGCAAATAAAACAGCTGTGCCTTGAATTTCCCAAAATAAATTATTTTATGAACACTAATTATTACTGACTTAAATTGAACAGAATCGCACCCTAAAATATACTTTCTTAATTTTTGATGAAAATTTATCATTTGCCACATTTAATATACGTAATCCAAATGTAAAATTCTATTTCAAAATATTATTATTTAAAATTTCTCAAAAAAAAATCAAATTAAATACGCTAAATAAAACCATTAAAAATTATCAAAATTTTACGGGTCGTTACACTTACAGCTACGTTTGTATATGTATTTTGATTTAAAACCATATGTGTTTAAACTAGGTTGCGGGTCTGCATTGTTGTGTATGTTCTATATATTTCAATAATTAGTTCGAGTATATACAGATTGGGTGTATAAGTCTGTAATAGTATTTTTTTTAAAAAGGGTTTGTACAAATTTTCATAGTATTATATGTGATTTGATTTTATATCAGATTCTTATTGTTTTATTGCATAAAGTGATATTTGTTTACAAAGTGTAACTATAGTATAGTACAGTTGCATGTATATATTTTATATCTATGCATAAAGGCTTGGTACTATATACATAAATTTGTGTCGAGTTTTAATATATATTTAAATTAGTTTGTTTTGTACAGGAACTGTTGTACATATAATCTACCTCTGAGAATGTATATATTTAGAACCAATGTAGGTTAATGCATGTATATGCCTTGTAGTGTAGTACTATTTTTTTATTAATATATATGTTACATTTGTTTATATATACCGGGAGCCGTAAATTTTCATGTCGGCACATCTCGGTTAGTATTGATTTTGAATTCATACACATGTATGTTTTGATTTTAGAGTATATGGGTATATGTTGAATATGCGATTATATGATTTATGTTTGATGATAATAAACATATATATATATATATATTAAATGTATTTGTCAATGTACTATTTTTTTTCATAGACTAAAATAATATTTGCTGAATAAAATAAATAACACAGAATTTGAATTCAAACAGAAATTTAATTCAAACAAATATTTATTGCAATTTTTGTATAGTACAAATTTCAAGCTCTCACTATATATATACAACTTCAATTACAATACAATTTTGATTACATCACAATTTCACATTTATATTGCACCTCACTACATATCACTTATTCACTCAACTCGTACTGATCTTCAACTTCATTCCAATGTGAATCCAGCATCTGAGTAATCTGCAAAAATATACATTGACGCGGTAAAATTGAAAATAAAATATTTTTACAGTATAGAATAAAATGTGGATTTTGAAAATAATATTTGCCTCAGTTATTTGGGTTGTTCGTCATCATTTAATTTGAATTCATCATACAAGAACAGCTCGCGACATACATAGTGTATCACTGTATATGCCACAAGGCCGTGCACACCGATATATACATTTAATAGATTTACAGGGACGGGTGAGCACAGGTCAAACCCAAAACGCCTAGTTCAATCAAGTTCAATAAAAATAATGTCACAATATTCAGCACAAGGTCAAATTCGAGCTACACGCTGCATTCAACTCAGGTGTAATTCGAAAAACAAATCCAAATGCAATAAAATGGTCAGGAGCAACCTCAATGCACAGCAAGTATACAACAAAGGCCATGCAAGCTACATACAGTCTCAAGTGAAAGGTTAGACAGTCCATTCAGACCATCAAGCAAATGCATATCAGACGATGTCAACGAGACTGAGCATGTACATGAAGGCAGCAAAAACTCAAACCAGCAAAAACAGATACAACATAATCAACCCATGAACAAGACTACATCAAGAAAACAAGCTACATATAAATACGCACAACAACAAAGTCCAAGACCAGTGAATTGAAATGGTTGACCAGGCAGTAGATAGTGCGAAATGGTGCACATCTAACCCGAGCCAAGGAAGGAGAAACCAGAATGCAACCCACTGCAAATATAAGTGCAGACAAGCTACAATGAATGACCAAACTCAATGAAACAACAACTTGATGCATCACTGTGACACAGTTACAAGCTAGAATGCACACTGCACTAATCCAAACAGCATGAACAACATCAATGATCAAACACAAATGAATCGGTGGCTATAAACAAAATACATGAAACTGCACCATAGGAATGGCAACATGCATGATACAAGTCTGGCAACAAATGAAATGTGTGCACCAGCAAACAGTCTACATAGAAGTACAAAGAACCAAGACCACAAGCTAATCCAAACAACAACAAAGTCAACAATGAATCAGAGATTACAAACCAAAGGCAAAAAGTTCAAGTCACTGCTACCATGACTCGAAGCATATACAGGAATGCAACAGTAAAACACAGTGACCAAGTGAAAATGAAAGTACCAGTTTTGAACAGGACAGAGAAGCAGAAGTTAACAAGCACAAAGAACAAACAAAGTCAAGTATGCTACAGCAATGAGTTAAATCAATGCCGAAGTTCAGTGATGTCGAAGATGGTAATATCAAAAATCAAGTTAAAGCCATGAGCAACTGACCGGAGTCAAAGGAAACAAAGATCGAAATCAACATCAGCACATTTCAAATTCGAAACCGTGGTGGCCAAGTAAATTGACCAAGTCATGAATCAAAACCGTGAGTATCAAGTAACAATTATATGAAATTGACAAAGTAAGACAAATCATCAACATTAAAACATAATCAAGTGGCCGAGACGAAGTCAAGCAAACTATCAGACGAACAAAAAATTAGGAATTCGAATCTATATAAAAACCCAATCATCATCGGCTTTCAATTAATCGTGTTCAAGCAAGTTAAAACAGTAAAACAAAAGTAACAAATCACATACCAGATTGTTGAATCGAACTCGATCATCGAAGCAGCTAAAATTGAGCAATGGAGAAACGATCGATCAACAAATCTACATGCAAATATCCACTTGATTGATCTACAAAGTCGGCAACTTCGAAAATAATCACGAAACTTTAAATTGGAACGAACGAGAACAAGCAACAATAAAGCCACCATTTTTCACAAGGAATCGGGCCGAATATATATGAAAAGAAAAAGGGGATTCCTTATTTAATTTAGGGCCGACCTTGTTTTATTTTGGGCTTTCATTTTTTATTTAAGCGCTTTGTGTTAGTTTCTTTTGTTTTTAAATTGTTTTTTAATTTGTATTTCACTTTTAAATGTTGTAATTTTGAGGACCCGCAAATCCGTACTCCTTGAATATACACTATCTCCATAGATTAACTCAAGATGAACAGAAATACGAATTCTCAATGTTTAAGAAAAAGAAAGAGGACAGAAGGAGGGAGAAAAAGATAGAAAATAGGGAGAAAAGAAAATAGAACGGAACAGAAAAACAACAGAACAATATCAGAATCTCACAATTCGCAGCGGAACAACATATAATAATAAATGAATAATCTTTAAACAAAGAACTATATTAGTTATTACATTTTATACATTACATTACATCATCATCAGAGTGTACCACAACAAACAACAACAAACAGCGGAAAAAGAAATACTATATACTAGTAATACGCCATGCCATCCATCTTGCCTCTAGCAACTCCTGAATATCCAGAATATCCTGATAAACCTAACTCTTGACTGCCCGTGTAGAAATTGGTGGGCATCCAGAGTTTAGGAAGGAAAACAATAAACTCCGAGTTAGTCATGTGACTGGTGTGAGAACTCAAAACAGTTTATTTATCTTTAAAATCAAAATAGAGGAATATTTTTAAAGTCAATTCGAAATGCTTTTAAAAATGAGACTACCATAAGACCTCCCACCACACACACAATGCAAACGCAGACTTGGAGGAGATTTCTCCTTATGATAGTCAAAGATGCTTGATACACATTTAAAAAGAACATTTGATATTATTACTAGTGCATAGTGTAGGAAAACATTTCGAAAGTAGAATATAAATCTTAGGCAGCATAGGTACCATTATATTATGCTTACTATAGCTACCATATTAGATGGCAGGTTCTACAACTAAAACCGTACAAGATCGTATTGTTTCTTTGGATTTCCAACGAATGGTCAGGCCAAGGAACTTCCCATTGCCACATGAGAACGCCTCTGGAAGGACGTCCCCGAGAACCTAACCGGATCTCTGCCAACACAAGGCCGGGTTACCTTTCAAACTAGGTAACAACTGACACGAGTATGCCATCCCCCGGTCCTTTGGGACCTTTAACCGAGCGCTCGTAACCATCATCACACAATCATAAATAAAGTGTTTCAACATGAGTAAGCATCTGGGCTCCATACCATGATACCACCCTTTTCCAGAAGGAAATGCACATACCCTAAAGGGAGCTACCCCTCATAACCTTGCTGCATCTTTCCTGTTTTGACCATTCCGGGGTGTGAGGCTCGACGAAGTCACGTCCACAAAAACACGCTTTATACAAAGTCATGCTTTGGGTCAACAAATGATCATAGAAATGATCACAAAGATAAACGATCAAACAAATGATCCTATCACAAATGATCAACACAATGATCATTTCACAGCAACACTCAGCATGTCACATTACCAAATTGGGAATATATCGCTAATAACCTTCAACTACATAACCTCTGAGCTCGTACGTCTCAGAGAAGGGTGTTAGGCTAAGAGAATAAATTCTCCGCCACCAACAGAAATATATTTGAAAGAAATCAGCTTTATATCTCAATTTGTAATGTCAGACATACAATCCATACAAGTCTGTTCCGGGCTCGAACAGAACCGAAGGCACTTACAAAGAAGCCCTTGCAATCCGGATAATCTCTAATCACGTCCGGACTTCCCATCACATAGGGAGTCTCTATACCGTAGCTACTCGGTGCAAAGACAATTGACGAGTTGTCCTTTCGCTTTCAAAAATATCCGGTCTTCAACACCGGTCATCAATGCTATCCATTACGTCGTATCACTATTCGGAATGGGTAATCCGAATAACGAGCGCAATAATTTAAGAATAAGTGTAGCATTCAAATTCAGCGAATCACAACAAATACCTTTCAAAGGTAAATATTGATAGTCGGTTATTGAACTATCAATGGATATGCACAACATCACCAGATTCCAAATAATTTTCCAAATTATTTATTTCCCAAAAATATCTTTACAAGATATATAATTTCAATATCTCAAAAATAAATCAATATTTATTTTTAAACAAATTCCACTTTCCTTTATAAATTCCATAGTGAATTTACATTCCCAAAATATTTATGAATATACGATTTCATTCATTTCAATTTATCTTCAAAAAGATAAATTCTCAAAACATTTCATTTCACATTGGAAAAACATTTCCATACTTATTTATTCATAAGTAATTAACAAATTTTATTTATTTTCAACCTTTGGAAAATATTCAATATACTTAAATCGAAATTAAGTATATATTTCATTCTTTAAGGAAATCATTCTCTTAAACATATTTATTTGGGCCAAAACGAATGTTGCGTAAAACATCGTTACGACAACCCAAAATCACTAGTATAGGGATTCGAAATTAAAATAGATATATAAATCCCAATACTATACAAAACATTTCCTTTCGGAAATCATTTACTATAACAACAGTGTTATAGTCTACCATTTCCTTTTATTTCTCGAAAACGTCTATTTCAACAATAAATGTTGAAATCTATGGATTCGAATCTTAACACATTTTGAAAACATCGTTAGATCGTTTTAATTCTATTTAAAACATCACATCCTTAACATTTTCTTTAACATATTATTCACTATTCAAAAACGTGAATATACTTCGGAACCAATTTTCATCATTTCTATTCATTTTACTTTTATCTAAAATGTGAATATAACTCCATAAGTAAGTTATAAAAATTAACTTATCAAAATAAGTCGTTGCGAATTTACAAAACAACGTTTATAAATTCCATTTCTATTTATTTTATAACAACTTCCTTTTTATAAATCTCCTTTATTAAGCTATTTCAATTTATAACTCAATTATAAACCAAAGGTTCATATTATAAGTTAAATGCTTATAAAACGATTATTCTACAAAATCGTTCTTTTTAAGATTTTCCAAATTATAAATCTTATAACTTATAAGATTCATTTATTAAACCAAATCTATTCCTTCAAATAACTTTACAAATTTTATAAACCTACTGCTTATAAAATTCCCTTTATAACTTCACTGTTTATAATTCTATAAATTTCATTTCTATTTATGAAATTCATTTACAATTCATTCTAACACTTATAAAAACTCGTTTTATAACTCCAATACTTTAATTTTATAAATCTCAATTTATAAATTTCTTATATAAATCAATTTATACTATTATTCTTTTAAAACATCTTTAATCCCCTTTATAATTTCACCATTTTGATTTATAAAATAATCAAATTTTATAAATCCTATATTTTCAACTTTTTATAATAAATTCAAAAATCCCGATTAAACTATTTTATAAAATCATTAATCTCATATTTTCAAAAATCAGTTTTTTAACTACATTTCTCAAAAATCATAATTTTTATAACATAAAAATTATACGTTTATTTATTAAAAACGAATCAATTCCAAAAATATTTTATAAACGTATACTCTTCAAAAATCACTTTAAAATCCATTTAAAATTCCAAAATTTGGTCCAATGATGCTACATACCAAATAGTCAATCACGACAACAACGACATCATATATCGATATGATAATCCATCAAATATCAAAATATCTGAAATCAAATAAATACTGTTGAGGAATCCAGTTGGATCCCTCCAACCTGTTTCCTGCATCCATAAACATTAGCACCATACCAATTCCATTCCAGTACGAAATTATCGCGGTATATGAGATTTAAAATATTATCCGCTTAATAGACGGCGCAATAGGGTCTCATCCGCTATACAATGCGGGAAATCAATAACTGCAATATATACATATGCCAATATATATATATATATATATTGCTATTATATATAATACCAATTTCACTGTTTATGAAATATTCGCGGTATATGTTTTAATAAATAACCTCCGCTTACTAACGGCGCATAATGTCTATTTTAACAATCAATAGATAACAATCATCATTCAAACATACATTCAAGTATTTTAAATATAACTATTTAAAATTAAAATCGAAACCGATTCGATTGAGTGAGAAGTTCTCACCTTGATTTCAATTTCGTTTTAGCGATTTATTTCGAATAAAATTAAACGGACGTTTAATTTTACCCAAAATTCTCACTAACTCCAAACGACTCCAATCCATTTCCATAGCGTAGTGCTCGTCCATACGATTCCAACGCAACTGGTTTCGCATGTTTTCGACCTCGTATGAAAAAGATATGAATTTTTAAAGATTACACGATTTTATATAAACAAATTTTACAACTTTTATTTTGTAATTAACCCAAAACAATTCATGGCCGTGCATCTCAAGCAAAGGAATCAGGACTGTGCGCATCATCTCTCCCTCATCACTCACGTAATTCCTACAGATACTAGCCGCATACGCACAAACCCATATAGGCCGAACTAGGGTTTCACTTTGCGCCACCAACACTCGACTAAAATTCGATCAGGCACCTCCATTTTGAAGAGCATCACACGAGCAAACTTCGGCCCAAACCCTATGCAACTCGGCTGCCCCATCCTCCTTGAAAGTCGTGTGCAACTACAGGACTTCTAGCTCGATTTGCCGCCAATCCGAAGCACTAGAAACGATCTTAGCCGTTGGATGTCTAGCTCTTGACGAGCTCTACGAATTCCATGTTGAAAGTTTGTTGTAATTCTTCACAGATTTGAAAAGATTTGAGGAAGAAGGTGAAAATTTTTCGGCCATTGGTATAAGCTACTGGCGGCTAGGTATTAGGTTTAGGGTTTGAGATATTTTAGAAAAAAAGAAAATAATAAGGTGCTATTTATAGAAGTTTGAACGACAGTATTCATTCCGGAATTTCCAAACTCCGATTTACGCGCGATGACCAGCGTTTCTAGGGTTTATCCCGCGTTCCGGACACAATGGAACAGGTTTCGGAAGCTAATTCGGCCATCTGTGCGAGTTATGGCAATAAACGTTCAATTTAAATTAAACCGATTTAAACGATTTTCTAGGCGTTTTAGCTTGCACCGGACAAACGGTAAATTCAATTAACACGAAATTTGAAACCATACAATAATATCACATTACGGATCCGATGAAACTAGTTTCGTTGAAATCCGAGACTGTTTGAAAAATGACTATTTTAACTCGCCAAATTAATATTAAAACAATTTCGATGCATTTCGAGCTGCCACGATCAAACGATAACTCCGATTGCTACGAAAATTGAAATCCGATAATAACAAACTATTACGGATCCAATGGAACTAGTTTCGTCCAATTCTGAGACTGTTCAAAAAAATGGCTAATTTCACTAGTCGATTAAATATTAAAATATTCAATTTTCACAAATTAACTTTAAATTCAATTTTAAAAGTTCTATAACATCATTCTAACTCCAATATGATAAAATAAAATTTTACAAATCATTTTCAATCATATTTAACTCAAATTTTCAATTAATTTCATAATTTAACATATTAAATTATCGATTTAATTATCCAATTAAATCCAGTTATTCGAAAAGAAAATTATTCGACTTATAAATTCCACTTATTAATATTTAAAATTAATTAAATATTCAAATTTTAATTAATAAAAATTCTGGGTCGTTACAGTAATTACTAGTCGTGTGACTAGGGGACAAACTACGTGGCATAGTTTGAGAATTCGCAACTCAGTGGCTAAGTTGTGGCATGGTTTTGAGCGTAGAGTTAGGTAGTCAGTAGCGGGTGTCGCGAGTTTACGTGTGTAAGCGTATGACTACTTAATTTCTAGCAGAAACCTTGGGGGTAGCACGTAGGCAGGATTTTGCCGAAGCTGGGTAAATTTTGTGTCGTTCTATTTCTGCATTTATTATTCTGCTATTATCTGTGCTACTATAATTTTGATATATCTATGTTAAAATAATTATATAAGCTTCCGCGGTAATATTTATAATTATCAGTATCACCCTATTAACCCACCATCTAGGGTAAAATCGATCCTACAAGTGGTATCAAAGCTAGGAATAGAAGTCAGCTTTTCTTTTTAAAACATTTAATGTTTCAAAAATCAATTTTTGTTTTAAAAATTTGAATTTTTAAAATGGCTTCTTTTAATAATGCTTTTGCTGAGGGTCAATCCATAGTTAGACCAGCAATGTTCAATGGTGAATACGCCTACTGGAAAAATAGAATGGAAATACTTCTGAAAACCATTGACGCTTGGAATATTGTTGAGACAGGTTACAGAGTACCGACTATAATTATAGATAATCAGGAAATAGAGAAACCAAAGGATCAATGGATAGAACTAGAAAATAGTTACAAAATGATAATGCTAAAGCTATGAATTATATTATCTGTTCATTGGATCAATTTGAATTTAATCGTGTCTCACATTGTCTAACTGCGCAGGAAATATGGCACACACTAGAAGTGACTCACGAAGGAACATCTCAAGTCAAAGAATCTCGCCTTGCCATGCTAAGCAGCGAATACGAGAACTTCACAATAGCAAAGGAAGAAAATTTCAAAGAGATGTATGGACGACTTTCCAATATCGTATACAAATCAAAAGCTCTTGGAAAATCATACACAAAGTTGGAGATAGTCCGAAAAATCCTCAGAGTCCTTCCACGAAGTTTTGAAGCCAAAGTGACTGCCATTCAAGAATCAAAAGATTTAAAATAAATCAAAGTTAAAGAACTCATTGGAAATCTCACCAATTATGAGCTAGAAATGAAATTCAAGGAAGAGCGTGAAGGAGGTGACACTCGAAAGAAATCAATAGCTCTTAAAGGAACAACAGAAAGTGACGATGATGATGGAGCAGCAGAATTGGAGGTGATAATAAAGAAATTCAAAAGGTGGAATTACAAATATGGAAATCCAGCTCGAAATCAAAAATTGAAAAGAAGAATAGCCAAAGCACTAGACTACTCAGAAGAACAGAAGATCATCTGTCACAAGTGCAACCAACCCGGCCACATCAAGCCCAATTGTCCTCAAAATCGACGCGACTTTGAAAAAAATCAAAAAGGAGAAGTTTTACAGCCATATGGAATACAAGTGATGAATATAATCAAAGTACTAGCAGTGAAAGTGAGAAAGCAGATATGTGCCTTCAAGAAAATATAACTGATAGCGACGATGACGAGTCAAGAGAGGTATCAAAACTCACTCACTCAGAATTACTTATATATTTCCACAAAGTAAATGGCTGTTTTGAACGACTTAGGGAGAAGTATGCCAAACTTGAATCACAAAAAGATACTTTGATAGAATTAAATGAACAACTTGACAATTAGTTAAAACCTATCAAAGTAGGATCCCTAAGTGTGATAAGTGTCCAACATTCGAAGAAGAAATTAAAAAATCAGAAATAAATATAAAATCACTTGAAAATGAAATTCTGATTTTAAAAGAAAGTGAAAATACTAGGAGAGAAAATTCTACTAAAAAGTGCACACAATTGTTAAACGAAAATGAATCTCTAAAAACACAAGTCCAACAATTGTCAACGACTTTAGATAAATTTTCAAAAAGTGAAAAATCATTGAATATGCTATTAGGAAAGCAAACTGTTAATACAGTTAGACAAGGACTTGGATATAATCAATCTGAAAATGTTAAAAGCAAAATTAATCAAGTCAATTTTGTGTGCATAATTTGTAAAAAATATGGACACAATCACAATAATTGTTGGTATAGACCCAAACACGTGAAAACTATACCAATTTGGGTTCCAAAAGGCACAAATATAAATTCTCTCAAAGTTAAACAAATATGGATGGCAAAAGGAACATATATAAATAGTTATGGCACTTCACAAAATTATTTTTCAAAATATTCTGCCACTAACAATCATGTACCTATAAAAACAAATAGGTCACAAAAATCTTTCATCGTGTAGGTGTCGTGGCAGGCTAAGGACAACAATAGTGTTACTTGGATTCTGGCTGTTCCAAGGACACAACGGACGACAAAGCAAAGTTCCTTAGCCTAGTATAAAGGTGACAGAATCACAATGGACAACAACGAAAAATATCATAAAGGTAAAACAGGTAATGATATATTTATTTGAACGATATATTACATGTGATAATCTGTTCCGTAATCTGAGTTAAAGCAGCCAATAATGTGATAATGATGAATTTGATTCTGACTTATTCAAAATTGTTGGCCAATTATATTCTTATGCCAAGAACACTATAGAAATCTGTAGAGTCTTTGAATTACTTCATATATATTAGTTTGGATTAATAATAGTGTTTTATATTTGTTATTTTACGGCTAACTCTAGATTCACGATTTTTGATGATTTACACGGTTTCAATTCAAATTCAAGAGAATGTCATTTAAAAAGCTGTTAAAATTGATTTAATTTTTTTGTTGCACACTTTATGGTCTGGTTTATCAAATTCAATTAGTGATAATTTTGAGTGAAAAAGAAATTCAGATGCAGATTACACTGGTAATCTAGTTGATAGAAAAATTACTAGTTGAACTTAATTTTTGTTGATACTTTTAGTAACTTCACCGTTTTTCAAAGAAAATATCTGCATATTTTTCATTTCAAATAATTTTCAAATAGCAGAAATTTTTCTCATATAACCCTTTCGAGAAAATCATTTTTGACCATGTTTTCAGATCAGTCATTTTGAAAAATTAATTTTATAATTATTTTTGAATTTGATTTTAAAAAACTATTTTGACTAATCTAACTCCCTAATAATTATCGAAAAGATAAATAGTGATTGAAAAAGTGACGAGTGTTGATATTTACCATATATTATGACTCGAGACGATATAATTAGTAAATTTCCTTAGAAATTTAAACAAGAGTTATAAAACTTTTTGTTGGTAAAAACTCCATGACCATCTCTATTTCTATCATATTTCTAACGACCATCACTCATCAAAATTCAATATAGTTTGTCAATATGTGGTACTTTAAACATGAATCATTCGTTTTTCATTTTACATTTTTTTAATAAAATAAAAAATATTAATAATAATAATAATAAAATATATTAAAATAAAATCCAAAGTATTCACTCTCATTTAAAAGTCCTCACGGTTATGCATGGGTGAATTACTTGGAATTTGTTATGTGCTTCCATGCTCATTTAAAAGTCCTCGCGGTTATGCATGTATGGAACACATATCAAAATTGATTTTTTAAAATAAACAAATTGATTCTAATCCCATTTAAAGGTCCTCACGGTTATGCATGCTTAGAAGATACTTGAATTCATTTTTTTAAATAAAATTGGAATACTACTAATCTCATTTAAAAGTCCTAACGGTTATGCATGGTTGGTAGATACTCAAATTCCTGGTATAAATATGCCACAAATAGACACAACTGTATGGTTTTATATGATGACATCATTCCCATCATTCTAAAAGTGGGATATGCGCCTAACAAAGTATTTAAGATTTTTGTTTGATTTTTTATTGAAATTTAATATTTATATTCAATTGAGTTTTAATGTTGGATTAATACCGATCACTTTATCTCTATTTTCTCTAACACTTTTACTCTTTGCTGATAACAAAAGGGAGAGAGAAAAGTTAAGATTTTGTTAAATAAAATCAAGTAAAGGTAAAATATTTTCTATTTTCATCTAGGCTCATTCGCAAATTTTTAATTGTATGCATATATGAAGGGGGAGCTTTGTGTAGAGAGGAAGCATTTAAATACGGGGAGCAATTAGATTATATCAATGATCAAATACATTTAACATATTCAAAATCTTAAATATATGTCTGTTATCATCAAAAGGGGGAGATTGTTGAATATGCGATTATATGATTTTTGTTTGATGATAATAAACATATATATTCGTTTAAATATATTTGTTAATGTACTATTTTATTTTTCATAGATTAAATAAATATTTGATGAATAAAATAAATAACACAGAAGTTGAATTCAAACAGAAATTTATTCAAACAAATATTTATTACAATTTTTGTATAGTACAAATTTCAAGCTCTCACTATATATATACAACTTCAATTACAATACAATTTTGATTACATCACAATTTCACATTTACATTGCACCTCACTACATATCACTCATTCACTCAACCCGTACTGATCTTCAACTTCATTCCAATGTGAATCCAGCATCTGAGTAATCTGCAAAAATATACATTAACGCAGTAAAATTAAAAATAAAATATTTTTGCAGTATAAAATAAAATGTGGATTTTGAAAATAATATTTGCCTCAGTTATTTGGGTTGTTCGTCATCGTTTATTTTGAGCACAAGGTCAAACCCAAAACGACGGGTTCAACTCAAGTGCAATAAAAATAACGTCACAATATTCAGCACAAGGTCAAATCCGAGCTACAAACTGGATTCAACTCAAGTGTAATTCGGAAAACAAATCCAAATGCAATAAAATAGTCAGGAGCAACCTCAATGCACAACAAGTATACCACAAAGGCCATGCAAGCTACATACAGTCTCAAGTGAAAGGTTAGAAAGTCCATTCAGACCATCAAGCAAATGCATATCAGACGATGTCAACGAGACTGAGCATGTAAATGAAGGCAGCAAAAACTCAAACCAGCAAAAACAGATACAACATAATCAACCCATGAACAAGACTGCATCAAGAAAACAAGCTACATACAAATACGCACAACAACAAAGTCCAAGACAAGTGAATTGAAATGGTCGACCAGGCAGTAGACAGTGCAAAATAGTGCACATCTAACCCGAGCCAAGGAAGGAGAAACCAGAATGCAACCCACTGCAAATATAAGTGCAGACAAGCTACAATGAATGACCAAACTCAATGAAACAACAACTTGATGCATCACTGTGACACAGTTACAAGCTAGAATGCACACTGCACTAATCCAAACAGCATGAACAACATCAATGATCAAACACAAATGAATCGGTGGCTATAAACAAAATACATGAAACTGCACCATAGGAATGGCAACATGCATGATACAAGTCTGGCAACAAATGAAATGTGTGCACCAGCAAACAGTCTACATAGAAGTACAAAGAACCAAGACCACAAGCTAATCCAAACAACAACAAAGTCAACAATGAATCAGAGATTACAAACCAAAGGAAAAAATTCAAGTCATTGCTACCATGACTCGAAGCATATACAGGAATGCAACAGTAAAACACAGTGACCAAGTGAAAATGAAAGTATCAGTTTTGAACAAGACAGAGAAGCAGAAGTTAACAAGCACAAAGAACAAAACAAGTCAAGTATGCTACAACAATGAGTTAAATCAATGTCAAAGTTCAGTGATGTCGAAGATGGTAATATCAAAAATCAAGTTGAAGCCATGAGCAACTGACCGGAGTCAAAGGAAACAAAGATCGAAATCAACTTCAGCACTTATATATTTAAAACAATAATTTTAAAATACATATATATTTAATTAATATGTGTTTGAAATTTAGAATATAATTTTATATTAATAGTTATATATATATATATATAAGTGCACTTATACTATTTATCCTCATCGATCCAGTTCTAATTTGATTTCGTCAATTTCTATCCATCAGCTTTGTTCGTCAAGTTGTGTCCATCTAGCGTTGCTTTGGAATTTGTAGCTTATTTCTTTGTCAAATCTATCTATCCTCGAAAGGTGAGCAATCACTCACGATTAACATTCTTATATTTATTAAATTTGATTTCAATTGAAACGACAATTGAAATATACTGCTGTTAGTTAGTTACATTGCTATATATATGCTGTTATCCGTATCTGTTCACCTGTGACATCTGACACTTTTTTATGTTATTTATATTGATGATATATGTCTGTTATATTATTATCATATCTGTTATCACTCTACAAGTTCCCCTTTAGTATAGAATTCACTATGGGTTGAATTGATACATACCCAAACGATCTGTAGAATAGGAGAAAATCGTTATGGGTTGAAATGATAGACCCAAGCGATTTTCAATTTAATTGAATTTGGAATTACGGGTTGAAATGATACATATCCGTATATATTTAAATTGTGGATTGAAATGATAAATATCTGTATCACTTGACCATATGATAGAAAATTATATACAGACACCGTCGGTCTATATATAAATATTTTGAAAATGATTTCTATGTTTTTCGAAAAAAGAAATATATGATTTTATATAAATATTGAATTTTGATATTATATAAATGTTATTTTATACATAATTAAATTCTAGATTTTTAGCCATGTATAAATTTATTTTAATATAAAATAAGTAAATAATAAAGTTTGATTTTATTAAATATAGTTATGGCAATGTATTTGAATTATATTTTAATATAGTGTTTATAATGATTTAATCAATTAAGGTTGAGAAGATAGATTTGAAATTAATTTGAAATTGTATTTAATTAAGAATTATATTTGATTAAAATCGATCTGAAACTTATGGAATTTGAAATTGTAAAGGATATGACTTTATAATTTGATTTAGGAAAGAGATTTAAATAGATATCTCAAGTTTGAATAAATTAAGAGAAATATTCAGTTATTTGTAATTTGAAGTTTGTTTAAATGATATTGGATTTATTAAGTAAATATTTCAAAACTAAATAATAGTTAATTGAACTTGATATATGGAATTATAAAAATTTGGTTATGAAATTTTGGAATATTTAAAGCTTTGAAATATATGGGATTTGAAATGGTTTATTCGTGGTTTAAATCTGTATTTGAAATCGATATAATTTTGAATGGTTTATTTAGAAGCTAAATTGGAATTAGTGATTTGAAATCTGATTGAATTTGAATTTTGGAATTCGAGTTGATTTGGAATTAATTTGTGAAATTTGAGGGAAGCAATTTTATCATACACTCTTTTAATATCTAAACGGTTCAAGTAGTAGAAGTTATGATTTCAAATTATGATTTTCAAAGTGTTATAATTTCTGGTGTTTGGGTTCGAAATGTTACAACTTTGAAAATGCTATGATTTTGGAAAAGGATATATATTTGAAATGGAAATGATATTGTATTTGGTTTTGAAGTGGAAATGATATCGTATTTGGTTTTGACATGGAAATGATGCCGTATTGATATGGTTATGAAATGGAAATGATATTTTGTTTTTGAAGTATAAACTATTTTGAAATGACCGCGGTGTTATAATAACGTTTGGTTGTTAAAGAGACCGGGATCGGAAGTTGTCATACTCTCCAACTCCGAAAACCACTTTTACAACCGTGTATGCGGTTGGGATTCCAGAATGAAGTAGGATGGTGGCGACGTTCTATTGAGGTATATACATGGACCCGACTCCCGTGAGTTGGCATAAGATGGCTAAAACAGGAGCGATTCCGGCCAATGAGGTAGCTCCTCTTATCGGACACATTTCTTCAATACCGTTCTATTACTTTGTGATTGATTGGGTTCACCTTTTGATTTGGGAGTGTGGCTCGAGGTGGGCGGTAGTGCCTGCTATGCTTTACCATCGGATATAGTGATAGACATTAATACACATTAATACCCAATCGAGTATAAATATTAAATTTAAATAAAAAAATCAAACAAAAATAATATATACTCTGTTAGGTGCGTATTCCACTTTAGAATGATAGGAATGATGTCATCATATAAAACCATGTAGTTATGTCTATTTGTAGTATATTTATATCAAGAATTTGAATATCTACTAACCATGCATAACCGTTAGGACTTTTAAATGAGATTAGTAGTATTCCAAATTATTAAAAAAATGAATTCAAGTATCTTCTAACCACGCATAACCGTGAGGACTTTTAAATGGGATTAGAATCAACTTGTCTATTCAATAACCAATTTTGATCATGTGTTCAATACATGCATAACCGTGAAGACTTTTAAACGGGCATGAAAGCGCATAAACAAATATTCCAAAAAATTCACCCATGCATAACCGTGAGGACTTTTAAATGAGAGTGAATATTTTGGTTGTTTTTTTAAAAAAATTAAAAAAAAATTAAAGAACGAACAATTTTCTGTTTAAAATACTACATTTTGACGTACTGTATTGGATTTTGATGAGTGATGGTCGTTAGACATATGATAGAAATAGTGATGGCCATGGAATTTTTTACCAAAAAAATTTATTATAATTCTTGTTTAAATTTCTAAAGAAACTACTAAATATACAATCTCAAGTTATAATATATGATCAGTATCAACACTCGTCACTTTTTCAATCACTATTTATCTTTTTGATAATCAGTAGGGAGTCAAATTAGTTAATATAGTCATTTAAGATCAATTTCAAAAATAATTATAAAATCCAATTTTCTAAAATGGCTAATCTGAAACAAGGTCAACGAAAACAATTTTCTGGATTGGGTTTTATAAGAAAAATGGATGCTAATTTAAAATCAATTGAAATGAAAAATATGCAGATATTTTCTTTGAAAACGTGATGCAACTAATGAATATCTCTTCATAAAACTCGTTCCACTAGTAATTTTTCTATCAACTAAATTGCCAGTGTTATCTGCATTCGAATTTCCCTTTGACTCAAGATTATTATTAGTTGGATGTCATGGACCAGACCGTGAAGTTTGTAACAAAACATCTTAAAATCATTGTTAACAGCTTTTAAATGAAATTCTTTTAGATTTGAATTCAAGCCATGCAAATAAGCAACTAGTGAACATGATGTCAGTTCCAGAATAAACAAATGTATCCACGTGTATCTAGAGTAATCAAAAATCAATTCAAGACAATATTTTTATCAACTAAACTTGCAACATCATTAGTCCAAACAAATCTATATGAGATAATTCAAAAAATCTAGAGATACATTATAGTGTTCTCGGCATAACAATATATTGGCCAACAATTTTGAATAAGTCAGAGTCAAAATCAACATTCATTTCTTTATCACATAACTGGCTGATTTAATTTAGATTATGCTGCAGATTTTCACATTTAATAAATCGTTCAAAATAAATATACCGTTACCTATTTTACCTTTATGATATTTTTTCGTTATTGCCCACTGTGATTCTGCCACCTTTGTATTAGGCTAAGAAACTTTGATTTGCTGCTCGTCGTGTGCCTGGAACAGCTAGAATCTAAGTAACACTATTATTGTAACTTAGCCTGACACCACATCTACATAAGAAAATATTTATATGACCTATTTGTTTTTATAGGTCCATGGTTGTTAGTGGCAAAAGATTTTGGCAAACAAGTTTGTGGAGACCCAAAATAATTTATTTTTGTTTCCTTTGGCATCCAGGTTTGTTTGACTTTAAGGGATTTTATATTTGCGCCTTTGGAAACTCAAATTGGTATGCTTTCATGTGATATGGTATCACACTTTTCCCCTTAATAGAGTTATTAGTTGTTTATTCATATTTTGACATTTTTTGCAAATCCAAATGCATTCCTTTTATTCTCGAAGAGTTGATTTTCTAAGAGTATATTAAATGATTTATCTCTAGTGAAAAATTTTCAAGTAACCAACTCAAGTTTATTAACTTTGGATTTTAAAAGTTTATTTTCATTTATCCGCTTCGAACAAAAACTAATGGTACTATCTCTCTTTTCAAAGCTATTCATTTTTTTATCGCATATTTTAATTTTGAAGCTCTCTAATTTTATTCTCAATTTCAAGCATATCATTTTCAAAAAGTTGGAGTTTTTTAAATTCAATTTTTTCAAAATCCTTGATATTTTCAATCTCCTTTTCAACTCGTGGTTTAATTGAATAATTTTAGATTTCCTCAAAATCACGTTTTCTTTTCAAGGGTTTTGAAATTTTCATCGATCTCATTTAATTTCTTTTCAAAAATCGCACATTTAGAAATTCTGACTTCTTAAAGCTATCCAACTCTTTTTGTAAATGTTGTTTTTACAAATCAACTCAGTTTTGTTTTTCTCCCGCATTAAAATTTCGTTTTCTAACTTTTGAAAGTTTTCATGAAAACGGGCAAATTATTTCTCATGGTTCAAACACCTTTTGCTATTAAAATTTCTATTTTTCTTAATATTTTTAAGCTCGTTTTCCAAATCATTATTTTTCTGATAAAGTTTAGTTTGTTCCCTTTCCAACATATTTTTTTCAACTCAAGAGCTTTATTATTTTCAATTAATTTTTTGGCACAAGAGAACTAAATCATTGAATGAAAAATCACTTATCTCATCGGCTATTGAATCTTTATCACTATTGCCTTTTGCTAATCCTATTAAGCACGTTTCTTTAACTGAGTCGATTGTGGAGGATTTCTCTGTGAGAAATGCGGATTACGAATCTTAAGGCAAGGATTAACACTAGAGAGGTGTGAGTAGTGTTTATAAAGAATTACTAAACCTTTTTGAGTTTATGTTAATTTGAACACAGATGTATGCAATATTCAGACACAGCTATGATCATAGAAACAAACACAAATGCATAAATAAAGTAAGAGTTGTAAAGAAAAGAACACATCGGATTTTATATTGGTTCGGAGTTACCCTACATCCAGTCCCGCACAATAAGTACGGATTTCCTTTCAAAAACAATCTTTACAATTACACGCTCGATTTCAAGGCAACGAGGTACACCCTCTAGAATCACAATCCTCTGGGTAGAGATACTTGATTTCCCGGGCAACAAGTTCACCCAATTGATTTTCCAAGGCTACAATCACACCTTATCTTGCTTGATTTATTTTCAAGGATACAATCGCACATTTTCTCACTAAGTTGATTACAAAAAGCCTATAACTCTGAATAGCACCGAGAATCTTGTTGAGATAGTGATAGAGAATCGAACTGCGAATGATCAAGTTTGATTCAATGTTGATTTTGGCAGAGTAATGGTAAGAATATGTATTAAGAAATGTGGAAGAAGAATAGGAGTGAATAACCAGAAAATCTGATATAAAATTCGTTGAAACTAACCCCTATTTATAGAAGAACAACAACCATGTCCATTCATGAAGAGGTATGGCGAATAGACACTTCTTTTGAAATTTGAATTTTGAAATCAACTGACACCATGTCGACATGGGGCACTTAGGCATGTTGACATCCTAAAGGATTTTTTGGTGTTTTGATTTTCTTTGAGAATAACTTTTATTTTATATTAAAACTATTTTAAACTTTATAAATATACTTAACTATAGTTAAAATTCATAAGTAAATATAAAGAATAGTATATACAAAATTTTATAATTTTATATTTAAATATAAGTATGAATATTTAAAAGTTAAATATATTATATTTTGAGTATTAAGAAATGAGTAATTTGACTTCAAAATTAAAGAAGATTTTGAGGCTAAAAGTATTTGAAATCAGGATAGATGTTTTTGATGCTTTTAAAAGGAAGGTTTTGAAATCATTTTGAAAACAAGATATAATTTTGAAAAATCCTTTTGAATAAAAAGTTAGCGGATACAAAACAATGTTCCGCTAGATTTTTCGTAGGTTCCATCCCTTTAACAGGCTCAAAGTGGATTCCATTCCACGAATAAATTAGATTTTAAGATGCCAGTGCTTTTCTAGGGGTTTTAACAGAATTTCTAATTAAAGAATAAATTACTTGAATTCTTGAACTCTTGATAATCTTGATATTCATGAGTCTTCAATCTTGATATCTTGAATCTCTATACTGTACAGTCTTTATTCTTGGTACCTGCATGGTTAAATCCTGCATATACATATATATCTAAACTTGTACTGTTAGTATTTAAATTTGATAATCTATTCTAAGGTTGTTGTCATCAAAACCATCATCTCATGGACTAACATTCTCATCGTTGTTGACTTTTGCACCATATATTGCATTCAAAGTATTCCAGATTTCCTGTGCATTTTCAAAATGAGAGATAAAGTTAAAATTATCTTGACTAATATGGGAATATAGTATATGCATAGCAAGAGCACTAATCGAAGTATTTTTCTCATATATTATATCACACCCATTTTCAATAATATCCCAATATTTAAAATTAACAGGTTTTAAATAAAATTCTATTTTCAATTTCCAATTTAGAAAATCCGTTCCATCAAATATAGGAGGAATAATATCGGACTGACCCTCAGCAAAAGCATTATTAAAAGAAGCCATTTTAAAAATTCAAATTTGTAACACAAAAATTGGTTTTTTCTGAAAAATCAAAATTTTTTAAAAAAAAATAGCTTTTGAACTTAGCTCTGATACCACTTGTAGGATCGATTTCACCCTAGAGGGGGTGAATCGGGTGATACCAATAATTATAGAAATTTAATGCGGGAATATATAAAATAATTGCAACACAAATATAGCGGAATAATAGCAGCTAGATAATAGCAGAATAATAAAAGCACAAATAGAACAACCTACCTTCGGCAAAACCCTGTCTACATGCTGCTCCTAAGGTTTCCACTAGATATTAAGTAGCCGGACGCTTACACACATAAACTGGCGACACCCATTATCGACTAACCTAACTCTACGCTCAAAATCTTGCCATAACTCAGCCACTAAGTTGCGAATTCTCGAACTACACTATCGTAGTTTGTACCCTACTCGCATGACAAGAAAATTACAAACGATTAAAAAAATATTACAAATTAAAAACAATTTAAAACACAAAACCCTATAATATACTAAGCCTAAATAGAGAATAAAAATGTCGGCCCAATAAGTTAAACGATAAGAAATTATCCCCTTTTTTCTTTCATACTATGTGCCATATTTTCATGGTTGCCTCTTCGTTCCTCTCCGTTCCTTTTTGTTCTGAAAAGTTAGGGTTTCGTGGGAAATTGAAGTGGCCAATACTAGTTGATCAATTGATGAATGTTTAGTGTTGATTACTTCATCAATCGATCGTTTCTTCGATTTGCACACGGCTGCTTCAATTTATCGAGTTCGATATGAATAGGTATATAATTTCTTTTTTTGCTTTTCTAGTTAATTTGCTTGAACTCGATCAATTTACTGCCAATGTTGTTAATGCGTTTTATAAGGTTGAAAACCCTAACTTTTCGATTGAATTTATTTTGTTTGAATTCTTCACTTGCTATGCTTTGGCCATTGATTTTGAATTGATTGCTTGTGATTGATCCTGACCTTTTCAATTTGTATATTTTTAAGTTATACTTGCTTGGTCACCATGGCTCTGACTTTCATATTGTGACAATCTGGACTTTGGATTTTGATTCCATTCTTTATGCTGTTGACATCGTCTTCTTTGATTTTGAATTTGTTTCTCTTATGACTTGTTGGCATTTGGCTTTGAGAAGTGCTTGACTCTTTGAATTTTTCATTCACGGCATCATGAAAACTGCATTGTGTGACCCCGACTTAGAATTATTCTCGATGATTTGGATTTTTCTCTATGACTTCGACATTTATATTTGATTATATTTAAAACATCTATGCCTTAGTTCGAAACTTCTACTTAGACCTGCCTTTGACTTTGGTATTTAACCTTGACTTAGTTTGAAAAATTCGCTACCTAGATTTTTGTAAAAACTGCTTCGTGTTATAACTTTTTTCTTGGAATGAAATCTTGTAGGTCACTGCATTTGTTGTTTAAGACTTGGTCTTGTAGTCTGCATTGCACTATCTACTGCCATGTGCTTCAATATGCATTGTTCTGTAGATTTAAGTCTTGTTGTGGTCCTTGTTGTCACTGTTTTCATGTGATGTCTTCGAGCCAGTTCATTGCATGAGTTCAGTCAGTGTTCATTTGTTTGTCTGATTGCATTTCATGTGAGCTTCAAGTGTGTTTTCCACCTCCTTTTGTACTGGTTCATTGATGATGCTTTGAGTCATATGCTTGATGTATATATGTATGTCTAAAGCATTGTGCACTTGTATAAACTTCGAGTCACTAAACATTTAACTTGTAGATTTCTTATGTCTGCACTCCTGTTGCATGTGAATATGTATACCCGTGTGTCCATGCAGATATGTGTATTGATATTCAAGTGTGTCTTTGTGTTTGCACTGAGTTGTTGCTTCGAGGATTGCTGCTTGGTTGCACTGTCCATATCCTAAAATGTGACACATGTATATATATATATATATATATGTATGTATGTATATGGTCATGTATAGTCTGGTTTGCATTTGTATTCGCCATGTAGTCTGCTTTGGAGCTGGTTGATGGTTTGGGTTGCTCTAACCAGTTTAACCATTGACTATGCTGTCTGTACTTGTATTGCTAAGCCGCCGTCTCATTATGATCCGGCTTGTGGTTCATTTGTGTTGAGTTTCCTTGTTAGATGTGTTATTCATGTAGTCTGCTTGGATGTAAACTGCTTCCATGCCTTCACTTGTTCCACATAAGTCATGAGCTTGTGCCTTCATCATTGGTGTTGATTCATTACTTTTTGTGCTGGTCATTATTGATTTTGGATTGGTCGAGTTGTTTTAGTTGTCTTTACTTGTGCATGTCACTTTTCATTTTGTTTTCACTTTAACTTCATCTTGACTTTTGGAATTGCACCTTAATTGAATCCATCTTATAGCTTGGGATTGACCTTGTGCTCATGTCATGGCTTTATTTTTATTGTACTTGAGTTGAACCTGGCTTTTGGTTGGGTTTGACCTTATGCTCACCTATCTTTGCAGTTTTATCAAGTGTATATCTGTGTGCATGGCCTTGTAGCATGTATAGTGATACACTATGCATGTCACAAGCTGTATGTGTATGATGAATTCAAAATAAATGATGACGAACAACCCTAAAAACTGAGGCAAATAATATTTTCAAAAACGCATTTTATTTTATGCTACAAAAATTATTTCATTTTCAATTTTACTACGTCAGTGTTTATTTTGCAGATCGCTCAGATGCGAGATTCAATCTGGAATAGAGTTGAAGATAAATACAAGTGAATGTGCGATATGTAGTGAGGACATTTGTGTGAATTGAACTATATTGGAATTGAAATTTTGTATATATAGTGAGAGCTCAAATTTGTACTATTCAAAAATTGTAATAAATTTTTTTGAATAAAATATCTGTGTGAATTTAAATTCTGTGTTACTTATTTTATTCAGCAAATATTTATTTAATTATGTGAAAAATAAAATACTACATTAACAAATACATTTAAATGAATATATATACGTATGTTTATTATCATCAAACAGAAATCATATACTAGCATATGCAACAAATGCCTCTAGCTTTCGATTACTTCTAAAAGAACCAGAGTTGAATTCACCAGAAATTTATCGATTGGTTTTGAAGAGTCTAGGCTGAATAAGCATTTTACTTACCAAATATCACTCCAAAACTATTATACAGGTTCTATGATTTGGAAGTGGAATGATGGAAACCATGTGTGGTTTCGAAGTCTGTTGAGATGATGGAATCCATATGGGATTCATTAGTTGATCGATTTTTGTGGAAAACTCGTCTAAAGATTCCAAACATAGCCTCGACATCGGGAAATGACTAAAGACAAAGTAGAATGCATGATCTCTAGTTCAGTTAACCCAAATAGGGGGTACATTAACTCCCTTGTCTAGAGTAAGCTTATCGATATGTTATGACTGGGGAGTTGATGATACTCAGTTCATGTGTTAGGGCGTAGGCTAGTTGTGTTTACCTTATGGTAATTTTATCTGGAGATATATGATGCTCGAAAGGTTGTCTTTGACCCTTATCATAGGTGATCGGTCTTAGTATTGCTTACGAGTATACTGGGGATGTCTTCATGGAAAATCCATATATATGAACGTACCTTAGTGGTTTTGTTTATATACCTAAATATGATGTCAAATGTTACCAATGTAACCATTTCAGCTATGATTTATATTTATATTGAACACGCTAGACATTATTATAATATCACTAAATTTTTCTATAAAGTGGTTCGGCTATTGTAAAGTAACAACCCATCCATGTTTATTTGCGGTGTGATCTTACGGGATACCTTTATTCTTTAAAGGGTTTTACAAATATAGCAACTCAAATTATTTGAGTTTTCTCACGCTAGTTTACCAAACTGATTCGGGTGTTATTCTTCTTATAATGCTCGGGTCAGCCTCGCGTATATTTCTAGATTTCATTGATCATCATTGGAGCTCTTGGAGAGAGGAGTTGGACGATTATCCATCGTAGATTTTATTTCCACTACATTACTTTGTTTATTTTTTTATCAGCAATTGTGAGGACAGGTTGTTATAACTGTCCAGGTTGATGATGGTTTAGTTTACTTTAATTATTGTATCTATGTAGTTTTCATTTGCAAAAGTATCATTTTGATATTATATGTTATCATTCCGTTATGAAATTCTAATATTATATTCTCTTCTTTCCTTTTCTTTTTCTTTTCTTCTTTTATTTTACTCTAATGTTTTTCCTTTTCGGTGTTGAATATGCTAGTATATGATTTTTTTAATGATAATAAAGATATATATATATATATATAAATTAAATGTATTTTTTACTGTATTATTTTATTTTCGCATAATTAAATAAATATTTGCTGAATAAAATAAATAACACAGAATTTAAATTCAAACAGATATTTTATTCAAATAAATATTTTATTACAATTTTTGAATAGTAAAAATTTATGCTCTCACTATATATACAAAATTTCAATTACCGTGATAACCTGGAATTTCGAGCAATATCAATTTAATAATCTGTATTAAAAATTAAATTGATTTGATAATTGTCTTTTATAGTTTTAATTTCAATTAGTAAAAAATATTCTTTTAAAAGCAAATAAATATTTGATTGGTGAAAGTTTATCTTTTAAAAGCTAATAAAAGGTTTTCTATTTATAATGTATATATTTGTATATATTGTGGATAGAAATCTTTGGTTTGAATTTAATAAATAAATAAAATCTTGTTTTCAAATTCTAAAATATATTTGGCAATTAGGAAATTCTGATTAATTTAATATAAAACTTTTCAAAGCTATGTAAATAAATAATTGTATAGTTTTAAAATACTTAGATAAACGTTAATTGTTTAAAATATATTTTTAAGCTTAAGTTTAAATTTAAATAAGAGTAATAAAAAGATCTGTTTATTTTCTCTTTAAATATTACTTGATAAATATGTATATGTAAAGTTTAAAATACAATAAAACATGTGATTCATAAATTCATTTAGTAATATAAGTAATTTATAATCTCTTTTATAGATTATTTAAAATTGACAAATTTGTTACTTTTAAACAATATTAATAATGTATTATTTTTATACATAAATATAAAAAGATTTCAACAAGAAAATTGGATTGTTTTTTCAAAGTGAATATGTTTGTTAGTCCTTGAGATGATGGTTTTGATGACAACAACCTTAGAATAAGATTATAAAATATAAATACTAACATTATAGTTTAGATATATATGTATATGCACGATCTAACCATGCAGGTACCAAGAATGAAGACTGTGTAGTATATAGATTCAAGATATCAAGATTGAAGACTCATGAGTATCAAGAATATCAAGAGTTCAAGATTTCAATAATAAGTAATTTAATTAGGAATTTTCTTAAAACTCCTAGAAAAGCACTGGAAACTTAAAATCCAATTTATTCATGGAATGAAATCCACTTCGAGCCTGTTAAAGGGATGGAACCTTAAGTAGGATGGAACCTATAAAAAATCTAGTGGAACATTGTTGTGTATCCGCTAAACTTTTATTCAAATGTTTTTAAAATTATATCTTGTTTTCAATATGATTTCAAAACCTTCCTTTTAAAAGAATCCAAAAGATCTGTCCTGGTTTTAAATATTTTTAGCCTCAAAATAATCTTTATTTTCAAAATCAAATTATCCTTGGTTTTAAACCATCTTTTAATAATAATATATTTAACTTTTTATAATTTTTACTTAGATTTAAATATAAAATTATAGTAAAATTTTATATATATACCAGAATATTATTCTCTATATTTACTTATGTATTTTAACTATAATTAAGTATATTTATAAAGTTTAAAGTAGTTTTAATACAAGATGAAAGTTATTTTCGAAGCAAAACAAATTACCAAAATTTCCTTAGGCATGTCGACATCCTCAAGTACCCCATGTCGACATGGTAGCAGTTTATTTCAAAAATTTGAATTTCAAAGGATGTGTCTATTCGTCATTTTTTTCACGAATGGACATGGTTGTTGTTCTACTATAAATAGGAGAAGTTTTAAACGAATTTTCGTTCATATTTTCTCTGATTTCACTCCTCTTCTTCTTCCATATTTCTTTATACACATTTTTACCATTACTCTGCAAAAATCAACATTGAATCTAACTAGATCATTTCTGGTTTGATTCTCTATCACTATCTCAATAAGATCTCAATGCTATTCAGAGTTATAGGCTTCTTTGTAATAAATTAAGCGAGAAAAGGTGCGATTCTATCTTGTGAAATCAATCAAGTGAGAAAAGGTGTGATTGTAGCCTTGGAAATCAATTGGCTGAACTTGTTGCCCATGAAATCAAGTATCTCTACCCAGAGGATTGTGAATCTGGAGTGGTGTACCTCGTGGCCTTGAAATCGAGAGTGTAATTGTACAGTTGCTTTTGAAAGGAAATCCGTACTTGTGTGTGAGACTGGATGTAGGGTAACTTCGAACCAGTATAAAATCTGGTATGTTCTTTCGTTTATTGCTTTTATTTTATTTCTGCATCTGTGTTTGATTCTGTGATCATATCTATGTCTTAATATTGCATACATTTGTGTTCAATCTAACAAAAACTCAAAAAGATTTAGTAATTCATTTAAACACTATTCACCCCCCATAGTGTTAATCCTAGTCTTAAGATCTGTATTCCGCATTTCTCACATTTGGTATCAGAGCAAGGTTTTCAAAGTTTTCATAATCTGAATTTTGAAAAATTTCAAAATGGCTACCAACACTGGTACTGTTAACAATACCAACACCGGTTCTATTATCCATGTCACTAGTTCATTTGTAGAAGGTCAGTCTACTATCAGACCACCACTTTTTAATGGCAGTAACTATGCATATTGGGCATGTAGGATGAAAATATATTTACAATCTATAGGACTAGACACTTGGAATGTCACACAGACTGAATATTCTGAACCCACAACTGATTTTGCACGGTGGACTGCTGAGCAAAAGACTGTTGCACAAAATAACTCTAAGCTATGAATATTCTGTTTTGGTCACTTGATAGAAATGAATTTAATAGGGTGTCAGTTTGTAAATCTGCATATGAAATCTGGAAAACTTTGCAAGTTACTCACGAAGGAACAAGCAAAGTTAAACAGATTAAAATTCCATGCTCACAAACCAGTTTCAATTATTTAAAATGAATTCTAATGAGTCTATTTCAGATATATATGGTAGATTTCAGAACATTGTGCATTCTCTAATATCCTTGGGAAAGGAATTTTCGGAAGAAGATCAAGTTAGAAAAATCTTAAATTCTCTTACTTCAGAATGGGATTAAAAGACACTTGCGATCAAAGAGGCAAATGACATTAGTACCTTAAAGATAGAAGAATTAATTGGAAATCTAATGTCGTTTGAAGTCCAAATGATTGAGAGAAGAGAAAGCAAAGCATCTGAAAGAAATCAATGGCGTTCAATGCATTGACCGATGAAACAGGCTCAAACAATGATAATGATGAAGAGATAGCCCTTATGACCAAGAATTTTCGAAAATTCCTGAAATACAGAAAGATGAACAATCTCAAAAGAAACAACTATAAGAATTCTGGAAATCAGAATGTAGTGCCACACAATATCAAATGTTTCAACTGTGACGAACCAGACCATATCAAAAGAGACTGTCCGTATCCAGATTGGAAAAATCTTCCTATAAACAATGATTCCGTAAAGAAACGAAAACGTGCATTTACTGCTACTCTAGATGACTCATACTCGTCCTCAAGCGATGATGATCAGAAGACATATAATTCAAATATGTGTTTCACGGCAATTCGCGACTCCAACGAATTCAGAGAAACGGACTCAGAAAAAGCTACACATTTACAATACAATTGGTTGAAATTGCATGCTTAGAATTGGATGCTTGATTGATTGATTTTGAATTGGTGTGTTGTTTGAATTTTTAATTTTTTAATTTTTTACTATTATTATTATTATTACTTTTAATAGTCTCATAATATTTTATGGAATATACTATAATTCTAGTAATATTCCAGATATATATATATATAGACATTAAAAATAATAAATATATATATATATATATTAGAATACTTAAGAAAAACAATCATGGAAATTCAAAGACACATGTCGACATGGCCCCCACCATGATGTCGACATGTGCACAGAAATTTGAAATTCAAAATCTGAATTCAAATATTGAATTTCCCTCCATCTTTTCACTTCATTCAGTTCTCTGAACAGCTACCTTTTGACCAGAGAATGTGTCCTTTGAGAATATTTTTATTCACTGCCTTTTATCACAACTTTTCACTCTTATTTTCAAATTCAAACTCTTATCTCAAAACTTCAAGCTCTCTACTCTCTACTTTAATAGCTTCTTCAACCAACCCCTCCATAGTGAGAATTTCCAGAAATTTAAAAGAGCAACTCTACAATGATCCGGAGACTATAAAAGCATATATCAACTATGCTAACTATGGAGAAGTCCATCCTGGGAAATTTTCTCTATTTCAAGATTTCTCTACTTATGAAATCGATTCTCTTTTTGGAAACAATCAAGTTCCTAGTCTTGTTGATGCTTCTCAAAATGATTTTGTTTGTTATCCAAGTCTTGTTAAAATTTTCTATGCAAATCATAACCGTGGATTTTATAATGGAAATGATGATGAAATTTGGAGTAGTGTCAAAGGCACTAGAATCGTTTTAAATTATGATCTTTTGGGTACCATTCTCAATTGCAAAAGCACGGGAATGGATCTTTCTAGTTTTAATATCGATGAAAATGATTGTGAGATATTTCATCACATTTTCAAAGGAAATGATAATTTTGAATTAAAAAATCAAAACTTTCGACAAAAAGCTAGAATTGTTAATCTTCTTTTACAACATACTTTGACCCCAAGATCGGGAAATTTTAACAATCCAACTTCAAATGTTTGCAAAGCACTTTTTGCTATTTTTGGAAATTATGATATTAATTGGGCGCAAGTTATTTTGGGTGAATTTCGTCCCAAAAATCTTGAAATGGGTGAAAACACTTTGTATCATGGAATCTATCTCACTTGGACTTTTAACTATTTTGGAGTAGATTTCAAAGGAGAAGAATTTGTTTCAAGAAAGGTTTATAATCACTCAAACATTTCTCTTATGAAAATTCCATTTTTTTTCAACCTTATGAGACTCTTGCCGAAAAGGAAGAGCGTTTGGCTCATGAGGAGATGGAAGAGGAGGAAGAGGAAGAAGAAGAAGGGGATGAAATGGAAATAGAAGAAGAAGAAGGTGAAACATATTTGGAAAGCATTGACTATCCTCCTAATCCAACCAACAAAACCTTACTAAAAAATCAAAAGACTTTTGTCGAGAATCAACGGATTCTTAAACGGTCCATTAGTAAGAAATTGGATAAAATGTTATCGAAGATGAAAAAGTTTTTCTCCAAAGTCAGCAATAAGCTTGGATTATCTTCATCTTCGTCATCCTCTAACTAGTTCTACCTTTTTATATCTCGTTGTATTTGTTTTAATTTATTTTGATTTGATTGTTCGTGTACTTTTTAATGTTTAATCATTGTATTGTCTATTATGAAATGAAATAGAATTACTTTTATGTTATCTAGCTTATCTTATCTCCAGAATAAACGTTAGTATATTATATAAATATACATATATACACACAATTATTCATAAAATCAAAATAAGTCATCAAAATTCATTGAACCATATCGATATCCCCCTTGACCATGTCGACATGTACTGGTCAGAAATGACTTTTCATTTTAAATTTGAAATTTGAATAACTACCTTATGTCTATTCATTTCAAACGAATTTCTACCCCTATAAATATCTATTTCTTCCAGAATTCATCACTCAAAATCATTTCTTATCTACTTTATCTGCATTTCTTCTCACAAACTCAAAAATGGCCAATCCAATTCATAATCTTGAAGAAACCCTTAATTCTTTCAAGAATATTCTCTCTTTCATTCTTCATAACCAGCGACACTTAGAGTTGAGTCAAATGCAGATGATCAAGGAGCAAGAAAAGCATTTCGATGTAATACGATGGATGATTTCCTCCCTGCACAAAGATGATAATAAAGCACATCCTCCTGTCTCTCTCACTAATGATAACGAAAATTGGGATGTCATTAAAGCAGACCCTATATTTGGAGAAGAAGGATGGGTGGAAGTTCCTCGTAATGTTTGATTTTATTTGATTATTTTGTTTGATTGATTGATTGGATTGATTTGATTTGGTTTGGTATGGATTGATGTCTGGTGCGAAAAACATGTATAAAAACACATTGATATTTATATATGATCTTTGGTTAGTTATCATGTCTATCGGTATAATTATCTCTTAATTTATCTATTATATACTATATTGAATATAATATTAATGCAGGTATTTTAGTACAAGAATAAGGGGGAGTTCTAAAGTTTGGAGTTAGTTTTTGTTGATGACAAAGGGGGAGAAGTATAAAGTAGGATAGTTAGGCATAGATTAAGGGGGAATTATTGGTTTTAGGGGGAGTTATTAGGATGGAAGTAATATTTTATAAAAAAGGTTGTCATCATCAAAAGGGGGGAGATCGTTAGTCCTCAAGATGAATATTTTGATGACAACAACCTTAAAATAAGATTATAAAATATAAATACTAACATTATAGTTTAGATATATATGTATATGCAGAATCTAAGCATGCAGGTACCAAGAATGAAGACTGTATAGTATAGAGATTCAAGATATCAAGATTGAAGACTCATGAGTATCAAGAATATCAAGAGTTCAAGATTTCAATAATAAGTAATTTAATTAGGAATTTTTTTAAAAAATCCTAGAAAAGCACTGGCATCTTAAAATCCAATTTATTCGTGGAATGGAATCCACTTCGCGCCTGTTAAAGGGATGGAACCCTAAGTACGATGGAACCTACGAAAAATCTAGTGGAACATTGTTGTGTATCCACTAAACTTTTATTCAAATGTTTTTTAAAATTATATCTTGTTTTCAAAATGATTTCAAAACCTTCCTTTTAAAAGAATCAAAAACATCTATCCTGGTTTTAAATATTTTTAGCCTCAAAATATTCTTTATTTTCAAAATCAAATTATCCTTGGTTTTAAACTATCTTTTAATAATAATATATTTAACTTTTAATATTTTTACTTAGATTTAAATATAAAATTATAGTAAAATTTTATATATATACCAAAATATTATTCTCTATATATACTTATGTATTTTAACTATAATTAAGTATATTTATAAAGTTTAAAATAGTTTTAATACAAGATGAAAGTTATCTTCAAAGAAAAACAAATTACCAAAATTTCCTTAGCATGTCGACATCCTCAGGTACCCCATGTCGACATGGTAGCAGTTTATTTCAAAAATTTGAATTTAAAAGGAAGTGTCTATTCGCCATATCTTTTCATGAATGGACATGGCTGTTGTTCTACATAAATAAGGGCAGTTTTAAACGAATTTTCATTTATATTTTCTCTGATTTCACTCCTCTTCTTCTTCCATATTTCTTTATACACATTTTTACCATTATTCTGCCGAAATCAACATTGAATCTAACTAGATCATTTCTGGTTTGATTCTCTATCACTATCTCAACAAAATCTCAGTGCTATTTAGAGTTATAGGCTTCTTTGTAATAAACTAAGCGAGAAAAGGTGTGATTATAGCCTTCGAAATCAATCAAGTGAGAAAATGTATGATTGTAGCCTTGGAAATCAATTGGGTGAACTTGTTGCCTGTGAAATCAAGTATCTCTACCCAGAGGATTGTGAATCTGGAGTGGTGTACCTCGTGGCCTTGAAATCGAGGGTGTAATTGTACAATTGCTTTTGAAAGAAAATCCATACTTATGTGCGGGACTGGATGTAGGGTAACTCCGAACCAGTATAAAATCCGGTGTGTTCTTTCCTTTATTGCTTTTACTTTATTTCTACATCTGTGTTTGATTCTGTTGTCATATCTTTGTTTGAGTGTTGCATACATTTGTGTTCAAATTAACAAAAACTCAAAAATATTTAGTAATTCCTTTAAATACTATTCATCCACCCTTCTAGTGTTAATCCTAGCCTTAAGATCCGTATTCCGCATTTCTCACAATGTTGACTTTGATTTGGATTTTAAAATTTTAATTTGAATTTGAATTTGGATCTAATTTTGAAATTCAAAGATAGACATTTTAAAAATATTTGGATGAGCTTTTATTTATATATAATTTTTTTATTACATTTTCTTTAAAAAGAAATTCATATATACATTTACACAAGAATAAATAAAGTAAGCATAGGTTTTTATTTAACATATTAATTACTTAAGTGACAAATGAAAGTTTATAAGGCTTTGTTTTAACATGTGTAAATTAATAAACTAGAGTAAATGACAAATGTTGAGAAATTTTACAAGTGCCCTTTATAATTTTCTTTTTCTTTTATTTTAGATAAATCACAAAATTAACTTATATAAATACATTGTTTTCACCTTCCTTTCTTTTTTCTATCTTCCTAAATCAAAAACTAAGTGAAAAACTTAAGCAAATTCTCAAAAGAAAACAAGTCTGGTAATCATCCTCCTCAAAAACCAGAAATCAAAACCCAAAAACCCTGTACAAATTTCTCAACAAACCAGGGATCAAACACCTCTCTAACCAAAATCAATATCCTGTAAACTAATTTTCAAAAACAAGAACAAAGCCTGCAATTCATTTTCAACATCAAAACCCGAAGCATCAAAGTCTGTTTTCTTCTTCAAACCTAAGATCTGTTCAAAAGCAAACTCAGGAAGAAGAAATCAAAGTAGTTCATTTTTTTTCATTTGAGACATCGTCAATCCAGTAACAAGCATGCAGTTTTAAAATCAAAGAACATTTAATTCCACCAACTCAATTTTTAAAGTTCAAAAGCTGTTTTCAAAAAATAGGCTCTGTTCTTCATTTGCAAAGTAGGTGAATAGCACATTTTTTTAAATAACTTAAGTATAAATATGGTTGCATGTTAATTTCTGTGATAAATATGTATTGTGTGTATATATATAAGTGTAATCTGTTGTTTATATATATGAATGTATAGGTGTGCATGCAGTTGTCTCTGGGATTCACTGTTTTAGTTTTTTTTCTAGGTTCAAGATTTGTTCAAAATCCATTACTACTTGATCTGATTCTTGTTAGGATTTAAGATTCAAACAAAAGTTGTTTGTTTAAGTAAGATTTATGTTTAAAAATTATAATTAAGTAAAATAAATATGAATACCTCTGTAAAACCAAAAGAACAGGCTAGTATTAGTTATGTCAAAAATTCAAACATCCTAATCTATTATTTTGGGCATATAATCTGAAACCTAATTCAAAAACATGATTTTTAAAAATAGAATCATAATTTTTTAGATGAGGATCGAACGAGGAATTCGAGTTAGTTCTATGTTTGTGTTTTGAGTGAATTCTCAAGATCTAGGTGATCGGAATTGTCAGGATCACTTCTGGTGGTAGCAGAGTGATTAGGGAGCTTGGGGAAATTATCAGGATGGCGATCAAGGGAGCATGGTGGCCGCGGGGATCGTATTAAGTTTGTAACCCTAGTTTCGACTAGGTCGGATTTTTTGATTGGCATGACTCCTCTGGATGATCGAGTTCAACAGAATTCAGGGAGATGGAAGCTTGGAGGTGGTCGAAGGCGTGGCTGGAATTTCTGACATTTCGGTGGTCGAAAGAATGAGCACGAGGGAGTTCCAGGTTTTTTCTGTTGTTCCAGGTTTGTGACTTGATGCTCGAATACGATTTCGAGTTTATATCGATGTTCTGATGGTCAGGATCGAATTCGAGGGTGATAGCCGATGTGAGGAGGTTGTCGTGGATGGACGGAAGTGGATGGTTGGCCGGTGCATGTGCATGGTACACTTATGTTCATGGTGAAGTCTGGAATTGAAGCAGAGAGGTACTCGAGTTTTTCTCGAGTCATTCGCGTGGGTTGCTCGAAGATGTGTGGGTTTTGACTCGAAGTCTTTGAAGGGTTGGCTCGGGTCATTTGGGTTTGTTACGGGTTTTAAAACCTATTAGTTTTTAAATTTTAAATTGAATTTAAAATTTGAAAGCAAGATTTTAAAAAAAGTTTAAAATCGAATTTTAAAAGTATGGATTCAAATTAATTTTTGTATCCTAGTTTTGAAATAAATAAAGTTTTATAAAATTAAATGGTTTAAACAAGTTTAAATGTTTAAAGTATACTTAAAATGAAATGATTTTCTAATAAGATGTTTAAAACTTTATTTATATCAAATTCTTTTATGAAAGTTTTCTTTAATCTTTGAATGGAAAGTTATATAAATTAGATTAACTCAAATTTTTAAGTTAAATATTTAATTTATTTTTAAAGCTTGGTTTTAATTATAATTAAGTAATTTTGTTGAAACTTTTCTTTATATAAGTTTCTTTTATATAAGATAAATGTTTCTTTGCATTTGTTTACAAGGTTTATAAATTGATTTAAATTTGGTTAAAGTTTAAATTGTTAATCATTTTGAATCTTGAATTTGAAATGAAAATTTAAAGTAAAATGTTTTCAAAATGCTTTTGTAAATGATAATTAAGCCATTAATAAGACTAATGTTTTTATCTTAAAGTTAATTAAGTTTTAATAATTAGTGATTCATTAAATTAATAAGGAAATTTAAGGGCAATAGATTAATTTAATTAATTAATAATTTAGGATTAATTAATTAAGTAATTAAGGGTTTAAATTAATTAATTAAGGGTTAATTAATTTGAAAATTAAGGATCATTAATTAGATAAGTATAGATTATTAATTAATGATTGGAAATTGATTAATTAAGTTACAGTTAAGCACTTAATTAATTAAGTAATTAGAGATTAATTAATTAATAATTAAGAATTAATTACTTTGTAATTAATAATGGTTAATTAAAGCATAATTACTTAGGGAAGTAATTAAAGGATAGTTAATGAAAGATCATTAACTAGGGATTATGAAATGATTAATTATTGTAATCAATTTAGGATAATTAATTAATTAGATTAATTAATTAATGATAATCATCTGAGGAATTGGTTAAGTATAATTACTTAGTGTAATTTATAAGTGTAATTACTTAGTGGAGTAATTAATAATTAATTACTGGATGTAATTAATAAAAGGATGGTTAAATAATTATAGTAATTCCATCTAACCCCGTCGGCCTTGCCAAAAAAAAATTTATAGTAATTTAGGTTTAATTACCTTGTGTAATTAATAAGGAGGATAATTACTCAATGGAAGTAATTAATATTTAATTACTTAGTGTAATTAACTTAAAGAATTAATTAATAATTTATTTTGAAGTTAATTAAGCAATGTAATTAATTAAGGATAATTAATTACTAAATGTAATTAAATAGAATAAAATTAATTTAAGAAGAAATTAAGGATCATTAATTAAGTAATTAATGATAAGGGATGATTAATTAAGATTAATTAATCAATAATAAGTGATTATAAAGTAATTAATTAAGGATTAATGTAATTAATTATAATTAATTAATTAATGAAGTAAATTAAATGTTAATTACTGTAAATGGTTAAGGATAATTAATTTGTGTAATTAAATAAAGGCTAATTACTTAATGTAATTAGAGAATGATTAATCAAGGGTGATTAATTAAGATGATTAATTAGATGGTGATTAATTAATTAGTTTGTAATTAATTTATGGTTAAGAAAGCAAGATTTATAGTGATGAAAGTAACTGATTTAATTTATTTTAAATTAATTAGAGATAGAAGTAATTAATTTAATTCATTTTAAATTAATTATAGATGGTGTGATAGATCTTTGCTTATGGATGGCTGATTGATTGAATGCCTTGATTGTTTGATATCTCTGATGAGATATGTGTTGATATGTGATATGAGATGCTTTGTTGAATGGAGATGATATGAATTATCTATTTATGATATTGTGAATTATCTATCTGTGTGAATATAGATAATGAATTGAATCAAACTGTTTTAACTTTAAAACAACTTGGACTCAAAAGACGGCGTTTTGGATTTCGATGAGATTGGGATCGGGTTTCCAGATTTGGATATCCGAAAACCACATCGATCCAAATTAACGATGGGTCGTGAATTCAAGTGAAGATCAAGTTGAAGACCCGAAGTGTAAGAACTATTTGTCGTTAAAACTCTTAGGTTGATTCCAATACGAGTATAACAGAGATAGTGCTTTTAGGCCGAGATGGAGTTTCAGAGTGCAAGGGTTATTGTCGTTAACTCTGAGGGTGATTCCCAAATGAGTGTAACGAGATAATGCCTTCGGTTTCGTTCGAACCTGGAACGAACTTGTATGGATTGAATGCTTTCAGAACATCGTTAGGTGGAGGATGAGCATTCTAAGATAGATGTGTTCTATAAAGGCAATTGTAGCCTCAAAGCCTCATCAACCGAGAATGGCTAAAACAAGGGAGGTACAGCAAGACTAAGTAGGTAGCACCCAAGTAGGACAAGATCTTCCCCTGTCTAGAAGTCCCTTTTTATTCGGCTATGTGGGGCAGTTGATTGCAACAACTACCGGTGTTGTCTTGTTCGAGACTGTTCAGTAAGGGATGGTTCCAGCCTTGTATTGCAGGGGATTTAGGGTGCATCCTCGGTACAGTGATCTAGGCCACGTACTGTGACAGGCGGTACCCCAATAGCCATGCCATTGATGGAAACCCATTCTTCCGACGTGCCTTTATGGTTTTGATTGTATACCTATGTATGCTGGAATTAAATAAATGTAACAATTTCGGCTATTTCTTATTTACTTGAAAACCCTAGACCCTATTATAATATCACTGGATTTCCTATCAAATGTTTTGGTTAACGTATGGTAAAAACTTACCCATGTTTATGTGTGGGGAGTCTTACGTGATACCCTTTTCTTTTCAAAGGTTTTCAAAGTTAAGCAACTTTAACCTGTTACTCACACCAGACCCATGTCTGACACGGAGTTTATCTTTTATTTTCTTAAACTCTTGGATACTCAAATTTCTACGAGTAGCCAAGGGATTCGGGTTAGCTTTGACGAATTATGAAGGAGCAATGGAGCAGGAGGCTTCAGCGTTTGTAGATATATATCGTTTTCCACTGTGTTGGCATCTCTGTGTCATTGTTGAGTTGTATCTTGAGTTGCAATAACTAGACAGGTGTTTATAACTGTCTAGTATGTGATGTATAATCTGTGTAACTCTAATGGATGTTGTATACTATGTAATATTTTATGTGATTAATATAATTTATTCGTTCCGCTGTTGAGATTCTGGTGTTGTTTCTTTCTTTCTTCTCTATCTTTTTCTTTTCTATCCCTTTCTTTCTTAATGATGATGCGTCTTTCTATAGAGAGGAAGGTGGGTCGTCTTATTTGGTATCAGAGCACTAGGTTGAGTAAGTACCTAAGCTTTGGACTGATTTCTTTCTTGAGAGAGCATATTTGTAATTCTAATGTGTGTGTGTGTGTGTGTGTGTGTGTGTGTATTTGTTGGATTACCTGTTCAGGTTTTCTAATATGAGTTCTTGAGGTAGGAATGATAGTGGTGTGTGTAACACGACTACCAATGGTAAGAGTTTGAGTATTGAGGTTGGATGTGTATCTATCGAGACTGTAGACCTAATATCGTCTCGAATGAGCTTTGCTGTGGTGAAAGGATTTCACCAATCTCTGAAGGGAATCCTTTTGAGGTTCAGAGTCCGTCTTGAAGTGCAATGGATGAGTAGAGTTTGGATCTATCGGATGAGCAGAAGCGAGTGATGGTATCTTAGCAACTTCGAAAAGAAGCAACTACGTGGGAAGATGCAGTGACTATAGATGTTTTCGAAGATGTTTCTTTTGGAGCAAGTTTAAGGAAGTATGTCTACATCGGTGATGAGGCTAGGTTTAGCAGGGTATTTGTGTTTGGCTTTGAGGCCCGAGTTTCTCAAAGAAGCTTTGGATAGGAAATCTTTGGCATCTGTGTCAACAGTGCATCTCGAGGTGTTCTGTGTGCCATCAAGATGGTCATCTGGCTAAGCAGTTTTTTTAGAGATGGAGTTCAGAAGCAGCAGAGTGGATCCATTTCTTCGATGGATTGGCTAGATAAGCATAAGCTATTCTGTTTGGTAAAGAGAGAACGGTTTCTTTGGATTTTAGGCCGGGTTGATCGTAAAAGTGACTTGCGATGGTTGAGTGTTCTCTTAGGTGATCTTTTGCTTGGGATCAAGGCATCTCTTAGGTATGGAAGTTATCAGAGGTTTGCCTTAGCATCTGGAGATTGAGTTGTATCGACCGAGATTCCAGGAGTGATACCGGTGGTTCAACTTAGTACAAGGATGGCTTCTAGAGAGGGTTTGGTGAAGCAGCTCAGGATTAGGTGAATCTTTTGAGTTTTCTTTTATGGATTTGATGAACCGTGTCTTCTGGGATGTGTCAGACAAGTTTGTGCTCGTGTTCTTTATCAGCATTCTCATCTAATCCAAATCAGAGTTGTGCAACGGAAGCAAGGTAGTCGCTATTCTAGAGTGGAAGCAACCGTAGAAGTTGCAGAGTTTTGGATTAGAGGGTTTCTACACGAATTTTTCAGGGTCTAAAGCGAGATTGGCAAGTGCTCCTGTTTTTCTTTTCTAGATAGGAGAAGTTTTGAAGTCTACTATTTGTAGAAGAGTTGGTGTTTTTTGTTTTGGTTAATCTCGAGAGGATCATTTTGTTAGGTTGTTTTTTGTCCAGTTTGATTCGAGAAACCAGCGAAGGTTGGGCTGATCAAGAAGAAGATAGGCAGCCCAGGATCGTCACAAGAGTTTTGTGGATAAGAGACGGAGGAATTTGGATTTCAAGGTCGGAGATTTGATTTTGGACAAGTTTTCTCCGATCAAAGGATCTATAAGATTTGGTAAGATTAGAAAGTTAGCTCTGAGGTATTGGATCTTTCTATGTTCTTGTGAGGATAAGTGCTTTGGTCTTCAAGGATGAATTGCTAGTTTGGAAGACTGGAATTCAATGTGTTTCACGTATCTCAGAGGGAGTACGTTTGTGATCCTTCTCTGGTTTTGAAACCAGCAGTTCTGGGGGTTTTGGGTAGTTTGAGCAGGATTTGTCTGTGGTTTGATATCCTGTTCAGATTATAGATCTAGATTAGTAGGAGCTCTGTAGCTTAGTAGTATAGATTGTTTGGATTCTGTAGAGCGAGTATTCCGGTGTTTATACCTGGGAAACTCTAGACGGTGTTAGGAGGTCTATCCTGATTTATGACAGGATAGTTAGATTTGTTTGATTGAGTGAATTGGTTGCTATGGTTGTTAGCATATGATTGATAATATATGCTTGTGGCCTAAATTAAAATCTTTGAGGGGTTATTAAATTACCTTTGCTTTTAAATTTCGGGGACGAAATTCTTTTAAGGGGGGAGTAATGTGATAACGCGAAATTTTGGGCAATATCAATTTAATAATCTGTATTAAAAATTAAACTGATTTGATAATTATCTTTTATAATTTTAATTTAAATTGGTAAAAATTATTCTTTTAAAAGTAAATAAATATTTGGTTGGTGAAAGTTTTATCTTTTAAAAGCTAATAAAAGGTTTTCTATTTATAATGTATACATTTGTATATATTGTAGATAGGAATCTTTGGTTTGAATTTAATAAATAAATAAAATCTTGTTTTCAAATTCTAAAATATATTTGGCAATTTGGAAATTCTAATTAATTTAATATAAAACTTTTCAAAGCTATTTAAATAAATAATTATATAGTTTTAAAATACTTAAGATAAATGTTAATTGTTTAAAATATATATTTTAAGCTTAGGTTTAAATTTAAATAAGAGTAATAAAAAGATTTTTTTATTTTCTCTTTAAATATTACTTGATAAATATGTATATGTAAAGTTTAAAATATAATAAAACATATGATTCATAAATTCATTTAGTAATAGAAGTAATTTATAATCTCTTTTATAAATTATTTAAAATTGAAAAATTTGTTACTTTTAAACAATATTAATAATGTATTATTTTTATATATAAATATAAAAAGATTTCAATAAGAAAATGGGATTGTTATTTCAAATTGAATATGTTGACTTTGATTTGGATTTTTAAAATTTAATTTGAATTTAAATTTGGATTTAATTTTGAAATTCAAAAGATAAACATTTTAAAAATATTTGAATAAGCTTTTATTTATATATAATTGGTTTTATTACATTTTCTTTAAAAAAAATTATATGTACATTTACATAAGAATAAATAAATTAAGTAAAGGTTTTTATTTAACATCTAAAAATAAAATATTAATTACTTAAGTGACAAATGTAAGTTTATAAGGCTTTGTTTTAGCATTTGCAAATAAATAAACTAGAGTAAATGACAAATGTTGAGAAATTTTACAAGTGTCCTTTATAATTTTATTTTTCTTTTATTTTAAATAAATCACAAAATTAACTTATATAAATACATTGCTCTCACCTTCCTTTCTTTTTTCTATCTTCCTAAATCAAAAACTAAGTGAAAAACTTAAGCAAATTCTCAAAAGAAAACAAGTCTGGTAATCATCCTCCTCAAAAACAAGAAATTAAAACCCAAAAACCCTATATAAATTTCTTAACAAACTAGTGATCAAACACCTCTCTAACCAAAATCAATATCCTGTAAACTCATTTTCAGAAACAAGAACAAAGCCTCAATTAATTTTTAACATTAAAAGCTGAAGCATCAAAGTCTGTTTTCTTCTTCAAACCTAAGATCTATTCAAAAGCAAACTCAGGAAGAAGAAATCAAAGCAGTTCATTTTGTTTCATCTGAGTCATCATCAATCCAGTAATAAGCATGCAGTTATAAAATCAAAGAACATTTTAATTCCAGCAACTCAATTTTTAAAGTTCAAAAGCTGTTTTTAAAAAATAGGCTCTGTTCTTCATTTGCAAAGCAGGTGAGTAACACTTTTTTTTAAAATAACTTAAGTATAAATATGGTTGCATGTTAATTTCTGTGATAAATATGTATTGTGTATATATATAAGTGTAATCTTCTGTGTATATATATGACTGTATAGGTGTGCTTGGAATTGTCTCTGTGCTTCACTATTTTAGTTTTTTTCCAGGTTCAAGATTTGTTCAAAATCCATTACTACTTGATCTGATTCTTGTTAGGATTTAAGATTCAAACAAAAGTTGTTTGTTTCAGCATAGATTTATGTTTAAAAAAATATAATTAAGTTAAATAAATTTGAATACCTTTGTAAAACCAAAAGAAAGGCTAGTATTAGTTATGTCCAAAATTCAAACATCCTAATCTATTGTTTCAGGCATATAATCTGAAACCTTATTCAAAAACATGTTTTTTAAAAGTAGAATCACAATTTTTAGAGGAGGATCAAATGAGCAGTTCGTTTTTGTTCTTTGTTTGTGTTCTAAGTGAATTCTGATGATCTAGGTGATCGGAATTGTCGTGATCACTTCTGGTGGCAGCGGAGTGATCGGGGAGCTTGGGAAAATTGTCAAGATGGCGATCAAGGGACCGTGGCGGTGGCCGTGATCGTATTAAGTTTGTAACCCTAGTTTCGAGTAGGTCGGGTTTTTTGATCGGCATGACTCCTCTGGATGATTGAGTTCAACAAAATTCAGGGAGATGGAAGCTTGGAAGTGGTTGTAGGCGTGGTTGGAATTCTTACATTCCGGTGGTCGGAGGAATGAGCACGAGGGAGTTCCAGGTTTTGTCTGCTGTTCCAAGTTTGTGACTTGGTGCTCGAATACGATTTCGTGTTTGTATCAATGTTCTGATGGTCAGGATCGGATTCGAGGGTGATAGCCGATGTGAGGAGGTCGTCGTGGATGGATGGAAGTGGATGGTTGGCCGGTGAATGTGCACGGTGCACTTCTGTTCATGGTGAAGTCTGGAATTGAAGCAGAGAGGTTCTCGATTTTTTATCGAGTCATTCGTGTGGGTTGCTCGAAGATGTGTGGGTTTTGACTCAAAGTCTTTGAAGGGTTGGCTCGAGTGATTTGGGTTTGTTGTAGGTTTTAAAACCTATCGGTTTTTAAATTTAAAATTGAATTTAAAATTTGAAAGCAAGATTTTAAATAAAGTTTAAAATCGAATTTTAAAAGTATGGATTCAAATTCATTTGTGTATCCTAGTTTTAAAATAAATAAAGTTTATAAAATTAATGGTGTAAACAAGTTTAAATGTTTAAAGCATATTTCAAAATGAAATGATTTTCCAATAAGATGTTTAAAACTTTGTTTATATCAAATTCTTTTATAAAAGTTTTTTTTAACTTTTGAATGGAAGGTTATATAAATTAGATTAACTCAAAATTTTAAGTTGAATGATTAATTTATTTTTAAAGCTTGGTTTTAATTATAATTAAGTAATTTAGTTGAAACTTTTCTTTATATAAGTTTCTTTTATATGAGATAAATGTTTCTTTACAATTGTTTAAAAGGTTTATAAATTGATTTAAATTTGGTTAAAGTTTAAATTGTTAATCATTTTGAATCTTAAATTTGAAATGAAGTTTTAAAATAAAATTTAAAGTAAAATGTTTTCAAATGCATTTGTAAACGATAATTAAGCCATTAATAAGAATAATGTTTTTATCTTAAAGTTAATTAAGTTTTAATAATTGGTGATTCATTAAATCAATAAGGAAATTTAAGGGTGATTACTTAATAATTTAGGATTAATTAATTAAGTAATTAAGGGTTTAAATTAATTAATTAAGAGTTAATTAATTTGAAAATTAAGGATCATTAATTAGATAAGTATAGATTATTAATTCATGATTAGAAATTGATTAATTAAGTAATTAAAGATTAATTAAGTTACACTTAAGCACTTAATTAATTAAGTAATTAGAGATTAATTAATTGATAATTAAAAATTAATTACTTTGCAATTAATAATGGTTAATTAAAGCATAAGTACTTAGGGAAGTAATTAAAGGATAGTTAATGAAAGATCATTAACTAGGGATTATGAAATGATCAATTAGTGTAATCAATTTAAGATAATTAATTAGATTGATTAATAAATGATGATTATTTGAGGAATTGGTTAAGTATAATTACTTAATGTAATTTATAAGTGTAATTACTTAATGAGTAATTAATAATTAATTACTAGATGTAATTAATTAAAGGATGATTAAATAATGATAGTAATTTGGATTTAATTTCCTTGTGTAATTAATAAGAAGGATAATTACTCAGTGGAAGTAATTAATATTTAATAATTTAGTGTAATTAATTTAAAGAATTAATTAATAATTTATTTTGAAGTTAATTTAGTAATGTAATTAATTAAGGATAATTAATTACTAAATGTGATTAATTAGAATAAAATTAATTTAAGAAGAAATTAAGGATCATTAGTTAAGTAATTAATGATGTAATTAAGGGATGATTAATTAAGATTAATTAATCAATAATAAGTGATTATAAAGTAATTAATTAATGAAATTAATTAAGGATTAATGTAATTAATTATAATTAATTAATTAATGAATTAAAAGGTTAATTACTGTAAATGGTTAAGGATAATTAATTTGCGTAATTAATTAAAGGCTAATTACTTAATGTAATTAGAGAATGATTAATCAAGGGTGATTAATTAAGATGATTAATTAGATGGTGATTAGTTAATTGGTTTGTAATCAATTATGGTTAAGAAGGCAAGATTTATAGTGGTGAAAGTATTTAATTTAATTTATTTTGAATTAATTAGAGATGGAAGTAATTAGTTTAATTCATTTTAAATTAATTGTAGATGGTGTGATAGATCTTTGCTTGTGGATGGCTGATTGATATTGAATGCCTTGATTGTTTGATATCTCTGATGAGATATGTGTTGATATGTGATATGAGATGCTTTGTTGGATGGAGATTTTTGTGACATTGTGAATTATCTATCTGTGTGAATATAGATATTGAATTGAATCAAATTGTTCTAACTTTAAAACAACTTGGACTCAAAAGATGGCATTTTGGATTTCGATGAGACCGGGATCGGGTTTCCAGATTTGGATATCCGAAAACCACATCGATCCGAATTAACGATAGGTCGTGAATTCAAGTGAAGATCAAGTTGAAGACTCGAAGTGTAAGAACTATTTGTCGTTAAAACTCTGAGAGTGATTCCAATACGAGTATAACGGAGATAGTGCTTTCAGGTTCGAGATGGAGTTTCAGAGTGCAAGGGTTATTGTCGTTAACTCTGAGGGTGATTCCAAAATGAGTGTAACAAAATAATGCCTTTGGTTTCGTTCGAACCCGGAACGAACTTGTATGGATTGAATGCTTTCAAAACATCGTCAGGTGGACGATGAGCACTCTAAGATAGATATGTTCTATAAAGGTAATCGTAGCCTCAAGCCTCATCAACCGAGAATGGCTAAAATAAGGGAGGTGCAGCAAGGCTAAGTGGGTAGCACCCAAATAGGACAAGATCTTCCCTTGTCTAAAAGTCCCTTTTTATTCGCCGTGTGGGGCAGTTGATTGCAACAACTACCAGGGTTGTCTTGTTCAGGATTGTCCAGTAAGGGATGGTTCCAGCCTTGTGTCGCAGGGGATTTAGGGTGGATCCTCGGTACGGTGATCTAGGCACTGTGACGGGCGATACCCCAGTAGCCTTGCCATTGACGGAAACCCATTCTTCCTATGTGTCTTTACGGTTTTGATTGTATACCTATGTATGCTAGAATTTAGTAAATGTAACAATTTCGGCTATTTTTTATTTACTTGAAAACCCTAGACCCTATTATAATATCACTGGATTTCCTATCAAATGTTTTAGTTAGTGTAAGGTAAAAACTTACCCATGTTTATGTGTGGGGAGTCTTACGTGGTACCCTTTTCTTTTTAAAGGTTTTCAAAGTTAAGCAACTTTAACCTGTTACTCATACCAGACCCATGTCTAACCCGGAGTTTATCTTCTGTTTTCTTAAACTCTTGGGTACTCAAATTTTTGTGAGTAGCCATGGGATTCAGGTTAGCTTTAACGAATTCTGGAGGAGCAATCAAGCAGGAGGCTTCAGCGTTTGTAGATATATATAGTTTTCCACTGTGTTGGCATCTCTGTGTCATTGTTGAGTTATATCTTGAGTTGTAATAACTAGACAGGTGTTTATAACTGTCTAGTATGTGATGTATAATCTGTGTAACTCTGATGGATGTTGTATGCTATGTACTATTTTTTGTGATTAATATAATTTATTCATTCCGCTGTTGAGATTCTAGTGTTGTTTCTTTCTTTCTTCTCTAACTTTCTCTTTTTTATCCCTTTCTTTCTTAATGATGATGTGTCTTTCTGTAGAGAGAAAGGCAGGTCGTCTCAATTACAATACAATTTTTCACTATGCAATTGTCACTCACATTTGCACCTCACTACATATCACTCGTTATCTCGTATTTATGTTCAACTCTATTCCAGATTGAATCTAGCATCTGAATTATCTGTAATGTAAACACTGATGCAGTAAAATTAAAAAAGAAATATTTTTATAGTGTAAAATAAAATGTGTGTTTTTTTGAAAATATTATTTTCCTCGGTTATTTGGGTTGTTCGTCATTATTTTCTTTTTGAATTCATCAAACACTAATAACCTTTGACATGCACAGTGTATCACTTTACATACCACATGGCCTTACACACAGATGTACACATGATAAAACTATAGGGATAGATGAGCACAAGGTCAAACCAGAGCCGAGGCTGGATTCAACTCTGGTGCACGCAATACAACATACAACACCTCAAATATACACATGAAAGCAAACAAGTATGGCTCGAACAATACAAAACAGAGGTGAACACAGACCAAACTGCAGCGACCAAATGTAGTACACAAAGCATGAGATGAAGGCTACACACATGTATACATATATATGTAGTGCACAATAATCAAATATGAAGTTCAATATGCAAGCAATCAAGCTACAGCAAGGCTACAACTTCAAGATACTACAAGAAAACAATGAACTGGCTCGAAGCAATAGAGACTACAACCTAGTACACCCACAAATGAGCATGATATGATCACGCATACTATCTGTAATAAGTTCGATGGAATGATCATAGAGGAACAGTTCAGTATACATGAAGAACTGCTCCAGACTGCATGAGCAACCATATAAAGACCATGCCAACAGTGCATAAGTGGGTCAACAAAGATGAACTAATCCAGACTCAAGTCAAAAGAATACTTGAACCCAGACAAAATGTTCAAGTGAAAACAAAATGAAAAGTGACATACATAAGTGAAAACTTCGAATGAAAACAAAATGTTCGAATGAAAACAAAATGTTCAAATGAAAACAAAGTGGTGAACTGAATGTTTATAGCAAAGTCAACCACATTCAAGAAAACAAAGCAACCTGACATGTAACAAGGCTAGAAAATCAAAGTACATCCAGATCAATGGTATACACAAGTGGCTCCAGTCAAATGCAGGAAGACCAAAACATGAATGCAACAACCAATACACATGAGGTATTAACCAGAATTAGACCAGTGCACAAGTGAAGCTTTCAAACAGAGACCGGAGAATATGCATTAGATCATGTATGCATATATGCATACATATTTGAGTATACACATATATCACTTCAAAGAACAGAGAACTTAGCCTCAACCAAAAGAACCACCGGACCAGAGTATATGGATATACAAGCACTACATATTGGAATAAGCAAGCAAAATGACATATGTATGCACATATGCATATAAGTACATACATATGTATCAGGTCATGTAACGACCTGCCTTTTTGGACATTTTAAGAAGCCATACGTGCCAGACCCAAGCCATTCAAAAGGACAGATTGTTATGAGGTAAATAAGAAAAAGAGAAGCAAATGAAACAAATTCAGAATCTCATGGCGGAATGACAAAATGTAATAATCAAATAACAGTTCATGAAGCTATTTTTTAAATACGTTTGATTATTTTTTACAAAACAAAATCAGAGTTAAACAAAACAGAAATAAATAAATGCAGCGGAACAACATGATGCAGTGGAATAATTATAATAAATAATAATAGTACAAATATTCGTCTTCATCCTCAAGAAATAAGGCCTTCAAGCCTGAAATGATCAGGATGACCCGAGTGAATTGAAAAGACACAATGCTCGAGTCAGAACTAAAAGATCTTACGTAAGTTAAATAAACGGTAAATAAATATGAGTGCAACGGCGTCGGAGATGGTTACGGAGTTTGACATCTCCTATCCAGTGTCTAACGTGGGTGTAGCAACTTAAGAGATGTTCGGGATTACCATATCCTAAGGATTCGTTAAACTATCTACTATGTAGTAGAATACGCTATTATAATAGTGTCTACAGTAAAGTAAAGTATTTAAATAGCGTTAAGGCGTTACCCAATCACCCTTAACACATTTTAGCATTCCTATAGTCTATGCAATGCCGTAAGCTCCTCTATGAGGTTTACTCAAAGGGCACTCCATAGGTATGGTACAAAACAAACTCGTAGAAGGCGCTCTAGGGCATGTGAACACGGCATTCGAGGCAATGCCAGGGTAGATTTACCATTTGCAGAACCGAGATGGTGGTAACGCATAGCAGCTACTACCGCCCACTTCGGAACACAGTCCCATAATCAAAATCGAGGGGTGGCCACCAAAACATCATAAAGTCATCATATGGTATCGAAGAAGCATGTTTGATCGGAGGAATGTCCTTACTTGGTCCAGGTATAGCTCCTGATTTAGTCACATCTAAGCTGACACACGGGAGTCAGCGTCACGTCATACCTTATACAGAAATCGTTCGCCAAACCATCCTACTTAATTTCTAGAATCTTCACCATGTGCACAGTTGTTAAATTGGTTTTCGTTATTGGCAGAGAGTATGATAATATCTGATCCCGGTCACTTTAACAACCAAACGCTTATTACACACTGGATGGTTCTTTTACATTTCAAAATGGTCAGTTCATAATTTGTATCAAAATATCATATTCAATTACGAATCATATTTCTTACGAAATCATATAAACTTTCAAACTGTATTCACTTTTCAAATCATATTCACTTGGAAATTGTTGACAAGTTATGTTAATTTATTCTTCATTTCAAAATCAATCTTATTCCCTCAAATATGTCATATCACAAAAGGTATCAATTTCAAATTCCAACCGAGGTTGTATCATCATCAAAGATTTAGATATAAATACTTCAACTTTACACAGTTTGAAATTTTAGAAAATAGCTAGTTTAGTAATTATAAATAGCTTATATAGTTTAAAAATAGATTTAAAATAGTTTAAATGGTAAAAATAATTTAGATAGATTAAATTGGAATTTAATTAGTTTTGGAATGATTTGAATATATTTATTATAGATTAAATAGATCTAATTAGATTTAAAATGATTTAAATGGATTAATTGTAGATTTAGTAAATTTAAATTATATTAAGTAGATCTTTAAATTAAATAAATGTAAAATGACTGAATAGATTTAAATTATATTAAATAGAATTAAATTATATTAGATAGATTTAAAATAAATTAAATAAATTTAATTAGTTTAAAATAGGTAAATTGGATTAAATAGGTTAAAGTAGATTAAACAAATTAAAGTAGCTCTAAATTGATTAAAATAGTTAAAATTAATTTAAAATAGATTTCAAAGTTATATCCAACATTTCAATAACTCAATTCTAATAAATTCATTTATATTTTGACATCAACTTTGCAAATTCAAAATTTTAAATCCTTTGAACCATTCATAAAATTAATTCCAATTTCAACGAACATAATTCAGTTTATATAAATCAATTTCTATTTCCAAATGCCAGTTAACTGAATTCAAATTTCAAAGATTCAAAATCATTTAATTTAACCAATCCGGTGTCCGTATATAATTTTCTACCTTAGGCTCAAGTGATACAGATATTTATCATTTCAATCAGCAATTTACAATTTTATGGTTATATATCATTTCAAACCGCAATCCCAAATTAAATAACATGCATAAAATTGCTCGAGTCTATTATTTCAACCCATAACGATTTTTTTCTAATCTATAGATCGTTCGGGTATGTATCATTTCAACTCATAGGGAACTTGTAGTGTTATAACAAATATAAAATGCAACATCCAGTCAGACAATATCAACAATCAAGCATCCATCACACTCATCATCTAAATCAATCAATAAATATCAACAGATATCTGTAAATCAATAACATGTATTAAATTGAAAATTTAAATTCAATATTAAATTAAACTATGATTAAATGCAATAAAAGTCAAATTTAGCTAGAATGACCATTTAAAAATACCAACCATTCATCAATTAATTTCTATTCACATCATAAATTAAATTTCACTAACATAAGAAATTTTAGAAGTTGTGAGTGGGCTAAAACACTCACCTTCGGTTTAAATCGAATTAAAATCAAATTTAAGCCCAAAATTCAAACAGTCTTAGAATTCGTCCAAACAAGCGGCAAAAAGTACAAAATTTCAGTATGATCCTAATGAAACAAACCGCACATGAATTGGACCTCGTATGTAAAAGTTATGATCATTAGAACATTTGAAATCAAAATTAAAAATAAAATAAAATTAAAAAACAGCAAATCAAATATCACCACGTATGCACTGCCTAACCCTAGCATCCTCATTCCATCTCGTTCGAACATGAGGTACTGCCGCCACCTTGCTAGCTAAGACCACGATCCACCAGCGCCAGAAGCTTCCCCACGTCCGGCTGTGCCTGGCCATGGTGGCGTGATCGCCTACGGTGGCCCCAGGCACACACGCCACTGCCGCCTTTCACGAACCCTAATGCAATTTTCGCACCAATCCAGCTGTCAACTTGCCAAGCAAGCCACCTAGATGAACTCCCCTCGGCCCTTTATTCAACTCCTTATCAATGATTTGACGATCAGTCGAAGTTGATCGACGACCGATGAACGGACGGGAATAAACCATCTAATTCTAGGCATATATAAACTCAGATCGAGAAACAGACTACAGATTTGACTTGCGCTCATCGAGAGCTTCAAATCAATATATAATTTGATATAGTTTGGAGGAGTTTGATTTTGGAATTGAATTTGAAGTTGAATTTGAAATTTGAGAATTATGGTTTTGGTTTGTCTGACATTGTAAAGAGAGAAACAGAAAGAATTGCATGTACTGTAAATGAGAGATGAGAAAAAATTAGGGTTTATAATGAGATATATATAGGTAGGTTAGAAATAGAGATGAATGGACACGATTGATTTACACGTTGAACGATATATGACCCGAAAAGCCCGTTCGGTCCCCGGAACGAAAATGGGTCATCTCATATATCAAAATATATGTTTTCAAATATTTTATACTCAATGGAATAGGTTTTAGGTCCTAATTCCATCGCATGAAGAAGTTATGTTAAAATCAGCTTATTTCAAATTGATTTCAACTAAATTAATTTCTAGGCATTTCGAGCCCGTACGATCAAAAGTCTGATCATTATGAAACTTGGAATCCTACAATCATTCACCGTTACAGATCCGATGAAACTAGTTTCGTCGAAATCTGAGACAGTGGCCAAAATGGCTATTTTCACGTTAACTAAATTAACTAATCACTTTTTAGTTCAATATTATAACTAACTAATTTTCATCCTTTTTGATTTACTTAGACATTTATCATATTTTAAAACAAATATACATATCAATTCAGCGTTAATTATTCACTAATTACAATGTTCAATTTCAATTGTAATTAATCCAATTAATTATAATTTAATTCCAATAAATTGATTATACTTTAATTTCAATCTTTTTATTTAATCAATCATTATTCTATGGGCCTAGTTAACATTGTTTTATATTTCATTACATTAATATTCTCAAATTTCCATTTTTATTTGTATTAACTGCTACATTTCCATTATATTGAATTTTGTCAATTTCACTCATTAATTAAGATTTGAAATCCCAAATTAATTTATATATTCCGATTTCACTCTTTTATTAAATAAATTATTACCTTATGGATAAAATTAACATTTCTATTCATTTTATTACATACACAAATTGGCAGTTATTGTCTTAACGTTAGTGTGACATTTAGTGACATTCAAATGCAGTTAATCTCCAATTGAACTTAGCGGACTAAATAAATAGGTAACATATGATAGTTTGCCACTATTTACTTTTAGTCACATTAATAAGTTTATTTTACAACCAAATGTTATAATTGCTTACATAACCCTGATTTTATTCAATTACCATCAATTATATACTATTTCATTAATTAATTCAATTTTTACATTTGTTTTCCTATATTCACTTTATAACCAAATATAATCTTTACATCATTTCAATTAATTGGAATTTCATTCAAATTGTTAATAATTAACTTAAATTAACATTATTACATTCCATTTTAGTTATTATTTCATTAATATACCACAAATTTATATTTCTCCCAATATTGAATCACAAATCCTTATTAAATTTACAATCTTTAATTATCGAACATTACAGGTCGTTACACTCTCCCCCACTCAAAATGTTTCATCCTCGAACAGGAAACATAATTAAAAAAATTCAATAAAATATATCAATTTATAACAATTAAATCCTTTATATTCAAGTTAATAAAGTTTGAAAACATTTCAAAAAAATTTCTAAGTCCAAAATTTACAAAAAAGTTCGGCAGAGTCTCCTTTGACGGAGAGGTCCGGAAGAAATAGTAATATCAATAATAATAATATATATCAAATATTTTCAAAATAATATATCCCAAACCATGGGAAGATAATATAATATCGCTAGAAAACCGTAATCCAAGAACGTACCTATTTGTTGGGCAAATAACGCTTATTTAATGAAACCAAAAGCAGTAGCAATTACTTCCATAACCTATTTTCACTTATATAATCCAAAGAAGTTAATAATTATATAAAAGAGAAATATTTTGAGTTGTTTCAAATAATAACAAAAAAAATCAATGCAACATAAAAACAATCACATGCAAACAAGCATACAATAATCACAATATGACGCCACACCTCTATACCCACGCTAGCCAAGAACACCACGGAGTAATGCTGTCAACTAGCACGGAGAATAAGGCTGTTGAGGAGCGACCATTTGTGTAATTGCTTTGCGTGAGCACCAATATGTCAGATAGTATAACATGCATTTTATTTCAAGAGGAAATCCGACATACCGACACAAACTCAAAGCAACTACACAGTGGCTATAATGTCTTCGAAAACAAATATAGAAATAAACATAACACAAATCAGTCACAGATAATTCATATCACAAAGGCGGAAATAGATATGAATATATATAACACATAAAAGTGTTCATTAGAGTAGTGGTCAAGCAAAACCCACACTATTACAAGAGAATAGTTACAAGAACTACACAAAAGAATAAGTATACATCATGGAGTCTATATCTCAAATGTATACACCAAAATAAACTACTAATCTAAGTAGTAAGCCAAAAGTCAGAGAAATCAATCCCAAGAGAGAAGTCAAGCAGAAGCACCTGTAACATCTCGGTCTGACCCGAGTATTATTTAATAAGAAAATAATAAACGGATTAGTCTAACTGTAAATATCAGATGAAACGATATAGAATAAGAGATATGACTAAACACATAATAATCACAATGCCAAGCTGTGATATATATAATTAGTTGAAAATCATCAAGAGATTAATCAATGTCACCAAATCTACACAAGAATCAAAGAAACGTCATACTCCTAATTTCGTTCACCAAACCATAAATATTGACGATAATATCAACGTCAATCACAAAAGTCAATGACACACAAATTCCAGAATTCAATACACGAAATCCAGAAATCACAAAAGTCAACGACGCACAAATTCACCAATGCACAAATATCGATAAGGCTTATCAATAGAAATCACGAAAATTGGTGAAGCACAAGTTCTAGAAATCATCTCAAGAAATCCAGAAATCACAAAGGGGGGAGGCCTGTCACAAACGGGAGCATAAAGCTCACCAACACGTGTATCACAAATGGAATGCTAATTCCACGGTTACTAACCATCACAAATTGAGCCGAAGCTCCACAAACGGCCCGAAGACCATGGGTTGCTACCCCACCAATTTGAGTCGAAACTCCACAAAACGGGGTTTAGTCTCCCTCGCAGACAAAGAGACATCGCACATTGCTAGTCTAAATCACAAAGATGATCGTCATGATCAACGAGAAGTGTCAATTACACTAAGCTAGTAAATATATGAGTTTAGCTTCATGTCCCATAACCACTTGCTTAACTTAAATATTTACGAACAAACTGTAGATTTCCACTAGAAAATTGTCACAAGAGATTCAATCGAACAAGTCCAAGAATTAACCGACGAAGTAAACGTAAGCGTTTCATACCACTCGTTTTACTAAGCCGTTTAATTAGATTTCTCGTACGAGTGAGGTAAAGGTTTGTATATACTAATAGATTAGAAATCGGTTTAAAAAGACGAGCTTTGTAATAAAATAGTGTTGAAATCATTTGAAGAAAGAGTTTTGATATTTACTACTAGTATAGAAAACCTTTATATTTTTAAAGTGACAAATCACAAAGAAGATTGTAGGAACAATCATTCACTAAAATTCACATACGAAGATGTGAATAAAATCCAAAGAAACCGATAAAGAATCCATCGAAATGGGTATTCAAAAATCCCTAAAAAGGAGTCATCAAAGGCATAATAAATGATAACAACAAATAGGATCGTCACGAATCGATTTAAATTGGAATTCTCAAGCGAATAGGCAAATAGGCAAAAAGAGTGCAGATTCAGACGTCTGAAATCAAGGATTCAGACGTCTGAATCTGGAAAATAAATATTTTCCAAAGACAGAATTCAAACATCTGAATCCTTGAATCCAGACGTCTAAAATAGGCACTTTTTAGCCTATTTCCTTTCTGGTTCCAAATGAACCAATTCAGACGTTTGAAATTCCAGATTCAGACGTCTGAAACTGGAATACAGAGCATTTTCTGAACCTCGACCAAAAATGGCCAAACGAATATCGGAAACGATCGAACGAGCAAGTGACGACTAAGGATTTGCGCCAAGTGACAACCCAGCCTTAAACGACTCGTCGATACGCCTCAAATATCCATGTCCAAATATCCATAAAAGGATTTTCATAGATTTTGATTTCAAAATACCAAAATTGGAATATACACCAAATCAATCCAAACCAAAATCAATTGCACAAGAGTAAGTGTTAGGAATTCATACCTAACAATCGAAGATAATTATAAACTAAGATGTGAGATAAAAATCTCTCCTTTGCAACCACACAAATGAAGAAGAAGCTTGCAAGCAAAAGGAGAATCAACCACTCTTCAAATTCAACTCAAGAAGCTTGATTCTAAGCTTTAAAAGAAGAACATTCCCAAAGTTAGGTTTAGGAATTTCTGAAATGATAAGAGAATGAGTTGGAGGAGAAGAAGAGAAGCTTACCAATGGGTTCTTCTATTAGTTTGGAGCTAGAACTTGATTTGCAAAAGAAAACTAGGGCTTGGAGTTTTAATTTACTCTTCCACTCTCCATTAATATAAAAGCTTGAGTATATGAGGAATGAAGAGATGAAGAGGAGAAGGGGTTGGGACTGAATACATAAGTGGCTCAGCCCAAACCAAAGCCCTAAGTAAAAAGTAGCAAAATTCAACTTTCTCCAAACATATCGAAGCTTATACTCAAAAAGGTCGCAAACGGCATTTTAAACTCAATGGGAGTGGTCCCGAGTCCTAATTCAACCGTATGCAAAACGTAGCTTTTCGGACTAAATTCCGAGTACCGATAAAATATTTAAACAAAATATTTAAATATTAAAATCGAAAAATATGCGGGTTGTTACAGACTCCCCTCCTTAAAGAAATTGCGTCCTCGCAATATTTAAAAAGAAGATATATAGTAACAACCATAAAAGCATATTCAACACAAAAGAAATTTGAAATAAAAGGTTCACCTCAAAGAGCACGAGAAAGCAAGTCCGGATGTGTTCGCTCGATGAACTCTTTAGATTCCCAAGAACAATCCTTAGGATTTGAAGACCATTGGACTTTAACAAGCGGGACATCTTTATTTCGAAGGCGTTTGACCTCCGAAGCAACAATTCGAATAGGATGCTGCTCATAAGTTAAATTAGGCGAAACTTCAATCTCTTCCACAACACCGGGCTCAAGTATAGAATCGGAATCTCGAAGACATTTCCGAAGCTGAGAAACGTGAAACACGTCATGGATAGCAGAAAATTGAGCCGGTAATAAAAGGCGATAAGCCATGGAACCAATACGTTCAGTGATAGGAAATGGCCCAATATATCGATGCGCCAATTTTCCCGATCGAATGAAACGTACAACACCCTTCATTGGTGAAACACGAACAAAAACAGAATCTCCAACGGAAAATTCTAATTTCCTTCTTCGATTATCGGCATAGGATTTTTGTCTACTCTGGGCTTCTTTCATCCTATGATGAATAAGATCAATCTTTTCTGTGGAATCACGAATAAAATCGGGACCTAAAACTAGCTTCTCACTGGTCTCAAGCCAACAAGAAGGAGATCGGCATGGCCTTCCGTAGAGTGCCTCAAAAGGTGCCATACCAATACTAGATTGGAAGCTATTATTATAGGAGAATTCAACAAGTGAAATATGATCTTCCCAACTTCCACCAAAATCAAGAACACAAGCACGAAGAAGATCTTCAAGAGTTTGATTCACACGCTCGGTTTGTCCATCGGACTGAGGATGATAAGCGGTGCTAAAATTGAGCTTCGTTCCCAAAGCTTTTTGAAGACTCTTCCAAAACCCACTAGTAAACAATGGATCATGATCACTAACAATAGAAGTAGGAACTCCATGCAATTTAACAATCTCTTTAACAAAGAGTTTGGCCAAAAGAGGAACGGTTCGGTTAGACCGAACGGGAATAAAATGGGCGGATTTAGTAAGTCTATCAACAATCACCCATAAGCTATCATGACCCGATCGAGAACGGGGAAGGCCATCTATAAAATCCATGGAAATCTGGTCCCACTTCCAAATTGGAATTTCTAAAGGTTGCAATAACCCACCGGGCCATTGATGTTCGGCCTTAACGAGTTGGCAAGTCATGCAACGCTTAACAAAGTTAGCGATGTCAAGTTTCATTCCCTCCCAATAATATAGTCGCTTCATATCTGCGTACATTTTACTACATCCGGGATGAATGGTAAATTTAGAACGATGAGAATCTTCTAAAACATCTTTACGAAGATCACTGATATTTGGCACGATAAGTCTACCAAATCTCCGAATGCCGCTACGAGAATCGATATCAAAGTCTTTCAAACCTTCAATATCAATTTTATCTTTAATATTTTGGCCAAGAAGAGCCAATTCAGGATCCAACCCTTGAGCTTCAAGAATGCGGTCTAAAAGAGAAGGATGAACCTCAAGGCTACATAAAACAAGAGATGAACATAAATCGGTAACACGGTCTCGAATTTCACAAGTGGATAAAAGCTCGAGATCGTTCCATTCGGATATCATCATAGAAACAATCGCTTGTTGCTTTCGACTAAGTGCATCAGCAACGCGATTTCCCTTTCCGGGAGTATAAAGGATATCAAGATCATATGGTGCAAGAAATTCGAGCCAATGCTGTTGACGCAAATTAAGTTCCTTTTGGGAGAATAAATACTTCAAGGACTTATGATCGGTATAAAGAACAAATTTCTCTCCTAAAAGATAATGACACCAAATACGAAGGGCGAAAACAATAGCCGCGAGCTCTAAATCATGAGTGGCATATCTAGTCTCAGCAGGCTTCAATTGCCTAGAAGCATAAGCAATAACACGTTCTTTTTGCATAAGAACGACACCCAAACCAACGCGACTAGCATCGATATAAACAACGAAATCTTGATTCCCCTCGGGAATAACGAGAATAGGAGCATCAGAAAGAAGTTCTTTTAATTTCTGAAAAGAAGCTTCACATTTGTCCGACCAAATGCATTTAACACCTTTCTTCGTCAAGCTAGTGAGAGGCACGGCAATCTTAGAAAAGTCTTTGATAAAACGACGGTAATAGCCCGCCAATCCGAGAAAACTACGAATCTCTGTCACACTCTCCGGTTTCTTCCAATCCTGAATCGCTTCAATCTTTGAAGGATCCACGGAAATTCCGGATTCATAAATAATATGACCGAGAAACTTCACACGAGATTGCCAAAAGTGGCATTTAGAAAATTTTGCCTTTAATTGATTACTCCTAAGAGTTTCCAACACAATCCGAAGATGTTTTTCATGCTCCTCCTTGGTTTTAGAATACACAAGAATATCATCGATAAAGATGAGAACAAATCGGTCGAGAAAATCTTTGAAAACCCGATTCATAAGGTCAACGAAATATGCCGCAGCATTCGTCAAACCAAATGGCATGACAAGCCATTCATAAGATCCATAACGAGTACGGAACGAGGTCAATGGAATGCTATCTTCTGCGATACGAAGCTGATGAAAACCGGTAGCCAAGTCCAATTGTGAAAAGACTCTAGCACCACTAAGCTGATCGAATAGATCATCAATCCTAGGTAGAGGATATTTATTTTTAATAGTAAGATTGTTAAGCTTGCGATAGTCAACGCAAAGCCTAAGCGTACCATCGGATTTCTTCACGAAAATAGCCGAAGCTCCCCAAGGCGAGGAACTAGAGCGAATAAATTGCTTCGTCTCCAACTCGGATAGTTGTTTGCGCATCTCTTCGTTCTCCTTATTGGACATGCGATAAGGAGGACGAGTAATAGGTTGAGCTCCAGGAATAAGATTAATTCTGAACTCAATTGCTCGCTTAGGTGGTAATCCTAAAACGGGCTCGAATATGTCGGAAAATTCACAAACGACGTGAATAAGAGAAATAATATCACCCTCATCATCATCATCGTCATCATGAGGATTTAAAGAATATAAAGATGCAACCAAGCTAGAATCTGAATCTTTAAGATTAATAGAAATCTGCTTAACAGATTGAGGATGTCGAAGATGAATAGTCCGCTCAGGACATAGGATATGAGCTTCATAACGGTTAAGCCAATCCATTCCCAAAATCATTCCAAAGCCTAAATAACGCATGACATGCAAATCGGCTCGGAAAGAAAAATCACACAAAATAATCTCGACATCTTTACACAATAATCTGATTGTCGCGGATCCACCAACCGGATTCGCAATTCTCAAAGAAGTCATTAAACACAAAACATCCAAAGAAAAAGTATCAACAAGTTCTTTTGATATAAAAGAATGGGACGCACCCGTATCAAAAAGAACTCGAATAGGATGATCACGAAATAAAATAATTCTATCCAGAATAGAATGAGAAATACCTTGGCCACGAGATGTGTTGCCAGGGGCTTGAGCAACATTAAGCTTTCCCTCTTTCCTGCCCTGAAGCTTGGGGCATGAGGATATAACATGACCGGGACCTTTGCAGTAGCGACAAGAGAGAGACTTTGGACACTTGTTCGCGTAATGGTCCTTCGAACCACAATTATAGCATTCCCCACGACCAAAGGAAGAAGTCTTTGCCACGGAGGTTGCTTGCTTCCCTTTCTTATTAGGATAGGGGCCTTTGAATTTGTTTGGCCTCTTCTTGTTGTTGTTGAAGCTTGGTTTGGAACCCACCACTTCAACATCATTCTCCCTACCCGCCTCTTCAAGACGAAGAGCGATATCAACGAGTTGGTCGAAAGAAACTTCTAATTTTAGAAGTAATAGCTTCTTGAGATTTTTGTTTAAGCCATAGACGAACCTCTGGTTCTTCTTTAAAGGGGTGTTGATGTATTTAACCCCATATTTGGAAAGCGACTCGAAGGAGGCGACGTAATCAGTCACGGAGGGGGTCTATAAATCGTCGAGCCAATGTCACTTTCTCTGCTTCTGGTACAAATTTCAACTCGAAGCGTTCTCGGAATTGCCCCCAGGTGAGATCCGCTTCATTAATCTCAGAAATAAGAAGCTCGTACCAGTCCAATGCTCTTTCTCGGAGCATACTAGAGTCCACCTGAACTCGGTGAAGGTCAATAAGATTCATGCGAGAAAAGATTCGATCGCATGACCTTAGCTAAGCCTGTACTTCAATAACAGTTTCGGAACCTTTGAATGGCTCCCCACCCAAATTAGTGTAATCGCTGCACAAGCGTGCAAATCCCGACTTTGGGTGAGTAGGTTCCGGGTTAGCTCCAGCTGCTTGAGCATTCGTCACTAAATCAAGAAGCTGTTGAGCAGTCATAAAAATTCCATCCTGGGGCAGGGTACTAGATGGTACGGCTCTGGGGCGGCCTGGTCTAGACATTTCTCTTCCTTAGAAAGAAAGAAGAAGAAAAAAAAGGTTATTCACCAAATTCAATATCAAGCAATTCTTGATAGATAAAACAAGGAATCATAAAAGAAAATAGGATAGGACGGTACGTAGACCCGAATAAAATCCTAAAGCACGACTCCTAAGGTAGACTTAGGACGATGATCCTTGTTATATTATTCCATATTGTACCGAAGTTTGGCTCCGATACCAAGATGTGATACCCCACCTCTATACCCACGCTAGCCAAGAACACCACGGAGTAATGCTGTCAACTAGCACGGAGAATAAGGCTGTTGAGGAGCGACCATTTGTGTAATTGCTTTGTGTGAGCACCGATATGTCAGATAGTATAACATGCATTTTATTTCAAGAGGAAATCCGACAAACCGACACAAACTCAATGCTACTACACAGTGGCTATAATGTCTTCGGAAACAAATATAGAAATAAACATAACACAAATCAGTCACAGATAATTCATATCACAAAGGAGGAAATAGATATGAATATATATAACACATAAAAGTGTTCATCAGAGTAGTGGTCAAGCAAAACCCACACTATCACAAGAGAATAGTTACAAGAACTACACAAAAGAATAAGTATACATCATGGAGTCTATATCTCAAATGTATACACCAAAATAAACTACTAATCTAAGTAGTAAGCCAAAAGTCAGAGAAATCAATCCCAAGAGAGAAGTCAAGTAGAAGCACCTGTAACATCTCGGTCTGACCCGAGTATTATTTAATAAGAAAATAATAAACGGATCAGTCTAACTATAAATATCAGATGAAACGATATAGAATAAGAGATATGACTAAACACATAATAATCACAATGCCAAGCTGTGATATATATAATTAGTTGAAAATCATCAAGAGATTAATCAATGTCACCAAATCTACACAAGAATCAAAGAAACGTCATACTCCTTATTTCGTTCACCAAACCATAAATATTGACGATAATATCAGTGTCAATCACAAAAGTCAATGACACACAAATTCCAGAATTCAATACACGAAATCCAGAAATCACAAAAGTCAATGACGCACAAATTCACCAATGCACAAATATCGATAAGGCTTATCAATAGAAATCACGAAAATTGGTGAAGCACAAATTCTAGAAATCATCTCAAGAAATCCAGAAATCACAAAGACGGGGAGGCCTATCAAAAACGGGAGCATAAAGCTCACCAACACGTGTATCACAAACGGAATGCTAATTCCATGGTTGCTAACCATCACAAATTGAGCCGAAGCTCCGCAAACGGCCCGAAGACCATGGGTTGCTACCCCACCAATTTGAGTCGAAACTCCACAAAACGGGGTTTAGTCTCCCTCGCAGACAAAGAGACATCGCACATTGCTAGTCTAAATCACAAAGATGATCGTCATGATCAACGAGAAGTGTCAATTACACTAAGCTAGTAAATATATGACTTTAGCTTCATGTCCCATAACCACTTGCTTAACTTAAATATTTACGAACAAACTGTAGATTTCCACTAGAAAATTGTCACAAGAGATTCAATCGAACAAGTCCAAGAATTAACCGACGGAGTAAAAGTAAGCGTTTCATACCACTCATTTTACTAAGCCGTTTAATTAGATTTCTCGTACGAGTGAGATAAAGGTTTGTATATACTAATAGATTAGAAATCGGTTTAAAAAGACGAGCTTTGTAATAAAATAGTGTTGAAATCATTTGAAGAAAGAGTTTTGATATTTACTACTAGTATAGAAAACCTTTATATTTTTAAAGTGACAAATCACAAAGAAGATTGTAGGAACAATCATTCACTAAAATTCACATACGAAGATGTGAATAAAATCCAAAGAAACCGATAAAGAATCCATCGAAATGGGTATTCAAAAATCCCTAAAAAGGAGTCATCAAAGGCATAATAAATGATAACAACAAATAGGATCATCACGAATTGATTTAAATTGGAATTCTCAAGCGAATAGGCAAATAGGCAAAAAGAGTGCAGATTCATACGTTTGAAATCAAGGATTCAGACGTCTGAATCTGGAAAATAAATATTTTCCAAAGACAGAATTCAGACGTCTGAATCCTTGAATCCAGACGTCTGAAATAGGCACTTTTTAGCCTATTTCCTTTCTGGTTCCAAATGAACCAATTCAGACGTCTGAAATTCCAGATTCAGACGTCTGAAACTGGAATTCAGAGCATTTTCTGAACCTCGACCAAAAATGGCCAAACGAATATCGGAAACGATCGAACGAGCAAGTGACGACTAAGGATTTGCGCCAAGTGACAACCCATCCTTAAACGACTAGTCGATACGCCTCAAATATCCATGTCCAAATATCCGTAAAAGGATTTTCATAGATTTTGATTTCAAAATACCAAAATTGGAATATACACCAAATCAATCCAAACCAAAATCAATTGCACAAGAGTAAGTGTTAGGAATTCATACCTAACAATCGAAGATAATTATAAACTAAGATGTGAGATAAAAATCTCACCTTGGAAATCACACAAATGAAGAAGAAGCTTGCAAGCAAAAGGAGAATAACCACTCTTCAAATTCAACTCAAGAAGCTTGATTCTAAGCTTTAAAAGAAGAACATTCCCAAAGTTAGGTTTAGGAATTTCTGAAATGATAAGAGAATGAGTTGGAGAAGAAGAAGAGAAGCTTACCAATGGGTTCTTCTATTAGTTTGGAGCTAGAACTTGATTTGCAAAAGAAAACTAGGGCTTGGAGTTTTAATTTCCACTTCCACTCTCCATTAATATAAAAGCTTGAGTATATGAGGAATGAAGAGATGAAGAGGAGAAGGGGTTGGGACTGAATAAATAAGTGGCTCAGCCCAAACCAAAGCCCTAAGTAAAAAGTAGCAAAATTCAACTTTTTCCGAACATATCGAAACTTATACTCAAAAAGGTCGCAAACGGCATTTTAAACTCAATGGGAGTGGTCTCGAGTCCTAATTCAACCGTATGCAAAAAGTAGCTTTTCGGACTAAATTTCGAGTACCGATAAAATATTTAAATAAAATATTTAAATATTAAAATCGACAAATATGTGGGTTGTTACACACAAGGAATCAGAGTAATCAACATTCATCTGTATCAAGCAAAACAAATGGTTGGTTCAGGTTTAGACACTTTTAATCGCATTGAATGACAAATAAACTACCGAGTACATCATCTACTCAATAGTTTTAGATAAAACTCAACAGATTATTCATACATCCAAAAAATTAGAAGTATCCTTTCCTAACCAATCCATATGCCAATAAAAACAAAGAATCCAACACATTTTTAAGTTTACTTTATTCTTTTCTTTTTCACATCATTTATTGTTCATATCTTCTTATTTTCATTTTTTTCTCATACAATGATTATTTTCTTTAATCAACATTTATTTCTTACAAAAATACAACTTCTATTCATTCATATAATACTTAATTTTACTTATTTACATTCAATTATTTACATATATTATTTACATTTTCTTACATATGTTTCACATACACAATTATTTAAACATATGTAAGTCAATTTTAAAGTATTATATAGGTTTCTTTGTAAATAAATTCGCATTCATTCATTCAATACTTGTTTTGATTTACTTTCATTCATTGCTTACAAAATGCATTCATTTGTTTTATTCACGTAATGACAATTTCTTTTCATTACTCTACATTCATTTCTTACATAAGTCATTTCCATTCAATCGTTTATAATAACCAATGAATTCATTGTTCAAGTAATACATACATTTTGTTGCAGTTTAGTTCACATTCATAAATTTATATACTTGATTTCATTAGACATTAATATTCATTAGTGCATAAGATCATACTTAAGTTTTTACTTATTTAATTTACATTCATTTCCTTATATAGTGCCACCAAATATTAAATCTATTTTCTGAGTCATTTCAACCTTTCTGAAGTTATAACCATTTCCTAAATATAACACTCATTTTATTGTTTACTTTAATTATAAATAGCTTCAAACATTAACTTAAGTTTATAATCATTTACTTATAATATTCATTTTTCTGTTACATTTAATTAGTAGCATTCCAATTATAACTTAAGTTTATAATAATTATAATATTAAAATTCTCATTTATAAAGTAATTCCATTGAATGCTTTCATTTTCCCAAGTTTACCTACATAATATTCTATTACATATCCTATTCTACATTCAACTTTTAATATTTTGGTAAGTTATATATGTGTGTGTATGTGTGTGTCCTTTAGAATGCAATAACTGGTTACACAAGTTTTTATATTTATTTTAAATCAAAATGTTCAATGGTTACATTTTATTATTTTCATTTCCATTTTATTTACAGTTTCTAAAATTTCAGTTTCTTATTTATTTCATTAATCATTTTAACATCAAATTTCTTATTTTCACCTTTGAAGCTTTCAATTAATAAAACTACTAATTATCAGAGAAATCTAAGAACTAAACTCCGGGTTCATTTCTAAATCAATTTAAAATAATATATATAATCATATCTTTTATATATATTAAATCATATTTGGAATTTAGAATCAAGATTTAATTTATCAAAACAATTGTGTAGTAAAATTTCTTCATGGTCTTTCCACTTTGAAACCCGAAAATGAATGTTGACGATGCGTGCACTCATTACTGAAATTATTTTCCAGTGACAAAGAGGGGAGTACAGAACTCACTTCCTTCCAAAAACACTTTTAAAACATTTCTTCCTAATCACATTGAAATATTTATATCTGAAAATACTTTCAAATAATATTAATGTTATATCCCAAAATCATTTGAAAGAAATTTTAAAAAATCCTGGAACTTTAGTTCTACGTTTTCCAATTTATATTTATTTTATTTACAAATCTTATTTTCAACCAATATTTATAAATTTCACTACCTAACAAAAAATATATTACAACCAAATACATCATGTATAAATTATTTTTTTGTATACAAAGATATATAATGGGCAAAATTATTTCATTTACCTCCATTTCAAATCAAATATTGTGTCAGTCTGCCCTATTAAGTGTTTAGCCCTATTAAGTGTTTAGAATCCTTATCGATGTCATAGCGTCCTATGAACCAACCAAAATTTATAAATACAAAACAGAACAAATTAGCACAATATAAAAAACTTTTTTATCACACAAACAAATACGCTCTCTCATATATATACACTCAACAACTCATTCTAGGGTATTACTACCCTAATTAATATAAGTCGGACCCCACAAAGCTAAGGTTATCGCTAAATCAAAGCTCTGATACCAACTGTAACGACCTTCTTTTTTGGATATTTTAAGCAGATACACATACCAGACTCAAACCATTCAAAAGGCCAAATTGTTATGGGGATATAAGAAAAAGAGAAAGAAATGAAACAAATACAAAATCTCGTAGTGCAATGACAAAATATAATAATCAAATAACAGTTCATTAAGCTGTTTTATAAACACATTTGATTATTCTTTTACAACACAAAATCAGAGTTATATAAAACAAAATAAATAAATAAATAAATGCAGCGGAACAACATGATGCAGTGGAATAATTATAATAAATAATAATAGTGCAAATCTTCGTCTTTGTCCTCCAGAAATAAGGTCTTCGACCCCAAAATGCTCAGGCAGACCCAAGTGAATTGAAAAGACAAAACACTCGAGTCAGAATTAAAATATCTTATATAATTAAATCAACAGTAAATAAATATGAGTGCAACGACATCGGAGATGTTTACGGGGTTTGACATCTCTTATCCAGTGTCTAACGTAGGTGCAGTAACTTATGAGATGTTCGGGATTACCATCTCCTAAGGATCTGTTAAACTATCTACTATGTAGTACAATACGCTATTATAATAGTGTCTATAGTTGAGTGAAGTATTAAAATAGTGCTAAGGCATTACCCATATCCCCCTAAACACATTTCAGATATTTCCATAATCTATACAGTACTGTAAGCTCCTCCGTGAGGTTTACTCAGAGGGCACTTCATAGGTATGGTACAAAACAAACTTGTAGAAAGCGCTCTAGGGCATGTGAACACGGCACTCGTGGCAATGTCAGGGTAGATTTACCATTTGCAGAACCGGGCTGGTGGTAACGCATAGCAGCTACTACCGCCCACCTCGAAACACGCTCTCATAATCAAAATCGAGGGGTGGCTACCAAATTATCACAAAGTCATGATATGGAATCGAAGAAGCATGTCCGATCGGAGGAATGACCTCACTTAGCCCAGGTACAACTCCTGTTTTAGTCACATCTAAGCTGACTCATGGGACTCAGGGTCACGTCATACCTTATACAGAAATCGTTCGCCAAACCATATTACTTCATTTATGGAATCTTCACCATGTACATAGTTGTTGAAGTTGTTTTTGGTATTGGTAGAGAGTATGACAATATACGATCTTGGTCTCTTTAACAACCAAACTCTTACTACACACTAGATGGTTCTTTTGCGTTTCAAAAGGGTCAATTCACAATTTATATTAAAATATCATATTCAATTACAAATCATATCTCTTATGAAATCATATTCACTTTCAAACTATATTCACTTTTCAAATCATATTCACTTAGAAATTAATGATAAGTATGGTAATTTATTCTTCATTTCAAAATCAATCCTATTCCCTTAAATATGTCATATCGCAAAAGGTATCGATTCTAAATTCCAACTTAGGTTGTGTCATCATCAAGGATTTGGATATAAATACTTCAATTTTACACAGTTTGAAATTTTAGAAAATAGTTTAGGTAATTATAAATAGTTTATATAGTTTAAAAATAGATTTAAAATAGTTTAAATGGTAAAAATAGTTTAGATGGATTAAATTGGAATTTAACTAGTTTTGGAATGATTTAAATAGACTGATTATAGATTAAATAGATCTAGTTAGATTTAAAATGATTTAAATGGATTAATTATAGATTTAATAGATATAAATTATATTAAGTAGATCTTTAAATTAAAAAACTTTAAAATAGATTGAATAGATTTAAATTATATTAAATAGATTTAAAATAATTTAAACAAATTTAATTAGTTTAAAATAGGTAAATTGGATTAAATTGGATTAATTAGGTTAAAATAGATTAAACAAATTAAAGTGGTTCTAAATTGATTAAAATAGTTAAAATTAATTTAAAATATATTTCAAAGTTATATCCAACATTTCAATAACTCAATTCTAATAAATTCATTTATATTTTGATCTTAACTTTGCAAATTCAAAATTTTAAATCCTTTGGACCATTAATAAAATTAATTTCAATTTCAACGAAAATAATTCAGTTCATATAAATCAAATTCTATTTCCAAATGCCAATTAACTGAATTCAAAATTCCAAAGATTCAAAATCATTTAATTTAACCAATCCGGTTTCCGTATATAATTTTCTACCCTAGGGTCAAGTGATATGGATATTTATCATTTCAATCTGCAACTTACAATTTTACAGTATATATATCATTTCAAACCGCAATCCCGAATAAAATAACATCCATAAAATCGCTCGAGTCTATCATTTCAACTCATAACAATTTTTCCTTAATCTATAGATCGTTCAGGTATGTATCATTTCAACCCATAGGAAACTTATAGTGTTATAACAAATATAAAATTCAACATCCAGTCAGACAATATCAACAATCAAACATCCATCATAATCATCATCCAAACCAATCAATAAATATCAACCGATAACTGTAAATCAATAACAGGTATTAAATTGACAATTTAAAATCAATATTAAATTAAACTACGATTAAATGCAATAAAAGTCAAATTTAACTAAAATGGCTATTTAAACATACCAACCATCCACCAATTAATTTCTAATCACATCATAAATTAAATTTCACTAACATAAGAAATTTTAGAAGCTGTGAGTGGGTTAAAACTCTCACCTTCGCTTTAAATCGAATTAAAATAAAATTTAAGCCCAAAATTAAAAATGTCTCAGAATTCATCCAAACCAGCGTCAAAAAGTCCGAAATTTCAATACGATCCTAACGAAATAAACCATAAATGAACTGGACCTCATATGTAAAAGTTATGATCATTAGAACATTTGAAACCAAAACCAAAAATAAAATAAAAAATAGCGAATCAAATCTCACCACGTATGCACTGCCTAACCCTAGCATCCTCGTTCCATCTCGTTTAAACGCGGGGTACTGCCGCCACCTTCATCGAGAAACGTCGACCACCACGCTAGCTAAGACCACGATCCACCAACGCCACAAGCCTCCCCACGTCCAGCCGCGCCTAGCCATGGTGGAGCGATCGCCTACGGTGGCCCCAATCGCACGCGCCGTAGCCGCCTTTCACGAACCCTAATGCAATTTTCATGCCAATCCAGCCGTGAACTCACCAAGCAAGCCACCTGGATGAACTCCCCTCGGTCCTCTCTTCAACCCCGTATCAATGATTTGATGATTAGTCGAAGTTGATCGACGACCAATGAACGGCCTGGAATAAACCATCAAATTTTGGGCACATAGCAACTCAAATCAAGAAACAGACTGCAGATTGACTTGTGCTCGTCAAGAGCTTCAAATTGATATATAATTGGTATAGTTTGGAGGAGTTTGATTTTGAAGTTGAATTTGAAATTTAGGAATTAGGGTTTTGGTTTGTTTGCCATTGGAAAGAGAGGAACAGAAATAATTATACGTACTATAAATGAGATATGAGAAACAATTAGGGTTTATAACGGGATATATATAGGTAGGTCAGAAATAGATATGAATGGACACGATTGATTTACACGTTGAATGATAAATACGCCGAAAAGCCCGTTCGGTCTTCGGAATGAAAATGGGTCGTCCTATATATCAAAATAGATGTTTTAAAATATTTTAAGCTCAATGGAACAGGTTTCAGGTCCTAGTTCCATCATATGAAGAAGTTATGTTAAAATTAGCTTATTTCAAATTGATTTCATTTAAATTAATTTTTAGGTGTTTCGATTCCGTACGATCAAACGACAAGTCTAATCGTCACAAAATTTAGAATCCTATAATAATTCAATGTTATGGAACTGATGAAACTGGTTTCGTCGAAATCCGAGATATTGGCCAAAATGACTATTTTCACGTTAAATAAATAAATTAATGTTAAATTAAAAAATTAATCAATCACTTTTTAATTCAATATTTATAACTAAATAATTTTCATCCTTTTTTATTTACTTAGAAATTTATCATAATTTAAAACAAATATACGTATCAATTCAGCGTTAATTATTTCACTAATCATAATGTTCAATTTCAACTATGATTAATCTAATTAATTATAATTTAATTCCAAAAAATTAGTTATACTTTGATTTCAATCTTCTTATTTAATCAATCATTATTCTATAGATCTAGTTAACATTTTTTATATTTCATTTCATTAATATTCTCAAATTTCCATTTTTATTTGTATTAACTACTATATTTCCATTATATTGAATTTTGTCAATTTCACTCATTAATTAAGATTTAAAATCCAAAACTAATTTATATATCCTGATTTCACTCTTTTATTAAATAAATTATTACCTTATGAATAAAATTAATATTTCTATTCATTTTTTTACATCCATAAATTGGCAGTTATTGTCTTGACTCACATTAGTGTGATAATTAATGACATTCAATTGCAATTAATTTCCAAATTAACTTAACAGACTAAATAAATAGATAACATATAATAGTTTGCCACCATTTTAATCGCATTAAAAAGTTTATTATTTACAACCAAATATTATAATTGCTTACATAACCCTGATTTTTTCAGTTACCATCAATTATATATTATTTCATTAATTAATTCAATATTTACATTTGTTTTCCTATATTCACTTTATAACCAAGTATAACTTTTACATCATTTGAATTGATTGGAATTTCATTCAAATTGTTAACAATTAACTTAAATTAACATCATTACATTTCATTTTAGTTATTATTTCATTAATATAACACAAATTTTTGTTTCTCCCAATATTAAATCATAAAGGCTTATTAAATTTACAATTTTTAATTATCGAAAACTACAGGTCATTACAGGTCAGAGGCATGAACAACCAGAATACAGTATGCAAATGCAACAAAGGTGAAAACAGAGCATCAAGCCGAGCAAGGCATCACAAGAATACATATATACATGCGCAAACACATATGTATACATGTATGTGTGTGTGTATGCAGTGACAATATGGGATGCCGTGAAGCAGTAAACAAAATGGCATATGTATACATATGTATATGGACAAGTACTCAAAGCAACCAGACAACAATGCACCTGTAACAACCCGCATATTTATCAATTGTATATTTAAATATTTTATTTAAATATTTTATCGTTCATCGGATTTTGGTCCGAAAAGCTACTTTTTGCATACTGTCGAATTAGGACTCAGGACCCCTCCCATTGAGTTTAAAATACCGTTTGCGACCTTTTTGAGTATAACCTTCGATATGTTTGGAGTTAGTCGAATTTGGCTACTTTTTCAATTAGGGCTTTGGTTTGGGCTGAACCCATTAATCACTTACTAACTCAGTCCCAACCCGCTCCAACTCTTCATTACTTCATTTCATATTCCTAACCTTCAAGCTTCATCAAAAATGGGGGAAGAGAAAAAGAATTAGGAAATCCTAAGCCCTAGTTTCCATTAGCAAATCCATCTTCTAGCTCCAAACTCAAGAGAACCCATTGGTAAGCTTTCTCTTCATCTTCTCCAACTCATTCTCTCTTTGATTTCAGAAATTTCCTAAACTTAATTTAGGAAATGCTTCTCTTTTAAGCTTAGATTGAAGCTTCTTGAGTTGTTATTGAAGAGGAATTGATCCTAGCTTGTTTTTAAAGCTTCTTCTTCATTTGTTTGGGTTCAAAGGTGAGATTTTTATCTCACATCTTAGTATATAATTATCTTCGATTGTTAGGTATGAATTCCTAACACTTATTCGTGTGCATTTGCATTTGGTTTGGATTGATTTGGTGAATATTCCAATTTTTAGTGTTTTGGGTTCAATTCTTTAAAAATCATAACTTTGATGTTTTGAATGTGTTTTTGGTTGTGCATCGAAGAGCTTATAGGGCCGGGTAGTTGATTGGCGTAAACCCTTAGCGCCGTTGCTCGACGGTTTGCGAATTGAGGAAGTTTGCACCTCTTTTGAAATAGGGTAGGAAGTGCAAGTATACAGGTTCGGCCGACCGAGCCCCTGGGCCGGTCGACCGACCTGCTACCCAGGCTCTTCCTGCCTCTGTTTGGAAGTGCTGGTTACAGGCTTCGGCCGACCGAGCCCCTGGCCGGTCGACCGACCTGGTGCCCGAGCACTTCCAACCCCTGGTTCGGTCAACCGACTCAGGGAGTCCGGTTGACCGACCTGCTGCTATTTGCCAACTATGCCTATTTTGCCTAGTTGTCTGAATTTCCAACTTTAATCGATTCGTGTTGTTTCCCTTTTGTTGTTATCATTTGTTATTGACTTTGATGACTTATTTTCTTCAGGAATTCTTGGAATATCCATTTCGATGGATTCGGTATCGATTTCTTTGGATTCTATTCACGTCTTCAAATGTGAATTTTAGTGATTGATTGTTCCTACAATCTTCTTTGTGATTTGTCACTTTAAAAATATAAAGGTTTTCTATACTAGTAGTAAATATCAAAACTCTTTCTTCAAATGATTTCAACACTATTTTATAACAAAGCTCGTTTTCTCAAACCGATTTCCAATCTATTTGTATATACAAACCTTTACCTCACTCGTATGAGAAATCTAATTAAACGACTTAGTAAAACAAGTGGTATGAAACACTTGCGTTTACTTCGTCGGTTAATTCTTGGACTTGTTCGATTGAATCTCCTGTGACAATTTTCTAGTGGAGATCTACAATTTGTTCGTAAATATTTAAGTTAAGCTAGTGGTTATGGGACATGAAGCTAAGCTCATATATTTACTAGCTTACTGTAATCGACACTTCTCTTTGATCATGACGATCATTTTATGTTTTAGACTAGCATGTGCGATGTCTTAGCTTTTGATACATTGGATGTACCGTTTGCACTATATCAATGTCTTTGCTTGTGATTCATTGGATGTACCGTTTGCACTACATCAATGATATACTTTTGATACATTGGATGTACCGTTTGCACTACATCAATGTCTTTGCTTTTGATACACTTGATGTGTCGTTTGCACTACATCAATGTCTTTGCTTTTGATACATTGGATGTGCCGTTTGCACTTTATCAATGTCTTTGCTTTTGATTCATTGGATGTACCGTTTGCACTACATCAATGATATGCTTTTGATACATTGGATGTACCGTTTGCACTACATCAATGTCTTTGCTTTTGATTCATTGGATGTACCGTTTGCACTACATCAATGATATGCTTTTGATACATTAGATGTACCGTTTGCACTACATCAATGTCTTTGCTTCGTGATTCATTGGATGTACCGTTTGCACTACATCAATGTCTTGGCCATCCTTTTCTTGTGGTTTCTGGATTTCGTGTGTTGAATTCTGGAATTTATGTTTCACCAACTTTTACAGTTTGCATTGATATATATGTCATTTATTGTGGCTTGGTGAGTGAAATTAGGAGTATGACATTCTTTTTTTTATCTTTGAGAAGATCTTTGCAATATTGATTAATCTCTTATTGATTTTTCAATTATTTATTTATCACAGCTTGGCATTGTGATTATTATACGTTTGTCATATCTCTTATTCTATATCATTTCATCTGATATTTATAGCTAGACTGATCCGTTTATTATTTTCTTATTAAATAATACTCGGGTCAGGCTGAGATTTCACAGGTGCTTCTGCTTGACTCCTTATCGGACCATCATCTGACTTTTGGCTAACTACTTAGATTAGTAGTTTTTGTTGTATACATTTGAGATACAGACTCTATGATGTATACTTATTCTTTTGTCTAGCACTTGTATCTATTCTTTTTGATATTGTGGATCTTGTTTGACCACTACTCTGATGTACACTTTCATGTGTTTTATTCATATCTATTTCCGCCTTTGTGATATGAATTATCTGTGATTGATTTGTGTTATGTTTATTTCTATATTTTTTTCCGAAGACCTTTATAGCCACTATGTAGTAGCTTTGAGTTTGTGTCGGTATGTCGGATTTCCTCTTGAGATGAAAAGTTATATTTTTATCCGGCATATCGGTACTCGCACAAAGCAATTATACAGATGGTCGCTCCTCAACAGCCTTATTCTCCATGCTAGTCGACAGCATTACTCCGTAGTGTTCTTGGCTAGCGTGGGTATAGAGGTGGGGCGTCACAGCTTGGTATCAGAGCCAAACTTCGGAACAATGTAGAATAATTTAACAAGGATCACCGTCCTATGTCCATCTTAGGAGTCGTGCCTTAGGATTTTATTCGAGTCTTCGTACCGATTCATCCTATTTTCTTTATGATTCCTTGTTTTATCTATCAAGATTGCTTGATATTTATTTTGAGAATAACTATTTCCTCTTCTTTCTTTCTTTCTTTCTTAAAGAAGAGAAATGGTTAGACCAGGCCGTTCCAGCGCCGGTCCATCTAGTGCTACTCCTCAGGATGGAGTATTCATGTCTTCTCAGCAGCTTTTAGATCTCGTGAAGAATGCTCAAGCTGCAGGACCCAATCCAGAGCCTACTCATCCTACATCTGGTTTTGCACGCTTGTGCAGAGACTACACCGATTTGGGTGGAGGGCCATTCAAGGGATCCGAGAGTGTTATTGAAATTCAAGCTTGGCTCAAATCATGCAATCGTATCTTTTCTCGCATGAACCTTATTGATCTACATCGAGTCCAAGTGGCTTTTAGAATGCTCCAAGAAAGAGCGTTAGATTGGTATGAGCTCTTGACTTTGGAGATTATCGAAGCAGATCTTACTTGGGAGCAATTCCGAGAACGATTCGAATTAAAGTTTGTGCCGGAGGCTGAAAAAGTAACTTTAGCCCGGTGTTTCTTAGACCTTGTTCAAGGTGAATCTTCTGTGACAGACTATGTCGCATCTTTCCAATCTCTGTCCAAATACGGGGTTGAATACATCAACACCCCATTGAAGAAAAATCAGAGATTTGTCTATGGCTTGAATAAGAATCTTAAGAAGCCATTACTCCTGAAACTTGAGGTTTCATTTGATCAGCTTATTGATATCGCTCTTCGTCTTGAAGAGGCCGATAGAGAAGGTGATGTTGAAGTTGTGCGTGCCCAACAAAACTTCAACAACAACATGAAGAGGCCTATTAAATTCAAAGGCCCCATTCCCAACAAGAAAGGGAGGCAAGAAACCCTGGTAGCAAAAGCACCTACCTCTAGTCGTGGACGATGCTACAATTGTGGTTTCACAGACCACTATGCAAGGGAGTGCCCGAAACCCTTCTTTTGTCGTTATTGCAAAGGTTCGGGTCATCTTTTATCTTCGTGTCTTAAGCTTCCAAGCAAGAGAGAAGGAGAGCTGCAAGCCCATAGCAACTCTTCTCTTGGTCAAGGTATTTTACATTCAATCCTAGATGGCATTGTTTTATTTCGTGATCTTCTTATTCGAGTTCTTTTTGATATGGGTTCCATCTCACTATTCTATATCAAAAGAACTTGTTGATTCCTTTTCTTTGAAAATATTTTGGGCTTGATGATTTCTTTGAGAGTTGCAAATCCGGATGGTAGATCCGCAACACTCAATTTTCTTTCTATTGATGTCGAAATTATTTTATGTGATTTTTTTTTCCGAGCCGATTTTTACTTAGGCTTCGAAATTGATTTTTGTAAGGATTGGCTTAATTTTTGTGAAGCCCATATCCTATTTTCCATATGGACTATTCATCTTCGACATTTTCTATCTGTTAAGCAGATTTCTATTTTTTCTTGAGATTTTGATTTCAAATTTTTAAAGGCATCATTTTATTCTTTAAGCCCTCAAGATGAGAAAAGTGTTATTTCTCTTATCTAAATAATTTGTGAAACTTTTCTGGTATTTATGAGTTTGTCTTAGGATTATCACCTAAGAAATCTTTTGTGTGGTGTTAAGGTCTTTCTAGTTCGACCTTGCCACCGATTTTCATTTGGCGACGAGTTGCGGGAGCTAGCATTCCACTTACCGCATTCCGCACTCGTTATGATTCTTATGAATGACTTATTATGTCATTCGATTCGTCTAGCTTATTTCATCCATTTTATTAATCGAGTATTCTATGAATATTTCGATGAGACCATTCTTTTATTTATTGATTTTGGATGAAAATAGTAATTTAAAGTTTTGCAAATCTTTTCCATAAGATTTATTTATAAGTAAAATTGGATTTTGTTGTTGAAACGAACGAAGAATATTCTTATAAGTTTTTAACAAGCATGTTTATTATCTAGAAGACGATTTTGTGATTTTATTGCCCGTTGAGTGCTTTAAGAATTTTGGTCGATGCGCTTGATCAACGTTATCGATAGGAATTTCCTAAACGCTTTGATGAGACAATCAAACACAGTAAAATTCACTTCAAATAAGTAAAATTTTCTAAAAAGATGATTACATAAGTTAATTGTAACTTTGAAAGTTTTAGTTTTTGGGGAAAGAGGATTGTTTAAAAGAACTCTTCCTTTCGATACTCTTATTCTTGTGATTCCTGAAGGGGAAACAAGACTTTGCTATTTGTACCGATACTAGTCGTATTGGTTTAGATGCCATTCTCTTGTGCTTCTAAATCATTACAGCTTATCGAGACTAGATATGCTACTCATGATCTAGTGCTCGTGGCTATTGTTTTTACTTTTAAAATTTGGCATCACCATTTTTGGATGAGAAATTTGTTCTCCACCTCGATCATAAATCTTGGGAATATTTATTTTCTCATAAGGAACTTCATGTTAACTCGAGTTCCTGGCTTCTTGTGATCTTGATATTCTTTTTATTCCCGGAAGGGAAATCGTGTTGCCAATGCGCTTTGTATTAAGCAACAAGTGGTTGATTCTTTGATGATGTCTGAATGGAATTATCTTTTTATTAATTTCATCGGACGTTTTGATATACTTCGTTTTATTGAGCTTTATCTCTTTTTTTTATGGACTAGCGTCCGATGTTCTTTTATGGTGTTCGGTTCATCGGATGTACAGTTATTATACTACATCGATGTTCTGTCTTATCTGGATCAATGGATGTACCATTATTATACTACATCGTAGTTCCGGTTTATCGGTTCATTGGACGTACCGTTTTTGTACTACGTCGGTGTTCCGAAATTATTCGGGCTTTGGTTCATTTGGCGTACCGTTTTTGTACTACGCTGATGTCCCAAATTATTTGAGTTCCTAGTTTCTAGGGCGTACTGCTATTATACTACGTCGTTGCACCAGCTCAATTTTCTGCTATTCTTGACGTTCTCCACGTCTTTTATCTACGGAAATGCCTTAGGGATTACGGTTTTTATTCTTGTGCCCGGTGATATTGTGGAAATTGAAGTTTCACCAGACTTGATTTATGAGCAACATTCCATTCGCATCATTGCTTCGGGGGTTGAGCGCCTTCGGAATAAAGATGTTCTTCTTGTGAGAGTTCAATGGTTCTCAAATCCTAGGGATTACTCTTGGGAATCTAGAGAATTCATCGAGCAATCCCGTCCGTGCTAACTCTTTCGTGCTCTTTATGGTGAACTTCTTATTTCAATTTTCTTTTGTGTTGATATACTTTTATGGTTGTTACTCTTTATTTTCTTCTTAAGTATTGCGAGGACGCAATTTCTTTAAGGAGGGGAGTCTGTAACAACCCGCATATTTATCAATTGTATATTTAAATATTTTATCGTTCGTCAGATTTTGGTCCGAAAAGCTACTTTTTGCATACGGTCGAATTAGGACTCGGGACCCCTCCCATTGAATTTAAAATACCGTTTGCGACCTTTTTGAGTATAAGCTTTGATATGTTTGGAGTTAGTCGAATTTGGCTACTTTTTCAATTAGGGCTTTGGTTTGGGCTGAACCCATTAATCACTTACTAACTCAGTCCCAACCCACTCCAACTCTTCATTACTTCATTTCATATTCCTAACCTTCAAGCTTCATCAAAAATGGGGGAAGAGAAAAAGAATTAGGAAATTCTAAGCCCTAGTTTCCATTAGCAAATCCATCTTCTAACTCCAAACTCAAGAGAACCCATTGGTAAGCTTTCTCTTCATCTTCTCCAACTCATTCTCTCTTTGATTTCAGAAATTTCCTAAACCTAATTTAGGAAATGTTTCTCTTTTAAGCTTAGATTGAAGCTTCTTGAGTTGTTATTGAAGAGTAATTGATCCTAACTTGTTTTTAAAGCTTCTTCTTCATTTGTTTGGGTTCAAAGGTGAGATTTTTATCTCACATCTTAGTATATAATTATCTTCGATTGTTAGGTATGAATTCCTAACCCTTATTCGTGTGCATTTGCTTTTGGTTTGGATTGATTTGGTGAATATTCCAATTTTAAGTGTTTTGGGTTCAATTCTTTAAAAATCATAACTTTGATGTTTTGAATGTGTTTTTCGTTGTGCATCGAAGAGCTTATAGGGCCGGGTAGTCGATTGGCGAAAACCCTTAGCGCCGTTGCTCGGCGGTTTGCAAATTGAGGAAGTTTGCACCTCTTTTGAAATAGGGTAGGAAGTGCAAGTATACAGGTTCGGCCGACCGAGCCACTGGGCCGGTCGACCGACCTGCTACCCAGGCACTTCCTGCCTCTGTTTGGAAGTGCTGGTTACAGGCTTCGGCCGACCGAGCCCCTGGGCCGGTCGACCGACCTGGTGCCCGAGCACTTCCAACCCCTGGTTCGGTCAACCGACTCAGGGAGTCCGGTTGACCGACCTGCTGCTATTTGCCAACTATGCCTATTTTGCCTAGTTGTCTGAATTTCCAACTTTAATCGATTCGTGTTGTTTCCCTTTTGTTGTTATCATTTGTTATTGACTTTGATGACTTATTTTCTTCGGGAATTCTTGGAATATTCATTTCGATGGATTCGGTATCGATTTCTTTGGATTCTATCCACGTCTTCAAATGTGAATTTTAGTGATTGATTGTTCCTACAATTTTCTTTGTGATTTGTCACTTTAAAAATATAAAGGTTTTCTATACTAGTAGTAAATATCAAAACTCTTTCTTCAAATGATTTCAACACTATTTTATAACAAAGCTCGTTTTCTCAAACCGATTTCCAATCTATTAGTATATACAAACCTTTACCTCACTCGTATGAGAAATCTAATTAAACGACTTAGTAAAACAAGTGGTATGAAACGCTTGCGTTTACTTCGTCGGTTAATTCTTGGACTTGTTCGATTGAATCTCCTGTGACAATTTTCTAGTGGAGATCTACAATTTGTTCGTAAATATCTAAGTTAAGCTAGTGGTTATGGGACATGAAGCTAAGCTCATATATTTACTATCTTACTGTAATCGACACTTCTCTTTGATCATGACGATCATTTTATGTTTTAGACTAGCATGTGCGATGTCTTTGCTTTTGATACATTGGATGTACCGTTTGCACTACATCAATGTCTTTGCTTGTGATTCATTGGATGTACCGTTTGCACTACATCAATGATATACTTTTGATACATTGGATGTACCGTTTGCACTACATCAATGTCTTTGCTTTTGATGCATTGGATGTGCCGTTTGCACTACATCAATGTCTTTGCTTTTGATACATTGGATGTACCGTTTTCACTACATCAATGTCTTTGCTTTTGATTCATTGGATGTACCGTTCGCACTACATCAATGATATGCTTTTGATACATTGGATGTACGTTTGCACTACATCAATCTCTTTGCTTTTGATTCATTGGATGTACCGTTTGCACTACATCAATGATATGCTTTTGATACATTGGATGTACCGTTTGCACTACATCAATGTCTTTGCTTTTAATTCATTGGATGTACCGTTTGCACTACATCAATGATATGCTTTTGATACATTGGATGTACCGTTTGCACTACATCAATGTCTTTGCTTTGTGATTCATTGGATGTACCGTTTGCACTACATCAATGTCTTGGCCATCCTTTTCTTGTGATTTCTGGATTTCGTGTGTTGAATTCTGGAATTTATGTTTCACCAACTTTTACGATTGGCATTGATATATATGTCATTTATTGTGGCTTGGTGAATAAAATTAGGAGTATGACATTCTTTTTTATCTTTGAGAAGATCTTTGCAATATTGATTAATCTCTTATTGATTTTTCAATTATTTATTTATCACAGCTTGGCATTGTGATTATTATACGTTTAGTCATATCTCTTATTCTATATCATTTCATCTGATATTTATAGCTAGACTGATCCGTTTATTATTTTCTTATTAAATAATACTCGGGTCAGACTGAGATTTCATAGGTGCTTCTGCTTGACTCCTTATCGGACCATCATCTGACTTTTGGCTAACTACTTAGATTAGTAGTTTTTGTTGTATACATTTGAGATACAGACTCTATGATGTATACTTATTCTTTTGTCTAGCACTTGTATCTATTCTATTGGATATTGTGGATCTTGTTTGACCACTACTCTGATGTACACTTTCATGTGTTATATTCATATCTATTTCCGCCTTTGTGATATGAATTATCTGTGACTGATTTGTGTTATGTTTATTTCTATATTTGTTTCCGAAGACCTTTATAGCCACTGTGTAGTAGCTTTGAGTTTGTGTCGGTATGTCGGATTTCCTCTTGAGATGAAAAGTTATATTTTTATCCGGCATATCGGTACTTGCACAAAACAATTATACAGATGGTCGCTCCTCAACAGCCTTATTCTCCGTGCTAGTCGACAGCATTACTCCGTAGTGTTCTTGGCTAGCGTGGGTATAGAGGTGGGGCGTCACAGCACCAGATCAACAAAACAGCTTCAACACAAAATGTATACATGAAAGTAGTGAAAGGAGATCTATAAACCACACACAAATGACTCAACCAAAGCAGACCATAATAACAATGCAGTCTAGACTCAAATCAACATTTCAACCCATCATGAAAACCAGAACAATGACAAGTACACATGAAACACAATGCAAACTAAAGCTCAATGCAACATAGACCAGAAGCACACATGCATACAACACAAAACAAACAGTTGTGGACTGCGGCCCAAACATGAATATGAAACCAAGTTTAAAACAAGTTACATGTGTGTGAAGCAGTTTATATGTTTAAAGTTATTAACAACAGCAGTGTTGAACTTGTCAACCAGGGAATATGTTTGAAATATATCAAACAAATCAGTGTAGGTTCAAATCAATTCAAGTTTAAATGCCAAAGTCAACTCCAGGTGACAACATGTTTGATTAAACAAGTCGAAGTTAATTTTCATCTCAAAATATTATCATAATATCAAATGACTTAAGTCAAAAGGGAAAAGAATGGAGCTAATTCAAATTCAAGAAGTATACGTATGATATAAACAAGTCAAGATTAATCACATTGTTCGATCAAATATCAATGGTAGAGCAAATCATGTGAAGAATTCAAACCGGAATTATACAAACATAAGCTAAGGGTTCCGATCCCTACAAAACCCAGTTACATCATCGGTAGTGAAATCATTCGAGTTCAAGTAAAAACGTATAGCAATAAATCATTAAACTCGAATCAAAGTCGAGAATAACCAATAATCAATAAAAGGCATTCACGTACCAGTTCAAGCATCTTTCGATCTCGACTTATTGATGCAGCCGTAAGCCAATCAAAGCCAAGAGACGATTATCGAAGCAAAGCAAAGAAAAATTAATCACTTTAATCGATCAATTATCAACGACGACTTCAATTTGGAGAAGCCCTAATTGCATATCAAAGAGGAAAGAAGGCAGCCGAATTAAAGAAAAGAGGAGACGTCTCAAGATTGAAGTGGGTTGAACACAAAAGGGAAATTTGTGTACGTTATAATTTTTATTTGAGCCGACCTTTGACATTTATTTGGGCATAATTATAAACAAAATTAAGGCTTTGTTTTGTTTTTAGTTTTAGTTTGTAATATTTTTTGAAATTTTGTAACTTTCTAGTCGTGTGACTAGGGACAAACTAAGGGTCGTAGTTTGAGAATTCGTAATTCAATAGCTAAGTTATGGCAGGGTTTTGAGCGTAGAGTTAGGTTAGTCGATAGCGGATGTCGCAAGTTTACGTGTGTAAGCGTCTGACTACTTAATTTCTAGTAGAAACCTTGTAGGCAGCACGTAGGCAGGGTTTTGCCAAAGCTGGGTAAATCTGTGTTGTTCTATTTCTGCTTTTATTATTTTGCTATTATCGTTGCTGCAATTATTATATATATATATTTAAATTAATTATTATTAATATCACCCTATTCACCCCCCTCTAGGGTGAAATCAATTCTACAAGTGGTATTAGAGCTAGGAACAAAAACCATTTTTTAAAAAAAAATTGATTCTTCAAAAACCAATTTTTGTTTTAAAATTTTGATTTTTTTTTTAAAATGACTTCTTTTAATAATTATTTTACTGAGGGAAAGTCCATAGTTAGACCACCCATATTCAATGGTGAATATGCTTACTGGAAAAATAGAACGAATTTTTTTTTGAAAACCATTGATGCTTGGAATATTGTTGAGAAGTGATATAAGAGACCAACTATAGTGGTAGATAATCAAGAAACTGAAAAACCGATGGATTAATGGACAGATCTTGAAAATAAAGTACAAAATGCTAATGCTAAAGTTATGAATTCTATTAGTTGTTCATTGGATCAAATTGAATTTAATCGTGTCTTATATTGTCTAACTGCGTATGAAATTTGGCATACACTTGAAGTGACTCTCGAAGGAACTGCCCAAGTCAAAGAATCTCGCCTTACCATGCTTAGTAGCGAATACAAGAACTTCACGTGGCCAAGGATGAAAATGCCAAAGAGATGTATGAACGACTTTCCAATCTCGTATATAAATCAAAATCTTTCGGAAAATCATACACAGAGTTGGAAATAGTTTGAAAAATCCTTAGATTTCTACCACAAAATTTTGAAACCAAAGTCACTGCTAGTCAAGAATCAAAGGATTTGAAAAAAATTAAAGTCGAAGAATTTATTGGAAATCTCACCACTTATGAGCTTGAAATGAAATTCAAGGAAGAACGTGAAGGAGGTGATACTCGAAAGAAATCGATAGCCCTCAAAGGAACAACCGAAAGTGACTCAAAGGAGCAACTGAAAGTGAAGCTGATGATGATGATGGAGCACCGAATTGGCACTGTTAATAAAGAGATTCAAAAGATGGAATCAGAAGTATGGAAATTTAGCTCTAAGTCAACAACTGAAAAGTAGAATAGCCAAAGTTCTAGACGATCCGAAAGAGCAGGAGGTCATCTATCACAGCTGCAATATACCCGGTCACATAAGCCAAATTGTCCTCAGAATTGACTTAGCTGAGGAAAGTAATCGAAAAGAAGAAGTTTTGCAATTACTTGGGATGAAACCGATGAAGTTGATAAAAGAACTAGCAGTGAGAGTGAAAAAGAAAATTTGTGTCTTCAAAGAGAAATACTGATGGTGACAATGACGAGCCAAGTGAGGTATCAAAACTTACTCATTCGAAATTACTTATATATTTTCACAAAGTAAATAACTGTTTTGAACAACTTAGGGAGAAATATGCTAAAATTGAATCACAAAGAGATAGTTTGATAGAACTAAATAAACAGCTTGATCAATTGGGTAAAAACTATCGAAACAAGTGCCCTAAGTGTGATAAGTGTCCATCATTTGAAGAAGAAATTAAAAAAATCAGAAATCAAAATTAAATCACTTAAAAATGAAATTCCGATTTTGAAAGAAAGTAAAAATACTAGGAGAGAAAGTTCTATCAAAAAGTGCACTGAATTATTGAATGAAAATGAATCTCTCAAAACACAAGTCCAGCAATTATCTAAACTTTAGGGAAATTCTCCAAAGGAGAAAGATCACTAAATATGTTATTAGGGGAACAAACTGTCAATACTGTTAGACAAGGACTTGGGTATAATCAATCTATACGTGTTAGAAGCGAAATTAATCCATTCAATTCCAATTGCTTGATTTGTGGAAAAACTGGACACAATCAGAATATTTGCTGGTATAGACCTAGATGCATGAGAACCATTCCCATTTGGGTTCCAAAAGGCACGGATATAGAATCCATTAAAGTCAAACAAATTTGGGTGCCAAAAGGAACAAATATAAATTGTCTTGGGTCTACTCAACATATTATTCAAAATCTTTTGTCACGAACAACCACAGACCTATAAAAACAAATAGGTCCCAAAAATCTTTTCTCATGTAGGTATGGTGGCAAGTTAAGGACAACAACAGATTTACCTAGATTCTGGCTATTCCAAGCACATGACAGGCGACTAATCAAAGTTCCTTAGCCTAGTACAAAGGTGGCAGAATCATAATGGGTAATAACGAAAAATTATCGTAAAAGTAAAATAGGTATCGGTACATTTATCTTGAACAATATATTAAATGTGAAAATCTGCACCATAACCTAATTTAACTCAGCCAGTTATACTATAATGAAATAAATGTTGATTTTGATTCAAAATTTTTGACCAATCATCTTTTCACCCTTGAACTATCTCATATAGATTTGTTTGGACTAACTATATTGCAAAGTTAGGTGATAAGAGATGTTGTTTTATATTAACTAATGATTACTCAAGATAGATGTGGACATATTCAATTTTACTAATTCTAGACCTAACATTATGTTCATTGTTTGTTTATTTGCACGGTTACGGTTCAAATTCAAAAGAATTTCATTTAAAAGCTGTAAAAAGGATTTTAAGGTATTTTTTGCACACTCCACAATTTGGTCTATGATATCCAATTTATGACAACTGTGATTCAAAGGAAAATTCAGATGTAGACTACACCGGTAACCTAGTTGATAGAAAAATTACTTGTAAAATGAGTTTTATGTTGAAGACATTCACTAGTTGCATCCATTTCAAAGAAAACATCTATAATTTTTCGTTTCAACTGATGTTCAATTTGCAAACATTTATTTTATAAACCCCTTCCAGAAAATATTTTTTTTTTGACTTCTTTTCAGATTAGTCGTTTTTAGAAAATTTGATTTTATAGTTATTTTTGAATTTGATCTTAAATGACTACATTAACTAATCTAACTCCTTACTGATTATCTAAAAGATAAATAGTGATAGAAAAAGTGATGAGTATTGATATTAATCTTATATTATGACTTGAGACAATATATTTAGTAAATTTCTTTAAAAATTTAAACAATATTTATAATAACTTTGTTGGTAAAAATTCCATGACCGTCTCTATTTCTATCATATTTCTAACGACCATCACTCATCCAAATCCAATAGTATATCAAAATGTGGTATTTTAAACAGGAATTTATTTGTTTTTATTTTATTTATTTTTTTAATAAACACATATAGTATTCACTCTCATTTAAAAGTCCTCACGGTTATGCATGGGTGAATTACTTAGAATATTTATATATGTTCTTTCATGCTCATTTAATAGTCATCACGGTTATGCATATATAGAACACATATCAAAATTGATTATTAAATGGACAAGTTGATTCTAACCCCATTTAAAAGTCCTCGTGGTTATGCGTGGTTAGAAAATGCTTAAAATTCTTTTTTTATAAAATTGGGAATACTACTAATCTCATTTAAAAGTCCTAATGGTTATGCATGGTCAGTAGATATTCAAATTCCTAATATAAATATACCACAAATAGACACAGCTATACGGTTTTATATGCCAACATCATCCCGATCATTCTAAAGTGGAATATGCGCCTAACAGAGTATTTATGATTTTTGTTTGATTTTTTATTGAAATTTAATATTTATATTCGATTGGGTACTAATGTTGTATTGATATCTACCACTTTATCTCTATTTTTCTAACACTATTACTTTGTTGCTGACAACAAAAGGGGGAGAAAAATTAAGATTTTGGCAAATGAAGGTCAATTTTTTTATATTTCTCATTTGCATATTTTTATTTATTTTCATGCATATATTAAGGGGGAGCTTTGTTGTAGAGAGGGAGCATTCAAATAGGGGGAGCAAATAGAGTTCATCAATGAACAAATACATTTAATAAATTCAAAATCTTAAATATATGTTTGTTATCATCAAATGGGGGAGATTGTTGAATATGACAGTATATGATTTTTGTTTGATGATAATAAACATATATATATTCATTTAAATGTATTTGTTATCATACTATTTTATTTTCACATAATTAAACAAATATTTGCTGAATAAAATAAATAATACAGAATTTAAATTCAAACAGATATTTTATTCAAACAAATACTTTATTACAATTTTTGAATAGTAGAAATTTTTTGCTCTCACTGTATATACAAAATTTCAATTATAACACAATTTTTCACTATACGATTGTCACTTACATTTGCACCTCACTACATATCACTCATTTACTCGTATTTATCTTCAACTTATTCCAGATTGAATCCAGCATCTGATTATCTGCAAAGTAAACACTGACGTTGTAAAATTGAAAAAGAAATTTTTTTGCAGTGTAAAATAAAATATGTTTTTTTGAAAATATTATTTGCTTAAGTTATTTGGGTTGTTCGTTATCATTTTAGTTTTGAATTCATTAAACACAAACAACCTACGACATGCACGGTGTATCACTGTAAGGCCGTGCATACCGATATACACATGATAAAACTGCAGGGACAGGTGACCACAAGGTCGAACCCAAGCTGAGGCTGGATTCAATTCAGGTGCACGCAATACGACATACAACACGTCAAACATACACATGAGAGCAAAAAAATATGGCTCAAACATAACGAAACTGAGGTGAACACAGACCAAACTGCAACAGCCAAACGTAGTACACAAAGCATGAGATGAAGGCTACACACATGTATACATATATATGTAGTGCACAGCAATCAAATATGCAGTTCAATATGCAAGCAATCAAGCTACAACAAGGCTACAACTTCAAGATGTAGGATCTAGATTAACCCTAGAGGGGGGGGGGGTGAATAGGGTTATAGCAAATTTTCTCGATTTTAAACACAGAAATAAAAACTGCAGAAATGTAAATCACACACAAAATTTACCCAGCTTCGGCAAACCCTGCCTACTGCTGCATTCACAGATTTCTATTAGAATTAAACAGTATCACGCTTACAAACACTATACTAGACTCGCAGACATTTGCTCCACGCTCACAAACACTCTACTAGACTCGCACATCCTGCTCGCAAACATTTGCTCCCGCTCACAAACACTCTACTAGACTCGCACACCCTGCTCGCAAACATCTGCTCCCGCTCACAAACACTCTACTAGACTCGCACACCCTGCTCCGCCTATAGAGTTTCGATCACTCGCAAACTTTGCCTCCCGCCTATAGAGCTTCGATCACTCGCAAACTTTGCCTCCCGCCTATAGAGCTTCGATCACTTGCAAACTCTGCTCCCGCCTATACAGCTTTGCAAACTCGCACACCCTGCTCACTGAACTAATTCTAACTAGACAATCTGACACTACCTTAATCCTAGGTGGTGATTTACCAGTTTTCGTTTTGAAAAACAAAAACAATTAAAACAGTAATTAAATAAATAAAACAACCCTAATTAATTTAAACCCTAAATAAAAACAAAAATTAAAAACAAAACCCCTTTTTTAATATAACCAAGGCCGGCCCTCCTTTTTCACTTCAGCCCGTCTCTTTTATTTTTCGTTCGTGAAAAAAATGATGGCCGCTCCTCTTGCTGATTTAGGGCTTCGTCCCTTCGATCCAATTTAGCGCTTCGTCCCTTGATACAATTTAGGGCTTTTGATGGTTGATCGGCCGACTCCTTGTAGCTTGCTTCGGTTGCTTCTCTGATGTTCAATTCTCGCTCGTTTGCAGCTACTTGATCGAGTTCGTTGATTATGACTTTCTGGTATGTGTTGTTTCCTTTTGCTTTTCTGGTTTGGCTTGTTCGAACTCGATGCTTTTGTGCCGATGATGATTTTGGGTATTTATATGCGTTCGAACTCCTTTATCTTCGTTCGTATAAAATCATTTGAATTTGTCAATAATTCATCTCGGCCACTTTATTATTCTTGAACGATTGAGATTGATTCCGACTAGTTCATAATCATATATTTGATACTTGATGATCACGGCTTGGTTGACACGGTTTTGATTCACGCGTTCGATATTGACTTCGGCCTTTGAATTTTGAGATGCTTGATATTCACGGCATTGACTCATTCTATTATGACCATGGCTTGAATCTGACTTTGATAAAAGAAAAAAACTTTGACTTGATTTAAGCATCACCTGACTTGATTTGATTCTGAACATTTTGAACTGAGTATTCTTGTATCATGTTTTCTGATAACTTGATACAGTTCGAACTTGTGTCTGGTTGTCTTCGACATTGGCTTTGCTATGCATCCACGGCTTGGTTGTTTGATTATTTTTCTGACCTTTATTTTGACACCCACGGCTATGTATATTGATACATTTGGCATGATCACTTGTTGGCATTTTGGGCATTATTTCATCTGACTTCGGTCTTGATATTTGCATACTGATGCTTGTTGTACTTGGTCGAGTTTATTCCCATTCTGTAGACATGAACTTTATATCATAAGTATATGTTCACTATTTTCTGTTCTCCTGCATGTTTCATTTTATAATTTGTAGCATGGCACTGTGACTCGAGTTTTCACTGTCATGTTATTTGCAACTGTGCTTTATTTGGCACTGTTTAATTGATGCTGCATCACTTGTAGCTTTATGTATTCATGTGCTGAGTTGATCATGTTTCTGTCATGTTTGAACATAGTTGCATTATGTTGGTCGTGTTGCATTCATGTGCATATATGTTTCTTAACTTCATTGGTCTCTGATCTTAGTTCATGATGACTTGAGCATTTGGTCTACTTCTCAATTGCCTCTGTGTAGTTACCACTGTCCACTGTTTCATTTAGTTGGTTCACCATAGTTTGTATTTGCCACACTTGAGTTCCCTGTTGCACATTGTTGTTGGTCTAACCATTCCTGTAGCTCTGGTGTCTGGTTTGGTTGCATGTCATGATTCATCTTGTAGTTGCATTTACTAGTGATCTAGTCTGGTGAATCTTCTGGTCTGCACTGCTACAGTTCAACTGGTGCTTCATTTTGTAGCTTGAGTCTGGTCTGCACTGAGCACTTGAACTTTTATCTTTATATATGCACTGCATATTTGGATTCCACCTTTTCTGGTTGGTCTGGCCATTGTAGCTGTGTTGGCTGCATTGTAAATTGATTTTCGAGTTTGCACCTGTGTTGAATCCAGTTTCACAACTCGGGTTTGACCTTGTGCTCGAGAGTTGTGACTTTTATGTTATTGCACATGAGTTGAACCCGGCTTTTTATTTGGGTTTGACCTGTGCTCACCTGTCCCTGTAAATCAATCAAGTGTATATATCGGTGTGCACGGCCTTGTGGCATATACAGTAATATACTGTGTATGTCACAAGTTGTTCGTATATGATGAATTCAAATTTAAATTATGACGAACATCCCAAATAACTGAGGCAAATAATATTTTCAAAATCATCTTTTATTTTTGAATTGCAAAAATATTTCTTTTTCAATTTTACTGCGTTAGTGTATATTTTTGCAGATTGCTCAGATGCTGGATTCAAACTGGATTGCAGTTGAAGATAAAAAATACGAGTGTGAGTGGTATGTAGTGAGGTGAATATGTAAATGAGAAATGTGATGTATTATAGTCAAGATTGTATATGTATAGTGAGAGCTTGAAATTGTACTATCAAAGTTGTAATAAATATTTGTTTGAATAAAATATTCATTTGAATTCAAAAACTGTGTTATTTATTTCTATTCAGCAAATATTTATTTATTCTGTGAAAATTAAAATAGTACGTTAACAAATACATTTAAGTGAATGTATATATGTTTATTATCATCAAACAAAAATCATATAGCGCAAAGCGCATATTCAACAATCTCCCCCTTTGATGATAACAAACATATATTTAAGATTTTGAATATTTAAATGTATTTGATAATTTCAATTGCTCCCCCTATTTGAATGCTTCCTTTCTATATGATACTCACCCTACATATATGACTCCCCCTACATACATGCATACAAATAAAATTATGTGAATGAGCCTATATGCAAATGGAAAATTGTTTGACCTTTGCTTGATTCTATTTGACAAAATCTTAACTTTTCTCTCCCCCTTTTGTTATCAGCAAAAGAATAATAGTAATAGAAAAGTAGAGATATAGTGATCAATATTAATTCAACATTAAAACTCAATTGAATATAAAAATTAAATTTCGATAAAAAATCAAACAAAAATCATAAATCTTTTAATTGACGCATATTCCACTTTAGAATGGTATGAATGATTTCATCAAATAAAACCATATAGTTGTGTCTATTTGTGGTATATTTATTTCAGGAAATTTGAATATCTACTAACCATGCATAACCGTTAGGACTTTTAAATGAGATTAGTAGTATTCATAATTTTTATTTTTATTTTTGAAAAATGAATTCAAGTATCTTCTAACCACGCATAACCGTGAGGACTTTTAAATGGGATTAGAATTAACTTGTCTATTTAACCAATTAATTTTGATATGTGTTCCATACATGCATAACCGTGAGGACTTTTAAATGAGCATGGAAGCACATAATCAAAAATCTAAGTAATTCACCCATGCATAACCGTGAGGACTTTTAAATGAGAGTGAATACTTTGGATATTTTTTTTTATTGCTAAAGATATAATAAATTGAAGCACAAATGATTTCCCGTTTAAAATACCACATATTGACATTAATATACAAAATTTTGATGAGTGATGGTCGATTAGAAATATGATAGAAATAGAGATGGTCATGGAATTTTTACCAACAAAAAAGTTTTATAACTCTCGTTTAAATTTCTAACGAAATTTACTAATTATACCGTCTTGAGTTATAATATATAATTAATATCAACACTCATCTTATTTTCAATCACTATACATCTTTTCGATAATTATTAGGGGGTCAGATTAGTTAATATAGTTATTTAAAAATCGATCTCAAAATTAGTTATAAAATCAAGTTTTCTTAAATAACTAATCTGATACAAGGTCAACAATGTTTTTCTAGAAGGAGTTTTCAAGAAAAAATTTCTGCTAAAAAAATTTATTTCAAATGAAAAATATGCAGACATTTTCTTTGAAAAAACGATGCAGTAAATGAATGTGTCAAAAATTAATCACGTTCCACTAGTAATTTTTCTATCAACCATATTGCCAGTGTAATCTGCATCTGAATTTAAATTTCACTCAAAATTCACTCGTTGAATGTCAAAGACCAGATTATGAAATTTCAACAAATTTTCTCATGATTATTATCAACAAATTTTAAATGAAATTCTCTTGGATTTGAAATTAAGACCGTGTCAACAATCAAACATATATTAAAGTGTCAATTTTAGAAGCCATCAAACATCATTTTTATTTCAAAGCAATTTCTTGAAATTTCAAAAATTTCTTAAAGATTTCAACAACTTCAAAATTTTCTTAAAATCCTTTTTACAATTTTTTTTTTAAAAAAGGTTTCAACAATTTCAAAAAATCTCTTAAAATCCTTTTTATAATATTAAACAGAATTCTTTAGGATTTTAAATCGAGGCCGTGTCAAACCATGAATATAGATTTAGCCAAAAATATTATAACAAAAATATTATTATCCAATCAAAACACTATTTTTCTCCCAAACTTATATATCAAGTAATTCTAGAAAATTTTATAGTGTTTTTGGCACATGAATATAATTGGCTAACAATTTTGAATAAAAAGTTAGAATCAAAATCATCATTAAAATCATCATCATATCAAGATCATATAATTGGCTGATTTTATTCAGAAAATGGTGCAGATTTTCACAATTAATATATCGTTCAAAACAAATTTACCTGTTTTACCTTTACGATATTTTCTGTTGTTACCCATTGTGATTCTGTCACCTTTATACTAGGCTAAGGAACTTTGCTTTATCGCCCGTTGTGTTTCTGGAACAGCCAAAATCCAGAGAACACCGTTGTTGTTCCTTAGCCTGCCACCACACCTACACGGAAAAAGATTTATGTGACCTATTTATAGGTCCATGGTTGTTAGTGGCAGAATATGTAAAATATGTTTGTGGAGACCCAAAACTATTTATATAAGTTCCTTTTGGCACCCAAATTTGTTTGACTTTCAATGATTTTACATCTGTGCCTTTTGGAACCCAAATTGGTATAGTTTTCACGTGTTTGGGTCTATACCAACAATTATTTTGATTATGTCCAAATTTTCTACAAATTGTGCACATTGAATTGACTCGATTTGTGTTCTTGTTCATGTGACTACAATTTTCAACACAATGTCCAATTATTTCCGATTGAGCAAAGACACTCTTTTCTTTTGCATTATCATCAACTTGTGTTTTTCCAAAACCTAGTCCTTTTCTGTTGTTAGCAAAAATTTGATTTCCCAATAACATTTTGAAAGATTTTTCTCCTTTTGAAAAGTTATTCAGAGATTTCTCAAGATTTTGGACTTTGGTTTTAAGAGATGTGTTCTCAGTTACTAGTGAGGTGCATCTATTTAAAAAATCCTTTTTCCTAGTTTCAATATTTTCCTTAAGATTCAAATTTTCTTTTTCCAGATTCTCAATGTTATTCCTAAGTTTTGAAAATTCTGAATCTAAGATCTCACAATTTTTACAATCTAGGTTTTGAATATTTTCAAGTTCTGTTTCTAGCCTAGAATTTTCATGGGTGAGTTTCCTCCTTTCAGATTTTAGTTTTTCAATTTTTGATTCAAGATTATCAACTGTTTTAGTTAGATCTAAACACATAAAAACGAGATCTCTATAAGAATACTCACCTGCCTCACTAGATTCCTCGGAGCTTGCTTCTGAATCAGATTTTGCCACAAGACACAAGTTAGCCTCCTCCGAGCTGCTATCTGAAACTTCCTCTCCTTCTTCATCATCCCAAGTTGCTGCAAAAGCTTTCTTTTTCTTTTTCTTTCCTTTGTTGTATTTGAGAAGTGGACAGTCTGGTTTGATGTGGCCAGGCTTGTTGCAGTTATAACACGTCAGCTCATTATCGGAATTGTTTGAGTCTTTTGACTTATTAGCACTTGTTTTCTTCTTGCGTGGCTTGAATCTTGACCATCTTCTAAGATTATTGACAGCCATTACAAGTTCTTCAATTGGATCTTCTTCATCTTCATCGCTCTCTTCTTTGCTCTTTAAGGCAATTGTCTTCTTTTTTGATTCAGAGTTGTGGCGTTCCTCCTTCGCTTTTAGCTCAAGTTCATACGTCATCAAATTGCCAATCAACTCCTCCATGCTTAGTTTGCTCAAATCTTTTGATTCTTGTATTGCCGTGACTTTTGCCTCAAAGTTCATTGGTAAGACTCGTAGTATCTTCCGCACAAGCTCCACTTTAGTAAATACCTTCCCAAGCGCTCTAGCATTGTATATCAAGGTTGAAAAGCGTCCAAACATATCTTTTATGCTCTCGCCTTTGTCCATCACAAAGTTTTCATATTCGTTGCTGTATAGAGCTAGACGAGACTCCTTGACTTGAGAAGTTCCTTCGTGTGTCACCTCCAAAGTATGCCAAATTTCCTGTGCTGTTTCACAATGAGAAATTCTATTAAATTCATTTTTATCAAGAGCACAGATTAAAGCATTCATGGCTTTAGCATTTATGGTTTTCAATCTCTTATCGTTAGCATCCCACCTATCCTTAGGTTTAAGAATTTCAGTACCACCAACAGTTATAGTAGGAGGTTTATAGCCAGTTTCAATAATATCCCAAACATCGTAATCAACAGAACTAAGATAAATACCCATCCTAACTTTCCAATAAGCATAATCGTTTCCGTTAAACATGGGTGGCCTAGCAATAGATTGCCCCTCAGAAAAAGCATTGGTTGATGAATTCATGACTCTAGAGTTAAAAAAAAAATTACCTCGCTCTGATACCACTTGTAGGATCTAGATTAACCCTAGAGGGGGGGTGAATAGGGTTATAGCAAATTTTCTCGATTTTAAACACAGAAATAAAAACTGCAGAAATGTAAATCACACACAAAATTTACCCAGCTTCGGCAAACCCTGCCTACTGCTGCATTCACAGATTTCTATTAGAATTAAACAGTATCACGCTTACAAACACTATACTAGACTCGCAGACATTTGCTCCACGCTCACAAACACTCTACTAGACTCGCACATCCTGCTCGCAAACATTTGCTCTCGCTCACAAACACTCTACTAGACTCGCACACCCTGCTCGCAAACATCTGCTCCCGCTCACAAACACTCTACTAGACTCGCACACCCTGCTCCGCCTATAGAGTTTCGATCACTCGCAAACTTTGCCTCCCGCCTATAGAGCTTCGATCACTCGCAAACTTTGCCTCCCGCCTATAGAGCTTCGATCACTTGCAAACTCTGCTCCCGCCTATACAGCTTTGCAAACTCGCACACCCTGCTCACTGAACTAATTCTAACTAGACAATCTGACACTACCTTAATCCTAGGTGGTGATTTACCAGTTTTCGTTTTGAAAAACAAAAACAATTAAAACAGTAATTAAATAAATAAAACAACCCTAATTAATTTAAACCCTAAATAAAAACAAAACTTAAAAACAAAACCCCTTTTTTAATATAACCAAGGTCGGCCCTCCTTTTTCACTTCAGCCCGTCTCTTTTATTTTTCGTTCGTGAAAAAAATGATGGCCGCTCCTCTTGCTGATTTAGGGCTTCGTCCCTTCGATCCAATTTAGCGCTTCGTCCCTTGATACAATTTAGGGCTTTTGATGGTTGATCGGCCGACTCCTTGTAGCTTGCTTCGGTTGCTTCTCTGATGTTCAATTCTCGCTCGTTTGCAGCTACTTGATCGAGTTCGTTGATTATGACTTTCTGGTATGTGTTGTTTCCTTTTGCTTTTCTGGTTTGGCTTGTTCGAACTCGATGCTTTTGTGCCGATGATGATTTTGGGTATTTATATGCGTTCGAACTCCTTTATCTTCGTTCGTATAAAATCATTTGAATTTGTCAATAATTCATCTCGGCCACTTTATTATTCTTGAACGATTGAGATTGATTCCGACTAGTTCATAATCATATATTTGATACTTGATGATCACGGCTTGGTTGACACGGTTTTGATTCACGCGTTCGATATTGACTTCGGCCTTTGAATTTTGAGATGCTTGATATTCACGGCATTGACTCATTCTATTATGACCATGGCTTGAATCTGACTTTGATAAAAGAAAAAAACTTTGACTTGATTTAAGCATCACCTGACTTGATTTGATTCTGAACATTTTGAACTGAGTATTCTTGTATCATGTTTTCTGATAACTTGATACAGTTCGAACTTGTGTCTGGTTGTCTTCGACATTGGCTTTGCTATGCATCCACGGCTTGGTTGTTTGATTATTTTTCTGACCTTTATTTTGACACCCACGGCTATGTATATTGATACATTTGGCATGATCACTTGTTGGCATTTTGGGCATTATTTCATCTGACTTCGGTCTTGATATTTGCATACTGATGCTTGTTGTACTTGGTCGAGTTTATTCCCATTCTGTAGACATGAACTTTATATCATAAGTATATGTTCACTATTTTCTGTTCTCCTGCATGTTTCATTTTATAATTTGTAGCATGGCACTGTGACTCGAGTTTTCACTGTCATGTTATTTGCAACTGTGCTTTATTTGGCACTGTTTAATTGATGCTGCATCACTTGTAGCTTTATGTATTCATGTGCTGAGTTGATCATGTTTCTGTCATGTTTGAACATAGTTGCATTATGTTGGTCGTGTTGCATTCATGTGCATATATGTTTCTTAACTTCATTGGTCTCTGATCTTAGTTCATGATGACTTGAGCATTTGGTCTACTTCTCAATTGCCTCTGTGTAGTTACCACTGTCCACTGTTTCATTTAGTTGGTTCACCATAGTTTGTATTTGCCACACTTGAGTTCCCTGTTGCACATTGTTGTTGGTCTAACCATTCCTGTAGCTCTGGTGTCTGGTTTGGTTGCATGTCATGATTCATCTTGTAGTTGCATTTACTAGTGATCTAGTCTGGTGAATCTTCTGGTCTGCACTGCTACAGTTCAACTGGTGCTTCATTTTGTAGCTTGAGTCTGGTCTGCACTGAGCACTTGAACTTTTATCTTTATATATGCACTGCATATTTGGATTCCACCTTTTCTGGTTGGTCTGGCCATTGTAGCTGTGTTGGCTGCATTGTAAATTGATTTTCGAGTTTGCACCTGTGTTGAATCCAGTTTCACAACTCGGGTTTGACCTTGTGCTCGAGAGTTGTGACTTTTATGTTATTGCACATGAGTTGAACCCGGCTTTTTATTTGGGTTTGACCTGTGCTCACCTGTCCCTGTAAATCAATCAAGTGTATATATCGGTGTGCACGGCCTTGTGGCATATACAGTAATATACTGTGTATGTCACAAGTTGTTCGTATATGATGAATTCAAATTTAAATTATGACGAACATCCCAAATAACTGAGGCAAATAATATTTTCAAAATCATCTTTTATTTTTGAATTGCAAAAATATTTCTTTTTCAATTTTACTGCGTTAGTGTATATTTTTGCAGATTGCTCAGATGCTGGATTCAAACTGGATTGCAGTTGAAGATAAAAAATACGAGTGTGAGTGGTATGTAGTGAGGTGAATATGTAAATGAGAAATGTGATGTATTGTAGTCAAGATTGTATATGTATAGTGAGAGCTTGAAATTGTACTATCAAAGTTGTAATAAATATTTGTTTGAATAAAATATTCATTTGAATTCAAAAACTGTGTTATTTATTTCTATTCAGCAAATATTTATTTATTCTGTGAAAATTAAAATAGTACGTTAACAAATACATTTAAGTGAATGTATATATGTTTATTATCATCAAACAAAAATCATATAGCGCAAAGCGCATATTCAACACAAGATACTACAAGCAAGCAATGAACTGGCTCGAAGCAACAAAGAATACAACCCAGTACACACACAAATGAGCATGATATGATCAAGCATAATATCTGTAATAAGTTCAGTGAAATTATCAAAGAGGAACAGGTCAGTATACATGAAGAACTGCTCCAGACTTCATGAGCAACTATATAAAGACCATGCTAACAAGTGCACAAGTGGGTCAACAAAGATGAACCAATCCAAACTCAAGTCAAAACAACACTTGAACCCAGACAAAATGTTCAAGTGAAAACAAAGTGCAAAGTGACATACACAAGTGAAAACTTCCAATGAAAACAAAACGTTCAACTGAAAACAAAGTGATGAACTGAATGTTTATAGCAAATCCAACCACATTCAAGAAAAAAAGTAACATGACATGTAAAAAGGCTAGAAAATCAAAGTGCATCCAGATCAATGGCATACACAAATGGTTTTAGTCAAATGCGGAGAGACCAAAACAGATAAGTAAAACATGAATGCAACAACCAGTACATATGAGGTATTAACCAGAACTAGACCGGTGCACAAGTGAAGGTTTCAAACAGAGACCAGAGCATATGCATTAGATCATGTATGCATATATGCATACACATGTATACATATTTGAGTATACACTTATATCAGTTCAAAGAACAGAAAACTCAGCCTCAACCAAAAGGACGACCAGACCAGAGTAAATGGATATACAAGCACTACACACTGGAATAAGCAAGCAAAGTGACATATGTATGCACATATGCATATAAGTACATACATTTGTATCAGGTCAGAGGCATGAACAACCAGAGTATAGGATACAAATGCAACGGAGGTGACAACAGAGCATCAAGCCAAGCAAGACATCATAAGCATACATATATACATGCACAAACACACATGTATACATGTATATATATGTAGTGACAATATGGGATGCAATGAAGCAGTAAATAAAATGGCATATGCATACATATGCATATGGACATGTACTCGAAGCAACCAGACTACAATGCACCAGATCAACAAAACATTTTCAACACAAAATGTACACATGACAGTAGTGAAAGGAGACCACTAGACCAGATACAAATGACTCAACTAAAGCAGACCACAATAATAATGCAGTCTGGACTCAAATTAACATATAATGCATAAGCATTGGTAAGTCAGTTCAACATTTCAACCCATCATGAAGACCAGAACAATGACAAGCACACATGAAACACAAAGCAAACCAGAGCTCAATGCAACACAGACCAGATGCACACATGCATACAACACAAAACAAATAATTATGGACAGAAACTCAAACATGAATATGAAACCAAGTTTAAAGCAGGTTACATATATGTGAAGCAGTTTATATGTTTAAAGTTATTAACATCAGCAGTGTTGAAATTGTCAACCAGGGAATATGTTCGAAATATATCAAACAAATCAGTGCAGTTTCAAATCAAGTCAAGTTTAAATGCAAAAGTCAAAGCCAGGTGATAACAAGTTCGAACTGAACAAGTCGAAGTCGATTTTCATCTCAAAATATTATCACAATATCGGATGGCCAAAGTCGAAAGAGAAAAGAATGGAGCTAAGTTCAAATTCAAGAAGTATACGTATGATATGAACAAGTCAAGATTAATCACAACATTCGATCAAAAATCAATGGCAGAGCAAATCATGTGAAAAATTCAAACCGAAATTATATGAATGTAAACTAAGGGCTTCGATCCCTATAAAACCCAGTTACATCATCAGTAGTGAAATCGTTCGAGTTCAAGAAAAAACAGAGAGCAATAAATCATTAAACTAGAATCAAATTCATGAATAACCAATAATCAATAAAAGGCATTCATGTACCAGTTCAAGCATCTTTCAATCTCGACTTATTAAAGCAGCCGCAAGCTAATCAAAGCCAAGAGATGATTAACAAAGTAAAGCAAACCAAAATTAATCACTTTGATCGATCAATTATCAACCGAAGACTTCATTTTAGAGAAGCCCTAATTACATATCAAAGAGGAAAGATGGCTGCCGAATTAAAGAAAAGAGGAGACGCCTCAAGATTGAAGTGGGCCGAACACAAAGGGAAATTTGTCTACATTATAATTTTTATTTGGGCTGACCTTTGACATCTATTTGTGCATAATTATAAAATAAAATTAGGGCTTTGTTTTGTTTTTAGTTTTTTTTATTTTTCTTTTAAAATTTTATAACTTTCGTCATGTGACTAGGGACAAACTATGGGTCGTAATTCGAGAATTCGCAACACGGTGGCTAAGTTGTGGAAGGGTTTTGAGTATAGAGTTAGGTTAGTCGATAGTGGGTGTCGCAAGTATACATGTGCAAGCGTCTGACTACTTAATTTCTAGTAGAATCCTTGAGGGCGGCACAAAGGCAAGGTTTTGCCGAAGCTAGGTAAATCTGTGTTGTTCTATTTCTGCTTTTATTATTCTGCTATTATCTGTGCTAAAATTATTATATATATATATATATGCACATTAATTTTTATTATTAGTACTATCACCCTATTCATCCCCCTCCTCCAGGATGAAATCGATCCTACATTTTTTATTTGGATGCTTGGCATGTGAATACCCTGGATGTATTAGTGTCGACATTCTAGGGTCAAAAAGGCATTCGCTACATCTATGAGCTTAAATTATTAACTCAAAATTAAATCAGTTTTATACATAAATAAAGGCAGTTCGTAAAATGATTATAAACACATATCCATTGTACTGAGAGACAAACGTTGTTTGAAGAAACACCAACTTCATGACAAAGGAATTTCCTGTAGAAACTACTGATAGTAATATGGATTTGAATATGATCCAAATATAAAATTGATTATAAATGATGAAATGAAATTAACTAAAGCTAACAGACATGACATATTATAATGCCTAATAAGAATTCTTACACAGTAAAGAGAAACTGTGAGTTTCTTATCGATATTAAGAAAAGAATTTCCTCGTTTATCAATAAGCCATGAAAAGTATTGACTTTGCCGTATGGCATAGTGCACAAATCCAAAATGGAATCCAAGTATCAAAAAAATTCTTATAGTTGTATGCAATGGGACATAATCCATGGGCTGCTAATATATCTTCAAGAAGAAGAGGTTGCGGTTGGAATATAATAAGATATGTCGATAGGAATAGAAAAATAAAATTTAATTGTCAAATTAATGTAACAGTTTCGGTGTTCAACATGTTTGAATTAATTCAAATTTTACTCATAAAATTATCACTCATATGTCTTTAGTTTTGGTACATATACATTGAAACAGAAATTTTAAAAAATGATATAAAATAAAATGTTTGCGTATGACAACCAAAGTATCTTGATGTTAGTAGGAGCGATATTGAGTTTGTGATTTTTGCATAGAATCAAAGAACTGATACGAAAGTAACATTCAACAATCAAAAGAGTTGAGCAAATATTTTTAACATAAAATTAAACAGTTTGAATTTCAGTCAATATGCAGAGGAAGCATGTGCCTTTAAGAAAGAATAATAAAAGTACTAAAATATCTCTAAAATTATAAGTAAAGAACAAACTTATAACTGTTAACAATGTACTCGTGTTAAAATCATTTTAATTTGGTTGTTTAATACTCAAGATTGGATTTTAAAATAACATCCTTGATAATCAGTGTAAATGAATGTTGGGTATGTCCCAAATGTTGTACATAGACATTATATTAAATGTTGGGTATGGAATCCATTCTTAGTATAGATCATGTAAGAATGGATTCCTTTTGCATTGGCAACAGGAATTATTGTACATATTGTATTGTCTACACTATTGTATTCCTCTTATGTATTTGATACATAAAGGAGTACCAAATTCAAATTAAGATCACTAAATGATAGTTTAGAGTATTCCATAATTCTTTCAAAATAGCAGAGAATTGTTTATAGAAACAACAAACTCCTTATAAAGGAGTATTCTTACTCAAACTTCATAAGTGTTTTAAAGTATAGTATGTCAATCCTAAATTCATGATCAATCTTAGTAAAGAAACTTTAAGTTCAAAATTGTTCTAAATGAAAGATTATGGCTGATGTAACCAAAATGCTAAGTACACCTCCTTGAATAGCGCCACAACATAAGATCTATATGTATTAAGCACAAATTTTGTAACTGAGCTATGGGTGATTTAAAATTCTTATGTGATTACAGTGCCACCATAAATCACGAAGGAACGCAGAGCTCACTAAAGTCAAGAAACATACTCTAAAAAGTTCAACATGATAAAGAAATTTTAACAGCTTTAGAAAGAGTTGATTGGCAGATATATAACAAAAAAACATAACATGCCTATTCATTAAGGGATTAAGTCGGTCAATTTTGAGGAAAATGATCGAAATAATAGGATAAGATTCCATAATCGACCCTAAGTACAAGTGTGAGATTGAAAGAGTTAGGGGTATGCCCTTAGGGGATTATGTAATTTGCTACATATATCTAAGTCTATGACCAATCTAATCTGTAATAAAGGTACTTTATTTCTATTATATATTTTGTCATATGATGATATAATTAATTAAGTAATTAATTTGAAGTGCATAAAATAGAAAATCCTTAAATAATATGTTATGTGATGATAATTACAAGGAGTTGTAATAATAAGAAAATTACCATAAAATAATATAACATGTTATTTTAAATATTCATGATCAAGATGTTTCAAGAAAAGATATCAATACAGTATTTGAGACAAGAGTACGTACTCTCCAAATGTTAGGCGGTGTATCACTCATAGTTGATGGGGGAACCAAGGGTTTATGTACTGATATTTATTAGATAATTATGGGATGACTCGATTGAGAGTTTCCTGTTTGTTAATACTAACTAACAAGAAATCTCAAAGTGACGATATAATGTAATTCTCTTGACTTGAGAATGCTATTAACTTTAATGTGGATACTCCACGCTGATTATACTTTATGGCATGGCATCCGTCGAACGACTATAGTTGGATCTGATTTAAAGCATTGGAAATGAAACACTATTTAATAGAGAAATCATCTCCTTGATTATGTGAGGTTAGTATCACGTTCAATAATAGTCAACTCAATGTAAAAATCTTTAGCTAGAACAATATGGTTAATAATAAATATTATCACTAAACAAGGACTTTCTATATGGACTAACCAAGTTGAATATGGACGATATTGGAATTTTGACCAAAATCAAATTCCATAAGTCCCAAAGTGATATAGTATTGATGAAGAGAACTGAGGTAAATAATCATTACTAAAAGGTACCGCTTAATATTATAATGGATTTTACTAAAAAGACATGCGATAAATTCGGCCAAACTATCACACCGTTGGCTAAGTAAAGTGTGAACATTAATATTTGAATCATTCAATATTAGTTGTTCCCTAATTTTGCACCTATGAGTTGCACATTACATTAGTAGATCCTCTAGTTATCTGATTTATAAATTTTTATAAGTTACTTAAATTAATTATTATTTTTGATGTCATATTAATTTATTTATTTGATGTACTAGGTGATTAGTATTTTTTTGGGAGCCTTAAGTAATTAACTAGGTGTGTGTATAAAAGTTATATATATACACTAATCAATATACGATATCGATACATGTTTAAATATGATTTAAAAACGAATAATTACCATAAGTTTTAGAACATTTGAAGGGTCCATCTAGCCTTGTCATGGCCAACTATGGAATGAGAAAAAAGGGTTGCAAATCTATAGGTTGAATCTAGAACATGAAAGAAAGGGGTTAAGGAATTAAAGGAGGTAATTAATATTTGACTCGCTCTATAAATACAGACTTAACTCCTCATACGTTTATTAATCACACACACCCTCTCTCTTAAACCCTAGCCCCCATCTTTCATTTTGCATCATCTCTGGCTAAAATTTCAAAGGAAAAAATATATTAAAATAAAATTTTCAATTGGCATCCAGTTGATTCAAATAAATAAAGGGTTGTTCTTCTACTCTTGTAAAGCTAGGAGCTGAGATTTGAAATCTAGGAGCAGCTTTTCCAATTACGGTGCATTTAAGGGCAACATAAATAAGGTTTAACCTATTCTATTTTATATATTTTCATCATGATGTTCTAGATCTAGCTATTTAATTGCTTTAACGTATTTGTATATGCATTTGTTGTCCAACTTTAGTCATACATATGTAGATCTAAATTTTTTTTAGTTTACTATTTTGGCTTGGATTTGAAATTAATATTAATGATTTGATTGTTGATTCAGCTTCTTAATTTTTATTATTGTTGATGTTGCTTTAGATCTATGTCTAGCTAATTTATCACTTTATATGTTTATATTTATTTAGTCAAACATCAATGTTAATTTTCATTGATTCATAATTAGTTTTCTATTTCAAAACACACACATATATGCATACATTAAAATTAATTTGAAAACAACTTTAGCATAACTTGTTTAACTAAAAATATATTTATACATACATACATTCAAACAAACTTACATACATATATATATATATATATATATATATATATATATATATTACTAAAGGAGGTATGTTTTGATGTAAACCTGCATAAATTAACATGCAAGTTTTGTTTAATAATGTTTTTCTTCTTAAAATTAATCTTTTGTATTTTAGGTCAAGATGTTACTTTAAGAGTTATATTCACATTTCGTTACTAATTAATAAGTTTAATTTCAAAATAAAATATATCAATTGAAGAAAAAAGAAAATGAAAGATTGTGCTTTTGGTAAGACAATGTACATAATATATGTGTGTATGTATTTATATGTACATTATATTTACGTAATATCTTTATTTTATTTCTATATTAAATTATTGAAATATAATATACACTTGAATTCGTTGATCTAGATCTATTTTATTGTCTTTCCAAAACAAATAACCTAATATTTTGGAAATAAAATTTTGAATTCCATTTATTGATTTGGTCAGAATCAATTTGTCCTTATTAGGGAATTTGATATAAAATCTTTTGAAGTATACATATACATACGCACATATTTGAAAACAATGTTTTAGACAAGTAATGCATATATAAAAGATGTGTCCATTGTGGTGTAAATCCTAGCACCAATATGAAAGAACCATATCCATGGTGTTTTGATAGTAACAACCAAACAACAATGATACAAATCATTTCATCAAGTATAATACATATTTAGTAAGCAATCAACGGAAGAGATGGGAATAAAAGCATGTATTAGTGAATATTTTGCTTCAGAAGAATACATGAGCTTCAAAAGACTTACAATGGTGTTAAAAACTAAAGGAACGCATCGAAGCCAAAAGATATACACCGAAGATCTCAAAACAAAAATATAAAGGAGTAAACAAAAATATACCAAGTCAGTCGACTGAATCCTACCTCAATCGAATGAACCAGTCGATTGGACTTTGTTTCAGTCTTATGAATGTGATTATGGTTTCTGTAATGTTTTTACGCGAGGTCGGTCGATTGAATGGAGCTCTCGGTTGACTGAACCAATTGGCTAAACTCCAATTCAATCTTCTGATTTTAGCTATGGTCTCAGGCTTACAAAGAGTTAGTTAATTGAAATCCATCCCCAATCGACTGAATTCATAGAAAATAGTTAGTTCTTGAAAAGATGTCTTTGCAACTCTTCGCACATGCGGTTGCTTCTCTTCATCGATGGTGAATCAGAAAGGTTGCATCCCTATTTTAGCATCCCTGCAACACTTATAAATACCCCTAACCATCCTTGAATCTGCACAATAGTATACAACTTATTATCTGGGTTTTTAATCCAATAGAATTCAGTGGAATTTAAAACATCTATGTTATTTCGAAACGACTCAAGAATCAACCAAAAGGATCAGAAGAAGGAACCAAAAAAGATTCAAGAGGAAAAAAGCAAAAATAGCATAAGGGGATGGATTGCTAGCGATCTGAAAGACCCCACACCCCTTAGTATCCTCAAAAGGGCACACCAAAGGACGTGGTGCGTTATAGGTATAGCTAAAGCATCACAGAGACTAAGATTCACAAGACAAATAATTTAATGACCCGTAATTTCCAATAATTAAATTTTGTTAATTTAATAAGTTTTGGTAATCTAATAGTGAAGAAATAAAAATCTGTAATTTAATAATGAAATGAATGCTAAAATGAAATGCAACCATGGGAATTAAAGGTAAGTATTAACAATTGAAATGAAATTATGATTAATTGAAGTAATGTAAATTGTTATACTAGGCTATAAATTGAATATAAGTAAACAAATGTAAATATTGAATTAATTAATGAATTAATAATAATAAATAGTAATTGAATAAAATCAATGTCCTATAAGTAATTATAATATTGTTTGGAAATGATAACTTATAAAAGTATGATTAAGAGTTAGTGGCAACAATTATTATGAGTTACCGATATATTTTAATCCACTAAATTGAATTGGAATCAATTGCAATAGATCTAAATAAATTATTACGTTAATGTTAATTAAGGTAATATTTGAAAGTAATGTTAATATTATCCATAATAGGACAATTTTGAATTAAAAGATTGGAAATGAAAACTTATCAATTTAATGGGATTTGAACTGTAATAATTAGATTTAATTGCAAACAAATGAAATTAAATATCTAAATATTACGTTAATTGAAACTAAGACGGAATGTGATAATATTAATGTAATAGATTATGAATTCAATGTTAATTTCATCCGCTTGATAATAATGAATTGAATAATAGAATGAAAAGTAAATTAAATAGAATTATTGGAAATTAAATTTATAATTTTTGAATTTAATGAAATTGAGGTTAACTCTAAAATTGATAAACTAATCAACTCTAAATTGACATCTAAATTTTTTTAAATTAGTGTAAATGATTAAGAAATTTAGAAATGATAAAAATTGTCAATTATAGAATTGAAATTGAAATTTTGATTTAATTAATTAATTATTAATTTATTTAATTAATGTAAAAATAGCCATTTTGGCCACTGACTCGGATTTCGATGAAACTCATTTCATCGAATCCGTAACGGTAAATTATTGTAGGATTTCAATTTCGTAGCGATCAGACTTGTCTTTGATCGTACGGGCTCGAAACGCCTAGGAATCAATGAAATTGAAATCAATTGAAATCAATTTGAACTAACTTGATTTTAGCATAACTTCTTCATACGATGGAATTTGGACGTGAAACCTGTTCCATTGCGTTTAAGATATTTAAAAACATCTATTTTGATATATGGGTTGACCCAATTTCATTTCGGAGTCAGAACGGGCTTTTCGAGCCATTTATCATTCAACGTGTGAACTAATCTTGTCCATTCACCTACACTTCTGACCTGCCTATATATATTCGGTTATAAACCCTAGCCTATTTCTTATATTCATTTTTCTATACGTACAATTCAGCCATCTCTCCTCCTCAATGGCAGATAAACAAATTCTCACTTCAAATCCAATTGCAATTCAAAATCAAATCAAAATTTCAAACTCTTCAAAAAAATTCAAAAAAATATGTAAATCGAAGATGTCATCGATATGAACCAGCATCTGCTGTTAGTTTTCCGTAATTGTGCTTCAATCATCGGCAAATCGCGGTCAAACTATGAAATCGCGGAACCCTAAGGCCAAATTGGGGGTTTTCGATTTCGATACGAATCGACGAAATTGATATAGGAGTTTTGTAGTGCTTGGCTCCAGGATGTCGAGACTGGTGGTCGTTTAGCGTAGCTTGGCCGAAGGTGACTGGAATTTACTATTTAGGGTTGCAAAACCTAAATGGAGGTGGCGACAGCACTGCGACCTGGGGACAGTGAGGCACTCGTGGGGCGGTGGTTGGGTCAGGTGGGGCTCGTAGCGGAGGTGAGGATGCCAGCGGCGACGCGAGGAGGCAGTGAGGCGCGGTCAAAGGCGTGGCGATTGATCGTGTGTTCGTGACTTCTCAGCTTCATACGCGAGTGACTGTGGGCGGTTCTTTTTCTTTTCTTTATTTTTTATTTTATTATTTTCTAATTTGAATCGTTAATCTTCTAATGACAATAACTTTTGCTTACGAGCTCCGTTTCACGCGCGGTTTTCTCTGCTAGGTTCATATTGGAATTTCGGACAATATGGCGCTTGTTTGGACGGATTCGAAAACATTTCAATTTTTGGGTTTAAATTGGATTTAAATTCAATTTAAATTCAAAAGGTGAGTGTTTTAACCCACTCACAACTTATAAAATTTCTTATGTGTGTTAAATTAATTTTTGATGTGATTAGAAATTTATTTCTGACTGTTTAGCATATTTTTAATCATCATCTCGGTTAAATTGAATTTATTGAATTAAATTGTTGTTTAATTTATTATTGCATATAAACTGCCAGTAAATACCTGTTATTATTATATGTTCTATATTAATGTTATTGATGTAATTGGATGATGATTGTGATAAATGGTTGATGATTGATATTGGATGAATGGATGTTGTATTTTATATTGTTATAAACTGCAAGTTGTTATGGATTTTATTTCATTCGGGATTACGGTTTGAAATGATATATAATCGTATTTATATTTTAATTTACGGATTGAAATGATAAATATCCGTATCACTTAACCATAGGATAGAAAATTTTATACAGACACTGTGGTCTATATATAAAAATATTTTGAAATGATTTCTGTGGTTTTGTAAAGAAATATATGGTTTTATTAGACATTGATTTGGATATTTTATAAATGTTATTTTATATATAGTTAAATTCTTGGTTTTAGGCTATGTATAAAATTGGTTTAAAGTATAAAATAAGTTTAATAATAAAGTTTGATTTTATTAAGATATAATGTGGTCAAGTATTTATTAAAATTATATTTCTAGAGTTTATAATGACTTAAATAAGAATAAGGTTGGAAGATAAATATGAAATTGATTTGAAACTTAATAAAATTGAGATTTTTAAGGTATGATTTTTATAGCTGGATTTTGGTTTATGATGAATTAAATGAATATTCCAAGTATAAATAAATTGAAGGAAATATTTAGCTATTTGTTATTTGAGTTTTATTTAAAATGATAATGGATTTATTATGCAAATATTTCAAAACTAAATAATAGAAAATGGAATTGTTGAATCGTAATTACCAACCTTAGTTTTGAAATTGTTTAATACTTAAAGTTTGAAATATATTGAAATTAAAATGGTTTACTGAAAACTGAAAGTGAGTTGAAAGTTATGAATTGAGATTTAATTTAAAGTGAATAAAATTGTGAAGCCAAGGAAATTATTTTACCTTATAAAGTAATTTTAAATCAAATTATTATATTTTATATACTGTTTGAATATCCAAACCATTTAAGTTTTGGAAGTTTTGGTTTAGAAGCTATGAAATTCGAAGTATTATGTTTTGAAAGGTTATATTTCAAGCGTTTGGTTTCGAAATATTATAATTTTAAAGTGCTATGATTTTTGGTAAAAGGATATATTTAAAATAAAAATGATATTATATTGATTTGGGTTTTTATAAAAACGGTATCATATTGATTTGGTTTTTAAACGGAAATGATATCGTATTTATATGGTTTTGAAATGGATAGTGTATTCTGGTTTTGAAGTATAATTATTTTGAAATGACCGCGTTGTTAAAATAACGTTTGGTTGTTAAAGAGACCAGGATTGGAAGTTGTCATACTCTCTGCCAACTCCGAAAACCACTTTAACAACCGTGTACTTGGTGGAGATTCCAGAATGTAGTAGGATGGTGGCGGCGTTTCCTTTGAGGTATATACGTGGACCCGACTCCCGTGAGTTGGCATAAGGTGGCTAAAACAGGATCGATCGACGGGCTAAGAAGATAGCACCTTTTATCGGACACACTCCTTCGATATCATTCTATTACTTTGTGATTGATTTGGGCCCTTTTTATTTCGTGGGTGTGGCTCGAGGTGGGCGGTAGTAGCTGCTACGCGTTACCATCGGTCTGGAAGCGTAATTAGTATATCTACCCTGGTATTGCCTAGTTGTGTCGTGTCACCTACCCTAGCGCGCTTTGTACGTGTTTGGTTTTCTCCCATAATCTATGGAGTATTTAGGGTAGTCTCTCGATCTGGAGATGTGCTGATACTGGATGGACTACTGGGACTATTACATGGTAAGGGCTATATGGATAGCCCCTTAACGCTATTTAAAAGTAAGTGTATTTTACTATTAGACACTATTATAATAGCGAAATATTACTACATAGTAAATAGTTTAACGGATCCTTAAGAGATGTGAATCCCAAGCATCTCTTAAGTTACTGCACTCACGTTAGACACTGCGAAATATTCGTACACCGTGCGCTTGCGGTTATTTTTATTTCAAAATTCGTTCGACGGTTTTCTAAATCGATAGAATTTCCGTCGACGAACAAGTTTTTGGCGCCGTTGCCGGGGAATTGTTTTGATTTTGATTTTCTATTCTTTGAGTTATTATTTTTTGTTTAATTTTAGTGTGTGTTTGTTTTGTATGTGAGTTTGCAATTAAAAAAAAGAAATTGTGTGTTTTTGTGTGATTTTTGATCGCATTTTAATTGTTTCTTGTTTTCTAGTTGCATTTGTACATACATTTGTAAAAAAAAAGAGCATACAGAAGAAGAAAATTCACTTCACGTTTTCACAGTTTTCATTTTTCAGTTTTCATTTCCCTTCCTTGCAACTTCTTCCACCACACAAAACTGCCTGCAACCAATACTGTCTACTCTCTGGTTCCACCATACTTCTGTTACATTGAAGTGCACATTCTGTTGCACTGTTCCTTTTCTCAACCATTCCTCATCAACAGTGCAACTACAACTTTCTACTTCATACATCCTCTGTTGCCTAAACCAAGCACAGACAACTGGCCACTCCCCCAACAAAAACTTCTAACTTCTCACCAACCATCCTTTTCTGTGCATTTTTCACTGCCTCCCTGCTCCTCCATCCGCAACACTGCTTCACCACTCGGTACAAAAAATTTCTCAAACCTCCTCAAAACAGTGCAAACCAACCTCTACAAACCATACTTCATTTCTGATCACAATCACCATTCTTCCTCCCACTATCAAACCATAACTCCAAGCTATCAATTGCTACATCACACAAACATACCTTCCTACCATTCCATGTGCATCACTATAAACTGACATCTCAGGCATCATAATAAACCCCACCACAGCTCAACACAATCCACAACTTTCTGCCCGTTTTCTCAACAGTTCCACCACACTCTACATCCATTTCAAATCCACCATCAAAAAAAAAACTTTTGCACCGCATTCATTCGGCCTGTACCATATAACAGCCCATATCTTCAGCCTCCACAACACACCACCAGGCAGCAAACTTCCCCACTCCACTGATTATCCAAAACTTCTCCCTCTACACTTACTATCAGACAAGCACATACCTCAGCAACAACCTATCTCTCTACATATCACCTACTCCTTGCTTCTCAAATTTCACAACCACCACTGTGCAACTCACAGTTACAACCACTTCATCAATCACGAAACCACCAAACCAATACATACCACTTCAACATTTCATAGCACTGCAGTGCTCTACCATTTCCCTAACCATCATCACCCAACACATATAAACTTGTAACTGCATTGCCACTTCACTTCATCCCTAGAACCCCATCACTTCTCAACAAACTGCTAAACTTTACAGCACTGTTCCTCAACATAAACACTACCCACTGTCAATCAACTACAACTCCCCTTGCCACTGAAAACTGCCACCCTATCTCACAACATCCAAACTGTTAATTGCAACGCCATTCAAAACCAGAGACCATACCTACAGAACGAACCAACTGACTCACTTTGGTACAACATCCTCGCCAATCGAATCCAAGCGCAGCAGTAAACCATCGCCGCTTTGCCAATTCGACTCACTTCGACACCCCTTCGCGAACTCCAAGACCTTCAAATCGAACTGCCACCTCAACCAATCCATCCGACATCGAATTTTACCTCAGAACCACGTACCTTCAACCCGCGACTCCAATTCAATCACCCAAATCCCCAATCGCGAGCGACGACCTTCCAGTTCAACACATCCACCCACCGCCAGACCCAGAATCACCTCACCAATCACCAGAAATACCATCACCTTCCTCAATCAGCAATCGTGACTTCGCTCATCTTTATATCGCAACGCTTCGATTTTGCAACCCCCGCCACCACAAATTCATCCAACTGCATCCTATTTGTATCGAGTGTGACAATTACTGATGTTTTTGACTTCCGATTTGATTTCCAAAAGTTGAAACTCAATTTTCATTTCGGGATTTTTGAGATGAAGATTTATAACGGGGTATAGGAGAGTTGAGTAATTTTGTCTTTGGGATGTTTTCATTTTTCTTTTTTGAGTCTAGAACGAGGAAACTGTGCTTTGGGTAATTGGGTTAGCCTGAGGTTTGGGTTGGGCTGTGTTTCGTATTATTTTTATCTTTATTTTATTTTGTTTTTGTTTTCCTCTTTGTTTTAAATTGTTTAAGTTGTTTTAGTGTTCCTTTCTTTACAAAAAAAAATGTTTAACTTTTTGTTTATTGAACATGTTTTCTGCAAAGTGAGTTTTCCTTTCGTTTGTTTTAAGTGGCTTCATTGATTTAAAGAAATAAAATAAAAAATATCTGTGTATATATCTTTGTTTTATCTTTCAGGTTGCAAAAACAGAAGGAGAAAGAATGCCTGCTAAGCTTATCCAAAAAAATAACTGCTCGCTTGCTTATAAAATTTTTTGCTGCTTTATTGTTTTTATTTGTCGTGGATTGTTGGTTGCTTACATTTGCATTTTCTAAAAAAAAAATCAAACAAAAAATCATTCGTGGTTGCATTGTTAATACACGTTGAGTTACAGCTTCGCATTTCATCCTAGATTTTGATTAATAATAGCGGTTAGAAATTGATAACACTTAATTGTATATTGACAGATTGTCTTCTTTGAACAATTTATTTTCTTGGTGTCTAGGCTACGGCAGAGTAACAACCATTTATAAATATTACGGTGATTCGTAAATATTATAGTAGTTGTTCCTCTGAAGGTACTTAAACCTTCGGCTGCATTGCTACGGTGATTGGTGGTGCACCGATAAATCCTGTCCGTTACCTGGCTGAGAACTATCTTGTTGATTTAAGACAATTTGTGAATATACAATTTAACTTAGGATAAATCATTTGTAATTAACCCCTGCATTCATTTAGTTGCATTAGTTCATGCATATTAAAAAAACAAAAAAAAATTCAAAAATCCAAATCAAAAAAAATTATAAAAATTATTTTTATTTTTCTTTGAAATTTTAAATCCTTTTCTTTGAAATTTCAAAAAATCCAAAAAATTTAGAAAAACAAAAATCCAAAAAAATATATAAAACTTTTTCTTAAAAAAAACCAAAAAAAAATTGAAAATCCAAAAACAAAACAAAAATCAATTTTCCATTTTAAAAAATAATTCTACTTGTAAATATTTTCTTTACAAAAAAACCAAAAAAAAGAAATCTTGAAAATGTCCGAGTTTCCTTTTTCTTACTCACTTGAATTTAACTGTGAAAATCAATATAATCCATATGAGTTCACTCCAAATTCGTATGGATATTTTAACAACAACTTTTGTGTAAATAATTCAAATTTCGAACAACAAAATTTTCAAAATGATGACCAACCTTCGACTCTTGAAAATAGCATTGAAATGATTTCATCTTTACTCGAACTTTCTACACGAAAAAATCAAGAGATAAATGATTTATGTAATTCTTATTTGTGTAATAACTCGAGTCAAGGATTTCAAAATTTGAATTCAATTCAAAATTCAAATGATTACGATTATAACCCATGCCAATTTAATTTCGAACTCCAAAATGAATTTCAAACTCAACATGAAAATGGGAACAACTTTTCAAACGAACTTGACAATGGGAATAGTTTCAATAACGATACGATTGAAAACTTTGGTTATCAACAAATTCAAAATGAAAATTTTCAAATTAATAATCATGAATTTGATTTTGTTGACCAAATGGAAAAAGATAACGGGGATTTATTACTTGAAAGATACAAAACTTTTCGTGAAAATCATAGCCAAATCTCAAATTGCGAAGAATCAAATAATAATCTACCGTTTATCGAAACTGACAATTCTTGTTCTCAACAAGTTCAAATCACAAAAATTCAAGTTAATAATTACAAATTTGACTTTGTTGAGCAAATGAATGAAATTTACAATGAACACACGAATTTGTTGATTAAAACATTGGAAAATTTTCGTGAGAAACAACATCAACTTTCAATGAGTGACGAGTCAAACAATAATCCATCTTTTACCCAAATCGATGATTTTCAAACAACAACTTTTGAAATTGAAAATGATGATCTTAACGAAGTTGTTGAAAAGACGGTAGTTGAGTTGGATTTCAATTCTTTTGAGGGTGAGAAACTCGATTTAAATTTCGATCGTCCTTTTTCTGAAAATTTGAATACAACAACTTTGGATTTTGAAATGGATATATGCGATGAAGTTGTTGATAATCCAATGAAGGAAGATGACTTTAACAAATACGAGTTTTATGGACTTTTCGAAAATGAGTCATTAAATTCTGATGGGGAAGATTTCGATCACCATTTTGACTTTGAAATCGATAATTTTGAAGAAGTTTTCAATGATAAGTTTAAACTTCAACTTGGAGGAAATAAAATTGAATTTCAATCAATTGTTTTATCAACCTCAAAAATCATCGAAAACAGAACAACCCATTCAAATTTCAACAAAACGACATTCGTTTTTCCAAATCAACATTCAACTTCGAAATCTTTTATGGTTTGGTTTTCTGCGCTTGAGCTGTGTCTCACATACTTGACGAGACAAATGAATTGGGCTTTGGAAGACCGTTTCATTTACTTTTTGACGATATACTTTCTGATCTTGTGTAAATACATTTCATTTTCATGTAAATAATAATAAACGTTACTTTCACTTGGGTTGACTGTGGGGACACAGTCAAAATCAAGTGTGGGGGGGGGGGACTCATCTTCAATTTTTTTATTTTTCATGGTTTATTTTTGCTTTATAATTTCAAAAAAAAATCACAAAAACAAATTTTCTTTTGATTTATTTTTTAAAGAAACACTAAGATAAATATATAGTTTTGGTTTATTAAATTGAAATTTTTGAAAATTTATTTGTCTTAACAAAAATAAAAATGAAGTTTGATTACAAATAATAATGGTTTAACTAGTATATAGGAAGATTCATACGTGTTAATTATGAAGTACATCCTAATTGAAAATCTTTGTTTTAAAAAGTGGTTGATTTAAAGTAAAGAATATAACATTTTTTTGCCTTCTAAGTTAAATGGTGCTAAGATGATTTTGCAGAACACACTCTCTCTCTCTCTCTTTTAAAAAAAATATATAAAAATAAAAAATAATAACATCCAAGTATTCACTCTCATTTAAAGTCCTCACGGTTATGCATGGGTGAATTACTTGGAAACTTTGATTATGTGCTTTCATACTCATTTAAAAGTCCTCACGGTTATGCATGTATGGAACACATGTAAAAAAAAAGAAGACTTAATAAAAACCACCTACGGTCGATAGGTGTATGCACGAAAGTGTGTGCACTCGCCATGCTCTGTACTCCCCTCACATAAGCCCGAAAGGCAATGCATGAGTGGTATATCTGGTTTCAGTTTACCTGAGCTAGGTGTGTAATTTTTCTTGCAAATAATGAGAGAGCAAGCAATTGAAATCCTAGCACTATTTTTACTTATTTTATTTGAAATGTTATTAAAAAGAAATGAAATACCACTATGATAAACTTTGATAGTCAACTACGGATCCATTTCATAGATACACTTTGTTATCAACTGAAACAACGAGTTAAACTATTGTCTATTTGTTATGATAACTTGATTTTGTTGGAAATTTTGACGAGTAAATGACATAAATTTTCAAGATAATAACCAAAACCTATATTTAACTTATAAGCGTTGATTTAAAAGTAAATCCTTTATTTGTAAATATTTTCAGAAACTTGCATTCATCTCTTTGTAAATAAATCTTGCATTTTGTAAATATTTTCGTCCTGCATTTGGATTTTGTGGGTAGTATCCGCTGAAAACCCTCACGAGACAACACTCGTCCTACTGGGGACACCCAGAGGTTTAACGGCTTGTTGCATACGCTCAATGCAATCGTGCTTCCTACGAAAACAGATTTATCTTAGTTTCCCTTTATTCGAGGACGAATAAAAAGATAAGTGTGGGGGTATTTGATGTGCACGTAAATGTGCATATTTTTACCACCATATTTATCCTTTTTTAAATTAAATAAATGATCATATTGGGTATTTTAACCTGTTTAAACCAAAATTCATATTATTTGAAATTGTCACATATTCATCTTCATTAAGGGGCAAAATGGTCATTTATGTGCATAAATTAATTTGAGAAAATTTAATTGGAAATTTTATATTATTTTATAGGAAATTACACTCAATTACAAGTGGTTTCATGAAGGAATATGCATGTACAAAGAAGATACAAAAGAATGAAGATGGAAATAATTCAAAGTGAAGAACATGGAGGACCCCACCTACCCACTACCTTAATGTACAAATTAAAGGCTAATGCACATGCTAAAAGACATTTAAAGCTTCATGTACATTTAAGTGGGGGATTATTAAAGCTAATGATAACTTGGCCACCACACTTTCTCCAAGGGCATTTTGGGTACTCCCCAAAAATATGCATTAGGGTTTCTAACTTGTATAAATACCCCTTATGTTTCATGTAACCCTCTTCATCTCTTCTCTTAGTCTCTCTTTGGCCTCCTTCTCTTTAGTTTAGTTTATATCAAATAAAAGAAATCTCTCTTTCTTTTTTCATGGCTACTTAGCCATTTTTATTTTATGTAATCTTTTTTTTTATGCAATTTAATACATGTTCTTTCCTTTTCATGTTCATTTACTTTCATGTTGTAGTGTAGATCTCTTCTCTTTTATGCAAGTAGAATAATTTTTCCTTTCATTTTGCTCTCTTTTTCCTCTTCTTTTTATTCAATGTTGCTTGCTACATTTGTTAATATGATGACAAATATGAGAGGCTAAACCCCTTCAATTTAGGGGGTAAGGAAGCTCTCTAATTATGTAGCTCCAACTATTTGTTAATTCATGCTCTCTTTTTGTGCTTAATGATGATCAATGAAGTGTTTTATTTGTTGTTTTTGTGTTGAATTTGATAGCCTATATTGTTGACACCAAATAGGCTATGCTTAAACAATCACTAACACAAATGCCTCTTCATGAATATATGATTATGGCATAAGAAAGTGATTTGAAATTAAAATTTGATGGTCTATGTTTCTAATCAATAGTTAATAGGCCGTACTTAAAATAGATTTCATTCTCATTTTCTTTGTCAAGTTTCATGAAAGTTAGTAAGTGTTTTAAGGGGTGTGTTATAGTTTGATGGCTTATGTTGGCTAATCAATAGCTCAAATATGTCATACTTATGATAAACACATCAATTAAAACACTAATGACCATAAAAGAGAGATCATGATTTCATGTGTTGAACTACATGATCTAGAGAGTGGATTTATTCTCTAAATTGTCATTTAACTCTCATATTTGCATTTCTTTTCTTTTTGTTAGTTAGTTCATTTTCTCATTTTCTATCTTAAATACACTCTCGACTTTGGTATAATTTGATTGAGTAGGAAATTTAAATCATCAATTCCCTGCGGATCGACCCGTATTCGTCACGTGCTACATTCGTACACCGTGCGCTTGCGGTTGTTTTTATTTCAAAATTCGTTCGAAGGTTTTCTAAACCGATAGAATTTCCATCGACGAACACGCTGTTCCACTCATATTTAATTCTGTTGATTTAACTTACATAAGATCTTTTAGTTCCGACTCGAGTGTTTTGTCTTTTCAATTCGCTCGGGTCAGTCTAATCATTACAAGATTCGAAGACCTTATTTCTGGAGGACGAAGATGAAGATTTTATTATTACTGTTAATTACTACATTGTTCTGCTGCACTATTTTATTATTCTCTGTTATGTGTAACTCTGATATGTATTGTATAAGTATAATCAAATGTTTTGTAAAACAGCTTCATGAACCCTTATTCCATTATTATATTTTATCATTCCACTGTGAGATTCTGTTTTTGTTCATTTATTTCTCTGCTTTTCTTATTCACCCCAATAACAATTCACCCTTTTGTATGGTTTGAGTCTGACATATGTGGTTTATCGTTGATTAAAACCGTACAAAAAGGCGGGATGCTGCATCTGGTATCAGAGCTTTGGTTTAGCGATAAACCTTAGCTTTGTGGGGTCTGACTCTTTATTAATAGGGTAATAGTACCCTATGATGAGTCGCTGAGAGTGTGTGTGTGTGTGTGTATATATATATATATATATATATATATATATATATATATATGAGAGAGCGTATTTGTTAGTGTTATAAAAAGTTTTATATTGTATTAATTTGTTCCGTTTTGTATTTATAAATTCTGGTCGGTGCATAGGACGCTATGACATCGATAGTGATTTCTAAACACTTAATAGGACAGACCGACACAATATTGTTTTGAATATAGGCGAATGAAATAATTTTGCCTATTATACTTTCTATATATAAAATATATTTTTATAGAGGTTATATTGGTTGTTAGGTAATGAAATTTATAAATAATAGTTGAAATGAGATTGAAAATAAGATAAATGGAAATGGGAATTTAGAATCTAAGTCTTGGGGTTTTTGAAAATTTCTTTTGAATGATTTTGGAATATAATAATATTATTATTTAGAAGTATTTTCTGATACAATTATTTCAATATGATTTGAAAGAATTATATTTAAAGAAAAATTTGGAAAGAAATAAGTTCTGTACTCCCCTCTATGTCGCTGGAAAATAATTTCGGTAATGAGTGCACACATCATCGACGTTCATTTTCGAGTTTCGAAGTGGGAACGCCATTGTAGCAGTTTTACTGCAGATTTATTTTGTTAAACAAATATAAATTTTCAATTTTTTTAAATATAATTGGATATATAAATTGTAAGTATATACATTTATCTATTATTTTAAAATAATTTGAAATTAAACCCGGTATTTAGTTCTTAAGTTCTGTTAATTAACAGTTTCAATTATTGTAATGAAATGGAATGTAAATATTTAATAATTGGAACCTTTAATTAAAATAGGTGATAAAATGCTAGGTTGAAAATGAAATTACAAGAAAATTTGAAATGTGTAACCTCTAAGACAAAAGATATGATTATTGAACATTTAATTTATTTAAAAGAAATGGGATAAACTGGTATAATCTTCAATTGCATTCTTTAACATATATATAACTTGCTAACTATAAAAAGTTAAAATGTTAAAAGAAAAGGTAATGATAAATTTTACAAGTAAAACTTGAAGTAATGAAAGTATTCAATGAAATTCTTTACTAAATAAGAATTTGATGTGTAGATGAAAGGCTACTAATTGAATATAATAGAGAGGTAAGTATTATAAATAAATGAAATGAACACTGAATGAATGAATGGAAATATGAAAATTTACAAGAAATAAATGTAAATTAAAAAGATAAATCATTAAATGAATGAAAATGAAAGCAAACAACAAATGTTATGAAAAGAAATTGACTAAAATGAACTTGGTCTATTGTTTGAAATTGTTGGTTGTTTGGTTTATGGTTGCTTGGGCAAGGATATTTTAAAATTGTTTGGATGTATGAATAATCTATTTAGTTTCATCTAAGACTGTTGAGTAAATGGTGCACTTAATAGTTTATTTTCCATTCTGTACAATTTAAAGTTTTGAACCCGAATAACTATTTGTTTTGTTTGATATGAATGTATGATTGATTTGTGTTGATTTTTTTTATGATGATTGTATGCTGGTTGCAAGTGATTGTTGTTGATATTGATTTGCTGTTGGTGGTTGAAACAACTTTAATATTTCATTTTATATAATTATTAACTCTTTTGGATTATATAAGTGAAATGTGGGTTATGGAAGCAATTGCTACTGCTTTTGGTTTCATAATTAAGCGTTTGTTTGCCCGACAAATAGGTACGTTCTCGGATTACGGTTTTATAGCGCTATTATATCATTTTTCCCGTGTTGGGATATATTATTTTGGAAAATTTGTGTTGTATATTGTTATATTTGATATTATATTTTCTCCCAAGCTTCTCCGTACAAAGGAGGCTCTACCGAAATTTTCCGTAAATTTTAAACTTAGAAAAATCTTGAAAAATGTTTCTTCAAACTTTGTTAATTTAAATATAAAAAGATTTAATGGTTATAAATTGGTATATTCTATTTAAATTAATTAATTTTGTAAATTTAATTGTTTATAAATTTAATATTTCAAGTAATATATATTAATTTCTTAATTCTTCTTTTCCCTTCTTTTTCCTTTTCGAGGATGAAAAGTTTTGAGTGTGGGAGAGTGTAACGACCCATAATTTCCGATAATTAAATTTGTTAATTTAATAAGTTTTGGTAATTTAATAGTGAAGAAATAAAAATCTTTAATTTAATAATGAAATGAATGCTAAAATGAAATGCAACCATGGGAATTAAAGCCAAGCATTAACAATTGAAATGAAATTACGATTAATTGAAGTAATGTAAATTATTATGCTAAGCTATAAATTGAATATAAGAAAACAAACGTAAATATTGAATTAATTAATGAGTTAATAATAATAAATAGTAACTGAATAAAATCAATGTCCTCTAAGTAATTATAACATTGTTTGGAAATGATAACTTATAAAAGTATGATTAAGAGTTAGTGGCAACAATTATTACAAGTTACCGATATATTTAATCCATTAAACTGAATTGGAGTCAATTGCAATAAATCTAAATAAATTATTAAGTTAATGTTAATTAAGATAATATTTGAAAATAATGTTAATCATAATAGGACAATTTATTGAATTAAAAGAATGGAAATGAAGACTTATCAATTTAATGGGATTTGAACTATAATAATTGGATTTAATTGCAAATAAATGAAATTAAATATCTAAATATTACGTTAATTGAAATTAAGATGGAATGTGAGAATATTAATGCAATAGATTATGAATCCAATGTTAATTTCATCCGTTTGATAATAATGAATTGAATAATAGAATGAAAAGTAAATTAAATAGAATTATTGGAAATTAAATTTATAATGTCTAATTTAATGAAAGTGAGGTTAACTCTAAAATTGATAAATTAATCAACTCTAAATTGACATCTAAATTTGTTTAAATTAGTGTAAATGATTTAGAAATTTTGAAATGATAAAAATTGTCAATTATAGAATTGAAATTGAAAATTTGATTTAATTAGTTAATTATTAATTTATTTAATTAATGTAAAAATAGCTATTTTGGCCACTGACTCGGATTTCGACGAAACTAGTTTCATCGGATCTGTAATGGTAAATTATTATAGGATTTCTACTTTCGTAGCAATCGGACTTGTTGTTTGATCGTACGGATTCGAAACTTATTATAGGATTTCTACTTTCGTAGCAATCGGACTTGTTGTTTGATCATACGGGATCGAAACGCCAAGGAATCAATGAAATTGAAATCAATTGAAATCAATTTGAAATAACCTGATTTTAGCATAACTTCTTCATACGATGAAATTTGGACATTAAACCTGTTCCATTGCATTTAAAATATTTAAAAACATCTATTTTGATATATGGGTTGACCCAATTTCGTTTCGGAGTCAGAACGGGCTTTTCGGGCCATTTATCGTTCAGCGTGTGAACCAATCTTGTCCATTCATCTCCATTTCTGATCTGCCTATATATATCCGGTTATAAACCCTAGCCTATTTCTTATGTTCATTTTTCTGTATGTACAATTCAACTATCTCTCCTCCTCAATGGCATACAAACAAATTCTCACTTCAAAATCCAATTGCAATTCAAAATCAAACCAAAATTTCAAACTCTTCAAAAAAATTCAAAAAATATGTAAATCGTAGATGTCATCGATACGAATCAGCTTCTGCTGTTATTTTTCCATAATTGTGCTTCAATCATCGGTAAATCGCGGTCAAACTATGAAATCGTGGAACCCCAAGCCCAAATTGGGGGTTTTCGATTTCGATACCGATCGACGAAATTGATAGAGGGGTTTTGTAGTGCTTGGCTCCAAGATGTCGGGGCTGGTGGTCATTTGGCATAGCTTGGCCGGAGGTGATCGGAATTTACTATTTAGGGTTGTAAAACCAAAATGGAGATGACGGCGGCACCGCGACCTGGGGATAGTGTGGCACTCGTGGGGCAGCAGTTGGGTCGGGTGGGGCTCGTAGCGGAGGTGCCGACGCCAATGGCGGCGCGAGGAGGCGGTGAGGCACGGTCAAAGGCGTGGTGGTTGACCGTGTATTCATGACTTCTCAGGTTCATGTGCGACTGAGTGTGAGCGGTTCTTTTTCTTTTCTTTATTTTTTATTTTATTACTTTGTAATTTGAATCGTTAATATTCTAATGACAATAACTTTTGCTTACGAGCTCCGTTTCACACGCGATTTTCTCTGCTTGGTTTATATTGGAATTCCGGACATTTTGGCGTAGGTTTGGACGGATTTTGAGACTGTTCAATTTTTGGGTTTAAATTGGATTTAAATTCAATTTAAATTTAAAAGGTGAGTGTTTAAACCCACTCACAACTTCTAAAATTTCTTACGTGTGTTAAATTAATTTTTAATGTGATTAAAAATTTATTTATGACTATTTGGCATATTTTTAATCATCATCTCAGTTAAATTGAATTTATTGAATTAAATTGTTATTTAATTTATTATTGCATATAAACTGCCAGTAAATACCTGTAATTTATTATTTGTTCTATATTGATGTTATCGATTTAATTGGATGATGATTGTGATAAATGGTTGATGATTGATAGTGAATGAATGGATGTTATATTTTATATTGTTATAAACTACAAGTTGTTATGTATTTTGTTTCATTCGGGGTTGCGGTTTGAAATGATATATAACCGTATTTATATTTTAATTTACGCATTCAAATGATAAATATCTGTATCACTTAACCATAAGATAGAAAATTTTATATAGACACCGTGGTCTATATATAAAAATATTTTGAAATGATTTCTATGCTTTTGTAAAGAAATATATGGTTTTATGAGATATTGATTTGGATTTTTATAAATGTTATTTTATATATAGTTAAATTCTCAGTTTTAGACTATGTATAAAATTGGTTTAAAGTATAAAATACGTTTAATAATGACTTAAATGGGAATAATGTTGGAAGTTATATTTAAATAAGTTTTGGACTATGTGGTCAAGTATTTATTTAAATTATATTTCTGGAGTTTATAATGACTTAAATGAGAATAATGTTGGAAGTTAAATATGAAATTGATTTGAAACTTAATAAAATTAAGATTTTAAGGTATGATTTTTATAACTGGATTTTGGTTTAAGATGAATTAAACGAATATTCCAAGTATAAATAAATTGAAGGAAATATTTAGCTATTTGTAATTTGAGTTTTATTTAAAATGATAATGGATTTAATATGCAAATATTTCAAAAGTAAATAATAGAAAATGGAATTGTTGAATCGTAATTACCAACCTTAGTTTTGAAATTGTTTAATACTTAAAGTTTGAATATATTGAAATTGAAATGGTTTATTGAAAACTGAAAGTGAGTTGAAAGTTATGAATTGAGATTTAATTTAAAGTGAATAAAATTGTGAAGCCAAGGAAATTATTTTACTTCATAAAGTAATTTTAAATTCAAACTATTTTATTTTATATATTGTTTGTGTCACGACCCAAATTTCAGCGTTCGAAAATCGACACCCGTACTTCACTTGAACTTGAATGCCGCAGATTCAACCGTTGAAATCTGACTCGTGCCGGAGCTTATAACACATTAAGTATAACAACACAGCGGAAGAGAAACAGTAATATATATCATTGATACATAATTGATGCAATATTAGATATAACTGAATATCATTACAAATCAGAGCCAAGAGAAATACAATAGCGGAAGACAACACCACAAGATGACCTAGACTTTACAACCATCGATAACGGAAAGATATCTCCAAAAGGTAATATCTTAAGAACTCAACAAAATAGATACTCCAACATATAGCGACCCATTTCTAAAGCTCCAAAGCTAGAAAGACTCCAAACCAGAAAACGAGAACTACCATCCATGCTGAAGTGAAGCAACTCGATCCAACTGCAATCACCAACATCCAGAGATTTGAATGCTATCGAATCTACACCTACTATTTGGTTATCTGAAAAACCCAACTCTAGACTGCCCGTGTGGAAAATTGTGGGCACCCAGAGTTTAGAAGGGGAACAATAAACTCCAGGTCAGTCATTGGACTGGTATGAGTAAACAAAAACAATTTATCTCTTTTAAAACAATCAACAAAAGAAGTAGAAGAAATTCGCTATGCATTTGGAAAATGAAACTGCCATAAGGCCTCCCGCCACACACATAATGAAAGCGCAAACTTGGAGGAGATTTCTCCTTATGACAGTCAAAAATGCTCGATACGCGAAAATCCTTTTGATATTATTATTAATGCATAGTGGAAAACACTTCGAAAGTATAATATTAATCTTAGCCAGCATACATACCATTATAGTATGCCTACTACAGCTACCATGTTAAATGGCAGGTTCTACAACTAAAACTGTACAGAGCTCGTATTGTTTTGCTTGGATTTCCAACAAATGGTCAGGTAAAGGAACTTCCCACACAAAATGGAACGCCTCTGGAGGGAAGTCCCCAAGAACCTAACCGGATCTCTGCCAACATAAGGCCGGGTTACCTCTGTAACTAGGTAACTACATACATGAGCATGCCATCCCCCGGTCGTTACCAACCTTTATCCGAGGCGCCTCTCGACCAACAACCACAAAGCAATAAGTTTGCAGCATCCACGAAGTTAAGTATCTAGGCTCCATACCATGATACCACTTATAATTCAGAAGAAAATGGACACACCCTCAGGGGGCGCTACCCCCAAATAACCTTGCTGCAACGATTCCTGTTTCGACCATTACCGAGTTGTGAGGCTCGACGAAGTCTCGTCCACAAAGCTACACTTTTCACAAAGTCATGCTTTGATCAACAAATGATCAGCGGCACTTCGTATGCCACATTACCAAATTGGGAATGTATCACTGGTAACCATCAACTACATAACCTCTGTGCTCATACGTCTCAGAGAAGGGTGTTAAGCTAAGAGAATAAATTCTCCACCACCAAACAGAAATGTATTTAATAGAAACCGGTTTTACATCTTAAAGTGTAATGTCAGACACACATCCATACAAGTCTGTTCTGGGTTCAAACAGAACTGAAGGCACTTCGAAAGAAGTCCTTGCAAATCCGAGTATCCACATTCCCGATCGGACTCCCCATCACATATGGAAATCTCTGTACCGAAGCAACTCAGTGTAGAGTCATTCGACAGGTTATCCTATCGTTCTCGAAGACACCCGGTCTTCACCACTGGTCTTCAAATGCTATCCATATCGTCGTATCACTATTCGGAATGGGTTATATGACACAAAGTCCTCTCCCGGCTAAACCAAAAAGTGAGCGCAATATTTCAAAACATATGGATAATGGGACTTCAGTTAAGTCACAACTTATTACCCAAAACTTTTCTTTCAAATGGTTTAAACAAATTACCATTTTCAATCTTTTAAACAAAAAGATTCACTTCACAAAGTTCACCAATCTTTCACAAAGATTCATTTACAATATTTAAAAAAAAGATCTATCTTTGAGATCCTCTTTTGTTTGAAAACAAAGTTCACAAATGTTCCACAAAGATAACTTTCGAAACAATTTCATTTCAAATCATTTGTACGAAAGATATACCTTTAAGATCCTCTTCGATTTCAAAACAAGGTTCAACAATTTTTCACAAAGATTAATTCATAGTTTTCAAACTATTTCAATTCCATTTCAAACTTGAAATATTTCAACACAAATTAGAAATCCTTTCTTAATATGAAAGCTATTTATTATTTAGAAACAAGTAGTTTTCGTTTCGGAATAAACCCGATTACATTTGCACGAGTTAAAGCCCTTCAAGTATAAAACTTGGGTTAAATTCAAATTTCCAAAACAATGCTTTTAAAATGGTTTAAAAACACATTTCTTAATTATGTAACCTTTCTAAACCATAATTTCCAAACATAGAATTCAATCTCAAATTTTGAATTCAAATTCAAATCAAATAAATTTTGAAAAAAAATATACCTTTTAAAATTTCAACCTTTGAAATTACTTGAAAGCTTATTCCATACATATAATTTTAGGAACTTGTTTAAAAATTTGTTATTAACAAATTATTTAAAACATTTTATCATTATCTAAATCAAGCTTTTAAATAATCTTAAAAATCAACTTGATAACTTTAAGTTAAACAACATTTATTATATAGAGAAAATAGTTTTAAAACTTAAAGGAAAACTTGACTTATATATATATACATATACATATACATATATATATATATATATATATATATTAAACTAGTGGAACAAATACCCAAGAAAACTCAAGTGAAACCCGAGCTAAATCTGGGAATCCTCGTGCAATTCCTAAGTCATCTTTTCCCCTTTTTTCTTTTACTTTGTTAAATTTTCAGTAGTTTAACCCACAACAACGCCCCTGAAAAATACACGAGCCAAAATTGATTATGCTCGATACCATTCCCGAGTCGCCTGCACGTGCACGATCGACGCGATCACCTTCGGCCAAGTCTTCGATCGCCACCAAGTCACTGTTGATCAACCCAAACCTCCAGACTACCCACACCTTCGAGATGAGCATGAAATCAAATTTTGAGCTATCGAAACAGCAGGACCCCAAAACTCGATCAATGAATTGACCTCGTCGACGTCAACTCCATTCACCAAAAACCACCTCGTTCCACCCAAAGTTACGTCACTACATTCCGCAATGATCTTCCTTACTCCGGTCAAGATCGATATACCACCGATAGCGAATTCGACTCAATTTTGACACTGACAAAAATGGGTTGCTAAACCCTATTTCGCCATTGCATCACCTCCACGGTATACTAAAAATTCAGCGAGCATTTTTCCTGCAACCATCAACATCTGAACTTACTCCAGCAATGACCTCGACATTCAATTCGTCGGCGATCACCGGCAATTGGCAGAAAACCCAAACCCATACAATTCATGATTTCCCACAATTTAGCAAATTAAAAATCTTGATTTTGTTCTTAAAATTCATAGTTTTTGAAATTGAGTTAAGTAATATAAGTGAATTTTGAAACCATGATATTCGAAATTGACCTGGATTTAAGTTTCTATGTATATTTTTAATTTTCCAGATAGATTAAAAATAATTTTTCTCAAAAATATTTCTAAGACCAATGTCTTGATCATACAAACAAATTTCATCTAGATCTTAAAGCCTAAAAATGACTAGAGAAGAAGTATTGAGTTTTTTTAACAGGTTAAACCTGAAATTAAGAACAGAAGTGATTTTGTCTTTATATCAGACATGCAGAAACATATTTTGTATACATATAAACAAATTTTCACATACTCAGATATTTTCACAGATTTACTTCACAACATCAAGCATATATTGGGTTTAAGGATGTTTACTCACCTTGATGGGAAACAGAGAAGAATAGAGAAAGATTTTTAGGCCAGGAATTTGCATGCTTGATTTGTTTTAATGATCTGAAACTTTGTTGAAATGATCTGGTCTCTGAATTTCTTTAATCTCAGGTTTGAGTTGAAACCTCGGAATCAAATTCCAGATTGAAGAATCTGAGCTTGAAAATGTTGAATTTGATTCCCTCTCTTTGCTATTGTTTTTGATTTCCAAGTTCAATTCTTTAAACCTTTCTTGGAGTTTGAACTGAATTTTAGTTTCAGTTTTAAAATGCATAAGGTTGTTGCTTGATTTTAATCTTTCGTTTTATTTCTGGACTTTCAGGTTTTAGATGATCTACTGATTTTGTGATAAATTTTCTCAGGTTTGATTTCTATTACTAATGAATGAAAGGAATATGAAGATGAAGGAAAATTTTTTAGCTTTGATTTGAAAATGAATAACCAGGCTTTCTCTTTAGAAACATTTTATTAAATTTGAATTTTTTAGAGAAAATTAAATTGCCACTTGTTCATTTGCATGATTTCTCAAATTACAAATGTTTACACTTGTTAATATCCTATAATCTCTACCTTAAAAATGTTCATATATAAGAAATTTGTGTTTAAACCTTGTCTTGAATTTATTTACAAATTATATTTTAAGACCTTACTTTATTCCAATTTATGAAACATATTTTATTTAATTCATACAATTTATTATAAACCCTTTATACTAATATAACTTATGTAATATATTTTAAACACTACAAAATAATATTTTAATATAACTTTATACCATATTTCCTTTTTATTCTTGTCTTTATATTTATACATTTTATATATTTACAATTTTATAAAAAAATGAGTTTGAAATCTAATTATACTAAATAAACAAACACACCTATAGATTATATCTAAGTCTTTAAAATAAAAATTTAACTTTAAACAATTTTTTTTTAAATTATTTATATCAAATTAAATTTTAACTTTCAAATATCTTTTAAAAATTTACTATATTGAATTCTAATAAAATTTTCAAAATATATATTACATATGTATATTATAAATTAGAAAACAAATTTTTAGAAATTTTGAAATAGAGCTTTTCAAAATCAAAGATTATGTATAAGAGATTTACTTTGAATTACAAACCAAAATTCTTTAGATATTCAACTTATATACATATGAATAAACAAACAAATGTTTTATTTAGTCCACAATTTAATCCAAAAATTTATTTTAATTATCAATTTAAATTTAACTCAAAAATTAGGATCGTTACAGTTTGAATATCCAAACCATTTAAGTTTTGGAAGTTATGGTTTAGAAGCTATGAAATTCGAAGTATTATGTTTTGAAAGGTTATATTTCAAGAGTTTGGTTTTGAAATATTATAATTTTTAAAGTGCTATGATTTTTGGAAAAAGGGTATATTTGAAATAAAAATGATATTATATTGATTTGGGTTTTTATAAAAACGATATCATATTGATTTGGTTTTTAAATGGAAATGATATCTTATTTATATTGTTTTGAAATGGATAGTATATTCTGGTTTTGAAGTATAATTATTTTGAAATGACCGCGGTGTTATAATAACGTTCGGTTGTTAAAGAGGCCGAGATCGGAAGTTGTCATACTCTCTACCAACTCCGAAAACCACTTTAACAACCGTGTACGCGGTGAAGATTCCAGAATGAAGTAGGATGGTGGTAGCATTTCCTTTGAGGCATATACGTGGACCCGACTCCTGTGAGTTAACATAAGGTGGCTAAAATAGGAGCAATCGACGGGCTAAGAAGGTAGCACCTTTTATCAGACATACTCCTTCGATACCATTCTATTACTTTGTGATTGATTCGGGCCCATTTGATTTTGGGGTTGTGCCTCGAGGTGGGCGGTAGTAGCTACTATGCATTACCACCGATCCGGAAGCATAATTGGTATATCTACCCTGGCATTGCCTAGTTGTGTCGTGTCACCTACCCTAGCGCACTTTGTACGAGTTTGGTTTTCTCCCGTAGCCCGTGGAGTATTTAGGGTAGTCTCCCGATCTGGAGATGCACTGATACTGGATGGACTACTGGGACTATTACATGGTAAGGGCTATATGGTTAACCCCTTAACGCTATTTAAAAGTAAGTTTATTTTACTATTAGATACTATAATAATAGCGAAATATTACTACATAGTAAATAGTTTAACGGATCCTTAGGAGATGTGAATCCCGAGCATCTCTTAAGTTACTGCACGCACATTAGACACTGGATAGGAGATGTCAAATCCCGGAGACATCTTTGACGTCGTTCCACTCATATTTATTTCTATTGATTTAACTGACATAAGATCTTTTAGTTCTAACTCGGATGTTTTGTCTTTTCAATTCGCTCGAGTCAGTCTGAGCATTACAGGATTCAAAGACCTTATTTCTGGAGGGCGAAGACGAAGATTTTATTATTACTATTAATTACTACATTGTTCCGCTGCACTATTTTATTATTCTCTGGTATGTGTAACTCTGATATGTATTGTATAAGTATAATCAAATGTTTTGTAAAAATAGCTTCATGAACTGTTATTTGATTATTATATTTTGTTATTCCACTGTGAGATTCTGTTTTTGTTCACCTCTTTCTCTGCTTTTCTTATTCATCCCAATAACAATTCGCCCTTTTGTATGGTTTGAGTCTGACGTGTGTGGTTTATCATGTATTTAAAACGTACAAAAAGGAAGGATGTTACAGTAAAAGCAATGGAAAACATTTAAATAATAGCTTATCATTCAGAATTAAACTTCATTTCAAAATAAGTCATAAAAATATAACATGTTTCAAAAATCTTTTATGTCTCATGAAAATACATCTTAGTCTCACAAAATCAAAGTACAAAAGTAACAATAATAATAATCCCTCTAAAAAGTGCCATAAGCCAAATGAAAAAGATGAAAAGTAGAAGAATACATCTGAAATGTGAAAAAATCCGGAAATGGATTTCCAAGCAATCTGAATCAACTATCCTCAAATCTGCTGGCCTATAGGGCGAAAAGGAAAGATGAAGGAGTGGGTCAGACAATAAATCTGGTGAGTGAAAGTAATTACTAGCATTTCTAAGTAAGGTAAAGATAATAGACTAAGCAATAGTTCTAGGATGAAAGGAAAATACAGAAAAGATAAAACTCGCATAAAATACTATTTCTGATTTTGTTTGACTCTTTGCTTTGATTGCTTGATTTTGTCTTAAAATTTCGTGATTAGACTGAAACCCTATTCCTATCTCAACTGCTAACTTGATTAGGCTGAAATCCTAATCTTACCCATTGATCGGCCTTTCCAATCTCTGTTGTACTACCGTGATCCAATCCTGTTGGTCCCACAATAAAAGACACATGTTAGCACTTAGGACGCAGTAGCAAATTATTTACCCTAATCGATGTTGCACCCTCGGTCATCGCTGGTACTAAGTCGCCTCCTATTTGACCCTTTATTTACCCTAACCAGCATAAGCATGCCAGCTTTACCCACATGTGAGACCATCAGTCCTCTACATGAAAGGAAATGTTACCGGTACCGGTCCTAACAAACAAATCTTCTAGCTTTGTGCCCCTTACCCAAATCCCCAAATTTGAGCCTGTAACAACCCTAGATTTTTGAATATAATTTTAAATTTGACTTTATTTTATTTTGAAATTATTTAAAATTTATTTTTTTTGTAATATTTCATTTTTAAATATTTTTAAAGTGATGATAATTTTTTTTCGAAGTTTACTGTATTTATTTTCAATTTTTAAAGCCTAATTTCTATTTTTGAGCTATTTTCTAAATATATTTATATTTATTTAAAATTTATTTATTTGTTTTTATTCATTCATTACTTTTTTGTGTTTTTATTTTATTTATATTCTTTTTCACATGTATTTAAAAATGCAAAAAGAATATGGAAATTTGAAGAGTTTTTGTACCTTTAATATACCTTGTCTTTTCACCTTCACTTTGCCTATTCAATGCCAAACAACACTTCCATTCAATTGCTGACCATATCACCTATCCTTCAGCTGATTTCTCCTCATTTTCTCAAGCACAAAAATTTCTTAAACTCAAAAAAATTTGGCCTTCACTCCTGAGCAAAAACTTTGGTAAATATTTCAATTTTTCTACTCTTTTCTTCCTTGTTTCTGTATTTTTCTTGCAATTGCTTCACCCTATATTGTTTGGCCATTGCTCCTCCATCTCCATTGTCGCCTCCACCTCCACCACAATCGGCTGCCACCTCCCCCAGCCCACTGTCCATCCATGGTCGTGCATTACTTGATTGCCAAACTCCACCAAATATTGCATTGTTCCTTGAAACACTTCATAGCCGAGCCACCTTTGCTTCACCACTCCACCACATCATCTCGGCCAACTTTTGCATCATCACCACCAGCCACTTGCTGACCTGAGACCTCTGCCACATCACCTCCTGACCCTACCAGGCCTGGTCGTGCCTGTTCATGCCTTGGCCGAGCTTAGATTGCATAGAAACCCACTTTGATTGCCTTGATTTGTATTGTGCATGCATATCCACCTATACTCCTTCATATCCATTCTATTACTGTTGTGATTGATTGGGTGCACCCTTTAATTTTGGAGTGTTGTTCGAGGTGGGCGTAGTGGCTGCTATGTTACCACCAGCCCGTGTTTGAAATTGGTATATCTACCCTGCCATTGCCTTGTGTGTCGTGTCACCTACCATACCGAGCCTTTACTTCAAGTTTGTTTTTCTCCCGTAGCCCATGGAGTATTTAGGGTAGTCTCTAGATCTGGAGATATGCAGATACTGGATGGACTACTGGGACTATTATGTGTTGGGGGCTATATGGGTAACCCTTCGACGCTATTTAAAAGTAAGGTTATTTTACTGTAGACATTATTATAATAGCAAAATATTCCTATATAGTTAGTTAAACGGATCCTTAGAGGATGGGCGCTCCCAGACATCCTTTAAGTTACTTGTATCTTTATTACAGTTCACTTGAGTTGGTTTACATTATATAAGTATATATGTCCTGACTCGAGTGTTTTGTGTTTTGCTTTACGCTCGGGTCAGCCTGAGTATTCACAGCTTTGGATTCTCTTTCTGGAGCTGGTCTTTGCTGGAGATTCTGCCTATATATATATATATATATATATATATATATATATATATATATATATATATATATTTCAGTTTCAGCTATTTTAGTTTATCCCATGTATTAGTGAACTTCTATGTATTTGTGATTTCTATTATGTTGTTTTCAGACTGATATTATGTATTTGAGACTTTTTTATAGTAGCTTCATGAACTATTATAGTATTTTATATTCCACTGTGAGTTATTCTGATTGTTCTGTGTCTGTGATTCTGTGTATTTGATTTCATTTTCCAAATTTATTTACAATCTATTATTTTGCATCATTCAAGTCTGACATGTGTGGATTATTGTTAAATTGAATGGTATGAAATATCGGATCGTCGCATTTGGTATCAGAGTTTTGGTTTTTGGCAAACCATAGCCTGTGGAGCAAAACTCATTAGAGAGAGGGTAGAAATACCCTAGAATGAGTGAAATCAATCTCAGAATCATATCTTTCTGAGAGAACGTATTTTCAAAGTATAAAATGATTCTTTTCAAAATGTCTTCAAAAGATTTTCAAAGATTATTTTGATATAAATTTTTCTTGTTTCAAAGGATTTTCAAATGTTTTCTAAATTCCTTCCTTTCGTATCTACTTTGTTAGATTTTTCTCTCTTTAGGATATTCATCCAAGTAAATTTAACTTACCTTATCTTTGTCATCTCTATATCTTGTCCTAAATTCATTCTTGATTTTTTCAGGATGAATCGAGGAAATGCCAGAGGTAGGGGTCGTGGCATTGCCCCAACTCCTCAGCCTGTTGCTCCTGTTTGATTCACTATTCTCTGTAAGGAATTCACTCAACTTGGTGGAACCCTATTCACCGGTTCAAAGAGCATCATTGAGGCTCAGCAGTGGTTGCGGAGTCTAGAGAGGATATTTACTGGTCTTGAGATTACTGATGCCCAAAAGTGTCAGTTAGCAGCTTCGTAATTGCATGAGTCTTCTCTAGATTGGTGGGAGTCCGTTACGGCTAACACCGTCGAAGCTGATATTACTTGGGAGCAGTTTAGGTATATTTTGTGTTATCTTGAATTTTGTTCCTATTTTATTTTTTCTTTTGAATCTATCTTAAGTTTGTTTTCTGTATCTCTTTTCCAGGGAGGCTTTTATGGCAAAATGGATGCCAGGAGCCGGTAAATCTCAGCTTTATCGTGAATTTATGGATCTTAAGCAGGGTAGCATGTCTTTTGCTGAGTATGAGAGGAAGTTCAATGAACTTTCCAAGTTCGGTCCTAGCCTTATTGACACTACTCTCAAGAAGAATGGGAAATTCATTGCTGGTGCTCGTCCAGAGTACTATAGTCGTCTCATTTCTCATGTTCATGGCACTTTCACCCAGTATATGGATATGGCTATTCGTTATGAGAACCCTACATCTAAGGGTACTGCTGCTTCTAGTGCTCCTTCATCTCAGACTACCTCTGCTAATTCCAAGAAGCATAAGCCTATTCCACCAGCAGAAGAAGAACTGGCAAAAATGCCCTGGTTCGGGATCTTCATCATCTGCTCCTGCTTAGAGGCAACCGGTTGATCTTTCCTCTATCACTTGCTTTAGATGTGTTCAGAAGGGACACTATGCCAATAGCTGTCCTACATTAGCTGGTGCTGCTGTTCCTTTACCTGCTCAGTTGGTTAGGCGTGATCTCTGCCATATCTGTCTTCAGCCTGGTCATTTTAGAAAGGATTGCCCTACCCAGCAGAAGGGTACACCTTCTGGTATATTCGCTGTCACTTCTGCCTCATCTCTAATTCCTCCACCTGCTTCTGCTCCTAATGATGACCAAGGTACTCTCCAGGGTACATTTACTTTATTCCATCTTCCTGTTCGTGTTTTATTTGATACTGGAGCTTCCCACAGTTTTATTTCTGTTGATTTGTGTGATAAGTTTGAGCATCTCCTTTCTCCTGAGTATGCTTCTGTTCCTTTATGTGTTTCAAATCTCATTGGGGGGGCCCGCTAACCTTAATCGGATTTGTAAGCAAGTGAAACTTCTCCATTCTGATCATTGCTTTAGTGGAGATTTTTATGTTCTGGGCTTCGATGCTTTTGATTTATTGCTTGGTCAGGATTGGTTAGAGAATCATGAAGCCCATATATCTTGTAAAGCCCGGTATGTTTACCTGTTGATGATCAAGGAAATTCATTGATTATTCAGTGCCACATGCCTTAGGATTTTGCTGGCAACTTTATCTATTCTATGGATTCTTCTCCTAGTGATCTTGATTCGACTCCCGTGGTCAGACTATATCCAGATGTATTTGGTGAAGTCACATCTTTACCTCCGTAGTGGGATATTGATTTTCGGATTGATCTTATTCCTAGTGCTCGATCTGTTGTTCTTCCTCCTAGAAGAATGGCACCCCACGAGAAGGTTGAGATGGGAAAGCAAATTGAGGACTTGTCTTCCAAAGGTCTGATTAGGTCTAGTTTTTCTGAATGGGGAGCCGCGGTGGTTTTTGTCACCAAGTCCGATGGTTCTCTGTGGATGTGTGTTGATTATAGGGTGCTGAACAAGCTCACTATGAAAAACAGATATCCAATGCCTCGCGTTAATGATATGTTTGATCAGCTTTATGGTGCCACTATTTTCTTTCAGCTTGATCTTGCCACAGGTTTTCATCGGCTCAGGGTTGTTGAGGATAGCATTTCCAAGACTGCTTTCCGCACTGAGAATGGGTTTTATAAATGGTTAGCCATGCCTTTCAATTTGACTAATACTCCTGCTTTTTTGTTGATTTGATGAATCGTGTCGTTCATGATGTTCTTAATAAATTTGTTCTAATCTTTGTTGATGATATCCTTGTCTTCTCTAAGACCAAGGAAAAGCATGAGTCGCATTTGAAATCTGTTCTGGAGACTCTTAGAAATCATCAGGTGAAGGCTAAATTTTCTAAATGCCATTTCTAGAAGGATGAAGTCCGATATCCCGGGCATATTGTTTCTAGTAATGGAGTTTTTGTTGATCCAGTCAAGATCGCTGCTAACAATGTAAGTCTTTCATTCTTTCTCTTCTCCTTGATCATTTAATAATTCTATCTTTTCGGTTGTCCTTACTTTATCCCTATTCTGTTTCAGGATTGGGAAACTCCAAAGACTCCATCTGATATTCATAGTTTTTTGGGCCTTGCTAGTTACTACCAGAGCTTCATTAAGAATTTTGCTTGGATTGCTGCACCTCTCGCAGCTTTGACTCGTAATAATGCAAAGTTTATCTGGAGCGATCAGTGTAAGGCTGCATTCAATGAGTTAAAGATCAAGCTAACTTCCATACCAGTTCTTACCGTTCCGAAAGGAAGTGAGGGTTCTCATGCAGAATGGTAAGGTCATTGCCTATGCCAGCCGTCAGTTGAAAACCCACGAGGCAAATTATGCTGCTCATGATTTAGAGTTGCTTACTGTTGTCTTTGCTTTGACGCTTTGGGAGGCATCATCTTTTTGGAACTAAGTTTGAGATTTTCACCGATCATCAGTCTCTGAGATATATCTTCACCCAGAAGGATTTGAATCAGAGGTAAGTTCGTTAGCTTGAGTTTCTGGCTTCTTATGACCTCGATATTAGCTATACTCCCAGTAAAGCTAATGTTGTGGCCGATGCTTTGAATCGGAAGAAGGCTTTGTTGTGTTAACTTGTTGTTTCTTCTTCTCCTCTTATGGATCGTATCAAGGCTAAGAAGGATGTGGATGAGATGCTAAGATTGATGAAGGAGTGTTTTCATAGTAGGGTTGGTAGTAGTGGTGGTAGTGGAGCTCAAATCGATGATAGATGGATTTTGAGGATTAATGGCAGGATTTATGTCCCGAATGTTGATGGTTTGAGACAGGAGCTGCTTTAGGATAGTCATCGATCTAGGCTTTTTATTCATCCTGGTGTGTCGAAGATGTATCAGGATATGAAGAGGCTTTATTGGTGGAAGGTGATGAAGAGGGATATCTCTATGTTTGTTAGTCGGTGTGCGACTTGTCAGCAAGTCAAAGTCGATCATCAGAAGACCCCTGGTTTGTTGCATCCCCTTGAGATTTCCAATTGGAAGTGGGAACAAGTTTCCATGGATTTCATCGATGGTTTACCGAGGACTCGGAGAGGTAATGAGAGTATCTGGATTATTGTGGATAGACTGACCAAGTCCGCTCATTTCATTCTGGTCAAGTCCACTCGTTCTGCTTCTAGCTTGTCTGAGATCTACATGAGAGAGATCGTTCGTCTACATGGTGTTCCTCTTAGTATTGTTTGTGATCATGATCCTATATTTACCAGTCAGTTTTGGAAAGCTTTTAAGGAATCTCTAGGTACTCATCTGAATTTGAGCACTGTTTACCATCCACAAACCGACGGTCAAACGGAAAGAGTGAATCAGATTCTCGAGGATCTTCTTCATGCTTGTGTGCTTGATTATGGAGGATCTTGGGAAGATCATCTCCATCTTGTTGAATTCACCTACAATAATAGCTATCAGGTATAATCTTATCTTCTATTTTTAACCTTATCTTAATCTTTTTATCCATCTCATTCCATCTTTACATTCAAGCCAGTCTCAAAATGTATCTGTTTGCTGCTCTATACGGATGACCTTGTAGATCTCCATCCTGCTGGATTGAATCCAGTAATCATTTGGTTCTTGGTCTTGATGTGATTTTAGAAGCTTCTGAGAGAGTTGAGGAGATTAAGAGGAGGTTGAGAGCTGCTCAAGATAGGCAGAAGAAGTATGCCGATAGGCGTAGGAGGAATTTGGAATTTGCTGTTGGTGATCAGGTTTTCCTTAAGGTCTCTCCCTTGAGGAATGTCATTCGCTTTGGTCGAAGAGGGAAGCTTTCTCCTAGGTTCATTGGTCATTTTCGCATTGTGGAAAGAGTTAGTTTTTTGGCTTATATTCTGGATTTGCCCGAGAAGCTTTCTGCAGTGCATGATGTATTTCATGTCTTGCATCTTCGTCGATATCTTCATGATCCATCTCTTGTTGTCCAGCCTTCTACTCTTGATAGTTTGGATATTGAGCCTAATCTGACTGTCGAGAGGAAGCCACTTCGTATTGTCGATAGAGGTACGAAGCAGCTCAGAAGGAAATCTGTTAATCTGATCAAAGTACAGTGAAGTACTGATGATCGAGATTGTACCTGGAAGACGGAGGAGAGCATTCGTGCTTCGAATCCGAAATTGTTCGTTTTAGGTACTATTTTTTTTTTCTATCTTGTTTCTCTTTATTTTCCTTGCCCGTTCTTTTCTAGGACGAAAAAATATGAGTGGGGGAGAGTGTAACAACCCTAGATTTTTGAATATAATTTTAAATTTGACTTTATTTTATTTTGAAATTATTTTAAATTTATTTTTATTGCAAGATTTCATTTTAAAATATTTTTAAAGTGATGATAAAAATTTTCCAAAGTTTATTGTATTTATTTTCAATTTTTAAAGCCTAGTTTCTATTTTTAAGCTATTTTCTTAATTTATTATATTTATTTAAAATTTATTTATTTGTTTTTATTTATTCATTATTGTTTTTTTTTTTATATATTCTTTTTCACGTGTATTTAAAAATGCAAAAAGAATATGGAAATTTGAAGAGCTTTTGGACCTTTGATATACCTTGTCTTTTCACCTTCACTTTGCCTATTCAATGCCAAACAACACTTCCATTCAATTGCGAACCATATCACCTTTCCTTCAGCCGACTTCTCCTTATTTTCTCACGCACAAAAAGTTTCTCAAACTCAAAAAAATTTGGCCTTCACTCCTGAGCAAAAACTTTAGTAAATATTTCAATTTTTCTACCTTTTTCTTCCTTGTTTTTGTATTTTCCTTGCAATTGCTTCACCCTATATTGCTCGTCCCTTGCTCCTCCATCACCATAGCCACCTCCACCTCCACCATAACCGGCTGCCACCTCCTCCAGCCCACTGTCCAGCCATGGCCGTGAATCACTTGATTGCCAAACTCCACCAAATATTGCATTGTTCCTTGAAACACTTCATAGCCGAGCCACCTTTGCTTCACCACTCTACCACATCATCTCGGCCACCTTTCGCATCATCACCACCAGCCACTTACTGACCTGAGACCTCTGCCACATCACCTCCTGACCCTACCAGGCCTAGCTGTGCCTGTTCATGCCTTGGCCGAGCTTAGATTGCATAGAATTGGTTGCCTTGATTTGTATTGTGCATGCATATCCACCTATACTCCTTCATATCCATGTTATGGCCGACCCTATTGAACCCACACCTGATCCAAATTCACACCATGGCCGTGTATTTCTAACCTATGGCCGAGCATAAGGTTGTTGAAGGCAAGTGCAAGGGATTTGGTTATTTGTTGTGCATGTATTTCTACTTGTTTAATGTTTAAATTTGGTTTGAAATTCATGTTGTATATTTTATTTTGTTTGATATGTGACAAGACAAATAGCTTTGGCTCTCCTACACTCGAATCGTGGTCGTGCTTTCGTGCCTTCGTGGATCTCTTTTCTGTGTATTTGGTGGTTATCTCCAACTTGTAGAGGTGAGTAATTCTCACCAGACAATTTATACTTATATAACTAGTAAACTGATGGCATTTGAATCTGTAAACCATATCATCATGTTATGATTGTTTATGCTATGATCATATGATGTTCACCCATGCTTATACACCTGTTATATCATCCGTTACTATTATATGACGCTATTCTATTGTTTATATCGGTTTATTACACTGCAAGTTCCTTATAGATTAGAATCACTATGGTTGAAATGATACATACCCGAACGGACTTTAGAATAGGGAAAAATCGTTATGGGTTGAAATGATAGGCCTGAACGATTTTTAATTATTTCATTTTACTTGGGACTATGGGTTTGAAATGATAAAACCCGAGTTTTCTTTGTAAATTACGGATTGAAATGATATATTTCCGTATCACTTTACCTAGGATAGAAAATGATATACAGACCCGTGGTTAGTATATATTTTTCTAAATTTTTTAAAGTATTTTAGAAATGTAAATATTATAATATTTTGATTTAAATTTAACTAAAATGATTTTATAAAGTATTATTGATTTTCTAAAATTTTATAAGTGAAATAAATTAATGGTAAAGTTAGAAATATGAAATATAAGTTATTTTGGAAATTATGATTTGGTTATAAATGGAATTTAAATTAAGTAAGAAAATATGATAAATAGATTTAAAATTTGAATTTAAATTGATTTTTTAAAGCGTTATTTATATTTCTATAAATTAAAAATAGTTAAATAAATGAATGAGAAAATGTAATTTGAATTATAACTTAACTTATAAAATGGAAAATGTATTGGAAAGAAAATGAAGTTAAGTTATATAAATAAAATGGAATTTAATTTAATTTATAAAAATTGTAAATTAAATTTAAAGAATAAGTATATGAAAGTGTTATGAAAATGGTATATTGAATTTAATAAGTGAATTATTAAAATTGATATTTAATTGTGAAATTTCACTTTATAAATTCATAAATTAAAAGGGTATTTAAAATGATTGTTTTAGAAGTGAAAATATATGATTTTATAAGTTTAAAATGATTTAAATAAAGGTTTAATTATTTATGGAATTATATTGAATATTTGGAATTTAATTAACAGCATTTTGAAATGCTATTATTTCCAATGTAAAGGATATTACAACATTTTGTAAATGTTGTAGTTGATATAAATGAACTAAATGGCTAGAACTGAACTAAAGGCTATTACAGCACTTTGTAAGTGCTGTAGTTGCAGAATTTAACTAAGGAATTATTTAAAACTAAATTAAACCTATTACAACATTTTTAATGCCGTCTTTGCTAAATTAAACTATTTTGAAACATAACTTTCCATAGCATTTTCTAAGTACTGCGAAAGTTGAATTTACACTGTTTTGATAAACTTAAATGAATAAATGAACTTTGAAAAGATTTAATTTTGAGAATTAAATATATGAATTTTAAATATAATGACTTCATTTTTAAATGATTTAAAATGGAGTATTCGTTTTGAAAAATAAACTATTTTGAAATGTGAGTTGAAATGGTATTTTATATAAAATGAATATGGTTTTGAAAAGATATAATATTTTGTATTTTGAAATGGATTTGAAATGATATTGAATTGTTGGAATGATATTTGATTTTTGAAATATAAATACCATTTTAAATTATAACCACGGGTTATAATAAAGATTGGTTGTTAAAGAGACCGGGATCAGATATGGACATACTCTCTGTCGATACCGAAAACCACTTTAACAACTGTGTATGCGGTGGAGATTCCAGAATGAAGTAGAATGGTGGCGACGTTCTTGAGGTACATTACGTGGGCTCGACTCCCGTGATTTGGCATAAGGTGGCTAAAACAGGAGCGATCTCGGGCTAAAAGGGGTAGCTCCTCTTGTCGGACACATTTCTTCGATACCATTCTATTACTGTTGTGATTGATTGGGTGCACCCCTTAATTTTGGAGTGTTGTTCGAGGTGGGCGTAGCGGCTGCTATGTTACCACCAGCCCGTTTTTGTAATTGGTATATCTGCCCTGGCATTCCCTTGTGTGTCGTGTCACCTACCATACCGAGCCTTTACTACGAGTTTGTTTTTCTCCCGTAGCCCATGGAGTATTTAGGGTAGTCTCCGATCTGAAGATATGCTGATACTGGATGTTCTACTGGGACTATTATGTGTTGGGGGATATATGGGTAACCCTTCGACGCTGTTTAAAAGTAAGTTTATTTTACTGTAAACATTATTATAATAGCGAAATATTACTATATAGTAAATAGTTTAACGGATCCTTAGAGGATGGGAGGTCCCAGGCATCCTTTAAGTTACTTGTATCTTTATTACAGTTCACCTGAGTTGGTTTACACTATATAAGTATATATGTCCTGACTCGAGTATTTAGTGTTTTGCTTTACGCTCGGGTCAGCCTGAGTATTCACAACTGTGGATTCTCTTTCTGGAGCTGGTCTTTGCTGGAGATTCTGCCTATATATATATATATATATATATCAGTTTCAGCTATTCTAGTTTATCTCATGTATTAGTGAACTTCTATGTATTTGGGATTTCTATTATGTTGTTTTCAGACTTATATTATGTATTTGTTTGAGACTTTGTTATAGTAGCTTCATGAACTACTATGGTATTTTATATTCCGCTGCGAGTTATTCTGATTATTCTGTGTCTGTGATTCTGTGTATTTGATTTCATTTGCTCCAAATTTATTTACAGTCTGTTATTTTGTATCATTCAAGTCTGACATGTGTGGATTATTGTCAATTTGAATGGTACGAAATATCGGGTCGTCACAGAGCCTCTATCTATTGACTACTTATTTACCCTAATCAGCATAAGTGGGCCCAACCTCACCTACGTGTGAGCCCATCAGTACTAGACCTGAAAGGGAATGCTGTCGGTATGGGCCACTTCGCTATATTTGCTTATTAACTTAATCCAAGATCTAAGTTTTAAAATAAGCCCCTTCTGTTATTTCTTTCTTTCTAATTATAGGCTACGTGTTATAATTGTTCTTACATTGTTACTCTTTTGTTTTCTCTTTTTAGTTATAACCGTTTGTTTTAATTATGCTTGCAAATATCTCAAATTTGCTTATTTTAGGCCATCTCTATTTTATGTCGGTTTTTCTCATTATTCATTTGATTTTGTAAATTTAATGTTTTTCTATTTTAATCTATATTTGCGAATTCTTCTCTTTTTAATATTTTATTCTCGTCAAAAAGGATTAATTTTCTATAAAAAGAAACTTATATTTACAGGATAAATTGCAACTAAAAACAGATGTAAATAATTGTAAATAAATGTAAATAATTGAATAAAATAGGTAAATAAAAATAGGATGAAAAGAACTTCTGAAGTTTACTTAAAAACTGACTGTAAATAAATTTACATAAAATCTGTCGCAAAATTGTAGAAAAAGTTCAACTATTGAGAACCCTATTATTTTAAAATTGCTTACAAATCTTAAATAATTACAAAACACTCACCCACGGTTCTTAGCTCTAATCCTTGGCCTTCTTGGAACCACTTCCAAGGTGTAAAATATTTTTATTAAAAAGATTTCCTCCCTAGAAAAACTTTCTATTTAGGGTTTAGCCTCAGGCAATGAAGCCAATTGGGAGAAAATCTAAGTGAGAAAAATAGGTTGGCCTAGGTGTCTATTTATAGTGTAGCATATGAATCTCATCCCGTTGGATTTGAAGATTGAATCTGGTGCAACCACGTCATAGTCTCGTTACGAACCGTCAGATGCAGCTACGAACGCGCAGGATTGCACAAAAATCGAATTTTACTCTCTTCGGCTCGTACCTGGACGAAATATCATCTAGGAAGTTTTGCGGGTCAACCTAAGCTCATTGGCGGTCGACCTATACGTCGACCTGACCATAGCATGGGTCGACCCTTATGGGTCTTTTTATTTTTATTTTTTCGTTTGATATAATATAATTCTAATTTCTTGTTTCTCTCATAACTTCTTCATACTAGCTTAGATTTCGACAAGTTATATATGAAAATTGCTTAGAAAATTACCATGGACCCAAATGGTGCAACTCCTATGGCTCAATTCGGACAATTTACCAACTCTATTTTATTATTTAATTAATTTATTAATTGATTGTTATTTCTCCAATTTTTTGGGTTGTTACATTCTCCCTTCCTTAAAGGATTTCTCTCCCGAAATCTCCAAGGAATGAAATAAATATTTTCATCCAAATTCTACAACACATATCCAAACCTTATACATTATATCTATTGTCCTTAAGCTTTTTAATGCAATTTATGATATATGCAATAGTGCAATTTCAATGTCCCTAACTAATGCAAAAGCTTAGGCAGTCTACCAATTCAGTCGATCTCCTTTTTATGCGCTCATATCCATGTCATGTATCCAAATGAATGCAAATTCTCTAATGACAACCGATGGTTCTATATGCGTACTACAATCAACATCCAAATGCAACAATCATATGCTAATCACCCATTCATAACAACCATGAAATAAAAATGCAAGTGCACATACATCCATATGCGTATGCTTTAGTGACCTAGTTAGGCCGATCTCTAAGAGATAATAGTGCCTAGTGTGTGTATATGCAGCCATTAGCATCCATTAGCAAACACTTGCAACCACTTGCATCCAACATACATAACATATTCTAATAACATGTTTACATTCAGTCCTACCATCCATAGGTTAAATCCTAAGATCTACCCTTAAAAAGGATACTAAAGGAAAGAACCTACTCAAAACTAAAGATGAAAATAGGAAATTCAAGACGTACCATCGAAGAGACGTTGATAAGAGATACGTATTTTCTCCTTAGCCTCCCACGTAGCGTCCTCAATATTACCTCCCCACTGCACCTTATGTTGAATATGCGCTTATATGATTTTTGTTTGATGATAATAAACATATATACATTCGTTTAAATGTATTTGATAATATACTATTTTATTTTTTCACAGATTAAATAAATATTTGCAGAATAAAATAAATAACACGAAATTTGAATTCAAACGAATATTTTATTCAAACAAATATTTATTACATCTTTGAATAGTACAATTTCAAGCTCTCACTATAACTATACAACTTTGATTACAATTACATCACATTTCACATTAACAATTCACCTCACTACATATCACTCACACTCGTAATTATATTCAACTTCATTCCAGTTTGAATCCAGCATCTGAGAAATCTGCAAAAATATTCACTAACGCAGTAAAATTGAAAAAGAAATATTTTTGCAAAATAAAATAAGATATGATTTTTGAAAATAATATTTGCCTCAGTTATTTGGGTTGTTCTTCATAATTTAAATTTGAATTTATCATACACGAACAACTTGTGACATACACAGTATATTACTGTATATGCCACAAGGCCGTGCACACCGATATATACACTTGATTGATTTACAGGGACAGGTGAGCACAGGTCAAACCCAAATAAAAAAGTCGGGTTCAACTCACGTGCAATAATATAAATGTCACAATTCTCAGCACAAGGTCAAACCCGAGTGTTTGAAACTGGATTCAACACAGGTGCAACTGCAAATGCACACATGAATGCAATGATCAAAGTATGCATGTATACTTATCGACCAGCAGCAACATGGACCACAGCTATTACTCAACTCAGTGATACAAAAGACAATGCACCAGACAAGACTACACCAGAGGCAACACATGCAACAGAGACCAGGCTACACATTATCAAACTGGAACGAAGTGATGAACCAACAAATGCAACAAACTCAAATGTCCAGTTACAATACAACAAGGCAACAGTGCAGTTGCAACATAGGTGACACAAGTGTTACAAGACAAGATGCAGTGGTACATGACCATCAAGATAAACCAATGAACCAACTGTGCATATATGAAAGCATGATACAAAGTGAACCAGTGCCAGGTCAAACAGTGTACAACATCAACTACAAATCAATTTACAATGCAGCCAACACAGCTACAATGGCCAGACCAACCAGAAAAGGTGGAATCCTAATATGCAGTGCATATATAAAGATAAAAGTTCAAGTGCTCAGTGCAGACCAGACTCAAGCTACAAAATGAAGCACCGGTTGAACTGTAGCAGTGCAGACCAGAAGATTCACCAGACTAGACCACTAGTAAATGCAACTACAAGATGAATCATGACATGCAACCAAACCAGACACCAGAGCTACAGGAATGGTTAGACCAACAACAATGTGCAACAGGGAACTCAAGTGTGGCAAATACAAACTATGGTGAACCAACTAAATGAAACAGTGGACAGTGGTAACTACACAGAGGCAATTGAGAAGTAGACCAAATGCTCAAGTCATCATGAACTAAGATCAGAGACCAATGAAGTTAAGAAACATATATGCACATGAATGCAACACGACCAACATAATGCAACTATGTTCAAACATGACAGAAACATGATCAACTCAGCACATGAATACATAAAGCTACAAGTGATGCAGCATCAATTAAACAGTGCCAAATAAAGCACAGTTGCAAATAACATGACAGTGAAAACTCGAGTCACAGTGCCATGCTACAAATTATAAAATGAAACATGCAGGAGAACAGAAAATAGTGAACATATACTTATGATATAAAGTTCATGTCTACAGAATGGGAATAAACTCGACCAAGTACAACAAGCATCAGTATGCAAATATCAAGACCGAAGTCAGATGAAATAATGCCCAAAATGCCAACAAGTGATCATGCCAAATGTATCAATATACATAGCCGTGGGTGTCAAAATAAAGGTCAGAAAAATAATCAAACAACCAAGCCGTGGATGCATAGCAAAGCCAATGTCGATGACAACCAGACACAAGTTCGAACTGTATCAAGTTATCAGAAAACATGATACAAGAATACTCAGTTCAAAATGTTCAGAATCAAATCAAGTCAGGTGATGCTTAAATCAAGTCAAAGTTTTTTTCTTTTATCAAAGTCAGATTCAAGCCATGGTCATAATAGAATGAGTCAATGCCGTGAATATCAAGCATCTCAAAATTCAAAGGCCGAAGTCAATATCGAACGCGTGAATCAAAACCGTGTCAATCAAGCAATCGAGTATGATTTAGTCAAGGAAAAATCACGAGCATTCAAGTATAATCGAATGGCCAGAACAAATTATTTGACAAATTCAAATAAAACATATACGAACGCAATAATAGGAATTCAAATCCTATATAAACCAAAATCATCATCGGCATAATCATGGAAGTTCGAATACGAAAATCAAACAGTAACGAAGCAGAAATCACATACCAAATCAAAGTCGAACTCCATCAACTTGAAGTAGCCAGAGAGAGACCAACGAGAATCGATCGAGCAAGGCAACACGTGAACAATCACAAAATCGATCGAAGTAGGATCGGCACTTCAAAAGCCCTAATTGAATCAAAGGGACGAAGCCCTAGATCTGAAAAAGGAGCGGCCATTTTTTCACGAAGGAAAAAAAGAGAGAAACGGGTTGAAGTGAACAAGGGGCCGACTTTCTTTTATTAAAAGGCTTTAGTTTATTATTTTAAATAGGGCTTTATTTTACTTAATTTGTTTTTGTTTTGTATTTTACTTTTAAACCGTTTATTTTCTAGTCGTGTGACTAGGGTGCAAACTACGGTGTGTAGTTTGGGAATTTGCAACTCGGCAGTTGAGTTGTGGTCAAGGTTTTGAGCGTAGAGTTAGATTAGTCAATAGCGGTGTATAGCGAGTTTACGTGTGTAAGCGAGGGACTATCTAATTTCTAGTAGAAACCTTGGGGGCAGCACGTAGGCAGGCTTTTGCCGAAGCTGGGTAAATTCTGTGTTGTTCTGTTTTATTCTGTTATTTATATTCTGCGATATCTGTGCTGCTATTCTGTGATCTGAATTGAAATTAATTTATAAGCTTCCGCGATTAATTTTTATAATTTACACTATCACCCTATTCACCCCCCCCCCCCCCCTCTAGGGTGAAATCGATCCTACAAGTGGTATCAGAGCTAGGAACAAAAGCCATTTTCGTTTTTTAAAATTTTGATTTTACAAAAACCAATTTTTAATTTAAAAATTCGTGTTTCAAAAATCGGTTTTTTTTGTTTTAAAAAATTTGAATTTTTTTTAAAATGGCTTCTTCTAACAATGCTTTTGCAGAAGGACAATCCATAGTTAGACCACCAATGTTCAATGGTGAATATGCTTACTGGAAAAATAGAATGCAAATTTTTCTGAAAACCATTGATGCTTGGAATATTGTTGAGACAGGTTATAGTATACCAACTATAACTGTAGATAATCAGGAAATAGAGAAACCAAAGGAACAATGGACAGAACTAGAAAATAAATTACAGAATACTAATGCCAAAGCTATGAATTCTATTATCTGTTCATTGGATCAATTTGAATTTAATCGTGTCTCACATTGTCTAACTGCGCAGGAAATATGGCACATACTAGAAGTGACTCACGAAGGAACATCTCGAGTCAAAGAATCTCGCCTTGCAATGCTAAGCAGCGAATACGAGAACTTCAAAATGGCGAAGGAAGAAAATGTCAAAGAGATGTACGGACGACTCTCCAATATCGTATACAAATCAAAAGCTCTCGGAAAAACATACACCGAATTAGAAATAGTCCGGAAAATCCTCAGAGTCCTTCCACGAAGCTTTGAAGCAAAAGTAACTGCCATACAAGAATCGAAAGATTTAAAACAACTTAAAGTTGAAGAACTCATCGGAAATCTCACCACTTATGAGCTTGAAATGAAATTCAAAGAAGAGCGTGAAGGAGGTGACACTCAAAAGAAATCAATAGCTCTCAAAGGAACAACCGAAAGTGATGATGATAACGATGAAGATGATGGAGCAGCAGAATTGGAGCTGTTAATAAGGAAATTCAAAAAATGGAATCAAAAACATGGAAATTCAGCTCGAATTCAAAAAGCAAAAAGCAGAATAGCCAAAGCACTAGACTACTCAGAAGAACAAAAGTTTATTTGTTATAATTGCAACAAACCCGGCCATATCAAGCCCGATTGTCCACAAATTAAATTCAGCCACGAAAAGAAACAGAAAAAGAAAAGTTTTGCAGCCACTTGGGATGAAATAGACGAGAATGATCAAAGCACTGGCAGTGAAAGCGAAAAGGCAGAATTGTGTCTTCGAGGTGATACAACTGACAGTGACGATGACGAGCCAAGTGAGGTATCAAAACTTACCCATTCTGAGTTGCTTATATATTTTCATGAAGTAAACGGTTGTTTTGAACGACTTAGGGAAAAATACGCCAAACTTGAATCTCAAAAAGATACTTTGATAGAATGCAATAAACAACTTGATCAATTAGTTAAAACCTATCAAAGTAGGATCTCTAAGTGTGATAAGTGTCCAACATTTGATGAGGAAATTAAAAAATCAGAAATTAAAATAAAATCGCTTGAAAATGAAATTCTGATTTTAAAGGAGAATGAAAATACTAGGAGAGAGAATTCTATTAAAAAGTGCACACAGTTGTTAAACGAAAATGAATCTCTCAAATCACAAGTCCAACAATTGTCTACGACTTTAGATAAATTTTCAAAAAGTGAAAAATCGTTGAATATGCTATTAGGAAAGCAAACTGTTAATATGGTTAGACAAGGACTTGGATTTAATAATTCGAAAATTGTTGAAAACAAGATTAATCAAGTTAATTCTATGTGCACAATCTGTAGAAAATTTGGACACGATCACAATAATTGTTGGTATAGACCCAAACAAGCGAAAACTATACCGATTTGGGTTCCAAAAGGCACAAATATAAAATCTCTCAAAGTTAAACAAATTTGGGTGCCAAAGGGAACAATTATAAATAGTTTTGGGTCTACACAAAATTATTTTTCAAAATTTTCTGCCACTAACAACCATGGACCTATAAAAACAAATAGGTCACATAAATCCTTTTCCGTGTAGGTGTGGTGGCAGGCTAAGGAACAACAATAGTGTTCTCTGGATTTTGGCTGTTTCAGGAACACAACGGGCGACAAAGCTAAGTTCCTTAGCCTAGTATAAGGGTGACAGAATCACAATGAACAACGACGAGAAATATCGTAAAGGTAAAGACAGGTAAAAGTATATTTATTTGTACGATATATTAAATGTGATAATCTGTACCATTTTCTGAATAAAATCAGCCAATTATGATATGATGATGATTTAATTATGATTTTGATTCTGACTTTATTCAAAATTGATTAGCCATTTATATTCTTATGCCAAAAACACTATAAAATTCTCTAGAATTACTTGATATATAAGTTTGAGAGAAAAATAGTGTTTTGATTGGATAATAATATTGTTGTTATAATATTTTTGGCTAAATCTATATTCATGTTTTGACACGGCCTCGATTTAAAATCCTAATGAATTCTATTTTAAAAATTGTGAAAAGGATGTTAAATTTTTTTTTTTGAAATTGTTGAAACTATTAAGAAATTGCTTTGAAATAAAAATAACGTTTGATGGCTTCTAAAATTGACACTTTAATATATGATTGATTGTTGACACGGTTTTCATTTCAAATCCAAGAGAATTTCATTTAAAAATTTGTTGATAATAATCATGAGAAAATTTGTTGAAATTTCTTAATCTGGTCTTTGACATTCAACGAGTGAATTTTGAGTAAAATTTAAATTCAGATGCAAATTACACTGGTAATATGGTTGGTAGAAAAATTATTAGTGTAACGTGATTAATTTTTGAGACATCTAGTAACTGCATCATTTTCCAAAGAAAATATCTGCATATTCTTCATTTCAAATAATTTTCAAACAGCAAAAAATTTTCTTTTAAAACCCCCTGGAGAAAATCATTTTTGACCATATTTTCAGATTAGTCATTTTGAAAAATTGGTTTCATAATTATTTTTGAATTTGATTTTAAATGACTATATTGACTAATCTGACTCCCTAATGTTTATCGAAAAGAAAAATAGTAATTGAAAAAGTGATGAGTGTTGATATTTATCATATATTATAACTCGAGAAAGTATAATTAGAAAATTTCTTTAGAAATTTAAACAAGAGTTATAAAACTTTTTGTTGGTAAAAATTCCATGACCATCTCTATATCTATCATATTTCTAACAACCATCACTCATCAAAATTCTATATAGTTTGTCGATATGTGGTACTTTAAACAGGAATCGTTCGTTTTTCATTTTCACATTTTTTTAAAAAAAAGCAAAAATAAATAAATAAATAAATACCAAAGTATTCACTCTCATTTAAAAGTCCTCACGGTTATGCATGGGTGAATTACTTGGAATTTGTTATGTGCTTCCATGCTCATTTAAAAGTCCTCACGGTTATGCATGTATGGAACGCATATCAAAAGTTGATTTTTTTTCTTTCTTTTAAAATAAACAAGTTGATTCTAATCCCATTTAAAAGTCCTCACGGTTATGCGTGGTTAGAAGATACTTGAATTCATTTTTTTTAAAATAAAATTGGAATACTACTAATCTCATTTAAAAGTCCTAACGGTTATGCATGATTAGTAGATATTCAAATTCCTGATATAAAAATACCACAAATAGACACAATTGTATGGTTTTATTTGATGAAATCATTCATACCATTCTAAAGTGGAATATGCGTCAATTAAAGGATTTATGATTTTTGTTTGATTTTTTATTGAAATTTAATTTTTATATTCAATTGAGTTTTAATGTTGAATTAATATCGATCACTATATCTCTACTTTTCTATTACTATTATTCTTTTGCTGATAACAAAAGGGGGAGAGAAAAGTTAAGATTTTGTAAAAAGGGAGAGAAAAGGTCAAAGAAGTTTTCTATATGCATATAGACTCATTTGCACATTTTATTTGTATGCATATATGTAGGGGGAGTCATATATGTAGGGGGAATATCATATAGAAAGGAAGCATTCAAATAGGGGGAGCAATTGAAATTATCAAATACATTTAAATATTCAAAATCTTAAATATATGTTTGTTATCATCAAAAGGGGGAGATTGTTGAATATGCGCTTATATGATTTTTGTTTGATGATAAAAACATATATACATTCGTTTAAATGTATTTGATAATATACTATTTTATTTTTTCACAGATTAAATAAATATTTGCAGAATAAAATAAATAACACGAAATTTGAATTCAAACAAATATTTTATTCAAACAAATATTTATTACATCTTTGAATAGTACAATTTCAAGCTCTCACTATAACTATACAACTTTGATTACAATTACATCACATTTCACATTAACAATTCACCTCACTACATATCACTCACACTCGTAATTATATTCAACTTCATTCCAGTTTGAATCCAGCATCTGAGAAATCTGCAAAAATATTCACTAACGCAGTAAAATTGAAAAAGAAATATTTTTGCAAAATAAAATAAGATATGATTTTTGAAAATAATATTTGCCTCAGTTATTTGGGTTGTTCTTCATAATTTAAATTTGAATTTATCATACACGAACAACTTGTGACATACACAGTATATTACTGTATATGCCACAAGGCCGTGCACACCGATATATACACTTGATTGATTTACAGGGACAGGTGAGCACAGGTCAAACCCAAATAAAAAAGTCGGGTTCAACTCACGTGCAATAATATAAATGTCACAATTCTCAGCACAAGGTCAAACCCGAGTGTTTGAAACTGGATTCAACACAGGTGCAACTGCAAATGCACACATGAATGCAATGATCAAAGTATGCATGTATACTTATCGACCAGCAGCAACATGGACCACAGCTATTACTCAACTCAGTGATACAAAAGACAATGCACCAGACAAGACTACACCAGAGGCAACACATGCAACAGAGACCAGGCTACACATTATCAAACTGGAACGAAGTGATGAACCAACAAATGCAACAAACTCAAATGTCCAGTTACAATACAACAAGGCAACAGTGCAGTTGCAACATAGGTGACACAAGTGTTACAAGACAAGATGCAGTGGTACATGACCATCAAGATAAACCAATGAACCAACTGTGCATATATGAAAGCATGATACAAAGTGAACCAGTGCCAGGTCAAACAGTGTACAACATCAACTACAAATCAATTTACAATGCAGCCAACACAGCTACAATGGCCAGACCAACCAGAAAAGGTGGAATCCTAATATGCAGTGCATATATAAAGATAAAAGTTCAAGTGCTCAGTGCAGACCAGACTCAAGCTACAAAATGAAGCACCGGTTGAACTGTAGCAGTGCAGACCAGAAGATTCACCAGACTAGACCACTAGTAAATGCAACTACAAGATGAATCATGACATGCAACCAAACCAGACACCAGAGCTACAGGAATGGTTAGACCAACAACAATGTGCAACAGGGAACTCAAGTGTGGCAAATACAAACTATGGTGAACCAACTAAATGAAACAGTGGACAGTGGTAACTACACAGAGGCAATTGAGAAGTAGACCAAATGCTCAAGTCATCATGAACTAAGATCAGAGACCAATGAAGTTAAGAAACATATATGCACATGAATGCAACACGACCAACATAATGCAACTATGTTCAAACATGACAGAAACATGATCAACTCAGCACATGAATACATAAAGCTACAAGTGATGCAGCATCAATTAAACAGTGCCAAATAAAGCACAGTTGCAAATAACATGACAGTGAAAACTCGAGTCACAGTGCCATGCTACAAATTATAAAATGAAACATGCAGGAGAACAGAAAATAGTGAACATATACTTATGATATAAAGTTCATGTCTACAGAATGGGAATAAACTCGACCAAGTACAACAAGCATCAGTATGCAAATATCAAGACCGAAGTCAGATGAAATAATGCCCAAAATGCCAACAAGTGATCATGCCAAATGTATCAATATACATAGCCGTGGGTGTCAAAATAAAGGTCAGAAAAATAATCAAACAACCAAGCCGTGGATGCATAGCAAAGCCAATGTCGATGACAACCAGACACAAGTTCGAACTGTATCAAGTTATCAGAAAACATGATACAAGAATACTCAGTTCAAAATGTTCAGAATCAAATCAAGTCAGGTGATGCTTAAATCAAGTCAAAGTTTTTTTCTTTTATCAAAGTCAGATTCAAGCCATGGTCATAATAGAATGAGTCAATGCCGTGAATATCAAGCATCTCAAAATTCAAAGGCCGAAGTCAATATCGAACGCGTGAATCAAAACCGTGTCAATCAAGCAATCGAGTATGATTTAGTCAAGGAAAAATCACGAGCATTCAAGTATAATCGAATGGCCAGAACAAATTATTTGACAAATTCAAATAAAACATATACGAACGCAATAATAGGAATTCAAATCCTATATAAACCAAAATCATCATCGGCATAATCATGGAAGTTCGAATACGAAAATCAAACAGTAACGAAGCAGAAATCACATACCAAATCAAAGTCGAACTCCATCAACTTGAAGTAGCCAGAGAGAGACCAACGAGAATCGATCGAGCAAGGCAACACGTGAACAATCACAAAATCGATCGAAGTAGGATCGGCACTTCAAAAGCCCTAATTGAATCAAAGGGACGAAGCCCTAGATCTGAAAAAGGAGCAGCCATTTTTTCACGAAGGAAAAAAAGAGAGAAACGGGTTGAAGTGAACAAGGGGCCGACTTTCTTTTATTAAAAGGCTTTAGTTTATTATTTTAAATAGGGCTTTATTTTACTTAATTTGTTTTTGTTTTGTATTTTACTTTTAAACCGTTTATTTTCTAGTCGTGTGACTAGGGTGCAAACTACGGTGTGTAGTTTGGGAATTTGCAACTCGGCAGTTGAGTTGTGGTCAAGGTTTTGAGCGTAGAGTTAGATTAGTCAATAGCGGTGTATAGCGAGTTTACGTGTGTAAGCGAGGGACTATCTAATTTCTAGTAGAAACCTTGGGGGCAGCACGTAGGCAGGCTTTTGCCGAAGCTGGGTAAATTCTGTGTTGTTCTGTTTTATTCTGTTATTTATATTCTGCGATATCTGTGCTGCTATTCTGTGATCTGAATTGAAATTAATTTATAAGCTTCCGCGATTAATTTTTATAATTTACACTATCACCCTATTCACCCCCCCCCCCCTCTAGGGTGAAATCGATCCTACACCTTAATCAAAGGGACTTCCTTATTCCTAAGCTTCTTGATATCACCCCTAACGTTCTTGGTAGGAATGCGACAAACGATGCTTCTCTCTTCACTTCAAATTTCTCAATTTGGCTAGGTTACATTACCTCTGCTGAATCATGTAAGCACTTTCTCAAGTGCAAAACATGAAAAACAGCATGAACTCCCATGAGCCTCTCCGGTAGCTTTATCTGATATGTCATCTTCCCTACCCTTTCCACAATGGGGAACAGTCCTATGAATCTGGAAGCAAGTTTTTCACTTAATTCAAACCTCACTACCTTTTTTAGCAGAGACACCTTATGAAAACCAATCTCCTACCTCGAACTCAATATCCCTTCTCTGCTTATTTGCATAGGATTTCTGTCTATCTTAGACCATCTTCATTCTACTTCTAATCAAATCAATCTTTTTCGAAGCCTCTCTAATCATGTCGGGACCAAGTAGCAATCTTTCCGTAGACTCCAACCAACAGGGTCTTTCATATAGGGCTTTAGAAGGAGCCATCCCAATGCTAGCCTGAAAACTATTTCTATAATAAGAGTTTCTTTTTAAAAAAATGCTTTTAGTTGGAAGATATGTTACCTTTGAAAAATATTTTACTTTTAAAACAAGTGTTTAGGAATCCTGTAACCTTAGGCTCTCATATCAAATGAAACACCCCACACCCCTTAGTATCCCCAAAAAGGGAATACCAAAGGACAAGGTGCATTATAGGTTTAGCTAGAGCATCACAGAGACTAAGATTCATAAGACAAACGAGTAAAAGCAGCGGAAAACATTTAAATAATAATTTATCATTCAGAATTAAACTTAATTTCAAAATAAGTCAAAAAACATAACATGTCTCAAAAATCTCTTATGTCTCATAAAAATACATCTCAGTCTCATAAAACCAGAGTACAAAAGTAACAATAATAATAATCCCTCCCACAAGTGCCATAAGCCAAATGAAAAAGTTGAAAAGCAAAAGAATACATCTGAAATGAGAAAAACTCCAAAAATGAATGTCCAAGCAATTGAATCTACTATCCTCAACTCTACTGGCCTAAAAGGGGAAAAGGAAAGATAGAGGAGTTGGTCAGACAATAAGTCTGGTGAGTGAAAGTAATTACTAGCATTTCTAAGTAAGGTAAAGATAATAGACTAAGCAATATTTCTAGCATGAAAGGAAAATACAGAAAAGATAAAACTCGCATAAATACTGTTTCTGATTCTATTTGATTATTTGCTTTGATTGTTTGCTTCTGTCTTAAACTGTTGTGATTAGGCTGAAACCCTAATCCTATCTCAACTGCTAACTTGATTAGGCTAAAATCCTAATCCTACTAATTGATCGGCCTTTCCTATCTCTGTTGTGCTACAGTGAGCCACTCCTGTTGGTCCAATAGCAAAAGACACCTCTTAGTGCTTAGGACGCAATAACGAATTATTTACCCTAATCGATGTTGCACGCTTGGTTATTGCTGGTACACACTAACTTCCGCTTCTTATTTGACCCTTTATTTACCCTAATCAGCATAAGCGTTCCTAGCCTCACCCACATGTGAGACAATCAGTCCTCAACCTGAAAGGGAATGCTGCTGGTACTGGTTTTAACAAACAAATCTTCACGCCCCTTGCCCAAATCCCCAAATTTGAGCCTCTATCTATTGGCCACTTATTTACCCTAATCAGCATAAGCATGTCCAGACTCAGTTATGTGTGAGACCACTAGTTTTAGACCCGAAAGGAAATGCTACCGGTACGGCCACTACTGCTATATTTGCTTATTAACTTAGTCCAAGATCTAAGTTTTAAAATAAGTTCCTTCTATTATTTCTTTCTTTCTAATTATAACCTACATGTTATAATTTTTCTTGCACTGTTACTCTTCTTTTTTCTCTTTTTAGTTATAACCACTTTTTATAATTATGCTTGCAAATATCTCAAATTTGTCTATTTTAGTCCATCTCTATTTTATTTCATTTTGTCTTATTTTTCATCTCGCTTCTGTAAATTTAGTGTTTTTCTATTTTAACCTATATTTGTGAATTCTTCTCTTTTTAATATTTTATTCGCGTTAAAAAGGGTTAAATTTCTATAACAAGAAACTAACATTTATAGGAAAAATTCCAACTTAAAACAGATGTAAATAACCGTAAGTAACTGAATAAAATAGCTAAATAAAAATAAGCTGTAAAGAACTTCTGAAATTTACTTAAAACTGACTATAAATAAACTTACATAAAAACTGTCTCAAAATTGTAGAAAAACTACAACTATTGAGAACCTATTATTTTAAATTGCTTACAGATCTAAAATAATTATAAAACACTTACCTGTGTTCCTTAGCTCCAATCCTTGGCCTTCCTGGATCAACTTTTAGGGCGTAAAGTATTTTCCTAAAAAGATTTCCTCCCCAGAAATTTTTCTATTTAAGGTTCAGCCTCAGGCAATGAACCCAATTGGAAAAAAATATGAACAAGAAAAATAGCTAGGCCTAGGGTTCTATTTATAGTGTGGCTTAGGGATCTTAGGCCGTTGGATTTGAAGATTGAATCTAGTGCAACCACGTCATAGGCTCGCTAGGAACCATTGGATGCAGCTACGAACGTACATGATTGCACTTAAATCGAATTTTACACTCTTTGGCTCATACCTGGACGAAATATCATCCAGGAAGTATTGTAAGTCGACCTAAGCTCATTGGGGTCGACCTAACCATGGCATAGGTCGACCCTTATGGTTCTTTTTTTTGTTTAATTATAATATATTTTTGATTTCTTGTTTCTCTCCTAACTTCTTCATACTAGCTTGGATTTTGACAAGTCATATATAAAAATTGCTCAAAAAATTACCATGGATCCAATGGTGCAACTCCGGTGGCTCAACTCTGACAATTTCCCATCCCTATTTTATTATTAATTAACTTGTTAATTAATTATTATTTCTCTAATTTTCGGGTTGTCACACGATCCATCACTCATGGATCGCTAACGATCTATAAATATTGCTCATGGGTCGTCCATTTTTCTTGCATCATGAAACGTTATCTTTACTAGGGATGCCTGCTAAGTTTTATGATATTCCAAGTAAGTTAGATCGAGAAGTGGGCACTCATCTAATTGCAGCGATAATTCATCTGAAATTACATGGAGAGCATATGCACAACGCAAGGAACACGATCCAATTGAAACAAGCTAAAAATGCTCTAACAACATGGATCGCTGGTGATCCATGCCTTATGGATTGCTAGCAATCCATCATATAAGTTTGGTTCACCGTGAAACATTTAGAGCATCTTCAACCCTCAAATGTAAGCTTCTGACAAAGAGGCCTAGCTCAATAGCCCTCTAATCTCAATAAATACTCATGCATCTGCAAACATAAAGGGGATCTTCTGAACTGGCTACTGGAACTCTGTAGGAACTATTATTTCCTATTCTCCACCCTCACAATAGTCATACAGGGGTTAAATGTGATTCTCTGGTAAACTCTTGCACTGGTGACTTGATCTAACTTAGGAGATTCAATCATATTGTAATTTGATTCAACTTGTAATAGCAGTTGGTTAGTAAAAAGTCATAAAATGGACGTAGGTTTCATAAACAGCCGAACCACTATAAAAATCTTCTTGTCTCTTTACTATTTCTTTTTTTTACATATATTCTCTATATTATTGCTCCATCAGAATAGAGCTGGTGTTTTCACACTCAATCCGGAGTGTTGATCCATTTTTTGGGTTAACACAACTCAGTGCTATGAAATTCATACCTAAACTCGCAGTCCCAAATGCACCTACCCTACTTCAAAAGATTTAATTGATTCAGAGAATAACGGCCGGTGTGCTTCATCTTCACACTCTATATTCTAATCGAATAAACTCCTTAGCCTCTACACCTTCATTCTACATCGTTTGGTTTGTTATAGGAGTCCTTCTACTAAAAAGAGATAATTTATATGTAGAAGATATACTGTCAAGAAGTAACTTTTGTTACATTAGTTATTGATATCCTGTTCGGTTATTTATGCAGAGTCGTTGTAAAATACCTACTCCTCTGGGTTAAATGAGGGTTGCTTAGTTAATTTCAGAAGGAGTTTGGGACTGAACGTAGGACTGGAGATCCAAACCTGTATAAAATCGACTATGTGATCTATTATTATATTTCTGATGCATTTAAATTATTTGTTATGTCTGCCATCTTCGATCATGTGTATAGAGACTAACACTATAGTACTATACATGTACACATTAAATATTTGCACAATATGAAAAGTTGCATTTGCAATATGAACAATTGAATATATTTATATATACCCACAAACATACCAAAATACAGATTTGGTCAAATCTATCATTTAAACACATTTGAAACGTTTAGTAAAATTAGTTCTTTAATTGAGCATATTAAATTGGATCTAATAATAAATGTAGATTTCATAAGCCTAATAAAGAACTAAATAGGGTTTTTTTCTAAAATTTACCCACTGCCCACCATCCCGATTCCTTAGAAAGCACTTACACCACACAACTAATTCTGGATGAGACCATATTAAATCGAGATTGGTGGTTGTTTCAAACCTATGGAAATACACATATTTCTTTTCCATGAGAAATTTCATTAACTATTGTAGTGCACACCTGCATTCCATAGCAAAATATTGCACCTCATATTTTGCATAATAAATAATAACGTTGATGTGTTATTTGGAGTTGTACTTTTTAATATTCATAGAACCTCCCTTGGTTGCACTCCAGCAATTGTCATGTCTTCTAATTTTTTCCTCATCCAACAATCTTGCAGCATATGAATGTCCTTATAGTGAATTTGGAAACTTGTGATTATGTGTATCAATGTTTACTTCCTTTCTATCATCGATTAAATATACACCCTTAAGCGAAAAAGACAATTGCATTTTCTAATAACATTGGGTCGGTGATGCATCAGATATGTTTCCTTTTTTCTACTGATAAGTAATTTCGGCATGTTTTTTCCTTTTTCAAACCCCTAATGCAATCATGTTTTTTCTCAATGCTAATTTATTAATATGACTACAACAATGATGGTGTTCCTTTTTTTCCTACTCTACACCACAACACCAAGGTTTCACTTGAATCAAAATCTAAAATTACAATGGTATAACAACCAATTGATTTTCAAAAAAATTGGGTGTAAGTTTTCTTCATTTTGGTTAACATATTGTTAAATAACCTCATCCATTGTGAAATGGTTAATCAGATCAGTTTGTGTGCTTTTGGAACCATTTGCATCATCATCTTCCCAACAATTTTTTTTCATCATCTAACCCATTGTTAGTTTTCATCTCGTTCTCAACATTCATCTCGTTCTCTACCACCATCCATCGACTAAAATAATTGAAAAACATGTCAATATGAATACAAGTATTATAAAAATATATTGAGAGAAAAAAATTATAACTAAACAAATACTTACAGTAAAATTTTCTATAATAACATTAATCATAACATCTTTAACATTGACAATACCCACAAAATCATTAAACAAATCATAACAACAAAATTAGCCAATGAACATACATACACACACACACACAAACACACACACACACACACACATATATTCTTAAAAATAATATGTTAAAGGAGCATGCAGTTATAATTATCTTATTTTCTTAAGAGAATAAAGATCAATACTTATTGAATCAAAAATTACAACAATTAAAAAAGTTTACCATGGTATCTTATTTAAAATAAAGATCATCGTCTTCATGTTTTGTATTTTTCAAGTTCTAAAATGTTAGGATCTTATGGATTTATGGTTCAAGAGTAGAGAAAGAGAACTATGGTGAAGAAATACAATGTATGTGTTGCCCTAGCTCCAATGGTTGAAATATCAGAGGGAATTCATCATCCAATAACTCAGATCAATAGGTACGGAAGGAGATATCCCTCATATATGCTACTTTGGGTTAGACAGATACGTTTCAATATCTGAATACATCTGAAATAATACATATCTCTTCTTGACGCAAGACAATGTACATGAGTTATATACTTGAATAATACAATATAAAGACCAGATAAACAATTTCTATCCAACTGAATCAGAATGATGGATTTTATATTATATCTGAACATCTGATACATTATCTCATATATATACAACTCATTACTTGAATGCATCACATCAACCAATATAATGGAAGCTGAATATAATTATAAACAAAGTAATTACTCGCTATCATCATCCGCTCTAACTCCATATCACAGCTTATAAAGCACACACAGTCATATTAAACTTGTAGAGTAACCTCGGTCTGATCCAAGGCATTGTCATAAAACAAAATTTCAAGTCAGGTTAGACATCTAAATCTTTGAGTATAATCATGCAGTGGAATATAAATGAATGTGTCATGTTAGATTATGTAGAGCAAATAAGTTACACATAGTGTCACATATGCTAGACAATTTCCCAAATCCCCATTTTCATAAATTGGTTATAACACCCATATCACGACACTATTCAATATAACATACATAGTTACAACTCTAATCAACTGAAATATCATATCCTACTATTTTACTTATGAGTTGCGTTGTCTTGTATAAATTCAAATCAATATTTGCAAACAATCATTTTTAATTAAAATGACAATTCTACTAATACTTATGAGAAGGCTTAAACCATCTTCTCGTCTTATAAATCCTAGGAGGATTGCTTTTACAAATCTAATTTGTGGATTTACCCTCTATAGACTAATCTACCCCGGCGGTCATCCCGTTCCATTTCACCCACATACTTCAAGTCAATTGTGATATTCACTTCACACGATCTCTTAGCTGTCATACCCTTCAGGTATCTGGAGGCATGATAAATCTTACTGGTGTTGTAGTCCACTGCATCAACTACACCATATCTCCATCGGTGGCACCACTTCTCTTCGTTTGCACTAGGTCTCAGACAATCTTCATTATTCTCGATAACTTTAATGTCTTAGCAACATATTGTTTGGATACAATGATGAGAGACAACGTCGTCACGATTTAGGCTGTGACCCTCGAATCAGTCCATTAGGATGCATACTATAAGTTTAATAGTCAATATCCTATTCCAAACTAAAGAAATGTTAAATCTATTACTTTTAAAATCATTTGTTAACGACGAATTTTCTATTACTTTAGAAACTCACCGATAAATTTCAAATTAAAATTTAACTGCAAGAGCTACAAAAGTTAGTATGTGGCGAGAACGGGTCGATCCGTAGGGAATTTTTAAGATTTTAAAATTTTCTAATTAATCAAATTAAACCAAAAGTGGATATTATTTTGAAAACTAGTAAACTAAGCAAAAGTTGAGATTAAAAACTATGTGATTAAAATTCAATTTAGCGGCAAATCCGCTTTCTTATATTTTTTATATAAATTAACATAAAATCAAATGATGATCTCTTTTTAATCTAAATAGGATTAGTAATGTATTTATCATAAGTATGGCATATCTATGTTATTAATTAACATAAATCAACTATGAAACTACAATACAAATATAATCCTACTTTTTCAAATCTCACGAAACGTGGCATAGAAAACAAAACCAAAATCTAGTTGAAGCATGATCTATTTACTATTAGTTGGTAATATAAATCATCAACGCTTGATCAAAACTTCACTTCATTGTCATGATCATATTTAGATGAAGAGGCAATTTGTGATTAATGAGATAAGCATAACCTATTTGTTATAAACAAACTATGCTATCAAAATCAACATAAAACAAAACACAAATAAATATAAACATCCATTTTCTCATAAAGCACAAAAGATCATACATAGAAATTATGTTGAATCTACATGATTAAAAGAAAGCTTCATAATCCATAAGTTGTAGGGATTTAGCCTCTCATTTGTGCTATCATTTCAACACATAGAGATTCCAACATTGAAAATAAAAAGGTAGAAAATAAACAAAGAGAAAGAAGATTAATTACTAAAAGGAAATAAACTAAATTGAGTGCATAAATGTAAATCTAAACTACTAACATAAGACAAGAAAGCATGTAAATAAAAATGAGCAAGAAAATAAAATATGAACAAAGTAGAAGGAAAAGGCAAGAGGCTTAGGAAGTCATTTTTTTTCTTATATGATTTGAAACTACAACTTGCATTCTAATTTCCTAAGTAAATTTGAGAGTAGGAAGATCCTTTACATGCACATAAGATGGCTATTTATACATGCATAAAACCCTTATTCAATTTTAAGAGTGCTTCCCATAATGCCCTTTAGAAAGTGTGGCTACCAAGTGACCATTAGCCACTACTTAATCCATCATTAAATGGACATGAAGCTTTAATGTCCACTTAGTTGTCCATTAGCTTCTAATTATAGATTTAGGCAAGTGGGTAGGTGGGATCCTCCATGATCATGAAACTGAATTATTTCCATCATCCCTCCTTTGTATTCTCTTGTGCATGCATATATCTTCATGAAACCCTCTTTCATATGCATCCAAATTCCTATAAAAATTATGAAAAATGTCCAAGTAAAAGTTCCAAATTAACACATGCACAAAAATGACAATTTTGCCTCTTTATGTAGATGAATATATGATGATTTGAAAATAATTGAATTTTGGTTTTAAACATGTTAAAATGTCCAAATATGACATTTATTTAATAAAAGTAGAAAAAATATGGATGCAAGTATATGCACATTTACGTGCACATCAATACCCCCACACTTATCTTTTTTTCGTCCTTGAATAAAGGAAAACTAAGATAAATCCATTTTTATAGGGAGTAGGATTGCATTGAGCGTATGCAACAAGCCGTTAAACCTTTGGGTGTCCCTAATAGGACGAATGTTTTCTTGTAAGGGTTTTCAGTGGATACTACCCACAAAATTCGAATGCAAAGTGAAAATATTTACGAAATGCAAGATTTATTTACAAAAATATGAATGCAAGTTTTTGAAAATATTTATAATGAAGGATTTACTTTTAAATTGACACAAATAAGTTAAATATAGAATTTTGGTCATTATCTTGAAATTTAAGTCATTTACTCGTCAAACTTTCTAATAAAAACGAAGTTATTGTAACAAATGCGCTATAATTTAACTCGTTGTTTCGGTCGATAATATCGTATAACTATGAAATAGATCCTGAGTTGATTATCAAAGTTTATCAAAGTGGTATTTTCATTTCCTTCCAATAACAAGTCAAATCAAACAAGTTAAAGTGGTGCTTGGATTTCAATTGCTTACTCTCTCTTATTTGAAAATTTTATTAGTATTAACAATATTTACATATGCCCAACTCAGATAAACTAAGGCCAGATATATTACCCATGCACTGCCTTACGGACTGATATAGGTGAATACAAAGCAGAGCGAGTGAACACACAAGTGTGAACACTTATCGACTGTGGGCATTATTAAAAAGAATTTTTATATACATACACCTAACTCAGATAAACTAAGGCCGAATATTCCGATCATGCACTACGTTTCGGGCTTACGTGAGAAGGGTACAGAGCATGGCGAGTGAATACATGACTCTAGGTGTTAAAAATGTATACATATATACAATTTTATTTTACTTATATATATATTTGTTTATTTTATTTTTTTATTTTTTAAAAGAGAGATTTTTGCAAAATCATCTTAGCACCATTTAACTTAGAAGATAAAAATGTTATATTCTTTACTTTAAATTTACCACCTTTTTTTAAATAAAGATTTTCATTTAGAATATACTTTATAATTAACACATATGAACCTTCCTATATACTAGTTAAACCATAGTTACATGTAATCAAACTTCATTTTTATTTTTGTTAAGACAAATCAATTTTCAAAATTTTCTATTTATTAACCAAAACTTGCACTTATTCTATAGTGTTTCTCCAAAAATAAATCAAAATGTTAAAAAGAAAATGTTTTTGAGATTTAGAAATTTTGACCTTTTTTTTAATTAAAAGAAAATTCAAATTCCATGAAACTTTAAAAAAATAAAAATGAGACTCCCCTTACACTTAGTTTTTACCGTGTCCCCATGGTAAATGCATGATATAATGAGTGTAACGGGGGAAAATATGTACATATTTACAAAAGAGGGTTAACATTGTTACTAGACGTAGCTTGGCTCATGAAGAATCATGAGCTCCTCCTCTTGGTTACTAGGCAATTCCAAGAAAGGTTTCAAACGATGACTATTGAATTTGAAAATTGATCCATCCCTAGGGGTTTGTATTTCTATGGCACCGTGCGGAAAAACAATTCGTACCACAAATGGTCAAGTCCATCTCGATTTAAGTTTCCCAAGGAATAAATGAAGTCTTAAGTCATATAAAAGAACTTTTTGGTTTGGAGAAAATGTTTTCCTTAGGATTGACTTGTCATGAAATTTTTTTATTCTTTCTTTGTAAATTTTCTCATTTTCATACACGTCATGCCTAACTTCTTCTAATACGTTGAGTTGTAGTTTTCGGTTTTCACCAGCTTTATCGAGATCAAAGTTCAAGTTCTTTATTGCCCATAACGTTTTGTGTTCGATTTCAACCGGTAAATGGCAAGCTTTTCCGTAAACCAAACAAAATGGAGACGGCCCAACCTTAGTTTTTAAAAGCAATACGGCAAGCCCAAAGCGCATCGGTTAATTTCTGAGACCAATCTTTTCAATTTTTAATAACAGTTTTCTCCATGATTTGTTTTATTTGTCGATTTGAAACTTCAACTTGCCCACAAGTTTGAGGATGATATGGAGTGGATAGTGTTGATTCATGGGTTTTGATTCATGACACAAGCTTCAGAGATCATAAGACGCAGTACAAAGAGAATACTATACAAAGGCGACAAAAAGAGAATAAAAGTAAATTGTGCACTACAAAGGAGACAAGACTACAATCCAGAGATTAGTATTAATATTTTATTATATTGAGTCTTAGAATATTGTTAAAATCATTCCTCAAGAATCATCATTCATATTCAAATAAACTTGCTTGCATATTTTAATCAAAATCAAGTTTACAACAAACGCATGGAGCGAGGATCGAACCCGAGTCACTAGTTTGGAAGGCAAGTACTCTAACCAAATGAGCTACTACTGTTTTTGTTTAACAACAGGTCGGCCGACCGACCAGGATCTTCGGTCGACCGACCCTGTAGTCTGTGCACATATACTCTCTGTTTTGTGTACGTTTTCAAACTCAGCTGACCGGCCCAGGTTTTACGGTCGACCGACCTGACAATAACGGCTACTTTCTGAAGAGATGCGATCATTTCATGAAGAGTAATGTCCTCTATTTCAAGAGATACGGACACAACTTTTGATTGAAACTCTTCATGAAAGATTGTAACTCTTCTACAACTATATAAACATCTTCAAATCACTTCTACAATCACCGATTCTTGTTTATAATTCTGAAATCTATTCTCTAACTATTCTCTGCAATTCAAAGCATTCATACTCATTTAATGTCACTAGAATCCTTGTGTTTAATTCATATACTCCGATTCTACGTGATTATCTTCCTTCTAAATCTTCACACACATACATACTCTTGAGGATTTGATTATAGGAAGTTGTACTATCAAAAGACAATCCGTGTTACTCAGAACACATTCGTCAAACTATTTGTATTAGAGTTGAAGTCCTCTTCGGCTGTTGAGGTGGAAAATTCCTGTTCGGCTGCTCATGTGTCGTATACCTGTTCCTCCGGGTTAAGTGAGGGGTTTTTAGTTTAAATCCAGAGGATAGTCTGGGACTGGACGTAGAACGGGAAGTTCGAACCAGTATAAAAATTCCTGGTGTGCTTACTTTAATTTTTATTTTACTGCTATTATCAGTTTCCGCATTTATATACCATATTACACGATCCTTAGTACTGCACGTACACTTTCATTTGGTATCAGAGCAAGGTCATCCTATAACCGTCACAAAGTTATTTGATATTTATTTCTAGTAATATGGCAACGACACAAACTAACGATTTTTGCACTAACACTAATACTAATTTCACAGAGGGTCAATCAACTTCACGACCTCCATTTTTTAATGGTATAAATTATAATTATTGGTCAACTAGAATGAGAATCTATATACAATCTAGTGGATTTGATATCTGGAATATTATACAAAGAGAGTACATAACTCCTACTGGAGAATACTCAACTTGGAGTAACACACAAAAACTAGATGCTACATCAAATGCAAAGGCTATGAATATTTTATTTTGTGCATTAGATAGAAATGAATTCAATAGAGTTAGCATGTGCACTTCAGGTTATGAAATTTGGAGAACACTTAAGATAACACATGAAGGTACAAACAAAGTTAAATTAAGCAAAATCTCTATGTTGAAAAATCAATTTGAAAATTTCAAAATAAGGCCAAATGAATCTATAAATAACATGTACTCTAGATTTCAGGATATTTATCATGCTTTATTATCACTAGAACAAAAGTTTACTGATTTTGATGTTGTTACAAAAATCTTGAATTCTTTAACGGACGAATGGGAAAGAAAAGTCTTAGCCATTGAAGAAGCAAGTGATTTGTCAACATTAAAACCAGAAGAATTGATAGGTAATCTAATGTCCTACGAAGTAAATTTGCAGGCAAAAAGAAATGGAGCACAAGAAAAGAAAAATGTGGCTTTTCAAGCAGAAAAAGACGATTCCGACTCAGATAATGAAGATATGGCGATGATCGCTAAAAATTTCAAAAAGTTTTTGAAATTCAACAAAAACAAATTCAAGGGAAATAAAAATAACTCCAACAACAATTCTAATAGCAGCAAACCATCATCTTCAGCAATGGAATGTTATGAATGTCACAAGAAAGGTCACATGAAGAAAGATTGTCCAGAAAGCAAAAGGAGCAATTTTAAGAAGGACAAAACCAAACGAAGAGCTTTTTCTGTCACTTGGGACGACACTGACTCATCATCCTCTTCAGAGAGTGAAAGTGATAATGAACAAGCAAATGTGTGCTTCATGGCTTCATCAGACGATGTAAGTGATTTTACTTTTGAAGATTTAATTGAAATAAATTCTGAATTAACAAAGCAACTTAAAAAGAAAAATAAGGAGTTGCAAAGAAAATTAGGTAGAATAGTCTTAGAAGTAGATATGCTGAAAGATGAGAAGAAAATATTAGAAGAAGAACTTGAAAGTTCTCAACAATCACATTCTAACTCATCCTCTCAAATTTCGTCAATATCTGAAGAACTAGAAATTCAAAAGTATAAAAATGATGATTTACTTTTCAAAAATAATAGTTTAAACTCTAAGATTAAGGATTTAGAGTTAGAAAAATCTAGTCTTAAAATAAAATTTGATGATATATCTAAAAATGTATCTAATTTTAATAAAGGGAGAGAAAATTTATCCAGGATTATTGAAAATTCTCAACCTGCTTCAAATAAGAAGGGATTATGTTATGTTAAGAATTCAAAAGCTCATAATGATAAAAGTGGTTTAGGATATAATAAAATCGATCGTAGAAATAGCACTAGATATGCTTTCATGTATAGTAAAAATGATAGTGCTAGTACTAAATTTCGAGTAAAGCCTAAATCCAATTTTTATAGAAATTCAAATACTACTGTGACCTATAATGTCGATAATTTCTTTAGAAGTACAAAATCATTAACAGAAAATATGAATAAAAATTATCTAAGTATATGGGTTCCTGTTAATTGGAAAAATAGAGAAAAATACATTAATGATTATTTTGATATGGTAGTTAATAATGAAAATTATATTTATAAAGGTTCAACCACACCCAAATGGGTATGGTTTCCTAAAATTTAGAAAATTATAAGAAGCCTGGGTATCGCATGCTTTAAATGTTAATTTTTCTGATACCTTACATTATAAGTAGTAGTTATTTTGTTTTATATTGCTCTATGTTAACACTTATGTGAAATATAATTTATATCATCAGTTAAACTCTCCTTTTTGTTGATGACAAAGGGGGAGAAATATATAAAAGCTAACAAGTTTTTGCAGAAAAGTCGCCATATATTCAATGGGAGAATTACAATATATACTACTTCGTCACATAAGTATTGTCATCAATCAAAAAGAGGGAGAATGTTGATTCATGGGTTTTGATTCATGACACAAGCTTCAGAGATCATAAGACGAAGTACAAAGAGAATACTATACAAAGGCGACAAAAAGAGAATAAAAGTAAATTGTGCACTACAAAGGAGACAAGACTACAATCCAGAGATTATTATTAATATTTTATTATATTGAGTCTTAGAATATTGTTAAAATCATTCCTCAAGAATCATCATTCATATTCAAATAAACTTGCTTGCATATTTTAATCAAAATCAGGTTTACAAAAAATGCATGGAGCGGGGATCGAACCCGAGTCATTAGTTTGGAAGGCAGGTACTCTAACCAAATGAGCTACTACTGTTTTTGTTTAACAACAGGTCGGCCGACCGACCAGGATCTTCGGTCGACCGACCCTGTAGTCAGTGCACATATACTCTCTGTTTTGTGTACGTTTTCAAACTCAGCTCCGGCCTAGGTTTTACGGTCGACCAACCTGACAATAACGGCTACTTTCTGAAGAGATGCGATCATTTCATGAAGAGTAATGTCCTCTATTTCAAGAGATACGGACACAACTTTTGATTGAAACTCTTCATGAAAGATTGTAACTCTTCTACAACTATATAAACATCTTCAAATCACTTCTACAATCACCGATTCTTGTTTATAATTCTGAAATCTATTCTCTAACTATTCTCTGCAATTCAAAGCATTCATACTCATTTAATGTCACTAGAATCCTTGTGTTTAATTCATATACTCTGATTCTATGTGATTATCTTCCTTCTAAATCTTCACACACATACATACTCTTGAGGATTTGATTATAGGAAGTTGTACTATCAAAAGACAATCCGTGTTACTCAGAACACATTCGTCAAACTATTTGTATTAGAGTTGAAGTCCTCTTCGGCTGTTGAGGCGGAAAATTCCTGTTCGGTTGCTCAGGTGTCGTATACCTATTCCTCCGGGTTAAGTGAGGGGTTTTTAGTTTAAATCCAGAGGATAGTCTGGGACTGGACGTAGAACGGGAAGTTCGAACCAGTATAAAAATTCCTGGTGTGCTTACTTTAATTTTTATTTTACTGCTATTATCAGTTTCCGCATTTATATACCATATTACACGATCCTTAGTACTGCACGTACACTTTCAGATAGCTAGTGGGTTATCGAGTATTCTTTCACTGAAGCTTCAAAAGAACGGTTGCAAAAATGGATCCCGTTATCACAGATTATTGTGCGAGGCGGGCCGAACCTCCAAAAGATGTTTTCTCTGAGAAATTTCATAACAATTCTATGGTCGTTGGTTTTTCAAGGAACATCTTTGACCCATTTTGAGATGTAATCGACGGCGAGAAGGATATACAAGTTTCCAAAAGAATTGGGAAAAGGTCCCATAAATTCAATACCCCAAACATTAAAGATTTTGATCGTAAGAATGGGGTTTAGAGGCATCATATCTCGTCGAGAAATTCGTCCAAGCATTTTACTTCGATCGCAAGTTTTGCAAAATTCAAATGAATCTTTGAAAAGAGAAGGCCAATAGAAACCACATTGAAGCACTTTTTTTGCAGTTTTTCGATGATCGAAATGTCCACCGCACGCTTGATCGTGGCAGGATGAAAGAACACTCTTAATCTCATCATTCGAAATGCAACATCAAATGATTTGATCGGGGGAATATTTGTACAAGTATGGATCGTCCCAATAGAAATATTTCACTTGGGATATGAATTTGTATTTGTCCTGTTTGGATCAAGATGAGGGAGTTTCTTTAGTGACTAAGTAATTCACTATATCAGCATACCATGGATCGATAGAAATTGAAAGAAGTTGTTCATCGGAGAAGTTTTATTGACTGGCAAAGAAGATGGGGCATTCGAAAGACGAGATAAGTGATCAACTATGACATTATCGGATCCTTTTTTGATCTTGATTGTAAGATCAAACTGTTGCAATAAAAGGATCCAACGAATTAAGCGAGATTTAGCGTCCTTTTTAGCAAAGAGAAATCAAAGCGCAGAAAGGTCCGTGTACATAGTAATGTGTGACCCAATCGAATATTTCAAAAAAATTCGAGAGAAAAAACTACCGCTAGAAGCTCTTTTTCAGTGGTTGTGTAGTTAAATTAAGCGTCGTTCAAAGTCATGCTAGCATAGTAGATAACGTGAAGGATCTTGTTGATGCGTTGTCCTAAGACAGCACCAACTGTAAAGTTCGAAGCATCACACATTATTTCAAATGGGAGATCCCAATTGGGTGCGCAAATGATTGGAGCTGAAATGAGTTCTTTTTTAAGACGTTCAAAAAGACGACATACACTCAGAGTTGAAATTGGATGGAACGTCTTTTCCGAGGAGAGTCGTCAAAGGACGAGCGATTTTGCTAATGTCTTTCACAAAGCGTGGGTAAAAGCTAGTGTGTCCTAGAAATGATCTAATGTCCTTAACAGATTTGAGAATGGGTAGGTTTTCAATTACGTCAACTTTCGCTTATCTACCTCAATGCCTTTATTTGAGATGATATGTCCAAGGACTATGCCTTGTTTGACCATAAAGTGGCATTTTTCCCATTCAAAGTCAAATGGTTTTTTTTACGTCGATTTAGAACCAACTTGAGATGATGTAAACATTCGGAAAATAAATCACCAAAGATAGAAAAATCGTCCATAAAAGTTTCTAGAAAGCATTTAATCATGTTGGAAAAAATGCCAACCATGCATCGTTGGGAAGTAGCAGGAGCATTACAAAGTCTGAATGGCATATGTCGATAAGCAAAGGTACCGAATGGACATGTGAAAGTCGTTTTCTCTTGATCTTTGGGTGCGATTGGAATTTGATTATAGCCGCAATAGCCATCAAGGAAGCAGTAGAATTCGTGGCCGGCTAAACGTTCGAGCATTTGGTCGATAAAAGAAAGTGGGAAGTGATCTTTTCATGTTGCGGCATTTAGTTTTCGATAGTCAATGCAAACGCACCAACTAGTTTGAGTCCGAGTAGGAATGAGTTCGTTAGCGTCATTCATCGTAACATGAGCCAGGACTTTTTCGGCATGGCATGAAATGGGCTAACCAATGGGCTATTAGAGATGGGAAATATGATACCGTTATTGTGGAGCTTAAGAATTTCGTCACGAACCGCATCTTTGATTTTTGGGTTAAGCCTTCGTTGTGCATCATGAGTGGGTTTGGCTTCGTCAATTAAGTGAATGCGATGTTGGACAATAGTAGGGTTAATTCCCTTAAAATTAGTAATGGACCACCTCTCTGTTTTTCGAAAGAATAGAGAGTAAAGAGGTTTCTTGATCAAGAGAGAGAGAGAGTTGCAGAAATTATGATAGGCAACATTTCGTTATCACCTAATTATGTGTACTTAAGGTGATCGAGAAGTGGTTTGAGGTACAACTTCGAAAGTTTCTCGATCAAAGAATTAGGTTGAGATTCAGACTCAACTGGAAGTGATTCAAAAGGAAAAGTGTATTCAATCTCATTGGGTATACCGTGAAACAATTTTTCATACTCAGCTTCGCGTTCATCGTTAAGGTCAAGTGTCTTGTTTTTGAAATTTTTGTGAATAGCACTAACTTCCAACGTTTTGTCACAAGGTTCATTGGATTGGCTTTCAAGATTGAAAATGTTGAGATCCAAAGTCATGTTTTCAAAAGAGATTTTCATCAAACCGTTGCGACAATTGATTAAGGCATTTCAGGGGGCTAAGAATGGTCGGCCTAAAATCAATGGAATTTGACTCGTAGATTTGTCATGGGTTGTTTTTCGAGAACAATAAAATCAATGAGGAATATGAATTGACCCACTCGAATGAGCATATCCTCGATTTCTCCCACGGGATTCTTAATGGAATGATCGACGGATTGAAGCATAACTTTTGTGTGTTTGAGCTCACCTAAGTCTAATTGTTCGTACACGGAGCAGCTAGGATCTTTGTATTTGACGGGCATGAATCGGGACAAAACTTCACTCAAATTGGTGGCTAAGAAGACTTTTTTGGGCACTTGAGTATGTCGCTTTTGGGTGCACAAGTCCTTAAGAAATTTCATGTACGAGGGGACTTGCTGAACAATATCAAGAAGTGGGATGTTCACTTTCACTTGTTTAAAAATTTCCAATATCTTTTCCATTTAGTCCGAGTGTTTCTTGGGTCGGAGACGATGTGAAAATGGGACACGATACTTAGTAGGCATGTCTACTTGAGTAGTAGAAGAAGAATTTTGGTTGGCATTCGATTCAACGTTTGGCTCCACGTTCTGTTCTGATTTGTTTATTATTTTAGAAGTGTTGAGAGAGGTTTTCGATAAATTTTTTGGGTTAACAACTTGATTATTTATTTGTTTATCGAAACGTAAGGTTGTGATAGCATTTAATTGGGTGACATTGCTATCTTGAACAACATGGGCTTGATTTGAATTTGCATTTTGATTTCTGGGATTTGGAATGGGCTGGCTTGGAAAAGTGCCTTGCTCGCGTTCACCTATAGACTTGGCTAATTGACTCATTTGCGTTTCAAGTTTTGTAATCGATTGGTTTGCGCTTTGCATATATGAGGTCAATAAATTTTGTAAATTGCTGTTTGATGAAGACTTTGAGTAGTTGCTTTAGCCAACGTTTCAAGAGTTTTCTCATGTGAACTTAAACATTTATCGTCTAGGGGAGGATGAGCAGAATTTCATTGAAAATTTGATTATTGCTGTTGATTATGAGACGGACCTGCAAATTTGGTTGAAAATGATTGGGTTGAAAGGGAGGATTTGAAGCATTATTTGGAAATGCTTGAAAATTGGGATGAATCGTATTCGTGTTGGGATTGTTTTGGTTCCAAGAAAAATTTGGATGATTTCTCCAACTAGGATTGTATGTTAGAGAAAACGGGTCATTTTTAGCTTTATTGAAAGCATTGATTTGTTTGGCAAAATTGGGACATTAATCAACTATATGATTAGGATCACTGTAATTATAACACAATTGTTAGGAGGCTTGGTTCATTTGATTCGATGAGAAGACGTTATCGAATTTTTTAATTATTGCGTCGATCTTAGCTTCCAAAGCAAAAGAAGATCCTATCGAGTGTGCACTAGATCATGAGTAAATTGATTTTTCGTTCGAACATTTCCATTGGGATGACTTTTCAGTGAGGTTTTTAAGAAATTGCCAAGCATCATTGTGATGTTGGGCGAGGAAGTTGCCTTGGTACATTGATTCGAGCATGGTTCGTGAGCTATTTTCGAGTTCATCGTATAAGATTTGGCAAATCGTCCATTTTTCGAAGTTGTGGTGTGGACCTTTTATCAAAAGCTCTTTGAATCTTTCAAAATGTTTTCTGAATGGTTATCCCTTGAATTGATGAAAATTTACAATTACGTTTCAGATTCTACTCCTTTTTCCAAGGGGTAGAACTTTTTTAAGAAAGCTTTTATATATTCTTCCCAAGTTGTAATCCCATTTGCTCTTACAAATCATTTGATCATTCCAAATGACATGCATTCCCAAAATGTCATTTTAAACCATGTTATATCCCATTTGATTAGTTGTGTTCATGCAATATGGTTTAACTTGTAGATGATGGCATTATTTATAACAAAAGAAATTTAAATACGATACTGTATATTAGTAATCAAGCTAAAATAAAATAAGTAAATCGAATGGTGGAATTTAAACTAAACAAGCATATTTTTCAATCAAATAAGTTCTAACTATTTCAATCAAAGTAGATTTTGAATTATTTAACTAGGATTTGTTCTTTTAATCCTAGTTTAAATTCAAAATAACACTAAACAATTCAAGTTTAAACCTTTAAAAATATGAATTTTATCCCAGAGTATTTCAAATAATTCTCTAAAATACATTTTATTGAAGAGCTTATATTTTTGAACCATTTATGGTTTTGATTCAAATCTAACTATTTTTTTCCTAAAATAAGTTACTTTATTCATAAAAGCTTTTCCAACTTTCAAATCAATAAAAATATTCATCTCATACGATATTCATCCATAAATATATTTTTGTAGCATTCATCATATAGGATTTAAATTTAACTTTAATTTAAATTTCTTTACTTTAACAATAATTAAATTCAACTTAACTTCCATTATTCCTAATTCAAAAGTGATTCAAATGAAATTTCTTTGGTATAAAAATTCCATAAAATTTATTTATTTCAAATTTATAAACCAAAGAAAAATCATTTCAAATAATATTTGCATTTTTTTCTTTAAAAACAATATAAGATCTTCTTCACAAATATATGCAATATTTCGAATATATATTTAAATAAATTAAAAAGTGGAAATTAAAATAAATAATTCAAATAACACGTTTTAATTAATTTCTACCGTTCGAAACAATCAATATCATGGTATGCAACATACCATTCAACCATGTATAATTCAATCCAAACAATCATTAAACAAATAATCAACCAACAAACATTTACCAATAATAATTACGACTACCAAGCCTTCATCAGTCACATATACAAATAAATTACATAAAGTTGAACTGGATTTTATGATATTTGTATTTAAAATATATTTTGATTAAATGAATTAGAAATATGATAGTTTCACTCACAATTTTACCAAAACCAATTTCTAGTGACAACTTTCAATATATGTATCTGAAAATAAAAATTCCATAAAGTATACTCATTCAAATTTATGTTTGTTATTTTTATTCTTTCCTTAACATCGAATTTACTATATATGATTTGCCACAAGGCTCTCAAATATCAAACAACGAGTATTGATTGAAAATTGGTAAAGTTTAACCCATAATAATTTCAAAATGAAATTGAAATACTCATTGTAATTTAAGAAGATGCTATACTCACCAAAATCAACACATTTCTACTCAGAAGTTCATCCAAACTCATTCATTACTTCATGTCGTTACTTTTAGGCTCGATTGGCACATCAAACATTAGCTTTGACCCATCATGTGCCATCAGAACCTCGCCATGTCACTGTAAGCTTCATCCCCATGATGACATCATTGAACGACGTTGCTCCTCTAAGTCGCGTCATCATAGCTCATCCTAACTACCCTCACATCACTCAGGTTGTGCACTCCTTCATCGTTGACTACCTCTACATTGCCATGGACACACATTCCTAACGTGTAAAGGCCCGCAAATCCGTACCCCTTTTGAGCTGGCAAAATTCCACAACAATTCAGCCCAAAGTGGAACAAATGTACGAGTCTTCGGGTTTAAAGAAGAAAGAGGTAGAAGAAGAAGAAGAAAACAATAACAAAATCTCACATTACGCAGCAGAACAAATATAATAGATAAATGAATATCTTTAAAACAAAGAACTATATCAGTTGTTACATTACATCACATTACCTTATCAGAGTGTTACAACAACAAACAGCGGAAAAGAATATAACATATACTAGTGATATGCTTCGCCATCCAGCTTGCTCCTGATCTCCACAGCATCTCTTTTTCGACTTCGCTCCCAAATAATGATAACCTGACTCGAGGCTGCCTGTATGGAAAATTATGGGCACCCAGGGTTTAGAAAGGGAACAATAAACTCCAGGTCAGTCATGGGACTGGTGTGAGATCTTAAAAACAGTGATTTCCACAAAGAAAGGAAAAGAAATCCGCTATGCTTTTTGGAAAATGAAACTACCATAAGGCCTCCCGTCACACACACACAATGCAAGCGCATAATTGGAGGAGATTTCTCCTTATGATAGTCAAACATGCTTAATATGCAAAATCCTTTCGATATTATTATTAGCGCATAGTGCAGAAAAGATTTCGAAAGTATAATATTAATCTTAGCCAGCATAGACATTTCGAACTATGCCTACTATAGCTACCATCTAAATAGTGGTGACCACCATAAGTAAATGGCAGGTTATACAACTAAAACTGTACAATGCGCAACAACTTTTTTGTATTCCAAAGAATGAAGAAGATAAATTTGGGTTAGTTTTCAAACTATAACGCAGAAGTTATTTGTTCTATTGTAAGGGATTGATATGTTAAAAGTATCATAACACATACGTTTTTGTTTCAAATCTTATCATGTGAAAAGTGTAATGGTTTCAATATGAGATTCAAAGCTTAAATCATAAAGTTCGAAATTTGAATTGAAAAGAGATTTGAATCGTGAATCGTAAATCCAAGTGGGATTTGTAACTTTAAAAAAAGAGTGTGCTTATTTGTGAAATTCTACACTCTTTTTTAATTAATGAAATAACATTTGTAAAAATTAAGTGTACTTATTTGTAACATCCTCTATCTTGAGGCCAAAAGCTAAGCGCTACAAATGCTGCAACCATCCATAGTATTAACTTCTGGTGACAAAATGTGGTATTGCTACATACATTGATACAACAGAAACATATGGATATGGAAAAAAATTTAAACAATTTAAAAAAAACCATCTCAATCCATTCCAAAATACATTTCAAATTCATTACATAATCCCAAATACATTAACCACGTTAAGAGAAATATAATTATTACAACATGCGCCAAGAGAGACAAATGAAGATGCCATCTTGGACGATCAGAGTATATAACTAGACTAGTACATATCTTTGCCTTTACAACCAACACAGTGAACCAAAATAGAAAAAACTGTAGATAGCTATCATGCCCCCTGCACATCTCCGGAAGCTTATTCGTCTAAAGAGGCACCTGAAAACCTCAACTCCCAAACTACTCAAAATCAGTTGAGTACCCAAGAGTTTAAGGAGAAAACATAAACTTCGAGTCAAACATAAAGCCTGGTATGAATAATAATCCACTATCTCAAACCATTTAGATATCTAGTGAGATCACGCCGCTTAGCGGAACGGGTTTTCCCCTCACTAGTGTCTTATTCAAAACTTTATAAAAGCATATACTATGCTACTGCATCCAAAACGGTTTAAACATAGCAAATTAAAATATTATGATGATATGCAAATAAGTAAATCAATTCTGGATTACCCATCCCCACTCATTTTGACTATCTGTCATATTTATGGTTTCTAGGGTCACTATTAACCTATTAGTTTTCATGGGTTGACTAATAACCTATGTAATGTCTATAGACTCCCTGTCTAGTTTCATTGTTTTCATGGGATAGCTATTAACATGTTTACTCCCTGTTCTATTTTATAGTTTTCATGGGATCACTACGAACCTATTGGCCCCTGCCAATAACTTCATTATTTCATGGGTTCTCCCTGAACCTATTGGTATCTCCAATAACTTTCCTCTTATCCTAGTTTTCAAGGGTTGACTAGGAACTTATTGACATTTGTTAATTACTCAATCCGGATATAGTTTTCATGGGTTCACTGCAATGCCAATAACTCAATCTAATCAAAGTTTTCATGGGTTTACTATGAACCCATTGGCACCTGCCAATAACCTTTCCTAAACATAGTTTTTATGCGTTTACGATGAACCTGTGTATCCTACATTCTGTCCTATCCGACCTCCTAAATGTAATTCTACTCATTCAGGACTTAATTCAATTTATATTCGCTACCGGATCAACTTATCTGGTTATTTTACTCTTTTCTCCCTAAAATACAGTTATGGATTCATTATAATCTGAATATATGTATATGTATATATTAGAAGAAGCAAACATAACATAATAATACCAACACATGTGATTTAATATCCTTGAAAGCACTTTCATATAAAACATGGTTAATCCCTTTAACTTATTATTTTATCAAGGAAAACAGGGACAGTATCCGAGAGGGGCCGAGAAATCATCCTCCTACATTCAATGACTTTTTTCTCACTAAGAAATCTGGTGATTTCTACATACATTTCCTCCATCTATTTCTTATATCTCAATTTCCTCTATGCAAACAATGTCGTATATCTTTTCACCCTCTTCTAAGGTCTGCTCCATTCCTTCCAACTTTGATGCAGCATCTCCTGACCAACGTGGCCAGGGTAAGAATATGCGAATGAGGGAAAAGTTGAATCGAAGAAACATCTAGGGAGAAAGCCATTGACGAATAGTCGGATGCATAGAAAGATACAACCACACTGAAAATATTTGGGAGTAATGGAGACATATCCCTCCAGCGGTGTATTGATGCATTCATGGGATTCGGGAACCCTAACCGCATAGCCAGAAAAACCAAATCGTCAAAGGACGCCAACAGTCTCTTCCAATCGGGTGATCACAGAAGGAAGAAGCGTAGAGGAAGGAAAATATGAATCTATAACAAAATTATAAAGATTACTTCTAAAAAGGATCAAACAAGAATCGAAACAATTTCTCTTACTGACAATCTACCGAAGACACTCCCAAATTTGGTAATTAACCTAATATCTATTCTTTTCAAACAAAGGGGTAGAAGGAAATGTGGGAGAAATGAAGAAAGGATATACATATCTTAATTTGAATAATGGCCGCACGACAGAAGCGATCAAAGATTTTTATAAAACGTAGATTTGCTGCTGAAATAATGAGTGCAATGATTTACAAAAATCTGCATAGAGAAATGAAAAGCCAGATTGAACAGCTGTTTGAAGATAGTCCATTAAGGGAACAACATGTGTGCAAAAGCATTAAATGTAAGTGCGGCCAAAAAGACATTTTTCTAGCACCGAAAAGGTAGACTAGAAAGAACTGACTAGACATACGTACCATGTGTTTAAGACAACAAGTCTACCCTAACCTACGGTTATCGCAAGCTTGGAGGCAAGTGTTGTACATGTTCTTACGATGAAATATAGTGAACGAAATTGGGCAGTCCTTAAAGTCAGAAAAGCTACCCTCATGTTAAGAAGACTGGAGAAAAAGAAGCGAATAAGTTAACTTCGTACTGAACAGGGAACTAGCTGGAAGTCACAACACCTAACCCAACCCAAGCCCTTTAATCAATGGAACTGTGATAAGAGACAAATACTGCATGTATCAGGAAACTTGGGCAGGTCACAGTGGTTATATCAAAAATCAAAGGCAAAAAGTGAAATACTCCACCGAGGCGTAGGAAGCAATACATGATATACCAAGCTCACCATACCTCTAAGACTCATATTTTATCAATACCTATGGGAACAGGTCTGCGCTAGCATACATCGGGAGTAATCTAGGTAGCATCGTACAGGGTCAAAAGTACTCCAAAGAGGCTATATACATAGCCGTTCTGGATATGCTTCAACGCAGTATCATACTTACAGGTAAATGACAAATGTGAACCTCTCTCTCATTGGTGGTCCAAGCATTTGCAAAGAGGGAAACTCAAGCTGCACCCAACTCAAATCACAAATAGCCTCAAGCACATTCCAGGCATATGCCAAGTCAACTGTCAAATTAGAATGGGAAATGCTATTCCATTCAAACCCGACATGATGTCAAGTCAAGCAAAGACGGCAAAGGTATTGGCAGTACAACTTTAATGCAAAGCACTTCACCGCTACAGCAATTCATATGCATCAACAATACATTCGAAGCACTAGGGCAGTCCCATACCATTCCTTTTAAGACATTTGTCATTCTGGGAGAAAGGAGACCAATCCATACAGATTTGGGCTTCCCGTCAATTTTTCAGACACATCTCGCTTTAAATTTCCAAGATCACACCAATGTGATGGTTTCCCGCCAAAAACCCTTCACCAATCCAGGTACAGCGAATAGGCATTGCAGATGAATAACAAGTGTCAAATCTAAGGGTGGAGATTGAAGATAAAAGATCAAAGACAACCGCGACAACTAGCAATGCACTTTTCATACTATAAAATGAAACATTAGAGGACGAAAAAGGGATTCTTATCTTCTTAGAAAGGAAAATATGAGATTTGAATATTACATGCTTCTGGACGATTGTAATTATCTGTTCCAAAAAATAGAAAATAAATAGTGGACTATTCTATGGACGTAGGATTAACAATAATCCGAACCATGTAAAAATTTCTATGTTCTTTACTTTTATTTTTCCGTTATCTAATGTTGAAATAGTTGGAGCGCGTCTACGAGGCTATGTAAGCGTTCAGTAATATAGTCACTTCTCAAAGGCAGATTTAACACCGACTAAATTTGCTGATTCCAATTTGTGGAAGCAATTAATGACTAGATTGCTCCACGATCTAGTTGAGCGTGGTGAAGCCAAAAAACTTCACCAACAAGTAATATCGACGAGCATGGTTTCTGAAATGCAGCGATGATGCATTAAATCTAATCAAATAATTCTGCAAAGCTCATTCTCTCTCTGCTTTATACTTGAAAGTGTGAACACATTCCTTGGTCAAACTATATAAACTATAGATTGGCTTATAAACTTTTCCACTAAATCGATACACATATCGATGACAGATCAATTATCTAGTTGGTGAAACTACAATGCAACCAAATCAGTCAAGGACAATAGGAGCATCGTTCCATCACCTCCTTCGAAGTCGCTAACACTCTCGTACGTTGGATGTATATCATTAAGTGAACAGTTGGATACGTTCTTCTATCGTACGGCTCCAAACTAGATAACTTGAAATCGGATGGATTCCTTGCGTATCGGGTGTTTGGGGGTGAAATGGTTTCCATTCACGTCCTCCAAACTTCGATCCATAGCTTCACCTCGAAATACATGTCTTACCATCTCAGTTAATTGATCATTTGGATTTAGTTGAAATCTCTACGCACGCCTTTGATTCAACTCTCCTTCATGCTCCCGTTCTTATAGGGAACTTTCGGTTCTGATCCCTACGGTTATAAGTTTGCATATTGATTTAGATTTCAAGGCTCGACGTCATCCATTTGACGTGTCTTTCTATGCTCGACCATACCCCCATGTCCAAACATGTCACCATCGATTGGTTTGGACCTCTAGGTACTTTATTGGTGTGTTGGGGGATGGTTGTAGATCGTATCGCTTAATTTCCTTGTCTATCTGTTCTGCCTTCTAGCATTCAATTCTGATTTTCAACAACTCCAGCTGCACTTTATTATTCCATCCTTTGAAAGAATCCATTCATCATCTTTTCTTATCGAGATATCAATCTCTCTTGTAAACTTATCATCGTCCTTTCAATTTCTCTCTAGTCACATAGATAAAATATAGATTTGAACTAGTAAGCACCTCCTGTCTGCCTCACGCTCTGGTTGACTCGGTCCAACAATGACTCTTATATTATGCTCTTCATCTTCTACAATATAAGATCTAAGTTCATCTTAGTGGAAGCAATAACAATGTTGCCCAAAAGATTGATACGAGGCCCTAAATTCACTAGAAAACGAATCAAACAAATATTAAAATGAAGAAATTAAAAGAGAATGAAGAAGAGACATAAGATTTTTACAGTGGTCTGGTAAAATCTTCGGTCTACGTCCAGTCAATCGATTTTCGTTATGACTTCTTCCAGTAATACAATCAAATCCGACAACATACCTCTATTTTCTCAAAGTGGTTTGGCAAAGATGAAGACGAGATCGCGTTGCCGAGCCGAGATAATACCGACTCGATCTTAATACGTTCTGTTAAAGGGTTTTGTATTTCAAGTCCATTTTTCATGATGTCTACAAGAAAAGTCCATTAGTATTGAATATGTAAATTAGATCTCCGTTTTTAAAAATAACAAAACGCAAACTAGTTGAAAAGCGTAAGTAAACTTAAGCATTTTAAAAAGTTTTTCAAAAATTGAAAAATCAAAATTTTTTGTTAATTAATAATAATAATTGCTATTTAATTATAATTTTAATAGATAACTGCAGTTATTTTCATTATCAAATTTTACAACATAAATTTATTTATTTTGTAAAAAATTCTGCACTGTTCGCAATTTTTACTTAAAAAAATTACAAGTTGTCTTGCAGGCTCAATCAGGGGACCGTAACATTTCAACTATTCTGTCGGTCATCTTCCTCCCTGAAGCTGAGGGTTTCTAAAAAATTCAGGTTTCCTGCTGCTTCTTCTTTCTATTCCTCTTTTTTCTTTTTTAATCTTTTCAAAAAGTAGCCTAATTGAGACAATAGCTATTGAAGCCGCTTTACTTGTAGCAGCGTCAAAACAGAATCAGGGACCGTAACATTTCAACTATTCTGTCAGTCATCTTCCTCCCTGAAGCTGAGGGTTTCTAAAAAATCAGGTTTCCTGCTGCTTCTTCTTCGTATTCCTCTTTTTTTTTTTTTGGCTTTCTTTTTCCTTTTTTGCCGAATCGAGATCGCGATGCCGGACTATATCTCTTTTGATTTTGTTTCGGTTCGATGTATAAATTAAAATCGCGATTCAGTATTGGACTCCAATATTTTCGTTATGAAATAGAATCGCACATTTTACACGGGTTGGGATCCAATTCAACTCTTGGATCGGGAAGGCTGCGGTTCCTTCCAAATCGCGCGTTGGAACGTACGATCTCGCGGTTTTTGCAATCACTGGCGCAGTGCACCAAAAACGTTTTGTTTTCCATTCGTGAACCAAGGATAATCCAAAATTATAGTATTTATTTTATTCCATTTTAGTAAGGCAGCAAAAATTTTACTCATCTCAAGCTACCGAAGCCTAAACCAGCCGTGAGTAAATTTAAAAACATTGAGGTATACACACACGTGAAACACAAACAGAAAAGATTAGCAGAGAATGTTTATATTGGAAATATAATACAACAACGTTGGCAAGTTGCAACTATTAGATCTACTGCCCTTTTTTTTGTTAAAGCGGATTAAAATCATTTTTTTAAAAAATACCAAACCAAATTGACCGAATCAATCTCATTTAATTTGGTAGCCTTTTCAGTTTAAACTAACTAGAAAAATGTATCTTAGTTTATGATTTGAACCTTCAACGTGCTCAAATAGAAAACACAAATTTAGTCGATTTGGCGAAGAGGAACTTGCTTACCAATTAGTCATAGAAAATTTGTTGCTTAATACAAGTTTTATTAAAAAATTATACAAAGAACTAGTCCTTAAACTTAGCTTTCTCATTAAAAGGGTGAGCAAAGTAAAGTTTTGTTATGGCAACCGTGGTTCGAAGTTTCATTATGTATCTTGAAATACTTTTCATTTTGAATCAGTTCTGACCATTGCCGGTTCAAGATAAAACTTCTGGTTCTGGCCTGAACATCGAACTTACTTGGAAAAAAAAAGACTGTTTTGCATACTGCAAAATTTTGATGAACAAAAACTACGGCAAGTACGCTAATAATTAGGAAAAAAAAAAGAAATTCCCTTCATGTATTTCCCTTCTCCGTGCTATAGAATATTGAGTTTCTTTCTTATACATTTTTTTAATAACAAATTATGCAATATGGTGTTGTCCTTCTCCATTTTCAAGGTGCTTAATTGTTTCATTTCCTGTTGACAAACCTTTACATTCATGTTTAATTTTTAAAATATCGACACAGCCCTCCCTTCCTCCCCCCCCCCCCCCCCCACAACAAAAAAAAAACAAAAAAAACTCGCTCCCTGACAATCTGTTCAAAATTGAGAGGTTATTGAACATTACAAAAGTTATGAAATTTTACATATTTTAACTCAATATCAGTAATGCATAACTTGCATTTGCACATTTACTCGTTTAAGCCAATGAAGATTTAGATGTGAGAAAAATATTATCCGAATATTTTGATGGTGATGTTTATTACATTTATGTCTGATCTTTTAGGCGCCGACTTGTGTAAATACCTTGGGTTTCTTGTCTAGTTTTGGTGAATAGCATCGCATATCTGCACATTCCTTTAAGATTAGTTTAATCAACCAAGTTCACTAAGCATGACAATTCTTTGGTAGCTGTTGAGTTTCTGATGTTATTTCTCGATGGAAATTTCATTCATTTTGCTTGAAAATGTATTCGGTCATTGCTATATACGCTCATTTAGAGTCAAAGAACTTCGAGTAAGTTACCATATCTTTAGTTATTGCTAGCCCTTGATGAAGCTTCTTTGATTTTTTTGTGGAAGGTTCATATGATGATGCTACACTAGAATTTTGGATTCTTCTGCTAGCTACACGGTAGTCAAATCATTCGACTATATAGTAATTTTTTTAGTTAGGATAGTACTTCTAGTTTTCTATTTCTCAACTTTATTAGTAATATCAGATTAATTTATGTGCGAGGAATGATTTTTTTTTTTTTTTTTTTTTTTTTTTTTTTTTTAAATTCTACCCATCATTTCATGGTTTGAGTGTTTTGTTCTATTGAGGGGTCATAGATCTTGATATTATTAACTTTGCTTTCTAACTTTTCTGCTTCTATGCTTGTTTTTAGCCGCTTACACATTGTCTATGCTAGCGATATCTGACAAACATTAAAGAGTCATTCACACTTGGTACTATTCATAGATGCTTGGTGCTGTTAAATAGCATTAGCGGGTGCTCATACAATTCATAGTATTGAAACTCAATGTTAACTTGATCTTATCATATGCATGTCTATCAATATGCAGGATTCTCATTACCCTCTGGTGTTGATAGCTATGGATGACATTGCAAAAGTTAGACATGAAACTGAAGTTGCAAAAGAGATGATCGAAAAGCTGAAAAAGACAATTAATGAATTAGAATCTCACAGAAAATCACCCCTACCAAATAATACACGATGGGAAGATATCCAGCAACATTTCAACATCGTAGAAAATGCAATAAAGGAAAAGCTTAACGAAGTAGAGGAGAAGAAGAAACTCTTCCTAGAAAAGCAACATGAAGCACAAAAACAAATATCAGCAAGGGAGGCGGTTGTTGCTAAACTAGAACTTGCATCCTTAAACCGTATTCAAGAGGTAAAAGACAAAGCTATTTCTGCCATAGAAGAAGCACGCAAAAATTGCAAAGCTCCAGATCTAATTCTGGTTAATAACAATACCAAGACAAGCACCTCTGATGATATTAATGAAGAGGTTAACCTTGACAATAGCAACTATCATAACAGATTGAGTGCATTTCAAACTCAATTGAAAGAGTTTTGCACACAGATGAACCCAAAAGGGCTTCTGAAATTATTTTCAGAACATCGAAAATATCTCATAAAGACTATCAAGGATCTACCTGCTGCAATGAAATGTGCAGCAGATCCAGGCCGGTTCGTTCTAGATTCACTAGAGGGTTTCTACCCACCCGAGCCTGCCCATAATCCTCAAGAGATTGAGAGTAGTGGTCCACAATTCTCACGTAGAGTCTGTCTTACGTTATTGGAAGTTGTTTCCTCTCTATTGAGAGAGGATGCACAATATAAGAGTAATGAAAACAAGGAGAAAGCAAAGGCAATAGCTGATGAGTGGAACAGTAAGTTATCTGGGATAGATATTGAAGCAGCTAATGGACAGTCATTGGAAGCAGCTGCATTTTTGCAGCTTCTTGTTACCTTTGATATCGCAGAAAAGTTTCGTGAAGACGAACTGTGCAAACTTGTGTTTGCTATAACAAAACGCAGGCAAGCTCCTGAGCTTTGCCAAGCACTTGGGTTAGCACACAGAATGCCAGGTTGGTATTGAAACTTACTTTTGCCAGTTCAATGGCAAAAAGAATAATGTCAAAATCAGGTTTGACTGGTTTGGCTTAGAATCAAGATAGGGAACAAATTAGTAGCATCTATGCATATGCTCTTATTGATGTTCTCTTTTTTCCAGGGGTGATTGAGACTTTGGTTAAAACTGGAAGGCATCTTGATGCGGTTCACTTTGCTTGTGCATTTCAACTCACTGAAAGCTTTCCACCTGTACCACTCTTGGATCAATTTTTGGAAAATGCGAAAGCCGATGCAAAAGAAATCACCGATATTGTATGTATTAATTTGCTTTACCAATTATTATGGTTGTTAAAGTAGCATTTTTTTCTTAACTGTGAAAATGTAGGAATTAAACAGCCATGATGTCTCTGACATACAAGTAAGCCAAAAGTAAAGATGAAAAATATAGATGACGGTTAAAGGAACGTCAAGATTTGGTAAGATGAGGCAAGATGTTAATTAAAATATTTTATACTACGGAGGGACATTAAATGAAAGGTTTCGTTAACAAATTATTTTTTACTTGAATTATCCTTCAATAACCTTATACCAAACATGTTTAGTTTAATTTATCATCTCGAAGCTCATCGAACTCCATTTTTTTCCAATTAAATGGTCATGTGCACACGAAGATGAAATGTTCTAATTTTAATCAAAAGGAATATGCACACACATATACATACATGTATACACACACATGTGTGTGTATGTATACACACACATACATATATGGGCAAGGATCAGCTACACACATGTATGAACGTTCAATGACATCCCAAACAGTGGAGCGCCCCACTTGAATCTCCCATCCAATTTCCACCCCAGGTTTCTATTTAAATAATGAAGTGAGCGGAAAGAGAGAAAGAAGATTATTATTTAAATAGAAACCTGGGATGGAAATCGAGGGGCAATTTGGATGCAATTGAACGCTCTTTATATATTTGTATAGATGTACATATATGGGCAAGGATTGTGTGTATGTACACACACACATATGTATATGTGTGTGTGTGTGTGTTTGGAGGGAGGGGGATCGACTACCCCTTAATTTGTATGCCTCAATCCCTTCTCCCATTTGCATCACATATTCCGACTTAAATAATAGTACTTTCTTTCTCTTTCCACTAACTATATTATTTAAGTCGGAACATGTGGTGGAAATCAGGCTAACTATATTATTTAAGTCGGAATGCGTGGTGGAAATCAGGGGAGAATTGAGGTGTAGCCGACCCTTGCCCATACTTTCACACACATATGTATGTATGTATTGAAAGCATTTAAAAAATTGAATTAGTAATTAACTGAAAAAGGCAGTGAGAGAAGATGGAAGTAAGGGATGACAAGAATTATTATTTTAAAATAATTGTTTATTTGAGTATTGGTGTCCCTTTAACAAAATTGAAAGTTTATAAGATTCCCTTATAATTTTTCTCCGCTTAACAAATATTGGTGTTTGTTTAATAGACCCCAAAAAATAAATAAACAAGTCAGTTATTCATAAGCAAGTCAGTTATACAAGTTATTGACTTCTGTTTTTTTGATATTTTAACATTTAGCAGAACAATAAGGTACCGGATGACCGATCAATGTGTTTTCATCCAGCGTATGTTCCATCCTTTGGCACAATCTGATGTTGAATCGATAATTTTATAGGGGAAAATTTTATGATTTAGTCCTCTTTCACTAACCAGTAACAAAAACAGACCCATTTCAGAGCTCACTATCAACATAGGCCTGTCTGCCCACGCAGGCACTGAGTCAACAAATGTACTGATGCAGTCTGAAAGCTCAACAGTACAAATTTGCCAAATAAAGAAGTAATATTTACACTGTTGCTATCTTAGATAGTGCCAACAATATTTCCTGAACTTTTTTACACTAGCGCGATTTGAAATCATATCAGTGTAAAATGCCGATTTAGCGGCAGCACCGTCAAAAATGATCGAAATTTGTAAGAAATTTTAAGATGGTCCATTGGCATAAATACTTGTGCCAAAAAAGGCCTAAGTCAAGTCATTAAACGATTCTTTTAGGACAAGATAATTAGGCGTGTTAATGGGTACTTTCGGATACGGATAGTGTCACATCCGCATCTGAAATTATTTTTGGATATCGGATATCCGCATCCGTGGATACGACGCATATCTGATGATTATCCTATCTGCTAATGACCGATAAATCAAAAAACATAAATGGAAAATTTTAGTTTAACGTAAACCTTTTTGAATCCGGTTGATTATTAAAATGTTAAAATAAACGAATATGATGATAATAAATAGTTTGAGCATTTAATATGCATTAAGTGCATATAATATGAACTTCTAACTTGATAAAACGATAAATAAATTTATTTCATTATACTAAAATACATATAATTTGAACTATAATCTTACAAAAAACCGCAGGGATAATTTTCAGATGCGGATGTCTTCATATCAGCATCCGTTTTTCTGGATATCAGCTTTTCAGATACGGATGTGAATGAATTTTGGATTTTTCGGATATCCATTGATAGCCCAGTTGATAATATATGGGAGCATTACTGTTCCTTTTTTCCCTTCCATTTTAATTCGCTCCAATTTTAAAGCATTCTAACTGATTTTCAAACTGCAATCATGAAACAACATCCTTTATATTGCATTGATTTCCATCCATTCACCCTCATTTTCTTCCATTGCCAGAAAGAAGTATACAACAAAGAACTGGTAGCACTAAGAGCCATCAACAAATGCATTGAAGAATACAATCTTCAAAATCACTACCCACTTTCACCGGTGAAGAAAAAGATCAGCAAACTCGAAAAAATGAAACTAGAAGCAAAGCGCGGGAGTCAACAACATTTATTCAAATCCAATGTATCCAAAAAAGGCCGCATAAACAAGCCTTCCACCTTTAAAAAGCCAGCTTATAATAATCCTCGAACAGCAACAGCAGCAACAGTGGCAGCTTACCCAAGTTACAATCACAGAGACACTAGCAGGTACTCTTATCCTGCACCCCCTGCTTATCCTACACCTCCTCCTTATCCTGCATCGACTGCCCCTTATCCTGCATCAGCGCCTTACGATAGAACTGCTTCATATCCTCCTTATGATAGACCAGCTACATATCCTCCTGCACCACCGCCCTATGAAAGGTCACCTTATGACTTATCTGCTGCTTATGGGTATCAGTCTACTACTGCGCAAGGTAGCTACCATGGTACTGGAGGATACCATAGTACTACCACTGAACCTTCTTCTGCCTATGCCAACCCAGGATATCATGCTCCTGCCTCTGGTTATGGTTATGGAAATTATTACATGGACACTGCAGCGGCTCCTGGAGCGACTGCTGCTGCTGCTCCTTATGGAAGCTCTACAAATGTGGCTGCAGGTGCAGCTGCGCCCAGTTCACTGCGTCAGCCTTATATGCAACGTTAGTTGTACAAGAATCATATTTGGGTTTTTTTTAGCCGTGGACGTTGAGGCATATTGTTAGCTGACTAGAGTATCAACTGTAGAGTCAGAAGTTCTTTTGCAGGTTATTCATTCCGGAGTAGTTGTTTGCTTAAGTTGTTATGACTTGTAGTAAAGCCTATGATACCTTATTGAGCAAGCTTTGTATAAAATAGTTTGAGTTAATCTTTCCTACTTTCTGCATGTATGGTAGAAAGCGGAACCCCCTTTTACATGCTCGCCTACATGATTAGTTTCGAACTCTACAAATTTGATTCATGATTTTACAGAGAATGATTCAGAATTTTACATGAAAAGCATTGATAAATCTGGTATGAAAACTATGAACATATGTAGAATGCTGTGGTTATCATTTAAGTTCAGTTTGAATTATTAAATTTAATGTATTACTTTAGATTTAGAGTTACTGGTTTGAAATTATAACGCATGTTGGTGTGAAATATGAAATATAAGTTGTAAATTTAGCAAAATAAAGTGATCAAATGATGAGACGCCCAATTATCATTGCATGGGAAGCAGAACCCTCACCTAATTCTCCCCGTTACTGCTCACTTAAAGGACTTTGTGAGGGGTTGCAATCATTTAGAATGATATCCCTCTAAAAGTTAGCATGTCAAAAGACTAGAACGAACAACCGTAAGTATGGCAACGCTGTCAATGTGCTTTGCCTTGATAGCTTCCACTTTGCGTCGTTGTATACGGCTTTTAACAAAGGTCTGCAAACGGTCAGGTACGAATTCAGACAATGCCATATCCGTGTCTATATTTAAAATTCTTTTGAGATATAAGATACCCGTGTCCACGTATGTAGACATATATCAGATGTTTATCCGATGTTCTTCGATCATTTCACAACCAATAAATTCAAACAAATAAAAAAAATTTGATTTACCATAAATCAATTTTAGTACTAAAAATATAAAAAATGGTGAACATGTTAAGTAAAATAATTTAAAGCAGCAAATATTGATTCTAATATACATTTTTTCTTTGATAAAATAGTAAAGACAATCATTTTATATACTAAAAAACACAAAAGTAATAGTTATAATCTTGAAGAAAACCGAACGGACGGATAATTTTTCATATTTCGGAAGCGAATACAGACGGATTTCGAATTTTTCGAATGCTCGTTGACAGCTCTATTTTAACAAATTCGTCATTGGGTTGCTTGCGGATTGAGAACAGTCGAATCTATAGCGAGGAACTTCCATAACGTAAAATTCTCTCCAAAATTCCATAGTAGTATCATGAGCCAATGAAGTCGATTAAAATTTTTCGAAATTGTTTGCTCGTCATTCCAAGTTAGGTGGCCAGGAAGCACATGCAGCGAGTAACTTTACTTCGTCCAAAGTTTGAAGAGATTCACATGGCGGATGAGGTGTTAAGGTGGTTTGAGGTAACTTCATTTGTGTAGAAAAAAGCCGAGGTGCAAAAATATTTATTTGAAATAACATCAAATATTCAAAGTTGATTTATTCTCATTTCCATATCAATTGCGTATAAAAGAAATATTTTTCAGTCATATATAACAAAATTGAAGAATATCATGATCCGTGCAGTTCAGACTTGGTGAATTTTCTAATTTACGTTGTGTGACTAGGACTTGAGCTTAGAGTTATACCTTAATTTGTTGAATTGGTTTTTGCGATAACATGTCAAAATTAACTTTTTTATATTAATATTGTTAAAGCGAGTGCTAAAACTTTTGGTTTAACGGACGTAGTAGAAAATAGGGGAGTTTTATGCGGATCTGCTGTATAGTAGCGCTAAACTGAAAAAACATAGTGGTCGAAGTGCTCTAAGCACTTTAACTGGGGTATCACCGAGACTTTAGCGGGGCTCTAACTGCTTAAATCTCAGTCAATGGTCAACACTCTAGTAACGTCCACAGTAAATTGCGAAGTTCAACTTTCAAAGTCACTTGGTTCAATTGAGTGAATTTAACGATTGGTTATACCACCGTGATCAAGGTTTTTGTGATTTTATGTCAACTTCCATAGCGTAATATTAACTCTATATAGTGAATGTGACAAATACTCTTTTAAGCAGTGTTTCACTATACGTGTTTTAAGACTTACCCAACTATAGTCGTAACACTCTTTGTAGTCATGTGATTATCCATAATCAAATTATGGTTTTCACACATAAGTTTCACAATATTCTTAAGTCAAATGACTACTGTACATCATCACGTGAGATATTCTATCCGACATAGATACAGAAACATATAGAAGTCTTTTAGTGAATCATTCTATGTTCATTCTCTAATGATCACTAGTGCAACAACCCATTACCAAGAAGCAATTAATTAACGGTTAAATAATAATAATTAATAAATTATATGTGATTAGAATTAATTAAAATGAATATTAGAGATGATTTGGAAATTAGGTAAGAAATATAATATTAAAATGATAGAAAGTGAATACAAAAATAATAATGGTTTGATAATATATATGATTATTTAGAATATGAAAAATATAAATTAATTATTTGGAATATAATGTTAACTCAAAATTTTATGAATTTGAAACAAATTTTTAATGTAAACCAAAGTATTCTATTATAAAGTTTAGAAATTAAATAGTACATAAATTTAAATAAAATGATTTAATTAAATAAATAAATCATAGTAAATAGTTTTTTGTGAAACAGTTACCAATATGATTTATTAGTAAAGAATTTAGTGGAGAATAATTGTTTTGAAATGGGCTTGGAATTATAAGTTGTTTCATGTATTAAACTAAAGGAAAGAAAAGATAAGAAAAGAAGAAAGAAAGAAAATAGAAAGAAAGAAACAAACAAATGCCCAACTTTCTCAAGCTCAATCCCAAGTATCATGAAATCTCCATTCTTCAGACGTTTCATTATGCGGATTTTGCACCTTCATATATAAATAAAACACCAACGTATTCATTATTCGCTTTAGAAAATTAACATCTTACCCAAACCCTAGCTCTTCAAAATTTAAATTAATATCAAAATAAACATCTATAAATTCCTGCAACAAAAATCATAGCTTCTTGATATACTCTACACCACCTAGCAAGCAAGAAATCGAGTTTTTTTAGGGCAATTTGAAGAAGAAATCACTTACAGTACGTGGCAAAGGAGAAGTAGAGATGGAGAAAGGAAGAGCATAAAGAAGCCTAGGTCTGTAACCGTAATTGTTCAATCAAGGTGAGTAATCTAACTCACGTCTATGTAAAATTTGATTATGAATTGATGACTGTAGCAGGAATTGTGTTTTGGTTGAATCATAGATTGGTAATGCTTGGTTTTCTACACCTGAATGTGGAAGAAGTTGGCAGGAAATGGACAGAAGCAGGCATAAGATTTCGCTTGCTTGAAGGTTAACCGGTCGACCTTTGTTCAACCGACCGATCAACCGCCACCGGTCGATTGGTGGTTGAGACCGGTTAGGTGACCAGTTGCCAAATTTTTATTTCTCAAAAAATATATAATAAAATAAAATAAATATAAACTAAAGTATATTTTAATAAAATACATAATATAAATATATTAATATACTGCAATATATATATATATATATATATAGTTATGATTAATATCTAAATTGTTTAGTAAATAAATAAAGTGAATTTAATGATATTATTTCAATGGAAAATTATAAAAGTTAGTAAATTATTATTAATAAAATTATTGTATAATATTATAATAATTATTAAAGTCATAAAACTTAAATCATTGAATTATATAAATTCTATGATGCTTAAACATTGGTTTAAGTAACATCCAATATATATACTATAATTAATATTGTATTACATTAATGAAATGTATTTATGTCATCAAATATAGTAAATTCATTTATATGAACCTATTTTGATATTATTTTTGTATTTTCACTTCTGTTTGATGAAAAATTTGAATAAACGGTTTAGTGATATTGTATGGTATGAGAAGGTAATACTTTTTTGGTTATTCGTTAAACTCATTACATAGAAATACTTAGTATGGATGGAGTGGAATTTAACGAGCATTGAATGAACATTCAAATAACATATGGTGGTATGGGAAACCGAAATGTTAATTTTTTTTGTCATTCATTGTAAGTGAATGTCACTCATGCGAGGATATATATATATATATATATATATAGTTTGATATCGTACTCACTATGGTGAGTAATGATGGTTATAGCCGTGTGCCGGTATGTGTATAGAACTGTGTGTCAGTTTATATGTATATAGTGCCGTATGTCAGTCATAGTTATTAATATGTTATGATTATATATCTCACTGCCCGAATTCCTTTATGGTACGAAAGTTGAACCAGATTGGCTAGTATCCATCCTAGCAGCCCGATCTCGGTTGTTGCGCCCCGGGATCTGTGCGCCTTATTTTATAGTCGTGTTTCAGTGATGTATAACCCCTTTGTTTCACCTGGGCCACAAGTCTGTTACCATTTTAAGGGCACGTGTAGGTTCGTGATCGAGTCCTCACATAGTGGAGAATACTGATGGATAGGAGTCATGATATCCGTTGAGGTAACTAAGACTGTAGGAACCGTGTCACATGGACATGTGTGAGTCTCCTGGACAAGTGTGTGTGTACTGTTAGTCTTTCATCTAGTTCTGGTGCATGTTATAGATAGACATATACTATTTATATCCCTCTGATAATGAGTACGACTATGTTAAAATTGTGTATCTAAAGTATAATCGATCCCCGTATTACCCACACTCATTTTTTAGCATGATATTTTATGTAGTATGAAATTATGGTTGATCTTATACATTTGCATTGTATTAGATTACTTTCATATATCTTCATAGATCACATTACATCACACTTGAATTTGATTCGGACATAGTGTGTGACCCGTGTGTTTTTATACTCGGGTCAGTTCAAGACATTGCAGGCACATGTACTATATAGGTAGCAGGACTTGCATTTGCATTTTGTGGAGGCTAATAGCAATTATAGGACGATATATTGCCTGTATGTTTTTGTAGCCTTATTGATGTACTAGTAGTCATAAGTGATGATGTATTGTATAGTGGGCTAGAGACTATCATTTTGTAGCCCTGGATTATGAATCATATTTGTATTATATTTTATCTTATGCATTGTGACTCAGTGTATTCTCATATTATTCTTTGATTATGTATTGTTCTTTCCTGGTAGCACATGTGTTTATTGCTTTGTACTGGGACCATGTACGTTTATGGTAAGTATATGTGATATATCATATGTACCAGTGTTAGTCCAAAGGAATATTCGCGTATGTACCCTATATCGCCATATTCTCAGTATTAACTGATAATATTACTTTGTAATACTCTCGGACGGTATGTGTATAGAGGTGGGGTGTTCACATTTGGTACCAAAGCAGGTCTAGAACAATATTGATCATAAAGAGACACGAGTCACTGACCTAAATTGACTTAGGAACCTTATTCCTTAGGTTTTGAGTAGACAACCCATATATATATATATATATATATATATATATATATATATATATATGGGCATACATGGTGATTACAGGATGTAGTCATCTGGGTACGTACTTGTTATTTTTGTGATTTCATATATTATTATACTTGAATATACGTAACTTATATCTCACTCAAGTGCAGAAGTGAGGAATGGTTGGTCCTCGAGTTGATCGAGCAAACCTAGGTCAGTCTAGTGGATCTTGGGGAGTCTATATGACTGTAGAACAACTTATGGAATTGGTGGGGAGCATCCAATAGTCGAGTGCTTCCACCACTCTGAATCCTACCACTTCTTGATTTGATTTTGCCAGGTTGTGCAGCGATTATGCTAAACTAGGAGGGAAAACACTATCCATCACATAAAGAGTGCTACACATACTATTATATGAAAGACATCAATATCCTATTCTCGAAGCACCCATAATATGAAAATTTAAGGATAAATATTTGTATGTTTGATTTAATACTCATGTTTATGAGCTCTTTTATCACTACAATTGGTAGGACACTTTGCCATGAGGATTTCTACCAGCACATATCAATGTAACACTTTAGGTTCATTATGCAAAGATATAAATACATGTCGATAGAAACAAACCAAATAGCCTACTATCATTTGAACAAGATGAGTTATGATTCTCAGTTATGCAATCAATATTACATGATACCCCCTATGAACGCCTATAACGTTGTCAATTTTCCACTTGCAATCATGGAACTTCTTTCATCTCCGACAAGTCTTTCTAGACTAAGATTACAAGAGTGCCTTAGTGGTCGAATCTTATTATTATATTACAATTAATTATTCATTTTTCATTAAGTATTATTCCATATAAATGAGTACATTTTCAATGATTCACAAGAATTAACTTTTGGACTTTATTCCTGTCACAATCAAGAATCCAACTTATTGATCATTGATTTATTTTTTCCCTAAAACCTTGCAGTTTGCGCCTTCAATAAAACTTTGATGCTCTATTATTTTAACTATAAATGTTTCTGTCAGCATAGAAATTATATCCGTATAATTATATACATTTTTTCTTATGTTATAAATTTTGTTTATAGACTTCACTTCTACCTCTTTGGAAATGCTTGTTTCAACATTTAATGAAAAAATATTATTTTATTCCTTCTCAAAACACCTAAGAATTCCATTGTTAGGCCAAGTATATTAATCTGGGCCCCATATGTTATAAAATCCCACCAAATCTCACATGAATTGATTGATTATACTTTATTATTGACATCACCTCTACTACATTGATATGCGGACATGATTCAATAACCAATTTTGCAATGTCTAAATCTTTTTCAAGATTTCCCACGTACTATACATCACTTGGAAATTAGTGTTAGGTCACTTTAGCAGTTGATCATTCTCTAAATATTGGAACACTCCAAATATCCAAGCAAAATATATCTTGGTCTTTAATCTCTCATATAATTGATTTATTTATTCAGTTTGTTGTATATCATTTTTGATGACATCGTCTTAACATTCATGATTCATATTCATCGTAAATAAAATATCCATGCCATAACTTTCTTTTCATATAACACTACTCTCTTATTTACTCCCCTTATTTCAAATGAATTCAAAACTTATTTTAGACCCTATCTTGGTCAAAAATATTTTCCACATTATCTGTTTATTATTAGTCAATTCTACTTTGAGACATTCTGTAACATCCCCTTTTTGAGATCTGAAAATGAACACCTATGATGTTCAGTAATGAACGAAATTATTTTCAAATGACAGAATGAGATTAGTTTTTTCAACAACATTAAATAAATAGAATAGCAAAATAATTTTCATTACAGTATTGACTTTACATTTTTCATTTTCCAAATCATGCCTAAGTAGAGGTAAATACTAATAAAACATAGATAGTAGTGTTATGCTTGACATATGATGCTTTCGAAATGAACACTTAACCAGTTATATAACCTGGTTTTACAACAACTAAATTTGAAGCAAAATATTATTATCTAATACTAAGCCTCATGTTATGTATTTGGAGCTTTTATCATCTTCTAAAAAGATACCTATCCAATCCCAAAAATTCAACATACTTGAATGAGCGTTTCTGAGTTTATGTGGAAAATAATAATAAAAACACGGATCAGATATAAAGCTTGGTAAGAGTAATACATTTCCCTACACATACATATAGTGAGATCGCGCTAGTAACGACCCAGAATTTCAGCCTTTCAGAATTGGTATATTTAATTGATTTTAAATATTCACAAGTTAATTATATAAGTTGAATAACTTATATTTCGAATATAATAATTAATTGGATAATTAAATTGGATAATTAAATTGTTAATTTAATATTTGAAATTGCAAAAATATTTGAATTTTGAATTTAATGTGAATAAAAATGATTTATAAAGTTGAATTAAATTTTTTTTGAATTAGAATAATGTTAGAGAACTTTTGAAATTGAATTAAAAGTAAATTTGTAGAAATTGGAAATTTTAATAATTACTTAACTTGTAAAAATAATCATTTTTGGCACGGTATCGGATTTTGACGAAACCAGTTTCATTGGATACGTAATGTTATATTATTATAGGATTTCAAATTTCCTGTCAACTGGATCTACGGTTTGGTCGTACGAAGCTGAAACGCGTAGAAATTTATTTAAGTAAATTTTAATTAAAATAAGTCGATTCAAAAACCCATCTTTAAAATACGATGGAATTGGCTCTCGATATATATTCTATTGCGTTTGGAAGAGGGGTAAAATATTATAAACGCTAGACGACACGCTTCATTTAGAGTTTGAAATATTTTCGGATGAATAGTGCGCGAAATTTTCTATGAAAGGACTTCATTATTTTCTTTTTCACAAACCCTAGACAACCCTAACCCTAACCACCACTTCTTTATTTGAAGGCCAGAATTTGTCGATTTTCTTCTCCAAAAATGTCTCAATCCATCGAGAATTAGTAAAAACATTCAACTACAGCATTGTAGAGCTAGACGAGATCTTTCAATCCATATGGTCATGATGGGTTTTCGAGTGTTGTACGAGGAGAAAATTGCTCGCGTTCGTCTAGGGATTGGGTACACTTTCCTAGGCTATAGGGCGACCGAGTTCAAGAGGGTTACGGCCGTTGGTGGAGCTTGCGTAGGCGAGTCATTTGATAGTGGAGTGATGGGAATTCGATCAACGTGGGAGGTGCTAGGATGGGTCAATGTTCGGCTATATAGGTTCGAACGTCACCTAGAGATCATCGCGTGGAAGAAGAAGAGATAAACGCGGCCCTAATTGGAAGTAATGAAATCGAACGGCTAGGATTGATGTAGGTTAAAATAATTTTTCTTTGTAAATTAATTATATATTTAAATTGTGTAAATTTTGAAATGTTATAACTTCTTCATACGAGGTCGAAACTTGATGAAACATTTTTCTTTGGGTTCGTATTTGCGAACACTATTCCATGGAGCTGGTTTGGAGTTGATTGGAGCTGCTAGAAATTTTGGATAAAATTAAAATTTTATTCAAAATAAAACGGTGCAAAGGCTATTGGAATCAAAGTGAGTACAACTCACTCTTTCTGACTCGCTTATATTTTTATGTAAGTGAGAATATATTTTAATTATGATAATTGATGATTGTTTGGATGATATATGATATATTATTTATATATTGATTGATTTGGGTATATTCCTGCTTATTGGAGCAGATGAGACCCTATACGTTCCCATGTATTAGCGAATTACCCTTTGTACGTGCGTCTGCCTCAAAGCGGACATTGTACATATTTTCTCATATGCATATTTGTTGTAGGTGACATGTTGGAGGGATCCAACTGGATTCCTCACCAGTGTTGATTTTATTTACAGATATTGTTATATATGCTGTTATCATATGATATATGTTGTTTGGATGCCGTGATTGATGTGAATCACCTTATTTAGTGTTGTTGTAGCATTAGGCCATATTTTGGAATTTAAAAATATTAAAGTGATGATTTCAAATTAAAATGGATTTCAAAGTGATTTTGAAAATATAAATATTTAATTTGTTAAAGGAATGAATTTATTGTAAATAAATAAAATTTATAATTTTTATGTTATAAAAATTATGATCTTTGTGAAATATACTTAAAAGAATGATTGTTATAAGTTTTAATAATGATTTGTAAATTATTAAAAGAAGTTTATTTAAATGGAATCAAAGTGCGATTTTTGAAATATGAAGTTCACTATTTTGTTAAATAAGTTAAATTGCAACTTTTTGACTTATTATAAATGGTTTATGTGTAAGATTTATAAAATTGATATTTTATAAATAAAAGTAGCGGAATTATAATGGTGTTTCATAAATATTAGAAATGGACCTATAATCGAATTTGTATATGGATTTGGAATTGAAATTTAGAAATGGATTTATAATGGATTTTATAAATAACAAGACTTGGAAAGAATGAATTTGTAAATAAGAGATTTACAAGTGAATTAACTTATGATCAGATTTGAAATGTAAGTGAGATATAAATGGAATTGGTTGATAATGGAATTTTATAAATTGAAGTTTTTAGAAGATATAAATGGAATTTATAAACATTGTTTTATAAATGTGAAATCAACCTATTTTGCTAAGATAAATATGGAAGTTTAATAAAGGAATTTCATTCACGATTTTGGATAGTGAATAATCCTTTAAATTAAATAAATGTTTTGAAAAGTGATCTTTTAAATGAAGTTAAGTGGTTTGAAGATGTTTTAAAAGGTGCGAGCATCGAAAAAAAAGATTTCAACATTCATTGTTGAAATAGACGTTTTCAAGAAGTAAGGAAAGCATGGACTATAACACTGTTGTTATAGTAAATGATTTTCGAAAGGAGATGTTTTATAAATTATATGGGATTTATATATCTATCTAATTATCGAATCCCTATACTTATGATTTGGGTTGTCGTAATGATGTTTTACGCAACATTAGTTTTGACCCAAATAAATATGTTTAAGAGAATGTTTTTACTTATAGAATAAAATATATACTCAATCATGATTTAACTATATGTAATATTTTCTAAGTGTTGAAAATAAAGAGAACTGTGAATTACTTATTATTAAACAAGTATATGGAAATGTTTTCTAATATAGAATATTGAAATGATTTGGAATTATATCTTTTCAAAGATGAATTGAAGTGAACATTTGGAAAGTGATTTAATTAATAAAAGATCGATTAAAAGGGCCTAGTGATTGCTTATGGTGCTAGATAATTGTTGTTTGCTTTGATCGCTAAATAATCGACTATCAAAAATTTGGCCAATTTAGTTCCTTGACTTGATTTGGGAACTATTTAGTCGTACACTTTGTACGTAGCCATCTGTATAGGCTTGATTATCGTTTGTGTTAAGGATGTCGATTCGTATGGTGCGGAGTATTATCCAATCTATCAAGCTTCCTTCTTGGCCAACCAAAGGATAACAAGCTAAAAGTTGGACACGTGATAAGTCTATGATACTTAATTTCTGTGGGAGGTTGAGAAACGCTTTTGCGTTGTTGGTGCGAAGAGACCGGGATAGGTTTATCTGAAAACCACTTTGGACCAACGTATATGCATTCGATTGTGCAGGTTGTGATGATATTGATATTTAGGATTTTCATAGTGAAGGGATGGTTGTTGATCGTTTGGGGTTAAAATCCCACTATACATATGGTAGCAGTAGTCTCTTCGTTATGAAATATCCAATGCAAGGACTATTCGCTACTAATCCTAAGGATTTTTCAACAGGAAGTGGTAGGAAAGTACCTTCGGTTTGTCCTGTTCCTGAACAACTTGTATGGACGAGTGTCTAACGTTTCATTTCTAAGATTACGTACATTGGTTTTCACAAATGTACATCAGTGGTGATGGAGAAGGAAACTTCTCTTATCTTAACACCCTCTTTGAGACGTATAAGCTCAAGGGTTGTATTTTTGTAGAAGACAATTAGTAGTCAAAGGAAATGGCAATGTGACACTCAAAGTGATGTGATATGTGATATGTGAAAGATAATCGTTACCTCATGCCTCATCAAATGAAAATATCCATAACATGGTTAGACGTGGCAAGGCTAAGTAGGTTGTTCCCAGTTAGGATATGACCATCTTTTTATGCTATGAGGGCCCTCGAAAAGGTCGGTAACGACCGGGGGTTGATATATTCCGTACTACCTTGTTATAGAGGTAGGCTGATCTTGTGTTGGTAGAGGATCCTTTGTAATGGTCATCGGTACATTCCTCTAGAGATGTACTGCCGAAAGGTAGTCCCTTCACCTGGTCATTTGTATGGAAATCCAAACACTAGTATGTGCCTGCCATTTTGATTGTATTACCTATTTTGGGCTTATGCCAGAATTTAATCAATTTAACAATTTCGGCTATGATTAATATTATTTGTGCAATAGACACTATTATAATATAATGTGATTTGATATGAAAGGTTTTGGTTATCATAAGGTAAAAACATGTCCGTGTTTAGTGTGGGCGTGTCTTACTAGATACTTTTATTTTGAAAAGTAAAGTTTTGGTAATTTAATAAATTCAGTTGAGTGTGTTTCTCACATTGGTTTACCAGATTGATCCGGGCATTCTCCCTTTCAATGCTCGGGTCAGACCGAGCATACTTATAGGTTCAGATTTGGTGCTTTTGGAGCTTCAACAGGCGAACTGGAGATCTTTATTTTCGTATACTCGTATCTGTTATTTTCCGCTGCATTGTTATTGTATATTGTCAGCATTAGTGAGGACATGTTATTATAACTGTCCAGGCTGATGATTAGTGATTGATTGTTGAACTCTAATTGATGTATATGATATAACAGTTTCTGTTTTATAAAGATCATTGATATGATATTATATGTTTTCCGCTGCAATGTGAGATTCTGTATTGTTCTGTTTGATTCTCTCTTCTCTCTTTCTTCTTTTTTATTCTTCTCTCTTCCTTTCTTTCTCAAGACTTTCCGTCAGTCTATGCTTTTTGGATCGGACATGTGTGGTTTATTGTCGATTCAAAGGATACTGATTTGTGGGTCGTCACAACGCCACCTAGTGGAACAAGTTTTCCCATACTAAATCAACAGTTACATCATATCATGTAAATAATCATCATATCATGATCATACATATAGCACTAATTAATTTACCCTATACTTAACACGCTGTTATGAACTATGTCATACATTCATCCATTTCAATTACAGATATACCCCATACTTATCTACATTTCATGAGCCATGTCATATAATCATCTTACACTCATATACATCACCTAGACATTTATGTAGGTGTTAATATTAAAGTTATCCTTAACTTTATTTGGTGATCACCTCTCTACATCTTTCTATCACTAATTTTTTCCTTTCTCAAACAACATCACCAATGAAATGACCACTCATTTCACCATGGAAGCCACACTAACTAGTGCCACTATGACTAACTTAAGAGGTTGAACATAAGAACACTCAATACATTTTAGCAAGTGCCCATACTAAGTGTCAATAGCCCCTCCTAGTTCGAGAAACACATTAGTTTCACGTTGCTGATTTATTCATTAAAATGTATCTATTTTGATGTTATTACTCACATTAGAATTAAAATTTTGAATTGATTCAAATAGACTTCATAAGTCTTGGCATCCTACCATATACCATTGAATATAAAAAGCCTCAACCCCAAGCCATTCCATGACTCCATAAGTTGGTATGTTTTCAGATCTTAGATTAATCCACTTCTTTCATTTATCACTTGTATAACCTACACATTCTTTAGATCTTTATTAGATCAAAATATTTCAATTCTTTGGATAAATTTTTCTTTTATTTTAAATGATACCTTTATCATTTCTTGGCTATCCTAAGCTTAATTCCTTTTCCCAGTTTTAATAAGCGATTACATTTTTTACATATTATTTTTCTTTTGTACTTTCATCCCTATGAAACTATAATTAAACACCTTGGAAACTATCTTTCATAATGTCACCTAAAAATGCACATTCTGAAATAATGAATTTGTTATAATTAGCTACTGCATCTATAACTATCAACTATCTAAACATATGCTATTGTCTATGTATTATTAGGGCTATCACATGTATAAATTTAAAGCTATCACATATATAATCTATAGCGACTGTATATACATTTAAGGCTATCGCATGATTAACTCTAATAGTTATCACATGTATAACAAGGTTATCGCATGTCTAGCCATCATGCATCTAAAAATTGCCATCGCATGTCTGACTATCGTACCTCGAAATAACTATCACATATATACATTCTCAGTGTTGCTATGAACCAAAATTCAGAGCTATCGTACATATAAAGTTTGGAGCTATTTCATGTATCATTTTGTTGCTATCACACTTCTAACTCCAGTTCGATATCGCACGTTTAAAAATGATAAATCACATCACAATTTTTAAAAATGATAAATCTCTAATCAAGTCAAAAACTGATATTCCCTCGTTAAAGTAACTATGTTTTGATTGATTCCTTATACATGTCAATTACTCATTCGTTAGTTCATTTAGTAGTAGAAATATCTAAAGATAGCCAAAAGTGATTCCTTTGATTATGCTTTAATCAATTACTTTCTTAACTATATTCGTCAATTAAGGTATCTTTCGTCTTACCATTTAATTCATATTAATTTAAAAAGTGATGGGAAAATTCATAGAAATTCGAAAAAAATCTTTTTTCACTCTTCAGTAAAATTTTTGTATCGAATTATTTTAATATTTTTATTAATTTTCAGCCGAAATTACCCATTTTCACCTTAGAAAATTCATAGTAAAATGAATTTTCTTATTCATAACTATGAAAATTAAAACCTATCTTTGTTTTAATGTTATAATCATTATATCAAAATTTCAAAGAATTTAGAATGATTATTTCACGTTTTAATGTTAAATATATCAAAAAGAATATCACTTAATACCCAAACATGAATAGAATCTTTCTATTATAATCAAAACATGTTTATCTTCATTAGAAGCATAAAGACATACTAAATTCGAATCTAAATAGATTTGTAGGTGAAAGAGGGTAAGTACTACTCACTTAAATTTTGAAAACCTGATAAAGTCTTACGTGCTTCTTTAGAGATAAAAGCTTTGATCTTTAGATTATTTTCTTCTTCTTTTGCGTACAGAAGTTTACCGACCGTGATTTCTTTCTTTTAATTTGTTACTGTGACTGTGAAGTGAATATAAATGAAGATGAGGATATGGTTAAGGGTACATGTGTTAATAATTCTATCTTGGGCTAAAATATCTCATTGTATAATCTCATTAATTCATTTCTTTTAATATAAAATCCTATTCATTCAAACTTTTAAGTTCATCCTTTTTTTTTATCTATATGGCTGATTTGAATGGTCTAGTTGGTCCTAGTCCATTTAATTAACTTTTGTAATTGTCACATAATTAATCAAATTTTTCTTGAGTGATTCTTTTAACTAAATTCTCTTAATTATCATCTAGTTAATTCTTATTATTAATTTAATCCCATATTATGGCACTTTAAGATATAGGGCGTTACCGTCTCTACCACTAATAGGAATTTCATCATCTAAATTCAGATAAGGTAAAGAAATGACATCTGACCAAATAATTACATTAGCACCTTGATAGTGTAGATTCATTATTATACGAAATACACACAAGTACAAAATTTACACTAGTACCCTACTAATATAAAATCATCAAGCATCAACCATAATGCATTTGTGCAACTATTGATACATAATCATATCAAAAACATAAGATGTACTAGCTTCAGTACTAGTTTGTATAATAGACAAACAAAGCACATCTTCTGTATAGAAATTCCTAACCTTATCCTCTACCTCCCAAATACAGTTATCTTTATTGTCACTCCATTGGACGCAAAAAAGTCTAATAACTTAGTTCCTTAACTCCTTCATATCTCCATCTACTATCCCTTTTGGTCTTTCTACATTCATCAATTCTAGTTTTATAGATAAGTCTTCAATCACCCTCAGTTCCACTACCATGCAAGGGCTGTGCACATGTATCTTCAAATTGGATATATCCAAAAATTATGCACACCTACCAAAGTATTAGGTAACTCGACTTGATATGCGAGTTCACCAATCCTCTCAGTCACTAAAAATGGATGAACATATCTAGAGGCCAATTCACTGCCTTCTCAAAGTGCAAAACACCTGATATTTGTGAAACATTTACAAACACATGATCTTCTATCGTGAACTGTAGTTCCCTTCTTCTTCCATTGACATAACTCTTTTTCCTTACCTATGAAACTTGCATTTTAGGGAAAAGCAAATATCTTCTTAGTAGAATCTCTTACTAAGTTGGGTCCTGACACGAGTCTATCTCCTATGCCTAATCAACAAATAGGTACTTGCATGGTCTACCATAAAGCGTCTTGAGCGGTGCAATTCTAATACACGATTAGGAATATTATTGTAGGCAAACTCTATCAATGCATAGGATCTTTCAAAGATCTTCCAAAATCTAAGAAACATGCTCTCAACAAATCCTCCAATACTTAGTTCACCATTTCTGTTTGACCACCTACCAGTGGGTGGTAAGTCTTTCTCAAGTTCATCTCGATATCTAATGCACTCTGCAAACTTCTTCATAACCCACTGGTGAACAATAAATCTCTTTCACTAAATGTGGTGCTTGAAATCCCATATAGCTTCACATGTTCTTTAGGTAAAGCTTCATTAAGCTAGCTACCATTCTTGTTGACTTCATCGAGATAAAATTATCCTCTTAGTCAGTCTATCAACTACTACCCATATACTATCATTACCTTTTCTCGACCTTGGCAACCCATTTATAAAATCGATAGACACAAAATCCTATTTGCAAGTTGGTGCTTCCAAGGGTCGAAGTAACCCATTTGACTTTTGATGTTTAGCCTTAACTTGTAAACATGTGAAACATTTCATCGCACATTTGCTAAAATCACCCTTCATCGCTTCCCAACACATGCTTCATATCATAATACGTCTTTGTGCCTCTTGGATGAATTGTAATCTTAGACCGACGACTTTCTTCTAAGATTTTGTTTCGAAGATCTCCTTCGCACATGATCTTTCTTTCTTTCTAAGCCATCCTTTTCAAGATAATCTAATATCCTCCAAGGTCTTCTACATCTACACCCATCTTTAATCACCAGATTCTTTTGGATAATAATGGGTCCTCTCTTTGCCTTTTAGCAACCTTACCCATACGTGCTGGACGAACTTCCAACCTAGTTAATGCACTCAGTGTTTGATGTGATTTTTTGTTTGATGATAACAAACATATATCAATATATATGTGTGTTTGTAGTTTGAACTATATACAGAAAGGAAGAAATATTCATATTGAATAATTATACTATTGCACAGAATTTATATAATTCAAACAGTATTTTTTATTCAATATAATATTTTATTTCAACACTTAAACAATACAAAGTTTTTCAGTTCTCTATATATATATATATATACATACATCAGTTCATACATTTTACTCTTCTCACTACAACACTCAACACTCAGTTTTTTCACTCTGTCTGCACATCTGCATCTATCTGCATTGTCCAGCTCCACTTCTCGTCCTGTCTCCTGTGTACCTGTATAATTAGCAACTACAACAGTAATCTGAAAACAAACAAATTTAAATTGCAAAAATAAAATTTGTTTGTGTCTCAGATACATGGGTTATTGTCATCATCTTTGATTGTGCAATATCTGTGCATATCAGTATTTTTTATCAGGAACAGACAATTATAAGTGGCTGCAATACACACGTATACATTCGTATACGTGTGCACTGCCACGCCTACTCGTGTGCACAAACTACAACAAAACACAAATTCAACATGAAGCAGTGCAAGCCCTCAAAGATACAACAGTGAAAGAAATTGCATCACAACAGCATGAAACATCAAAATACACAAAATATGGAAACTGCATCAATGCAGTACAGAACATAGTATATATATATAGTGATGCATAGCAACTGCATAGCAGCTACAAACACCAAGTGCAACTGGAAACAACAGAAATTGTGCAACATTTTCATAATGCAGTGAAGCATGCTCATGGAACACAGCAACAACAGAGCTATATGAACAAATGCACCACTGTGAAGTAATGTAACAGCAACTACAGTGACAAACTGCAACAAACAAGGAACAAAAATACTGCAACTTCAACTATGGAACAACAGCTCATATGAACAAGTGTACAAAGGCAAAATGAACAAGTGTAGCATCTGTATCAAAACAGTGGAAACAAACTCAAGTGCACGTGAACATGGCAGCAGACCAGTGACAACAGACCCAACAACTAGTGCCAACATGAACATAACAGGTGAAGCATCACCAAAGACTCAACAGTTCACATTGCAGTAATATCATATCACTACAGAGAGTATGGTGATGCAGTCAACAAGGCAACAATGCAGAGAACTGATACAAAGGAATGAAGTGAATGCAAACAACTCGGCAATCAAATACACATCTAATCAGGTGATGCAGTCAACATCTATTCAAGGCTAGAATGATTATAAGAGGTTACAATATCAAGTGCAGTGCAAACACAAGTGGAATGCAACAGTGAAGCAAACAACAACACGAAGGCAACATGATCAAAAGTTCAGAGCAGACATAACAGTGACATGCACGGATGTATTCAAGTCCAGCAACATGAACACATGAATGGACAAGGCACAAATCAAGTTGCAGACTCCAAGTTACAAACTCAAGTGCAAACTGAATGTAACAAGCATGAATAAAGTACAGTATCACTCTCATGTATGCAACAGATAATGAAACAAGTTGCACCAGACCAAGTTCAAGTAAAGTGATGGGTGAAGTAATCAGATGAATCACAAAATGAAAGCACAAACCCAAAAAATATATGCATACACACATACAAATGTATATATGCACATATAAAGTAAACTGGTGAAAGACAGTGGCAAGTACAAGGTAGTGAAGAAATCAAGCCGAAATTAAAGAACAAATTAGTATCCTTTGATTAAGTCTTTGATTAAATCAAAGATTTCTAATTTGGAAAGAAATTTCTGCAGCAATTAACTCGAATTCAAATATGGACAGCATTAACTCAAATGAGGACCGAGACAACAACTACAGCAAGAAATTTTCGAATTAATTAATTCGAATCCAAATATGGTCAGCAATTATTCGCAATTGAATCAAGAAAGGAATACTCCAAAACAAATTCAAGAAAATCAACGACATGAGAAATCAAATTTGACAGTGTTAATTAGGGTTTCAACCCTATAAATACACCCCAAAGAAATCATCATAGACACAGAACAATCGAGTTCAAGTATCAATTTAGAAAAGCAAAAGGAGACAGTACATATCGAATTCACAAGCAATGAACTCAATCGAGCGACTGCAAAACTAGCAATAGTTAACCATCAGAGAAGCAGCGAGCTAGGGAAACAAATCACCGATCAATTGAAGAAACCGAAGCCCTAATTGGAACAAAGGAACGAAGCCCTAATCAGAACGAAGCCACCATTATTTCTCACGAACGAGACAAAAGAGGATCGGGTGAAATAAGGAAGTGGGCCGGTCTTAAAAAATAAAAGGGGGTTTTGTTTTTATTTAATTATAGGCTTTATTAATATTGTTAATTTTTTTTTGGGTTAAGTTTTTTTTATAAAAGCAAGATAATTTAAATTGTTTTAAATTTAGTGCTTGCTTTTGTAATTTACTTTATTTGTATGTTCTCTTCAAAACAAAACATGAAAAATTATCACCTAGGGTTTAGGTGTTGTCAGATTATCTAGTTAGAGTTAGTCCAGTTAGCAGGGTTTGCAAGTTTGCAAAACTCTATAGGCGGTAGCAGGGTTTGCAAGTCTGTTAGAGTATTTGTAAGCAGGAAACTGTTTAATTCTAATAGAAATCTGGGAATGCAGCAGTAGGCAGGGGTTGCCAAAGCTGGGTAAATTCTGTGTGTGATTTATTTTTCAGCATATTTATTTCTTCAGTTTGCTTCTGTGTTTAATTCACAAAAAAATTTGCTATAACCCTATTCACCCCCCCTCTAGGGTTAATCTAGATCCTACAAGTGGTATCAGAGCCTGGTATTTTACTTTAACTCTAGAGTCATGAATCCACCAAATAATGCTTTTTCTGAGGGGCAATCTATTGCTAGGCCACCCATGTTTAATGGGAATGATTATGCTTATTGGAAAGTTAGAATGAGTATTTATCTTAGTTCTGTCGATTATGATGTTTGGGATATTATTGAAACTGGCTATAAATCTCCCACTATAGTTGTTGGTGATACTGAGATTCCTAAACCTAAGGATAGGTGGGATGCTAACGATAAGAAATTAAAAACTACAAATGCCAAAGCAATGAACGCTTTGATCTGTGCTCTTGATAAAAATGAATTTAATAGAATTTCTCATTGTACAACAGCACAGGAAATTTGGCACACTCTGGAGGTGACACACGAAGGAACTTCTCAAGTCAAGGAGTCACGACTAGCCCTATTCAGCAATGAATACGAAAACTTTGCGATGGAAAAGGGCGAGAGCATAAAGGATATGTTTGGACGGTTTTCAACCTTGGTGTACAATGCTAGAGCGCTTGGGAAGGTCTTCACTGAAGTAGAGCTTGTACGGAAGATACTGCGAGTCTTACCAATGAACTTTGAGGCAAAAGTCACTGCAATACAAGAATCGAAAGATCTGAGTAAACTAAGCATGGAGGAGTTGATCGGAAACTTGATGACATATGAGCTTGAGCTAAAGGCAAAAGAGGAACGTAACAACTCCGAATCAAAAAAGAAGACGATTGCCTTAAAAAGCAAAGAAGAAAGCGGTGAAGAAGAAGAAGATCCAATTGAAGAGCTTGCGATGGCAGTCAATAATCTTAGAAAATGGTCAAAATTCAGGCCACGCAAGAAGAAAACAAGGGGTAATAAGTCAAAAGATTCTGATGATTCCGATAATGAATTGACATGCTTTAACTGCAAAAAGCCTGGCCACTTCAAACAAAAATGTCCACTTCTCAAAAATAACAAAGGAAAGAAAAAGAAGAAGAAGGCCTTTGCAGCAACTTGGGATGATGAAGAAGGAGAAGAAGTTTCGGATAATAGCTCAGAAGAGGCTAACTTGTGCCTTATGGCAAAATCAGATTCAGAAACAAGTTCAGAGGAATCCAGTGAGGTACGTGACTATTCTTATAAAGAACTTGTTTTGATGTGTTATGATCTTACTAATACAATTGATACTCTTGAAACTAAGATTGAAAAATTGAAGTCTGACAGGAGAGAACTTGTTCATGAGAATACTAGGTTAGAAACTGAACTTGAGAATATTCAAAACCTAGACTGTAAAAAATGTAAAACTTTAGATTCAGAAATATCAAGACTTAAGAATAGCTTCGATAATCTTGAAAAAGAAAACTCAAGTCTTAAGGAAATCATTGACACGAGGAAAAAAGATTTTATAAATAGATGCACCACACTTGTAACTGAAAACACAACACTAAAAACCAAAGTCCAAAATCTTGAGAAATCTCTGAATTACTTTTCAAGAGGAGAAAAATCGTTTAACATGTTGTTGGGAAATCAACTCTTTGCTAATAATAGAAAAGGACTAGGTTTTGGGAAAACACAGGTTGATGATCATGCAAAAGGTAAGAGTGTCTTTGTTAGAAGTGAAATTGGACATCGTGTTGAAAATTGTAGTCATAGGAACAAGAACACAAAATTTATACAAGTTTGGGTTCCTAAGAATTCTACAAACAAATTTCATGTCTATAGGAACAAAAATAAAAGGACAAAACAAGTTTGGGTTCCAAAGGGATTGTTTGTTCACAATGCTTCAGTTACTAATATCATTGGACCTAAGAGTTTCTCTAGGTCATCCTCCTCTCTCTTTATGTAGGTCTGTTGGCGGGCTAAGGAGCAACAAGAATGGTTTCTAGATTCAGGTTGTTCTAGACATATGACAGGTGATAAATCTAAGTTCCTTAGCCTAGAGAAGTTTAGAGGTGGAAATGTGATCATGGGAGACAATAGCAAGTGTAAGATTATTGGGAAAGGTGAAGTAAGTAATGGTACTTTTTCCTTGACTAATGTTTTATACGTTGATAATTTGCATCACAATCTCATTTCTATTAGCCAACTCTGTGACAAAGGTATGAATGTGGTTTTTGATAGTGATACTTGCAAAATCATTGATAAAACTTCTAATAACATTGTTTTTATGGGCAAAAGAAAAGGAAATATTTACTCACTTTCGTTTGACAATTTAAATCTTTCCAGATGTTTGGTAGCCACTGACGAAGAGGCATCTTTATGGCATAGGAGACTTGGACATGCTAGCATGAGTCTCTTAAGAAATCTTGAAACGAAAGATTTAGTCAGAGGGTTACCACATCAGAAATTTAAAGATAACAAAGTGTGTAAAGCATGTTCCTTGGGCAAGCTTAGTCGATCATCATTTCGCCCTAAAAATATTGTTAGCACATCAAGGGTCCTCGAATTAATTCATATGGACTTATTTGGACCAAATGAAATTGCAAGTTTGAATGGAAAACGTTATTGTTATGTATTGGTTGACGATTACTCTAGATTTACATGGGTTTATTTCTTAGCCAAAAAATCTGAATCTTTTGATTATTTTTCAAAATTTGCTAAACTTGTTCAAAATGAAAAAGGAGTTTCAATTAAAACTTTGAGAAGTGATCATGGAGGCGAATTTGAAAATTCGGAATTTGAAAACTTTTGTGAAGAAAATGGTTTAAAACATGAATTTTCTGCTCCACGAACACCTCAACAAAATGGGGTGGTTGAAAGGAAAAATCGTACATTGCAAGAATTGGCTAGATCCATGTTGAGTGAGTATAAACTACCTCTAACTTTTTGGGCAGAGGCGGTGAATACTTCGTGCTATGTAATGAATAGAGTAATGATTAGACCAATACTAGGCAAAACGGCTTATGAAGTATGGCATGAAAGGAAACCTAACATCTCTTACTTTCGTGTTTTTGGATGCCCTTGTTTTATTCTTAACACAGGTGATCAACTTGGAAAATTTGAATCAAAGGCCGATGAGGGAATTTTCATGGGCTATTCAACAAGGAGCAAGGCTTACAGGATATACAACAAACGAACAAAGACAATTGTTGAATCAGTCAATGTGAAATTTGATGAATCTGATCTGGAAAGGACGACTGAAAAATCAGGTGATGATGGGGTAGATCATGAAGGCATTAAAGAAGGGACATCTACTGAGAAAGATGGAAGTAGGACTGTTGATGCTGATAGATTGAAATTCAAATCCAATCATCCTCCTGAATTGGTTATAGGAGATCCTACGGAAGGTATACGCACTCGCTCTGCATTTGATAAAAATTTGTGTGCGTTTTGTTGTCATAGTGGTTTTATTTCTGAAATAGAACCTGATTCTGTTGAAATGGCTCTTAATGATGAAAGTTGGGTTTTAGCAATGCAAGATGAACTTAATCAATTTGAGAGAAATAAAGTTTGGAAATTAGTTCCTAGGCCTAATGACTATCCAATTGTAGGAACTAAATGGGTGTTCAAAAACAAACTTGATGAATCAGGAAATGTAATTAGAAACAAAGCTAGGTTGGTCGCAAAAGGATATAACCAAATAGAAGGCATAGATTTTTATGAGACATTTGCACCAGTTGCTAGGTTAGAAGCTATTAGGATTTTGCTCAGCTTTGCTTGTTATAAAGGTTTCAAACTTAAACAAATGGATGTAAAAAGTGCATTTCTAAATGGTGATCTGAAAGAAGAGGTTTTTGTTGAACAACCCCCCGGATTTGAAAATCATGTTTTTCCAAATCATGTGTATGAACTTGAAAAAGCATTATATGGTCTTAAGCAAGCTCCTAGAGCTTGGTATGACTGCCTTTGTACATATCTTTTGGAAAATGGCTTTAAAAAGGGGAGTGCTGACACGACACTGTTTCTATTACATAAAGGAAGTGATTTTTTGATTGTTCAGATTTATGTAGATGATATCATTTATGGTGCTACTACTGAAATCTTGTGCGAGAAATTTGAACAAGTCATGCAGGCTAAATTCGAGATGAGCTTGGTTGGAGAACTGAAATATTTTCTTGGATTTCAAATCAAGCAAAGCAGTGATGGCATTTTTATTTCGCAATCCAAGTATGTGTTGGAACTGTTGAAGAAATTTGGAGTTGAGAACTCTAAACCATTGAGAACTCCTATGAGCCCATCAACAAAGTTGGACAAAGACGAGAAAGGAAGTGCTGTTGATCAGAAAAAATATCGAGGGATAATTGGTTCACTTCTCTATCTTACTGCTTCTAGACCTGATATTATGTTTTCTGTATGTTTGTGTGCACGTTTTCAATCTAATCCTAAAGAATCTCATTTGAAAGCCACTAAACGAATTTTGAGATATCTTTCACACACACACAAATTTGGATTATGGTACCCTTCTTGTGAAAACTTTGATTTAGTTGGTTATTCTGATGCTGATTATGCTGGTTCATTGGTTGACAGGAAAAGCACCAGTGGGACATGTTTCATGCTAGGACATTCATTAGTTTCATGGTCAAGTCGAAAACAGAATTGTGTTGCATTATCCACCACTGAAGCAGAATATATTGCTTTAGGAAGTTGCTGTGCTCAAATCTTATGGATGATGCAAACTCTTTCTGATTTTGGCTTAGTTTATAAACAAGTTCCATTAAAATGTGACAGTAAAAGTGCAATAGACTTATCAAATAATCCTGTTCATCATTCACGCACAAAACACATTGATGTGAGACACCACTTTCTTAGAGATCACATTGCTAAGGAAGACATTTGCATTGAATATATTTCAACTGAGGCTCAACTTGCTGATATTTTTACAAAACCCCTCCCTGAAGACAGATTTTCTAGATTACGTTTGGATTTGGGGATTATAGAAATTGACTAACCATTTTTTTCATTGTTAGGTAGAAATATTCTTGGATATATACTTTCAACTTCAATTTCTAGGATTCAAACAAGTTTTGGATATTTTCAAAAGATTGATTCGAATATAGTATTCAGTACTGGATATTACATAATATAATTAACTTGGTAACTTATTCCACGATCATTTCTATTTCTACCATCTTTCTATCATTCATAATGGTTTGATAAAATAAGAAGAGTGAATTATTTTTAAATTAAAATAATAATAATAATAATAATAAATAAAAAAATAAAATAAAAAAAAATAAAAAAAAATAATTTTTTTTTAATAATAAATAATAAATCTCATGTATCCATTCTCATTTAAAAGTCCTTATGGTTATGCATGGATGGAACATATGAGAGAATTATTTTTATCATTACTTCATTCTCATTTAAAAGTCCTTATGGTTATGCATGGATGGAGTATGGTAACTAAGTATTCTGGTCTCGCTTAATAGTCTGGATGCTTAGACTAATAAGTAACTGCTAATCCCATTTAAAAGTCCTTATGGTTATGAGTGGTTAGTAAGTGCTTATTTTTTTTTTGTTTTTGTGCTTAAATGTCAAATTAATGTTAAAATATCTCTCTTCTTATTAAAACCGATCATCGATCCATCCTCTACAATATGGAAGTTTTTATCTCGTTATGATATATTATTTTTTGTTCCTACTGCTCCATTGTTTTTTGTCAGTCTTTTGATAATGACAAAAGGGGGAGAAGAACAAGATTTTGATGAGGAAGTAAATATTTTTTGGAATATTTCAACAAATTTGGTTAAATATCGTTAGTTAATTTTCTTTAGTTCTTTTATTCCTTTGTAAATTTTGTTAACTTCTAAATAGGGAGAGGTCTTGGTTGTAGGGGGAGCATTCAAATAGGGGGAGCTAAAATTTTTTTTGTTCAAACACATGTATTAGCATTTCAAAATCTTTAATATATATGTTTGTCATCATCAAAAGGGGGAGATTGTTTGATGTGATTTTTTGTTTGATGATAACAAACATATATCAATATATATGTGTGTTTGTAGTTTGAACTATATACAGAAAGGAAGAAATATTCATATTGAATAATTATACTATTGCACAGAATTTATATAATTCAAACAGTATTTTTTATTCAATATAATATTTTATTTCAACACTTAAACAATACAAAGTTTTTCAGTTCTCTATATATATATATATATATATACATACATCAGTTCATACATTTTACTCTTCTCACTACAACACTCAACACTCAGTTTTTTCACTCTGTCTGCACATCTGCATCTATCTGCATTGTCCAGCTCCACTTCTCGTCCTGTCTCCTGTGTACCTGTATAATTAGCAACTACAACAGTAATCTGAAAACAAACAAATTTAAATTGCAAAAATAAAATTTTTTTGTGTCTCAGATACATGGGTTATTGTCATCATCTTTGATTGTGCAATATCTGTGCATATCAGTATTTTTTATCAGGAACAGGCAATTATAAGTGGCTGCAATACACACGTATACATTCGTATACGTGTGCACTGCCACGCCTACTCGTGTGCACAAACTACAACAAAACACAAATTCAACATGAAGCAGTGCAAGCCCTCAAAGATACAACAGTGAAAGAAATTGCATCACAACAGCATGAAACATCAAAATACACAAAATATGGAAACTGCATCAATGCAGTACAGAACATAGTATATATATATAGTGATGCATAGCAGCTACAAACACCAAGTGCAACTGGAAACAATAGAAATTGTGCAACATTTTCATAATGCAGTGAAGCATGCTCATGGAACACAGCAACAACAGAGCTATATGAACAAATGCACCACTGTGAAGTAATGTAACAGCAACTACAGTGACAAACTGCAACAAACAAGGAACAAAAATACTGCAACTTCAACTATGGAACAACAGCTCATATGAACAAGTGTACAAAGGAAAAATGAACAAGTGTAGCATCTGTATCAAAACAGTGGAAACAAACTCAAGTGCACGTGAACATGGCAGCAGACCAGTGACAACAGACCCAACAACTAGTGCCAACATGAACATAACAGGTGAAGCATCACCAAAGACTCAACAGTTCACATTGCAGTAATATCATATCACTACAGAGAGTATGGTGATGCAGTCAACAAGGCAACAATGCAGAGAACTGATACAAAGGAATGAAGTGAATGCAAACAACTCGGCAATCAAATACACATCTAATCAGGTGATGCAGTCAACATCTATTCAAGGCCAGAATGATTATAAGAGGTTACAATATCAAGTGCAGTGCAAACACAAGTGGAATGCAACAGTGAAGCAAACAACAACACGAAGGCAACATGATCAAAAGTTCAGAGCAGACATAACAGTGACATGCACAGATGTATTCAAGTCCAGCAACATGAACACATGAATGGACAAGGCACAAATCAAGTTGCAGACTCCAAGTTACAAACTCAAGTGCAAACTGAATGTAACAAGCATGAATAAAGTACAGTATCACTCTCATGTATGCAACAGATAATGAAACAAGTTGCACCAGACCAAGTTCAAGTAAAGTGATGGGTGAAGTAATCAGATGAATCACAAAATGAAAGCACAAACCCAAAAAATATATGCATACACACATACAAATGTATATTTGCACATATAAAGTAAACTGGTGAAAGACAGTGGCAAGTACAAGGCAGTGAAGAAATCAAGCCGAAATTAAAGAACAAATTAGTATCCTTTGATTAAGTCTTTGATTAAATCAAAGATTTCTAATTTGGAAAGAAATTTCTGCAGCAATTAACTCGAATTCAAATATGGACAGCATTAACTCAAATGAGGACCGAGACAACAACTACAGCAAGAAATTTTTGAATTAATTAATTCGAATCCAAATATGGTCAGCAATTATTCGCAATTGAATCAAGAAAGGAATACTCCAAAACAAATTCAAGAAAATCAACGACATGAGAAATCAAATCTGACAGTGTTAATTAGGGTTTCAACCCTATAAATACACCCCAAAGAAATCATCATAGACACAGAACAATCGAGTTCAAGTATCAATTTAGAAAAGCAAAAGGAGACAGTACATATCGAATTCACAAGCAATGAACTCAATCGAGCGACTGCAAAACTAGCAATAGTTAACCATCAGAGAAGCAACGAGCTAGGGAAACAAATCACCGATCAATTGAAGAAACCGAAGCCCTAATTGGAACAAAGGAACGAAGCCCTAATCAGAACGAAGCCACCATTATTTCTCACGAACGAGACAAAAGAGGATCGGGTGAAATAAGGAAGTGGGCCGGTCTTAAAAAATAAAAGGGGGTTTTGTTTTTATTTAATTATAGGCTTTATTAATATTGTTAATTTGTTTTTGGGTTAAGTTTTTTTTATAAAAGCAAGATAATTTAAATTGTTTTAAATTTAGTGCTTGCTTTTGTAATTTGCTTTATTTGTATGTTCTCTTCAAAACAAAACATGAAAAATTATCACCTAGGGTTTAGGTGTTGTCAGATTATCTAGTTAGAGTTAGTCCAGTTAGCAGGGTTTGCAAGTTTGCAAAACTCTATAGGCGGTAGCAGGGTTTGCAAGTCTGTTAGAGTATTTGTAAGCGGGAAACTGTTTAATTCTAATAGAAATCTGGGAATGCAGCAGTAGGCAGGGGTTGCCGAAGCTGGGTAAATTCTGTGTGTGATTTATTTTTCAGCATATTTATTTCTTCAGTTTGCTTCTGTGTTTAATTCGCAAAAAAATTTGCTATAACCCTATTCACCCCCCCCTCTAGGGTTAATCTAGATCCTACACTCAGTTCTCAACTTGATCCAGCATTTAGCCTAAAATGTACTCCACATGAAGCCAATGCCTTTAAGTACTTCCATTCCTAAGCCATTGTTGACACTCCATTCTATTGCTACCTACTCAAAGCATCGATGACCCTATTCCCCTTCCCCAGCGTATACTCAATATTAAATTTTTATGCTACCAAGAGCTTTACCCTTCTCCCCTGCCTCATATTCAACTCCTTATTTACTCTGAGACTTATGGTCTGTGTACAACTCACCATTCTTCTAACAGATAATATCTCTAAATCTTCAATGCAAAGATTACTTTGGTTAACTCTATGTCGTAAGTTACATAACAAATTTCATGTGGTCTTAACTACCGAGAGACAGAAGCTATTATTCTTTATTTTTGCATCAAGACTTCTTCTGATCTAGTGACACTAGCATTAGTAAAATTAACCAAATGTTGATTCCCTTCAGGCATGTTGAAGCCATGAGCATTAGTCAATAATCTCTTTAACTCCTAAAATGACCATTTACACTCATATGTCCATTCAAACCTCTCATTCTTCCCGGTTAATTTAGGCGAAGGCATCGCTATATGCAAGAATCCTTAATGAATCTGTGGAAATAACCGGCTAATCCTAAGAAACTTTGTAATAACCCATAATTTTTGCTTAGCCATAAACTATAATTAATCGCTTAGTTAAAGATTTAGCAAATTAATAACTTAAAATGAATTTGTTAAATATTAATTAATTAGGACTCAAAACTATTCCATTGAGTTCATATTAATTTATAAAATACATATAAAGTCTGCTATAATTGGATAGAATTTGTAAAATGAGAAGAAAAAAGTAGGAGAAAAAGTTTTTTGGCTAAAATTTGGTGTTATTAGTTCTAAAAGAAGCTTTTTTCTACTTCATCTCCTCATTCTCTACTTCTTCTCTTTTTTAATAAAAGGAAAATAATTTTCTCAACTTCAAGTCAATATAATTTCTTCATATCCCAACAAGAAATTCCAAATTGAACATTCAAATTAAAGCTAGAAGATTTTTTACAAATCTCAAGTTTATATTTTGTAAAAGATAGAGGTTGGATTTCATAAATCAATGGAAGGCTTTGAAATAGGTTTCATTATACCTAGATTTCTAAGGGGTTCGGGAAGTCGGATCTCTTCCCTAAGCCGTATGATCATTTGACATGTTAAATTCACAGTTTGATGCTGATGTTGGTTAGGATTTGAGTAATGAACTTGATTAGGGATTTTAGAGATAAGAATCTTTTTGAATGTATGTTCTAAAGTATAAGCTTTATAATTTGATGTGTTAAGAATTGGTATATGTTCAATGATATTTCATATGAATGTGAAGTTTGATCGTTGACTGAATAGTTGGTAGAAATGACAGGATTCTATTCAATGATAGTTGAAGTTGTCATTAGATGATGGAATGTGGAGTTGGAATGATTAGTCGAGGCGCTAAACTCGTACGATTTGTAAAACATTTCGGTTTTAGAATGATTCATAGAATTATCATCTAAATGTATTCTCCCACGGTTGGTAGTCGAAGATGTGAACTCAAGTGCAAGGTGAAGTAGGGTGGATGCAAGGCCGTTTTTACTTGCCTTTTGGCCAGGCAGAATCCTGATAAACTGGACAGATAGAACTTGAAATTATCATAATGGAAAGCCTAGAGAGATAGCCTTGGAATTCAAAAACTAAGCACAGACAGAGCTAAGAAATCAAAGCCAAAATTATCCAAGTCAGCAACGTAATGGGATCCCCCAAGTTGGGGATAACACCGCCTCCCTACAGGGATTAGTTCAGACTCCCATATACAGCTTGGATGGACCCCATCTTCTGCCTACAAGCTTATCTGAATGCCAAGAGTATATTCCCAAAGTTGGTTTGTGGAATAAGTGCAATTCTCTATCGATCTCCATGAACTTCTAAATCTGCAGCTTTGTTCTCCCTTAACTCCAGCATTTGGGCTTAAAAAAAGGCTAAGATTTGTGCAACCAACTATATATTGGGAAGGCTAGCACAATATGATCCAAGAAAAGGAGTTAAAGACTCAAGCATCATCAAATTTTTGGATCGATACCGGCTCTCGCTTAGGGTCCGATAATGAGTTCTAGGTACTTTGGAGTTGGCACCTATCTTTTTGGAAGAACGAGTCAATTTCAAGCACACCGGCTAAGGGATATTACATGCGAGATTTTAAGCCCCCTATCTCTATAAATAGGACGGTATGGCACATTTTTAGGGGCCTTTTAGCCATAGTTCCATTATTCTTTATATTCTTATAATTCTAAAATTCTACATGTTTGAGTTGTAACGACCCCACTCTGCTTCAAAGTTAGAAATAAGTAATAAAATATTAGCGTGGACATATGTCTAGTTTTGCTGAATGACTATAAGATGTTGCGTGCTCTCTTTTCCTCATTTTTTGTTTACTTCTTTGGGCGTTTGTGCCCTATTTGGTATTAATAGTTTAGTGCTTTCATTGAGAGACATATTATCAAGCCATTTGGATCCATCATCTACTATTAGATTTTCTATATCCAATAGATAGATCCAATCTCTTTATCTTATAATTCTACAAATCAGAAATGCAAAGATCTACCAAAAGTCTTCTACCATGACCCCATCAAGAAGAGATCGTTCTACCAATTCTAGAGCTATTACTGAAATCAAGAATCAGAATACTCAACAAGGAGATAGAGTTGTTCAGCCAACCCAACCCGATGTCCAAGTTCCTACTGGCATTGTGACCAGAGTGGAGATGGATAGGACAATGAAGTGATAGAAGACCGATTCCAGGCTAGCCAACAAGAGATGAACAAAACGATGCAATAGAGCTTGGGACTAGTGAATAAATTGACTTAAAACATCCTCAGACGAAGCAGAAGGAATTCCAGCTCAGAGTTAGAGAGTTCTTCTACATTCAAGCGAAGTTGGCAGGACAGAAGGAAGAAGGATCCATACATTAACGGTACATCTCAATAAGAAGGAAGACAAGCCTTAGCCCTACAATCAGGACTTGGTACCGATCCGTACCTAGGACTTGGTACCGACGTGCCTAGAACCCATCTCCCTAGGAGGAGTGTAGATGTAGTCCCTAGACATGATGTTCGAGGTCAGAACTTGGAAACCTATGCTACTACTGACGATGCTACATATGAGAATCAAATATGTGGGAACGTTGGGCGAATGTGTCCCTTAGAGTTTGAGGATCCTAAGTATCGAGCACCTTCTCAAGAGCGTTTGTTGGATCAAACACTTTGAGCAGGGCCAGATCACCACCATTTAGTCGAACCTGTTGATTTGGATTATCACGAAGATATGGTTAATGAAAACAAGTTCAGAACTAATGAAGATTAGAAAACTTATGCTAGTCGAAATCCGTTCATAGAAAATATCCTTTACATGAAATACCCCCGGAGATTTGACATGCCAACGATGCTGTTGTATGAAGGAAAAGACAGATCCTAGGCAACACCTATTGATATATGAATGGCATATGGATTTAACAACAGCTTCAGATGCTACAATGTGTCATTGTCTCCTAATTTTCTTAGAAGGGGTGGCTACAATATGGTGTATTCAGCTTCCATTGAGATCCATATCATATTTTTTTGAATTGTCGTGTAAATTCATGGAGCAATTCCATTTGCATACCTCATGTCCGAAGCACATGATGTCGTTGTTTAGTGTACATCAAGCTGAAGGAGAGTCGTTACGAGATTATTTAAATCAATTCCACACAACTGTAACAGATATAATGGATTCGAAAGAAGATATAATGTTGATGGCGCTTTTGTAGAGGAGTTCATCTCGACTTAGATTTTAGGGATTAGATAAAAAGAAAGAAACCATCGAAATGGAAGCTTTCTAGAGGAATGCTAACGAGTATCTGCGCTGGGAGGATGTGCTAAGCGTCTATGGAGAACTAACGTTGGAAGTTCAAATGAACCAAATCAAAGTAATATTTTGGTAAAGGAATCTGGAGGAAGCTCTGCAAACGTTGATGTGAAAGTTGGTAATCATAACAAAGGAGGAAAACAGAATCATGATGGGGGCAAAGAAGGTAAAGTCAGATCACATGATTCATTTTAGAGGTCCTAAATATGACAATTACATTGAGTTGTAGAGAACATCTATCTGGCTACTCAAAATATTGAACCATATAGGAAGTTGGCTCCTATGGTGTCAACTAAGAAGTAGAGGAAGTCAAGCAAGTTTTGTAGATCCCATAAGACTCACAATCATAATATTAATGAGTGCAGGCACTTGCACGACATGATTAAAGAATTAATAAGGAAAAAGAAACTGTAGAAATATATGAAATCCCTACAGGGCGGTGGGCAAGGAAATTCTAGACCCCTGGGCCATCTTCCCAACGTGGACAAGTTGATCCTGTTGCTGATGCATTCAGACATCCAAAAAATGGTTAGTGATAAACATAATCATCGGTGCGCCTTTCCTATCAATAAGAGCTTTGCGGAGATGGATTGACATATTGGAGCCCTGAAGCATGTAGAGAACGAAAGTTGCTATGCTTTCATTGGTGGAACTTCAGTAAAATAATCTCGAACTATAACAGACGACGTTGTTTTTTGGAATAGTGATGCTGATGGGGTTGAGGCTCCAATAGTTGATCCACTCATGATTTCAGCAATAATTGGTCCTGCTGTTGTACAAAAATGCTTGCTATGAGAGTTCAGTTAGCATTTTGTTGAAAAATCCTTATGAGCAAATTATGTTAGAGGAGAGAGATTTTAAGCCTTATAGGTCTCGAATATAGAGGTTCAATGGGTGGCTACTGGAGCCGTAAGGTTTATTGAATCACCGATGGAACTTGGTAAGGACGATCACATGCGAGTGTGGGTCATGCAATTCTTAGTGTTGGATATATATTTTTCTTATAACGCATTCTTGGGTTGACCATCCCAAGTTGAGTTTGGAATAGCCATTGCTCCGTGGTGTTTAACTATAAAATTTCCTACTAATAATGGAGCAGGGATTATGCATGAAGATCAAGTGGCTGGCCGCGAGTGCTATGTCGTTGAACTAAAGGAAGCAAGGTGTAAGGAGAAAGGAAAGAATGTAGTGGGAGTCCTCTGCTCAAAGGCTTTGGATGCATAGCAACTACCGCCTAATCCTTGACTTGGGTAAACTAGTTGGTTCTATGATGACATGGACCGAAGAAAAGAGCTAGACGGTGGATGACGAGCTCCCATCGAGTTAATAATCATTGTTTCGGTCAGTAGGGATGACCCAAGTAAAGTCCTAAAGGTAGGATCTCAACTTGGTACTGAGGTGATTGGGGAGTTGGTTGGTTTCCTCTTAGGAAACCTGGATGTGTTTGCATGGACACATTCGGATATGTATGCGATTTCGCTCAGAATAGCGAGCCATGCATTAAACATAAATCCTAAATGCGAACCTATGAAATGGAAACGTCATAGCCTAGGTCCGGAGAGATCCACTGCGCTTAAAGAAGAACTGGATAAACTAATGGATAATGACTCGTCCATGATGCTTTATACCCAGATTGGGTATCAAACCCTGTTTTGATGAAGAAAGGAAACGGGAAGTAGAGGACATGCATCAATTATTCCAACCTGAATAAAGCATGCCCAAAGGACAACTTCCCGCTTCCAAGGATAGATCAATTGGTCGACTCAACTGCCAGCCACGAGTTACTTTTGTTTATGGATGCGTACTCTAGATACAATCAAATTCCAGTTCACATCCCAGATCAGGAACACATAAGCTTTACATCGACCTTGGACTCTATTGTTATCTAGTCATGTCCTTCGAATTAAAGAAAACATGAGTGACTTACCAGAGGCTTATGAACTAGATGTCTAAGAACCAGATCAAAAAATCAATGGAAGTTTACATGGATGATATTCTCATGAAGTCATGATGTTTGAGAAATCACATTGATGATCTGGTACAGATGTTTGATGTTCTCCGACAATACAGGATGAAACTCTTTTTCTTGAAATCCTCTTTTAATGTTGCATCAAGAAAATTTCTAGATTTCATCATCAACTCTTGTGGAATTGAAGACGATCCAGAGAAAATCAAGGCTTTGAGAGAGTTCAAAGCCCTAAAGTCGATCAACAAGGTTTAAAGATTAAACGAGAAGGTTGCCATCCTGAGTCGATTCATCTTCGGAGCAACTGACAAATGCATCCCTTTCTTCGAGGTGATCAAGAAGGGAAAGAAAAATTTCGAGTGGAATCAAGACTATAATGATGCATTCCAGGCTCTTTTAGACCACCTCGAGAGACCTCCCATTCTTCGAAGGCTGGTGGATGATGAGGTTTTGTTCTTATATCTGGCAATGTTAGTATATGCCCTGAGCACTATACGATGCATGAGGAATCTCGCATCCAGCAACCGGTCTGCTATATTAGCAAGTGGTTAATCGGAGCAGAAAGAAAGTACCCAAGATTGGAAAAGCTCGCATACTTTATATTGATCACTTTGAGAAAGATCCACCCCTATTTTCCTGGCTCATCCAATTAATGTCCTTACCAACCAGCCTTTACGGTAAGTCTTGCAACAACCTAAAATTTGTGGAAGGCTGTTAAAATGGAACATTGAATTAAGCTAGTACGATGTCACCTATCACCCTCAAAGAGCAATTCGGGATCTAGATTTAGGAGATTTCATAGCTTAAATCATTGCATAAGATGATCGTTCAGAGAGCAATGGAGAAAAGGAAGTTGGATGAATAATGTACACAGATGGTGCATCTAACGACCGATGTTCAAGTGCTGGAGTCGTGGTTGTCACTCCCAAAGAACACCCAATCTGCTATGCCTTAAAACTTTAATTTCCAGCAATAAACAACGAAGCTGAATAAGAAGCATTGATTGTAGGACTCAAGATCACTAGGGAACTAGGAATAAAGACTTTACACATTTTCTGTGACTCCCAGCCAGTGGTATGCCAAGTTTAGAAGGAATATCATGCAAAAGGAGCAAGGCTATCTCCCTATCTAAACTAGGATCTTGAGTTGCTTGACGACTTTGAATATTACACGATCACTCGTATTCCTTGAGAGGAAAATGAAAAAGCCGACTCACTTGCTAAGTTAGCTAGTTGTCGAAGATACGCAACTCATGGGCCTGGTTCCAATCGAAGTCTTTTCAGCTCTAAGCACCGATGGATGGATGTCAATTGGATCTTAGAGACTAAGCCTGAATAGGAGTAATTGATGACTCTGATTCGAGATTATTTGCAAGATCCTTCGACAAGCTTTGAGGTATATCATGTAAGAAGGAAGACTGTATATGAAGGGTTTCTCTGTCCCTATGTTATGATGTATCCTTATGACGAGGCCAAATGAGTTTTGAGAGAGGTTCATGAAGAGGCCTGTGGTGACCACACTTAGGGGTAACCTATGATGTCCCATCCTAAGTACAATCCTCGATATCAAATCGGTTTAAGCGATACCAAAATGTTTTTTTGCTACGTAGCCTGAGTACGATCATTACGATCATCTTGAGTATAGATCTCTTAGATTTTGAAAAATTGGATTTTGTTACCAGTCGGTGTTTGTGAATTAAATATAAATTCTTGGATCTTGTTATGGATGCTAAGTTTAGTTAATCTTGCGAATCATGTGTTTAGTGACTAATCCATGTTTTATGACTTAAACTTATTATCCTATTTTGAGTTAATCTAATCTTGCGACTTGTGATATCTTGGACATCTAGGTTGAATCATGTATTTTGTGATTAGCCATGTATATCTTGGACACCTGTATTGGATATCTATATTCAGTTATGTATTATTTATTCTTGTGTTATATCTTGTTCTCATCCTATTGGATATTTAGAGATAGTCTGACCCAGTTGTTATTTTGCTCGGGTCAAGCCGAGACTTTTGAGGCTACATAGTAGGTTGACTTTTGGATATTAGGCTAGCAAGGAGATAAAAACTTTTGACTTTTGGTTTATCTCATTTACGAGTTTGTGATTATGTTTATAATATGCATAACCAAGATTAGAGAATTATAAAACTAGCATATTAGGTGAGATTAGTGTTTTATTTTGTAGACTCATAATTTGTATATGTATAAGTATTTCGCTGTGATCTATGACTGTTTTTTTATATTATATTGTTCTGATTTTGAGAAATTGGTGTATCTATTACTTTATATTAACACTGTACACATCAAATTCAGTTTAGATATTAAGTGAAAATGTATAGATGAAGTCCTAGTGTTAGTACAAAGATATTTTCACATTCGATCGCCCTTAACAAGACGTATTCTCCAAATTAGCGAATGACATTATTTGTAATGTTCTTTTCTTAACTAGGTATCACAATGGGATCGTTATAATAAGTGGATGGACTTACTTTGTTAATGGGTCCCTTTTTCAAACAGCAAATGGATTGGACTCAGCAAGGACTTTAAGAGAACGATCCCTAGATAGGATGACGAATGATCCATAGAGTTTGACAAACGACCTTGATTGGTCAAACCTAAAACTAGACGATAAGTGATCCATCAAGATTGAGAAATAACCTAGATTGGTCGAACCTTAAATTGGATGAAAAGTGATCCGATGAGATCTAGAAATGACTTAGATAGGGAGAACCCTAGATGGGAAGATTAATGGTCCAGCAAATTCAAGAAATGACTTAGATTAGTCGAACCCTATATGGGTTGTTATATGGTTCTGCGAGATTGAAGAATGGTCCGAAGAGACAAAGGATTGAAGTAACAATCTAGAAAGATGATGATCGAACTAACGATCCAAAAGGATCGATTATTGGTTTAATGATACGGAGGTATCGATTATTAAGTTGACAATCCAAAGAGATTAATTGTTGGATTAGCATTTCGAAGAATCAAGGAGCGATTTAAAGAGGTCAACAATGCAATTGCGTCCCAGAAAGGTCAAATATTAGATTAACGATCTAAAGTGATCAAAAATTGAATCGTCATCGAATTTATGGCTATGATATCTCAAAGACAAGACTTTGGTTTTGAACACCAATTGACCTTGAAATAACTCGATAGAAATTATCGAGCCACTAATTTTGATACATGATTGTTGGCTCCTGGGTGAACTCGGGACTTTCTCGATTCATGATATACTATACAATGCGATGATTCCGAGGAACACAAAATTATGATTTGTGATTATCACTCAGGAAAGGACGCAATTCCTTAGATGTAATAATCTGGAACGGTCTTTGATTTATAGGTGAATCCAAAGGAATCAGATGATTCACCAGAGCTTGATCGGCTAATAGCCAAAAAATTCTACTACTAATGTTGCATCAACTTTTAATATTTTCTCTTGAGCAAAACACACCTTCCATTCATAAAGCATGCTATCCAGCCTTTTGACCAGGCCATATTCGAATGAATTGCATCGATCAAGTAGGAATCGATAGCGATAACTGCTAAAACTTGGATGCCAAAAAGAGTCAAGAGATGAGGTTGTCAACATGCAAATAACCACCCAAAGTGGTCCACACATCACATTGCTTCAAGTACCAGGACCGAAGTTCACCTTTTGAAAAAAGCTATAGGTGAGTGCTGATCCATACAGCTTCATCCAAAACACCTTGAATTCCTTTTACTTCCAAGCATTGTTCATTGTAGACCATTCCAAGCTTCATTGGATTAATCACATATACTTTGTTATCAAGCATCTCAAGCACTCAAAATCAGGAACTCCATTGCATCACTGATCCGTCTTGTTAACCAAAAAATTAACTTCTAGCAAAGTAGTTAGGATGGAAAAGACGAAGCTAACAATAAGTCGCATCAAAGCAGACCAATTAAAGAGATCCATAAGGTGATCTTATGGATCGGTACCGATCCATAATGCTAGCTAACAAGGTTACATCTTCTCATGCTCAACTACTACTAGGACATGGGGAACACGGTAGAGATCGTAGATAAGAGCTTTTAGGTGACCTACAGCTATAAATAGGAGGTTGGGATGTCATTTCAAGGAATATTTTGGCTCTCTTAAGAATTTTATCTATAATCTCTTGTATTCTCGAGGATCCATGCCGATCCACAAGAACACCACTTGTAAATAGCAACCAAATCAGTAATAATTCTTTCCCCCAGCCTCCTGTGGTTGCCATATCTTGGTCCTTTAGAATTGGATTTTGCGTCTAGATTCTTGACCCGAACCAACCATTTGCACAGGACATGTAGGAGCAAGAGCCAATGCTTCGCCAAAAGATCACATCATGAGAACCCCTTATCATACATCAACCTGCTTCGATACTAAATGTTGGTTACGGTGTAATGGATCTTAAGGTTATTTTAACACTAGAGGGGGTGAATAGTGTTTTATAGCTTTAAGAATCATTTTAACTTATTTCAAGATTTAAATAAAATCATAGATTATCCACATAGATTTACATTAATCAACCAGTCATAGGTGCAATCACAGATAAATATAAAAGCAATAAGAAAAGGTAAAGTAAGAGAGATGATATTAGGGATTTTATACTATTTGAATTAACCAATCCTACCTTCAGTCCCATATTCAATCGCCTATTTTAACGAGTAACTAAGAAAACCAGAATATAGTCTTGATTTCAAGGCTACAAGATACACCATCCTATCTCATGAGTTCGGGATAAACTCTCTTGATATTCTAGGAAACAAGATCAGCCACCAGATTCAAGCAAGCTAATAAGCACACCCACTTAATTTGAACAAACAATATGCACACCTAAACAAATAAGAGTAGAGTTATTGATTTCTAAGTACAAGCAATTGTACTTGGGATACAAGATATCATATAGCTCTTCTTATAGCGGTTTGATCTTTGAGTTTATAGAGAAAATGCTTTCAAAATAGTAGATAATCTGTAGAGAATCAATCTAGTAGTGTATGGGTTGATTCTATGCGGTTTTGAAGAATATGGTAAGTCGTTTTCAAGAAATATTTCAAGGGAGTAAGGAGAAAGAAGAAAGTAATAGAAATTAGTAAGAAAATTTGTTTACAGTCCCCTTTATATAGCGAATAAATCGATGTATTTATTCATGAAGAGGTGCGTCCAAAAAACACTGTTTTCAAATTAGAAAAAACAAATCAATAGTCACCATGTTGACATATCTAGGAGGGGTATGTCAACAAACCCATGTAAAATTTGAAAATTATTTTGTTTTAAATTATTTTCAAACTTCGATATTTTTGTAAATAAATTAAATATAGTTTTAAATAAATTTAACATATAAAAACTTTTATAAAATATCTGTAAAAATATATTTTTAATTTTAAATAATTTATTTTAATAAAATACCAAAGATCAATTTTTTTGATAAAGATCATATTCCGCTATTAGGGACGTTAATAATTTATTCTGAGGACCCATAACTATACGCTAAAGTCTTGAGCTCTTCAAACAAAATTCTTTAAACTCATGAGTCTTGATCATCTTCGAATCTTAGATTCTAGTCTTTATACCAATCAGTCTTCAAGCTTAATCATTCTATACCTATGTAATTTTATGCCGTGTATTTTATAAAACTTGGAAAAACATCATTATTTATATTTATGTGGTTATTGTCATCAAAATCAATATCTGAGGTATTGAATGGTTTCTGAACATATCTTGATACAACTTGTTTGGGTTGTTCACTACACATGTTTTGGTGTTTTTGATGGCAAGGAATTAGACTGGAAGGTTGTGGAAATAATTGAGTATAGTTGTGACTGGTTAAAGCAAAAAGGTCACTATGGACGCAGTTTGAAATTGATTTGTGTTTAGCGATTTTTTAGTCAATTTTGGAAGACATCTTTAGGGTTTTCTTTATGGATTTATTAGGTAAAATATATGCACTTACAATGTAAATATATCAAGTTTAAAAATGTATAAAACTAGTCAAACAAAATCGTAAAGGTTGGTAACGAAATAGTCGATATATTGACACTTTCAAATACCTTGTTTTTACAAATTTGCATTTATTTTTGTAAAGATATTCTTAGTGATTTCTATACCATTTTAACAAGTAAATAAAATTTTTGTTCTTACCATAAAATTTTTGGAGTTGAAATCGTCTAAGAACTAGTTGAACAAGGTAGTAAAAGTTATAGCGAAAAGACCACTATATGAGCACCGCGAAAAAATACCTTATTTTTGGAAGCTTTTATAAATTAATTGAAAGATAATCTTAAGGGTTTATCTTCATGGTTTTTAAGTAGTCTAAGTAAAGTAACTACTATAAAAAACAAATCAAAGATTAACGGTTTATGTGTCGAAAAACAAGTCGTTTTTGCAAAATCATGTTACAAAGGCGCCCAAAACTTTAGCTAGCATTTGGAAAATGCTATCTTTGCTTCTAAAATACTTTTACCTATTGCAAATACTTTAGATAACATTTCCAGAAATTCTGTCTTTTTTGTTTAAAATTTTAAATTTTGTAAAACCATATTTAAATTAAGTATTTTTTATAATATTTTAGGGTTTTTTCTATCTTATATTAGAATGTTTAAAAATTGGTTTTAAGTTTAAATATGTTTTTATTAATTAATTATGAATTTTCAAAGTAAGAGGATTTTAAAAAAACATGTGTATTTTTTTCCATTTATTTCGAAATTTATTATTTTTACATAATATTTTATATTCATAATTATAATATATTTCTGGGTAATTTAAAAGTATTTAAACATAATTACAAGTATTTTAAAAGTGCGTATGTGTATATATAAGTTTTAAAAAGCAAGTTAAGTATTTTATAAAAGCAGTAAAGGGAGTTTTTCATTTTAAGTCTTAAATTAAAAAATGGTTTTGGGGAGTTAAACTGAAAGTGTATTACCTTAATTAATGAGTGTGGATATGCTTTGATCTTTAAATTGAGTGCCTTAGAGCTAACAATGAGTATAAAAAATGGTTTCGGGACTAAACAATGTTTTAGTACCATTTGTTTTTAACGCTTATTAATTATACTTAGGAATGTAATTAAATATTTAATAATGAATATTTTAAAGATAGCTACAAGTAAATGGTTTTGGGTTGTAGTAAATAATGTTTTAGTAACATTTGTTTTTAACCCTAATTAATTAGGAACGTAATTATTTTTTAAGGATAATTATATGTATGAAATGAAGGGTTTGTAGTGAGAAATGTTTAAGTAACAATTGTCTTTAACCCTTGTCAGTGTAACTAAATCTTTAAATGCAAGTTTTAAATAAAATGGCCAAGTGTGAAACGAATTTGGGTTTGTAGTGACAATTGTTTAAGTAACAATTGTCTTTTACCCTTAAAAATGTACATAGATCTTTGATAATGGATATTTTAAAGATAATAATAAGTATGGAATTTTTTATGAAAAATTAGAAAGCAAAAGTTTAACTTATAAAAGAGAAGAGGTTTATAGTAACAATGTTTAAATGATATTTTTTAACCTCTTTGATTATATTTAAATCTTATTAATGATTTGTCAATATACTTGTACCATTTGAGTTAGTAGAGAAAATAGTGAAGAAAATAAGCAAAACAATAAATAACAAGACATTAAATTGTTATTGTGGTTCAACTATTCGTTTCAACCATTCGTTGCTTACATCACTTACACATCACAACATTAGGTTTTCAAAAGTTCGTAATTTTATTTTCTAAGAGTATAAATGGCTAGTAACATTGGTAGTTCACTTTTTAACATTTTTAGAAGGAAAATTAAATACTAGATCCCCACTATTTAATGTTAGTAATTACACTTATTGTTCATGTAGGATGAGATTTATTTACAATCTAATGGTTTAGATATTTGGAATATCATACGAAGTGAATACACTGAACCCCAAATTGGATACTCAACATAGACACCAGACCAAAAGGCACAAGCACTTAATAATTCTAAAGCATGAATATTTTATTTTATTCAATAGATAAAAATAAATTTAATAGTCTCTGTTTGTAAGTCTACATATAAATCCTAGAGAACACTACAGGTTACATATGAATGCACTAGTAAAGTGAAACGAACAAAAAATTTCATGGTAACAAATCAGTTTCAACTGTTTAATTAAACACAAAATGAGTCTATTTCTGATATGTATTCTAGATTTCAAGATGTAGTTTAGTCCTTAGTATCACTGGGTAAAAATTTCTCTGAAGAGGACAAAGTTAGAAAATCCTTAATTCACTCTATTCGAAGTGGGATCAAAAGACAGTAGCAATTAAAAAGACCGGTGATAATAGTACTTTAAAAATTGAAGACATAATTGGTAATCTAATTTATTTCCTATTAAGCATAATTATAGGGTTAGAAAGGAAAGCAAGGGAACTAAAAAGAAATTAATTGCAGCCAGTGCTACAACCGACAATCAGATTCAGAAAAAGATGATAATGATGAGGAGATTGCTCTTATAATTTGAAATTTTAGAAAATTCCTGAAGTATAGAAAGATAAATAACTTTCGTGGGACTAAAAACAAAAATACTGGAAACAGAATTGTGATTAAGTCCGACTGAGATGAACCTAGTCATTTGCAAAGCGACTATTCATATCAAAAGAAATCAAAGATCATGCCAGTCACCGATTCATCCAAAAAAAGAAAAAAGACTTACACTGCAAATTTAGACGATTCTAATACAACTTCAAGTGAAAATGAACTAGACATCGAGAATGCGAACGTGTGTTTCACAGGAATAGAAGATTAACCGGATGAGAACAAAGGTAATTAGCAAAAAGTGATACTTTTTGCATTTAGTTTTTATTTCATTTATTTGGAATTATTGAATATTGAAATCAATATGGACTAATAATAAAAATGAGAGCATATAAGAGAGCGTGTGTGTGTGTGAATCTATTACCTTAGTTTAATTTTGGAAATTTCAGCCTATATGTCGACATTGTCTACATATGTATGTCGACTTACCAGATATAGAATTAGAGATGTTAATGAATAAATTCATCAACACCCAAAAGGCTTTACAAAGTGACAAATTCGAAGAAATTCCAAATATAATCCTTGGATTTATGATAATTCAAAAATTCATTTAAATCATAGTCCATAAGTTTAGAAGATAGAATACGCAAGTAGGCAAGTTCATAGGTCAAATATGCAAGTCTATAAGTCAATAAGCAATAGGTTCAAGTCAAGTCCTTTAATTAGATTTTTAGCATGTTATAAGATGTATGAATATGCAATTTCTTAATTATTCAAGCCCTAATTAACAAATATGTCTTCTCTCCTTCATTAACCCATTATCAATGAGTGTCCTCGAGCCCTCTTCAACTTAATGAAGAGAACCTGGGAAGATCCTACTAGGAGAAGGTGATGGGAGAGAAATAAGTTAATGGCTCCTTCCTATGAATGAGTGTATCATTATTTATGTGGTCGGAAGAAAATAGGCTTGCTCAAATTGACGATGTGGGACTGTTAATGTCATGGAGCATGTAGTTGAATGTGAAGGCTTTGGAAGCTTTATGAAGGAAAATGCACTAAATCCTCTTGAATTAGCTCTTGTAAATGATCTTATGCTTCTTTCTTTGCTCGGCCTTTAACATCGACATTGTGCGACTTTGATAATCATGCCATATCCATGAAATTCGACATCGATTAATGGCTTTGGACAAGCAATATCCTTATTATCACATAAATTAGGCACAACGTGGTTGAAGGATGTCATCGACATCAACCAAATGTGATGTGAGTAAAATGTGGCATTGACTATCACTTGATGCTTATTTTATCATGTAAACGGCTTATAGAGCAGCAATGTTTACGATGCAACGTTTATGCGAAGCGGTGTTAATAATGAAGTGACATCGATTATCATTCCATCTTCATGGACATCGATGACGTTCATCATTGATGTCGCGAGATTAGACTGTGACGATACTCTTAAAGCAGGATATTGATGACAACCTATTCCTATGAAATTCATTATCACTGGAGTGGCGTCGCTAATAAGAAGCAAGAGGATGATTTGTGATGTGGTCTATTAATGATGCTTATTGATTGGGGATGTTATCATAAGCAATATATTTTAATAGATGATGAAGTGTGATGACACTTTGAAATGACACTAAAGTGATGCAACATCTACAATCCACTTGACTTCGATGATGATCAAAGTAGACCCATGTGGCTTTGATCAAATATGACATCCCTCTTTTCCCTTATTGATGGAACCCAACACTGATGAACTTTGAAGTAATGATGTGTAGTGTGGATGAGGGGCGACATCGAAGAGATGCGATATCAACTTTATACATTATTGATCTTCGACATAAAACCTAGCGGCATTAATTCTTTTTTGATGCTATACCTATGGCATTACTTTTGATATTGAAATTATATGGATAACATTTTCCCCTCCTTGTATAAATAAGTTTTTTTTACTGTTTTGGGCAAAACAAAGAATTCTTTTGCATTGCCAATCCTTCATGATGCTTTCCTTCTAATCCTTTTTTCCTGCACAATACAAAACAAACAACAATTTTCATTATAGCTTAATATTTAAATCTTCAGCGATCCAATTTGTATCTTATCAGGTTATGAATCAAGATGTAGTTGGGAATTTCTTGCATTCATTTACATCAATCGAGATTGTTTATAACTTCCATATAGAAGCTTAGCAAATCATGTGGTGATATTAATATCTTGAATAATTAAATTAGAAAGTTATCTATTAATATCATACGAGGGAAGACTGGGAAATTCATTTTAGCCATAGAATTAATATCCCGAATGGATGACCAGAAAATCATTTGGCAATAATTACAGACTAGGAATCCATCTATAATTATAGAAGACTAGAAATTCATCTAATAATAATAGAAGTCCAGAAATCTATTTGATAATAATAGGAAATCAAAAATCCCTATCTGGCAATAATAATAGAAGATTAAAAATGCATCCGATAATAATAGAAGACCTGATATCCCCATCTAGCGATAATAGAAGTCCAAAAATCCTTATCTAGGAATAATAATAATAATAAATGCCTAGAAATGCAAATCCATGAATAATAGAAGAAGACTAAAAGTCCAAATCTGGAAATAATATTGGAAGTCTAGAAATCCTTAGCTGGGAGTAATAATACAAGTCCAGAAATCCTTATCTGGGAATAATAATAGATGTCCAAAAGTCTAATCTAGCAATAATAGAAAATGACTAGAAATCCAAATCTGGCAATAATAATAGATCAAAAATCCAAGTCTGGCTATGATAATAGAAGTCTAGAAATTTGTATCTGAAAATAATTGAAGAAGACCAGAAATCCAATTTTGATAGTATTAATAGAAGACTATAAATTCATATCTTGCAATAATAGAAAAGACCAGAATCTCTTATTTGGTGGTTGAAAATTGCATATTTTCGGCAGTATAAATGACTCATGTTTGCTGATTCCTTCCTCTATAAGATTAGTTGATCTGGAGCTCTACTTAGCTTTGATTTTGATTGACTTGAAGTAGTACTTGGCTCTAATTTGATTGATTTGAGAGCATTATTTGGCTCTAATTTTGATTGATCTTCCTTTTGAAGATTTGGTGCTTCAGTAAGGCCTTTATGATTGGCACTAAAGATTTACTCCATCCTCACTCTAGGAGGTGCTTCAGTGAGGCATTTAATGACAACACTAAAAGTTTTCGTGGTGGTTTAGTGAGGCATTTGATGACGACATTAAAGGCTTACTCCGACCTCCCACTAGGAGGTGCTTTAACTAGGCCACGTAGGTAGGGATTGAAGGCTTTCGCGGTGCTTTAGTGAAGCCATTGATGGTGGCACTGAATTCTTACTCTAAACTACCTCTAGGAGGCGCTTCAGTGGGGCCTTTGATGATGGTATTGAAGGCAGTTCCTTTGATGGTTAGGGACTTTTTTCGATCATAAACCTTTGACAGCTGGGGCCTTTGATAGCCAGGGACCTATTATGGTTATGAGCCTTTGATGGGCAAGGACCTCTTGCGTTCATGAGCCTTTGATGGCTTGTAACACCCTTAATTTTTGATAACGTTTTTAGGAGATTTAATTAGATAAATTAAATAGAATAATGTAAATGCTAAATAATAAGGGGGTTGACATTTGAATAAATTTAATTGAGGCTGTGCCTGATAAAATAATTAAAGGGGCTAAAGAATGGGTTTTAGGTTAACTAAATTACGTAAAGTTATATTAGGAATTTGCCACCCATAACCCTTATCCTTATATTTTTTTCGTTCCTACCATTTCATTCCCATTTATGTCATTTTGAAAAAAAGTAAGAAGGAAGGGCCAGCTATTAAAAAGAGGAATTCAATTAAAAGTTTGAGATTCAAGCTTAGAGGAAATCAATCTCAATCCAATCTCCTTATCTAAATTAAGGTGAATAATAATTGTATCTCTATTTTGTTTTGAATAATATGTTTTCGGATTTAAGGGTAAATTCATTTGTATGGTGAATTGGATGATGATATGCTAGAATATGGATTTGTTTAATTTAAACAAGATTGTTTAAATGGATTTATACATGGTTTTAGGATAAAATCAGTTTATGTTGATGTTTAAATGCTAATTTTATGTTGTATAAAACGTGATTTTGGAGTTGGATTTCAATTTTGGTAATTTTCCAAGCTATGGAAACATTATTATGAATTTTCAAAGGAAAATATGGTTATTTAGCTTTATAAACTTATTTCGAAAAATATATTAAGAATTTGGGTCAGAAATTTTATTATGTTAGAGAACATGATTATAGTGAATTTCTAGAATTTTTGGGGATTTTTCCAAAGTGATTTGCTATGAAAATTTATATTAGAAGAGGGACTTCTTTGCAAAATTGGTTTTGCTTAAAGGGAGGGCTTATTTGATTAACTTAACCTTGATCTAGATCTGGAATTAGTGATAGTTATTTTTGTAAATAATTTGAAAAAGTTAAGGAAACTAATTGGATGTTGACACGTGGTAGGTTAGTTAGAAAAAGATTTTCTTTAAGTAGTATTAAACCAGGTTTCTTAGAAAAGTGGATTGGAGAAAGGCGAAAGGTTAGGTATCGAATGTATGGCTTCTAAAGGAGTCGCTACCTTGGTTTGTTTTTAGAAGAGAATCGCCTGCCTTTGTTTTGTTTAAGTCTTCGATGGAGTAGAAGCATATGGTTTTGAAAGAGATTTTAAAAGGTTTCGAGAGGGTTGCTATTAACTTAAGTTTGCTTTGGAATGGGTTCATTTACTTATAAAAGAAGGCTTTTGAAAGAAGTCATTTCGACCCAGTCGAAGCTTTGCTACCGTTCTTTAGTCTTTCGATGGTGTTGAAGTCATCAATTTTTTCGAAAGGTAGTGTTTGTTTTTAAAAGATGTTTTAAGCCTCTTCCTAAATGCTTTTGAAAGGGTCCAAGGATTTCAAAGGCAACGGCTTCGAAAGGGATTTCGACACTATCCTTTAATGTTTTATTTATATGGTTTGAAGCTTTCAAAAGGGATGGTGCCGACGCCATCATGTTTTTCGCAATATTTTTATGTGATAACGGTTGATTTCGAAAGAGATGCTTCGCCCATATCCACTTTGACCCAAATAATATTTTAAGTATAAACCCAATGGTTTCGAAAGGGGACTTTTAATGATTTCGGAACGGTTACTTCCAATGGTTCCGAAAGGGGTACTTTCAACTGGTTTCATAGCTATGCTTTTATAAAGTTAAATGTTAATACTTTAATACAATCGAAAGGTTTCGAAAGGAAGGTTTTAAAGTATTAGAAAGACAGGGGCCTAATGTTTTGAAGATAGATTTTAGTGCTTTCGAAGGAGGTCATCCTATGAAGTCGAAAGTAAGGTGTCGTAGGTGTCAAAAGGTTTTGTAATCCAAATTCATTTTTAAAAGGAAAAATCATGGCCAAATTAAAGGAGTTTTGAAATGATTTTAAGAAGAAGCTTTTCTTGATAAAAATTAAAGGTTACAGGGATTAACCATGCTTTATATGAAAGTGCTTCAAGAACATTAAACCAACAGGAGTGGTATTGTTATGCAATTATGTTTGTTTCTTCAAGTATAAATATATCCACATTATAATTGATCCATAACTGCATTTTGGGGATAAAAGGAAGAAGAACGGGCTAGGTTGACCCAATAGTGAATATAATTTAAGATTAGCTCCTGAATGTGTACAATTGCCTCCAGGAAATCAGGCAGACCAAAATATAGGATGATAAAAGTATTAAAGAAAGATATTAGCAGGGGCCAACAGGTTCTTAGTAAGCCATGAAAACTGTGTATAGGAAAAGATATTGGCAGGCAGTGGCTAATAGTTTCATAGTTAGCCCATGAAAACTATGTGTAAAGGAACATGTCAGAAAGATAGGTTCATAGTAAGATCCTAAAAAGTATGATTTGATATTGGTAGGGGACAACAGGTTTATAGTTAACCCATGAAAACTAAATCCGGTTAAGATATTGACATATGTAAATAGATTCCTAGTCAGCCCCTAAAAACTAGGATAAGAAGAGAAGATATTGGAGTAACCAGTAGGTTCCTAGTCAACCCATGAAAACTAAGATAGGAGTATATATATATATATTGGAGTTACGAATAGATTCATAGTGATCCCATGAAAACTATGTTCATTAAATGTTTTACTACTTATTAGTCGGCCCATAAAAACTAATAGGTTAATAGTAATCCTAGAAACTGTAATTGAGATAGATAGTCAGAATGAATGGGGATGGATAGTCCAAAATTGATTCATTCGTTTTGAATATCATCATATTATATTATTTTGAATTGTTTTAGCCGATGTGAATGCAGAAACATAGTATAGGGTTTTATAAATGTTTTAGGATACTAGAGTGATGGGAAAACCCATTCCGCTAAGCGGCATTACCTCACTAGATATCTAAATGATTTGAGATGGTAGATTATTGTTCATACCAGGCTTTATTTCTAACTTGAAGTTTTTGTTTTCTCCTTAAACTCTCGGGTACTTAAATGTTTTGAGTAGTTTGAGAGTTGAGGTTTACAGGTACCTCATTAGACGAATAAAGCTTCTAGAGATGTGCAGGAGGCATGATAGCTATATAGAGTTTTATTTTATTTTATTTTGCTGTGTAATTTGTAATGGAAAGGTTGTTATATTGTTTGTATATACTCTGATCATCTAAGGGGTATCTTCATATGTATTGCTCATGGCGTATGTTGTAATAAATATATTTTCTCCGAACGTGATTTATGACTATGGGATTATGTAATGAATTGGAAATATTTTGAAATGGAATGTGATTTGGTTTAAAGTTTAATTTTTTTTCCATATTATTATGTTTATGTGTATCAATTAATCTAACACCCCCGTATTTGGTCCTCAAGGATTAATAACTATGGATGCTACAACATCCGTAGCCATTAGTTTTGGGCCTCCAAGTAGGGGGATGTTACAAGCTGGTATCATTGCATAGGTTTATGAAACTTTAAAAGGAAAGATAAACCTAAAAGTTTTGAAACATAATTCCAAAGAATCAGAAATATGATCGAGGTTTGGGTTAATGCTATAGTAATGTATTTGCAATTGATATATATGTGTGTGTGTGTGTGTGTGTGTGTGTGTGTGTGTGTGTGTGTGTATAAGTACGTAATCCCCTTTCTCTTAGACCGTTCTTATGTATCTTACCAAGGCTCGTATGCAGATTTATGAGAAAAGGATATGGAAGCAGAAAACGGAAGAGGAAATCTAGGTGGAGGAAGCACCACAACCAACGGAAATGCTCGACCTAATACCAGGAGGAATCAAGGTCGACCGGCTAATGCCATTAAAATGCTGAGGCCAATGTTGGTGCTGCAAATCTGCTAGTAGATGTGGGGATGTTGCGTAAGTTGTTAGCCAATCTTTTGCAAGCTGGGGTTGTTGGTAATGTTGGAGGAGCTAATCCTATAGCTCTAGTTGGTAATAACTATGCTTAGTTGAGCAGAGGCTACACCAGTCTTGATGGAAAGCCGTTTGTTGGAATGGAAGATGCTGCCGAGGTTGAGAATTGGCTGTTGCATTGTGAGAGGATCTTTAATGATCTATGATTGAATGATGGGAAAAAGAGGATTCTGGCCTCTTGGTAGTTGCAAGGGACAACGCTTCACTGGTGGAATAGTGTGACTACCAGAGTACCGGAGGAAGAGCTGACATGGGCTGATTTCAGAAGGAGGTTTGAACAGAAGTTTCTATCTGAGATTGCTGAGTTTTCTTTGATAAGGAAATCATGGATTTAGTTTAGAGGGAGATGTCAGTAATCAAATACGCTGCTAAGTTTAATGAGTTCTCTCGATACAGATATGCTATGGTTGACACTGACGTTAGAAGGAATGATAGGTTCATTCGAGGACTGAGACCTGGGCTTGCTAGAATGACCATGACCTATATTAGAGAACCTTGTAATGTGGTGGTGGAGATGACCATTCGCCACGAAGAGATGCTTGTTGTGTCTGCTAGAGAGAAGCCATTTGAATCTCAGGGTCTTTAGGGAAAGAAGAGGAAATTCTTTAAAAAGAAGGGAGCCTAGAAAGGAGATGCTACCAAGAATTAGGCTGATTTGGTGTGCTACAAATGTTGAGGATCATTATGCAAACGAGTGCCCGTCAGGAAAGGGGAAGAAAGCTACAGACAAGAAGAATGTGAAGTGCTTTAACTGTGATCATGTTGGGCATTATAAGAACCAGTGTCCAAAACAAGTCAGGGCAGACAAGGTGAAGTTTTTGTTATTGGATAATCTACTAAGCCTACTGCAACTGATAAAGGAAAGACTGTGGTGGAAGGTACGTTTTTGATTCAGAGTATACCAGTTAGGATATTATTGGATACCGGTACATCACATTCATTTATATCTCAGTGTTTGGTTGATGGGTTATGCTTAGAACCCACATACCTTGTTACTTCCTTAAGGGTTGCGAATTCAATAGGAGGGTATGCAACTCTAGGAATGAGATGTGACCAGTTAGAAGTTGACTTGTTAGGTCATATGTTTGCATGTAGTCTGTATGTTTTCGATCTCGTAGATTTCAGAATCATTTTGGGTATGGATTGGTTGAGAAGGTATGAGACCAGGATATTTTGTTAGGATGGGGAGCTATCACCAAGACACTCTGATAGTCATAACCGAATTACATTCTCCGTAGAGAATTATGACTAGTGTAGTTTTTCTTTGTTAAGTGCAATGGAAATAGGAGAAGATCTAAGTCAGGTTCGAATAGAAAAAGAGTGTGCAGATGTCTTTGATCCAGTCATAGGACTACCGCCGAAACAAGATGTAGGGTTTCGGATAGATCTTGTGCCAGGAGCTAAACCTGCGAGTATACCATCTAGCAAGATGACACTAATAGATACGAAGGAATTGAATGTAATAAACCGATATTTTCAGCCATTCGCATCCGCACATGACGGACTTGAGTTGCTCAAAATACCGCTTTGTAATAAAATTTGGAGCAAATGAAATGCAATCACAGAATCATAGACATAGAAATATCACAATAACTCGCAGAGGAAATTAAAATACCATAGTAGTTCATGAAGCTACTATAACAAAATCTCAAAACAAATACATAATATTAGTCTGGAAAAGCATATACAATAGAAATCTCAAATACATAGAAGTTTATAAATACCAGAACTGAAATAGAACAACCGAAACTGAAGGGGAATAGATAACTAGACAAGCAGAATCTCCAGCGATTTCTAGCTCCAGAAAAAGAAATCCAAAGCTAAGCTGTAAATACTCAGGCTGACCCAAGCGTAAAGTAAAACACAAAACACTCAAGTCAGGACATATATACATATATAATGTAAACTAACTCAAGTGAACTATAGTAGTAATGTACAATAACTTAAAGGATGCTTGGATCGCCCATCCTTTAAAGATCAGTTAAACTATAAATTAAATACATCCCATGGTTAAAATTTCAAAATGGTAATTTATACTTTGAAATCAAATATCATTTCAAAATTCAATATCATTAAAAATCCATTTCAAAATACCATAATATCATATTTTCCCAAACCACATTCATTTTATTTAATTTAAATACCATTTCAAATCACTTTTCAAAATGGTTAATATTTCCAAACAAACTACTTCATTTTAAATCATTTAAAAACAAAGTCATTATATTTAATAATTAAATATTAAATTTCCAAAATTTTAATCTTTCAAAGTTCATTCATTCACTTAAATTTATTAAAAAAATGAAAATTCAACTTTTACAGCATTTAGAAAATGCTACGAGAAGTTACTTTTAAAACAATTCAATTTAACAAAAGACAGCATTTAAAAAATGCTATAATAGGGTTACTTTAGTTCAAATAAACCTTAGTTAATTTTAGCAACTACAGCACTTACAAAGTGCTATAATACCCTTAATTCAATTTAGCCATTTAGTTCATTTCTATCAACTATAACATTTACAAATGCTGTAACATCCTTTACATTAGAAATAATAACATTTCAAAAATGCAGTTAATTAAATTCCAACTATTCAATATAATTTCACAAACAATTAAATTTTATTTAAATCATTTTAAATTTATAAAGTCTTATTTTTCACTTTTAAAACAATCATTTAAAATACCCTTATATTCATGATTTTATAAAATTAAATTTTCATTCAAAAATCAATTTAATAATAATTTACTTATATAATTCAACATTTAATTTCAATTCTTTATAATTAAATTTTTAACTTAACACTAAAGTTTAAATTTCCAAATATAACTTATATTTCATTTTATTTACCTAACTTAAAATTCATTTTTAAACAAAATTCACAAATTTCCAATCTAAGTTATATTTCAAAATTCAACTTAAATATTCATTCATTTAACCCTTTAACTTATTCAAAAATCATTAACGCTTTATAAAATCATTTTAAATTCATTTTAATTCAAATTTTAAATCTATTTATCATATTTCCTACATAATTTTCTAACTTGACAATTAATTTATTTCACTTATAAATTTTTAGAAAATCAATAGTACTTTATAAATCATTTTTAATTATGTTTAAATCAGAATATTATAATATTTATATTTCTAAAATACTTTGAAAATTTTAGAAAAATATATATTAACCACGGGTCTGTATAAAATTTTCTAACCTAAGTCCAATGATACGGATAATATATCATTTCAATCCGTAATTAACAAAAGAAAAATCCGGGTTCTATCATTTCAACCCGTAATCCCAAGTAAATGCAAAAGAATAAAAATTGTTTAGGCCTATCATTTCAGCCCATAACGATTTTTCCCTATTCTAAAGTCCGTTCAGGTATGTATCATTTCAACCCATAGTGATTCTAATATAAAGGGGACTTGCAGTGTGATAAACTGATATAAATAATAGAATAACATTATATAACAGCAACAGATGGTATAACAGGTAAAATAAGCATGGGTGAACATCATATGAGTCTATGCAGTTAATGCGCTTGGCAGATTCATTACAGTGGAGATGCAAAAAGTCATAGCGGGGATACAGTAAGGATATAGCGGATGGTTCTAAAATAAATATAAAACTTGTATTTAATGTTTTTACAAATATTTAAGTGGTAAATAAATGAAAAAATATCATTCAATTGAATTATAATTAATACATAAATAGTTTTAAATAAAAACATGTGCGAATATGCTTTAAATAAACGTAAAATTGTTATATAACATAACTGAATTTAGTAGAATATTAGAGTATTTTCTTTTCTGAAAATATATCAAAAATTAAATCAAATAAATTAGTTTCGTAACTTTTATAATGTATAAATGCAATTTTTTAATTCATTTTATTAAAAAAGATATAGCAGAAATAGCGGAATAAAGCGGGAATAACGGGATATACCGGAAATAGCGGGGCTTAAAGTGGAAAGGCTATATTTTAGGACTACATGGAAAAATCGTAGCGCTAGAAACCCGCTATGAGATATAGCGGAGTTATAGCGGGGAATTAGATACACAGATATGATCATAGCATAGCAGATATAGCATGGTGATATAGGTTTACAAATTCAATTGTGATCAGTTTACTTGTCATATAAGTATAAATTTGTCTGGTGAGAATTACTCACTTGTATAAGCTGGAGATGACAACCAAATACACAAAACAAAGATCTTCAAAGGCACGAAAGCATGACTATGATTTGAGGATGGGAGAGCCAAAGCCAATTGCCTTGTCGAATATCAAACAAAACAAATACAACATGAATTTTCAAAACAAAATATTAATAAACAATGCTAGAAGTAAATGCACAACACAAAGCTAAAGCTTTTGCACTTGCATTCAACAACTTATGCTTCAACCATAGGTTGGAAATGCACTGCTATGGGATGGATTTGGACCATGTTAAGGTTCATATGGGGTCGGCTATAATAATATAAAGGAGTAGAGAGATATGTGTGCATGTACACACAAATACAAGGCACAAAAGTGGATTTCCATGTCATCAAAGGTCTCGGACAAAGCATAATCAAGCAAGGCCAGATCTGGAGAGTTCATATACAGATGTGGCAGAGGTCTCAGGTCAACAAATGGCTGGTGGTGGTGTATAGGTCGGCCAAGGTGGTGGTTGGAGTGGTGATGGCCACGGCTATAGAAGGGCAGTGGGAAGGAAGAGATGGTGGCTGGTTGTGGTGGTGGTGGAGGCGGCCAAGGTGCTGGAGTAGGGAGTGCCGAACTACAAGAAGAGATGCAAGTGCAAAATCAATACAAAAACAATGGAAAAAGGAAAAAGAATGAAAGATTTTTACCAAATATTTCTCTTGGAGATGGCCGATTGATTTTTTTTTAGGGTTTGAAAACTTTTTTTTCATGTGCGAAAGAATGAAGTGGTCGGTTGAAACAATGAGAAATATGACAGCAAATTGAATTGGTGTGTTGATTGGTAATGAAAAAGTAGTAGAATGTGAAAAGGCAATGCACATAAAAGGATAAAAACACAAAAATAAAATGAATGCATAAAAATAAATAAATAAAATTTAAATAAATACAATTAAATTAAGGAAATAGCAAAAAATGGAAACTAGGCTTTAAAATTGAAAATAAATACACTAAGCTTTGGAAAAATTATAAAATCACTTTAAAAATGTTTAAAAAAATATATACCTAACATGACATATAAAACATATTAGAACATGATTTGATAAATAAAAATATTATTTATATAAATTAAAATAGATAATTTTATTAAATAAATCAATTTACACCCAATATTGTAAAAAGCATAACTTTCACAATATAAATCGAATTTCAACGAAACGAAAAATAGTGCTCTTGAAATTAAATTTATTTCCATAATAAAAGATAAAATTCAAAAATTGAAGTATTTAAATTTTAAATTTAAAAGTCAAAGTTTGACCATTCTAAAAATATCCTATTTATTCAGGTTTGGAATTATAATTCACCCAAAATTAAAATTTATATTTAAAGTAACAAAATTTATTCTTTTTAATCAATATAATAAAGTTTTTAAATCAGGAATTTCAATTTAAATAATTAAAATAAACAATTAAAAAAATCACAAAATACTGGATTGTTACACTCTTCCCCACTCAAATCTTTTCGTCCTCGAAAAGAACGAACAAGGAAAATAAGGAAAAGCAAGATAGAAAACAAATAGTACCTAGAAAAACCATTTCGAATTCGAAGCACGAATGCTTTCCTCCGTCTCCCAGGTACAATCTTGATCATCAGTACCCCATCGTACCTCGATCAAACTAACAGATCCCCTTCTTAGCTGCTTCGTACTTCTATTGACAATACGAAGTGGCTTACTCTCGACAGTCAGATTAAGCTAAATATCCAAACTATCAAGAGCAGTTGGCTGAACAAAAAGAGATGGGTCAAGAAGATACTAGAGGAGATGTAAGACGTGGAATACATCATGCATTCCAAAAAGTTTTTCGGGCAAATCTAAACGATAAGCCAAAGAACCAACTCTTTCCATAATGCAAAAAGGACCCTCAAATAAGAAGAAGGTAGGAATAGCTAGAAGGAAAAATAGGTTGGAAGACAAGGATGAACCATTATTTTAAACCATACAAATTTCAATTTAAAATTTTTATATTTAACATTTTAAACATTTTATAATATGATGAATAGTCATTTGATTCAAATTTGTTAGTTCGAAGTAAACAATATTTAAAACATTTTAAAATTATTTAGACAAGTAAAATAAATGATCAAAATATCCTTTATATAATACTTTATCAAATACTTTATCAAAAATACTTTTATAACTCGATGTCTTAACAAGTTTACTTTCGTTTCTGCAGACTTTGGCCATGCGTTGATCAGGCACAAAGCTAGACTTTCAGGTACTTAATAGACTTGTTTCAACACCCAGTGAAAATACTGGAAAACCATTTAAAAAAAGATATGGAAATTACAATCCAAACAATTCAACCAAACCAAAACATTTGTCTAACCATGGATCGCAAATACACAATGGTTACGCCTGGATCCCCCAGGAAACATCCATACCTGTAAGCTATCTCAGCCTGCGAATTACGTCATGATGACTAGTAGACCGCAGATACACAATGGTTATGTCTGGATCCCCCAGGAAACATCCGTACCCTTAAGCTATCTCAGCTAGCAGATTTCGCTACTAATACGACCTATATAGATCGCAGGATACACAATGGTTACGCCTGGATCCCCTAGGAAACATCCGTACCCCCAGGCCATCGCAGCCAGGCGAATTACGCTATGCAGTCGCGATCACAAGACCATGGAGATCGCCATGGAATTTGATGGACACTTGAGTATCATATCCGAAAAACCCAAATAGAGAGAATAATATCGATAGAATGAATCCATAATGTGGCCACAAAGCGGATATCAAGCAGAAGGCACTTTCCATATCTTTACTTCGAAAACATGTATCATATAGTACCTTTCAAAATTCACTTTCAAATATCATACTTATATAAAGCCCATTATATATAAGATTTCATTTTCAAATCAAACACTTCCCAAAATCAATAGTATATCAAATCACACTTATATATACTTCGATTATATAAGATTTCAATTTACAAATTGAGTACCTTTTCCAAATCAACAGTTTTCAAATCAACTTCATACTTACATAAATCAATTTTATATAAGTTTGACAACTCCCAAATCAAAGTATTTAAATAAACAAGGTTCTCAATTTCAAACCATTTCAATATCAATTCAGTTTCAAAATCATATATGATTTCGCCAAATCATTTCTTCTTAATTACATATATTCAGTTTCAAAGTTTCTCAAAACAATAGATTTAGAAAATAATCCAAATTTCCAAATCAACAAAGTTTAGGTCAAACAAACTCATTTCCATTTCAAACATATATTCACTTTCAAAAATCATAATATTTCCAAATTTATAAATCTTTCGAAACCAAAATACTTGAAATTATTACACTTTGAAAATCATAACCTTTCGAATTCATACATTTGAAATCATAAAATATTCCTTTAATTCTTTACATTTCACAAATTTATTCAATTAAATCCAAATCTAAAATTTCCAGTTTTAATTCAATTCAAACCACCAATTTCAATTCAATTTAGTTTTCCAACAAAACCATTTCAAATATTATCAAATTTCAAATAAAGATTTGATCCATAAAATAAACTATTCGATCTCTAATATATTTCAGAGCTTAAATATACAATATTTCAAAACTAAATTTTATAATTTCATATGTCTCAAATTTTACTTCATTATTACTTAGTTTTGAAATATTCATTTCATAAATCCATCATTTTTAAATAAACTCAAATTACAAGTAAACCAAATATCCTTTCATACAAATATAAACTTCAAATATTCATTTTTAAAATCAATTATCATTTCAAATTCACATTCTTTATCAAAATAAAGTTAAAATCATTTCCAAACCATTTCAATCATCAAAATATCTAAAATGGTTACTAAGTTTAAAACCATCCCTTTTTAAAACCTTCAAACTATTTATTTCTATATGAAAAATCCAATTACCATTGGAAAGATTATTGTTCTATATATATACTGTATTAAATCTATATTTCATACCAGTAAAATTCAAAATAGTCTTATTTATTTCACTCAACAAACAGTTTCAAACTTATATAAATCATATTACTTTATACTTTAATCATACCAAACTAAACTTATATTCCTTATCAAATACCTTGTACCATTCAAAATTACTTAGCTTTGAAAAGTTAACCTTGATTTGGAAGTGCTCGAACCTTCAAAATAGTCGAAGAAATCATATTTTCAATCCAAGAGTTGGAAATTACCAACAAATCAGTAAACCAATTTCAAAAGATAGGGTTATACCAAAACAAATCTAAATCTCGAGGACTGAACACCGGTTTACTCTAAATTATTTCAAATATATATATATATATGCTTATATCTTTTGAAAATCAAATCATACTTCAAAATATGAAATCAAAATTTGGTTTCACAAAATCACTCGCATAGAAAAGCTACTAGAATGGCCTCTCCCCCACTCAAAACTTGAAAATCAATGTTGATGATGCATGCATTAATCGCCGAAATTATTTTCCAGCGACATAAGTGGGTTCTGGACTTTTATTTTCTTGAAACTTCTTCGAAATCTCTTCAAAATCATTGGATTTCATTCGAATACATTTGAAACATTTCTTATTCAGAAAATATCTTTAAATCATATTATTATTATATATTTTCCAAAATCTTAAAACCGATTTCAAAACATAGGAGTTCGATTCCTCGAAATTCAAATTCAAAACCCTTCAATTATAAATCATTTTTTTATAAGTCAAATTCTTATAAAATTTTCAAAATTTCAAATCCTTTCAAAGCTTTGAATTTTCAAAGGAAGAAAAATATATAATCCATATCGAAAACATTTCACTTTCATATATAAAAATGGGGTCATCCTCATCAAAATGATAATTTCGATGTATGCATAATTTCAACATACAACTAAACACAATTTTCAAGGGATGATTCAAGGGTGGATTTAAAACAAATAGAGATTCAAATTAGAGGAACACTAATCAAATAGAATTCTGGTTCGAAGATAAGTTCGAACGAAGATGAGATAATGTAATTACCAAATAGAAGATGGATAAGCCTTTATAAATCGCGGGCGACCTTAACCGGTCAACCGTCACTTCAGGAATATAATCAATTCGAAAATCTAAGGCAAATCAACATTCGATCGCCAAAGATAGAACCCAGATATAGCAGAAGGTAGATAGCACTGTAAACCGAGGATATAGAAATCTCCGGTTAATCAATGCCAATTGTAAAGGAGTTTCACCCCTTTACCAATCATTCAAAGATTTGCGGAATCACCGATCATTATAGAGTCCATTCCAAAGTGGAGTTATGGAATGCCCCAAAATAAAAGGGTAAAATAGGGAAGACAAAACAAGATTTCAGAACAAGTAGGAGCATTCCAAAGTTCATGGAATCCTAATCGATAAGAATCCAAACCAAGAGATTTCTAACAAGGTGGATACCGAAGGAATGAAGTTTAGAAAATCTTGGTTTCTAAATAAGAAAATTTTTATACCAAAATAATCTTTGAAACTCCTTTAAAAATCATTAGGAAATCATTTTATACTTTGAAAATACATTCTCTCACAAAGAATTGATTCTGAGATTGATTTCACTCATTATAGGGTATTTCTACCCTATCTCTAACGAGTTTTTGCTCCGCAGGCTAAGGTTTGCCTAAAACCAAAGCTCTAATACCAACTGTAACAATCGATATTTTCTGCCATTTGCATCCACACATGTCGGACTTTAATTGCTCAAAATACCGCATTGTAATAAAATTTGGAGCAAATGAAATGCAATCACAGAACCACAGACACAGAAATATCAGAATAACTCGTAGCGGAAATTAAAATACCATAGTAGTTCATGAAGCTACCATAACAAAATCTCAAAACAAATACATAATATCAGTCTAGAAAAGCATATACAATAGAAATCTCAAATACATAGATGTTTATAAATACCAGAACTGTAATAGAGCAACTGAAACTGAAAGGGAATAGATAACTAGACAAGGAGAATCTCCAGCGATTCCTAGCTCCAAAAAAAGAAATCCAAAGCTAAGCTGTAAATACTCAGGCTGACCTGAGCGTAAAGTAAAACACAAAACACTCGAGTCAGGACATATATACTTATATAATGTAAACTAACTCAAGCGAACTGTAGTAGTAATGTACAATAACTTAAAGGATGCTTGGGATCGCCCATCCTTTAAGGATCAGTTAAACTGTAAATTAAATACATCCCGTGGTTAGAATTTCAAAATGGTAATTTATACTTTGAAATCAAATATCACTTCAAAATTCGATATCATTAAAAATCCATTTCAAAATACCAAAATATCATATTTTCCCAAATCGCATTCATTTTGTTTAATTTAAATACCATTTCAAATCACTTTTCAAAATGGTTTATATTTCCAAACAAATTACTTCATTTTAAAGCATTTAAAAATGAAGTCATTATATTTAATAATTAAATATTAAATTTCCATAATTTTAATCTTTCAAAGTTCATCTATTCACTTAAATTTATTAAAATAATGAAAATTCAACTTTCACAGCATTTAGAAAATGCTACGGAAATTTACTTTTAAAAAAATTCAATTTAACAAAAGACGGCATTTAAAAAATACGGTAATAGGGTTACTTTAGTTCAAATAAAACCTTAGTTAATTTCAACGACTACAGCAATTACAAAGTGCTATAATAGCCCTTAATTCAATTTAGCCATTTAGTTCATTTCTACCAACTACAGCATTTACAAATACTGTAATATCCTTTACATTAGAAATAATAACATTTCAAAAATGCTGTTAATTAAATTTCAAATATTCAATATAATTTCACAAACAATTAAATTTTATTCAAATCATTTTAAACTTATAACGTCTTATATTTCCACTTTTAATAATTTACTTATATAATTCGACGTTCAATTTCAATTCTTTATAATTAAATTTTTAGCTTAACATTTAAGTTTAAATTTCCAAATATAACTTATATTTCATTTTATTTACCTAACTTAAAATTCATTTTTAAACAAAATTCACAAATTTTCAATCTAAGTTATATTTCAAAATTCAACTTAAATATTCATTTATTTAACCTTTTAACTTATTCAAAAATCATTAACACTTTATAAAATCATTTTAAATTCATTCTAATTCAAATTTTAAATCTATTTATCATATTTCCTACTTAATTTAAATTCCATTTATAACCAAATCATAATTTCCAAAATAACTTATATTTCAAATTTCTAATTTACCATTAATTTATTTCACTTACAAATTTTTAGAAAATCAATAATACTTTATAAAAATCATTTTTAATTAAGTTTAAATCAAAATATTATAATGTTAACATTTCTAAAATACTTTAAAAAATTTAGAAAAATATATATTAATCACGGGTCTGTATAAAATTTTCTAACCTAAGTCCAATGATACAGATAATATATCATTTTAGTCCGTAATTAACAAAGGAAAAATCCGTGTTCTATCATTTCAAACCCAAAATCCCAAGTAAATGCAAATAAATAAAAATCGTTCATGCCTATCATTTCAGCCCATAACATTTTTCCCTATTCTAAAGTCCGTTCGGGTATGTATCATTTCAACCCATAGTGATTCTAATCTACAGGAGACTTGCAGTGTGATAAACTGATATAAATAATAGAATAACATTATATAACAGTAACAGATGGTATAACAGGTAAATGAGCATGGGTGAACATCATATGATCATAGCATAGCAGATATAGCATGGTGATTTGGGCTTACAGATTCAATTGTGATCAGTTTACTAGTCATATAAGTATAAATTTGTCTGGTGAGAATTACTCACTTGTATAAGCTGGAGATGACTACCAAATACACAAAATAAAGATCTTCAAAGGCACGAAAGCACGGCTACGATTTGAGTGTGGGAGAGCCAAAATTAATTGCCTTGTCAAATATCAAACAAAACAAATACAACATGAATTTTCAAAACAAAATATTAATAAATAATGCTAGAAATAAATGAACAACACAAAGCCAAAGCTTTTGCACTTGCATTCAACAACTTATGCTTCAGCCATGGGTGGAAATGCACTACTATGGGATGGATTTGGATCAGGTTAAGGTTCATATGGGTTCAGGCATAACAATATAAAGGAGTAGAGAGATATGTGTGCATGTACACACAAATACAAGGAACAAAAGTGGATTTCCATGTCATCAAAGGTCTCGGCCAAAGCATAATCAAGCAAGGCCAGATTTGAAGAGTTCATGTACAGGTGAGGAAGAGGTCTCAGGTCAACAGATGGCTGGTGGTGGTTGGAGTGGTGGAACCAATATGGAGCTCGGCTATGAAGATAAAGTGGAGTTTGCTTCATTTTTTGGTGAATCTTCACATAGATGGCCACGGCTATGGAAGGGTAGTGGGAAGGAGGAGACGGTGGCTGGTTGTGGTGGTGGTGGAGGCGGCCAAAATGCTGGAGTAGGGAGGGCCGAACTACAAGAAGAGATGCAAGTGCGAGATCAATACAAAAGCAATGGAAAAAGGAAAAAGAATGAAATTTTTTTACCAAAACTTTCTCTTGGAGATGGCCGATTGATTTTTTTAGGGTTTGAAACTTTTTTTCATGTGAGAAAGAATGAAGTGGTCGGCCGAAACAATGAGAAATATGGCAGCAAATTGAAGTAGTGTGTTGATTGGTAATGAAAAGGTAGTAGAATGTGAAAATGCAATGCACATAAAAGGTCACAAACCTTTCAAATTTCCATAATTTATTTTGCAATTTTAAATACATGTAAAACATATATAAATAAAGATAATAAAACAAAAATAAAATGAATGCATGAAAATAAATAAATAAATTTTAAATAAATATAATTAAATTAAGAAAATGGCAAAAAATGGAAACTAGGCTTTAAAATTGAAAATAAATACACTAAGCTTTGGAAAAATTATAACATCACTTTAAAAATGTTTTAAAATAAAATATATACCTAACATGTCATATAACACATACTAAAACATGATTTTACAAATAAAAATATTATTTATAAAAATTAAAATAGATAATTGTATTAAATAAATCAATTTACACCCAATATTAAGCATAATTTTCGCAGTGTAAATCAGATTTCAATGAAACAAAAAGCAGTATACTTGAAACTAGATTTATTTTCATAATAAAAGATAAAATTGAAAAATTCAATTATTTAAATTTTAAATTTAAAAGTCAAAACTTGACCAGATTGACCAAAATCCACATTTTTCTGAAAATATCATATTTATTCAGGTTTGGAATTATAATTTACCCAAAATTAAAATTTATATTTAAAATAACAAAATTTATTCTTTTTAATCAATATAATAAAGTTTTTAAATCAAGAGTTTCAATTTAAATAATTAAAATAAATAATTAAAAAAATCACAAAATACTTGGTTGTTACATTGAAGGTGCAACTAGTGGAATTAGAAGAAAGAAATTTTATGAAACCAAGAAGTCGCCTTGGGGAGCGGCTGCAGTATTCATAAAGAAACCAGATGGGCCGTTAAGAATGTGTATCGACTATTGTATTTGAACAAAAGGACGATAACAAATAAGTACCCTCTACCGAGGATAGATGATCTGTCTGATCAGTTGAGTGGAGCCAAAGTGTTTTCCTAGTTGTATTTGGCGACAGGTTTCCATCAGTTGTGAGTGGCGGATGGCGGCATTTCTTTGACAACATGTAGAACTAGATATGGTTCTTATGAGTGGTTAATAATGCAATTCAGGTTGATGAATGCACCTACTTTCTTTGCGGATTTGATGAACCGAGTCTTCCGAGAGTATTTAGATAGATTCATGTTGGTGTTTATAGATGACATTTTGGTATACTTTAAGGATGAAAGAGAGCATGAAGATCATTTTAGAGTTGTGCTTGAGACGCTAAGGCAAAATCAACTAAAGGAGAAGTTTTCCAAGTGTCATTTTTGGAAGAAGAAGGTTTAGTTTTTTTGGTCATGTGGTTTTAGAGAAAGGATTGTCAGTCGATCCGGATAAGCCGTGAACAATTGGAAGAGACTAGAGACGACGATCAAGATTAGAAGCTTTCTTGGACATGCTGGATACTACGGGAGATTCATCAAGGATTTTTCACGGATGGCAGCACCTTTGACTAGGCTTACCAGGAAGGAGGTGATGTTTGTTTAGTCCGACGAATGTGAGGAAGAATTCCTTAAGTTAAAGCATTTGTTGACCAATGCACCAATGTTTGTAGTTCCAGATGGAAACCAAGGGTTGGTGGTTTATACTGATGCATGTAAGACTGGATTTTGAGCGTTGATGCAAAGGGGAAAAGTCATTGCCTATGCATCTAGGCAGCGTAGACCACATGAAGTAAGATATCCTACTCATGATTTGGAGTTGGCTGCGGTGATTTTTGCTTTAAAAATTTGGTGGTATTATCTCCTGGGGGAGAGATTTGAGTTGTATATCGATCATAAGTCTTTAGATATTTATTCTCTCAGAAGGAGTTGAATATGAGACAACGGAGGTGGCTGAAGTTTTTGACTGCTTATAATTTTGGTATAGAATATACCCAAGGGAAAGGTAATAAAGTAGCAGATGCTCTTCGCAGTAGACATCAGAATGTGTTGTTAGGTATGTTGGCAGAATGGAAGGATCTTGAACCTTTGGCAGCAGACTGCTAGTTCTAGTCAGAGTACTGCCATGCTGTCCCGTTTAGAAGTTCAACCAGTGTTAATCGAGAGAATTGCTTTTAAGCAGAAAGAGGATCCATTATTAGCTGAGAAGATCAAAAGGCTTTAGGTAGGAATTGAGATCGATGATTTAAAAGGTTTTTGTCTTGACCAGAGAGGATGTTTGAGAAAGAAGGAGCGATTATGCGTTCAAGACGTTGATAACTTGAGGAAAGAGGTTCTTAAGGAATGCCATTGATCCAAATTTATGATTCATCCTGGAGGGACCAAGATGTATCTGACATGAAGAGGAGCTTCTATTGGAAAGGCATAAAGAGGGATGTCGGTTTGTGGGTTAGGCAATGTGTAAACTGTCAACAAGCGAAAGCCAAACATCAAAAATCGAGTGGGTTACTTCATCCTCTAGATATTCCATTTTGAAAATGGGTCGAAATATAAGTTATTCAACATATAAAATTAACTTGTGAATATTTAAAATCAATTAAATATCTCAATTTTGAATTACTGAAATTTTGGGTCATTATAGTAGGGTTTTGACGTTGACCTATCTTCGTTTTTTTGGCATTGGTTCATCACCGTTCCTTCGACATTGAGCCCAATCCCATTGATTTGATTATGATGCCACCACTTATAGCATTACCTTCGTAATTGAAATTATGTGGATAACATTTGTCCCTCTTGTATAGAAGAAGCGTTTTAAACTTTAGTGTAAAATCAAGAATTTCTTTGCTTTCTCGATTCTTTCTGAGGTTTCCTTTCCAACCCAGTTTTCTTGTAAAACATAAAGTGAATGATAATTTTCATTATTAACTTTAAACTCAATTTCAAGCAATCCCCTTTTGGATTTCACTGAATTATAAATAGATATATATTTTCTACATTATCTGTATGAGTTAGGATTATAAGAGATCAACAAATAACTGTAAATTTTCAAAAGAAAGCCCAGAGTATTATCTGATAATATCATTGGGAGGAGCATTAGATATTTTCTTTGGCAATATCATAAACAAAAGACTACAAAACCCATTTTGGTAGCAACAATAGAAGACTAGAAATCCATCTGATAATAATGAAAGACAAGAAATCCATCTAATAATAATGATTCAAATAGTAGACCAGAAAACCTTCTGGCAAAAACAAAGCCTAAAAATCCACCTGGTTATAATAAAAGACCAAAAATCCTTCTGATAATAATAGAAGACTAGAAAACCATCTAATAATAATAGAAATATAGAAATCCATCTGATAATAATAGAAGGCCAGAAAACCATTTGATAATAATAGAAGGCCAGAAAGCCAACTGGTAATAACAGAAGAACAAAAATTCATCTGATTATAATAGAAGACCATAAATCCATCTGGTAATAATAGAAGACCAAAAATCCATCTGTTAATAATAGAAGAACTGAAATTCATCTGATTATAACAGAAGACCAGAGATCCATCTGGTAATAACATAAGACCAGAAATCCATCTCACAATAATAAAAGAATTAAAATCCATCTGATTATAATAGATGACCAGAAATCCATTTGGTAATAATAGAAGACCAGAAATCCATCCGGTAACTGAAAATTGCTTTTGCTTTAGAGCATAAATGACTCATATTCGTCGGATCCTCCTCTAGAAGATTATTTCTGCTTTGGAGCACTATCCGGCTCATATTCAATAGATCTTCCTCTAGAAGATAGACTGATTTTGTTTCGAAGCATAAATAGCTTGCTTTTGACAGTTCTTCCTCCAGAAGATTGTTTTTGATCCATTCTTTGGGGTAGAGTTATATTTGATTTTTAATTTGAATGGCACCATCTTAGGTGATGATCTCAACTTGGATCGAACCTTTTATCACCGTCTTAGGTGATGATTTACATTTTGTTGTTTGGTGCGTTTGGTTAGCTTCATCAAGCAGGACTGTAGACTTACTCGATCTCTCTCTAGGAGACGCTTCGATGAGGCCTTTGATGATAGCACTAAAGGCTTAATATGATGCATTTGGTTTGTTATATCAAGCAGAAGTGCGGGCCTATCCGACCTCCTCTAGAAGGCAGTTTAGTGAGGCCTTCGATGACGGTATTAAATGCTGCTCTGGTGCTCTGGGTAGCTACCATAAGCAGAACAAAAGATTTATCTGATTTCCCTTTAGAAGACGTTTCAATGAGACCTTTGACGATGACACTGAAGGCTTAGTCCGATGCTCTACGTAGCCATCTTAAGCAGAACCAAAGACTTACCCGACCTCCCTCTATGAGGCACTTTAGTGAGGCCTTCGATGATGGCACTAAAGGTTTTTTCCATTTGTTTGAGGAGAGTCTTACTCCTGATCTAGTAGACATTCTTATTTAAATTTCTTTATTCATCCATTATTGAGAAATATGGTCGTAAATGTTAAGAACTCCGTGTTCTAGCTATCACGTTTCCATCTAGTCAGCATAATCTGTAGGTCCCAAAAGGGATTACTTTGTGTATGATTAGAGGTCCTTCCTAATTTTCCTAAGTGGTCTACCTGCCAGGTTTCAGTATTTGCCATAACTTTTTTAGAGCACCAAATATCCTTTTTGGAATATTCTTGCTTTTACATTTGAGTTGTAATACATAGAAATCCTTCTTTGGTATTCAACTGTCTGTATGGTTGTTCATTAATCTGATCTAAGGATTCTTTCCCCAATTCTTGTTTTAGATTGAATGCATATGCAATTTTTTGATCAGAGGGTACTTCCCCTCAACTGGAAGCATTGTCTCATATCTATATATTAATGAATACAGGACATGACCTGTTGGTTTTCTTTTGCTTTGTCTAATCGTTTATTGAGAATGGTTTTGATGGTTTTACTGGTAATCAAAGATTAATAATTTTGATTTTGTAGATGGAAATCTCGATATTATTCAGGATACTCTGCATTGATCTCATATTGAACTCATGTAAAGGTAGGAATCATGGTTGCATTTAGAATTCGATAGGAGTTATCAGCATAGTCATGTTGAAGTCGTGCGATCCCCGAGTCAATCTACGTAGAACAATTTTATCCAAGTAGAAATCGAGATTATGAGATTTTTGAAATTGAAGCAAGTTGTAATTGAAATTCACAAGTGCTTTAGAACTCAAATTAAGCCATAACCAAAATACCTTTTACTGCTTTGTAATCTTATTTTAGGATGATCTTTGTAGATCTAGTCTGAACCTTGTAGCTTGCACATTGGAGTATGATTCTACTCTTGAGTTATAGATTTACTTGAATTTCTACCTTTTTTGATCAAATATCGATTTGATTAATTCGTCCCATCAGCTGTTCGTGATCATAACACTCTTGATGGATGATTTTTCATTCCTTAGCTTTTCAAAAGTTACCTGTGCATTCTAAAGGTATTGATAAGAGATTCTGTTCTTAGTGTTTGAAATTCAAAGAAAGTTCTTATAAAAATTATAATCTCATAATCAAATGTAAATCTCAAATAAGGGACTAAACGATTATAATTCATAAACCAATAGCCCTTTAATTGAGAATAGAGTCTTCTAATTAGAGTTTGAATAGTACAATTAGGTCATGATAGTTCTAAAAACTTTCATAGTTCTCACTGGTGTGTATTTTAAAGATTTTATAAATTCTTTTTGAAACAAATATACATATGTTTTCCAGACCTATAGGGTAATTAGCAATGAATTTACAAAGAATACTTTTCCAAAGGTGTCTGTGGTAAAATCCTTTGAGTAAAGTTGCTTGTTAAAATAAATATTGGTGTACATTATTCCACCTTTCGTAAGATGTAAAACCGTGCCACCTTATGTTTCATTTATCGAAAAGAAATATCTTGTTTGTAGGTCTAAAAAATCATGATCCATGAACTAATAGACTTCATAGACAAGAATATGTTTTCCTGTAAGAATCTATTCTTTTGAAATAACCTTTTATTTGGCAAATAGTTTATAACAAAGAGTTACATTATCACGTAAATCAAAGGTTTTAGATAGGGGATCATAATTTTATATATTATCAGAACACCCACTGCTATAAGAAAGCTTGATTTACATAAATTTTCATATATGAAATTATATTATACAATTTCACATATGAGAAATTATACACACACACACACACACACACATACACACACTGGATAAAGTATATGAAACAATTTAATATACGTAAATCCACTGATGCAGTCGAGATCCCCTGATACTACCTAATATGGTTGAAGTCATCTGTCATTTTTAGCATTTGTTGATTCATTCAACATCATCTGGTTTTTCTTGAAACTTCAGCTTGATATCTTTTTGTTGTGTACCAAATCTGGCATGTTCCAAAAAATTCGACGCTTACGTGTTAAGATAATTTTGAAAAAGTGATATGATGAAATGTTATTTGATCTTATATTGAGAGCAAAGAAAATTATTGATCTGTATTGCAGTAATTGATTTTTTGAATACAATAGAATGATTGTGATGCAGCACAACAGTTTTATTATATAGAAGTGTGAAAAATGGGCTTAGATGAAATGCAACCCAGACAACATAAAATTTATCAAAAGAGATCAACTACTGTGATCACAAAGAGGAGATATCAACGGATGACAGAAGACTGCTATGATATATGCATGAGAGAGGCATGCTTGTCTTCGTTAATTCCCCCTTCGAACCTTATCCTGATTTTTAGGGTTAGGGTTTGAGAAAAAATGTGAGTCGATGCATAATTTTAATGAAAATTGATGGTGAATTTCACAAATCTTAGCCACTCCATTAAGTCTCATGACATTCTCTTTCTTGATTTGAGGTGCAAGGCTAAGATTTTAAAGAGTTTGAGTCATATCGATTCGAATCATGAGAAAGTTGATGACTTTGTGGTATTTTCTTCTCCTGGCTTTCAGTTTGAGGAGAGCATGTCAGTCTTAGTTCTGATTGATCTGATTTGAGTTGCTCTTTTGAGGCTTTGATCTATCTTTCTTCAAAGTGGAGGAAAGTTGACGACTTTGCCGTTGTTCTTTCTCATTTGATGAAGATACATCTGATTTAGCTTGAAAGAAGCATGATTTTCTACAACTCCCAGATCAGTTCTGAATCTCAGAAAGTTCCTTTTTGACAATGATTTGGTGAGCGTGCCTACCTTCTTGTAAGTAGCAGGTAAATGGTTCACTTGTAAATTTCCTTTGAGTACTGATCTCAAACAAAATGCAAGTCTATTACAATGTGTTTGGTTCTTAAGTGTAGTATAGAGTTTGCAGTCATGTAAACAGTGCTTTGATTATCGCTACAATGTTGTTTTGATGTTTGTACCTAGTTTTAATTCCTTTAGAATTGATTGCAACCACATTACTTCTACTGTTGCACTTGCTATGCTTCTATATTCTGCTTTAGTGCTAGATATAGAAATAGTAGACTGCTTTTTTGAACTCCATGATATTAAGTTGCCTCCAACAAATATGTAGTATCGAACGAATGATTTTCTGTCATCTGGATCAGTATCCCAATCTGAATCTACATACCCAATAATGTTAAGCCTTCTACTTGCTTTGAATGACAGTACATGATTTATTGTTCCCTTTAGATATCGTAGAACCCTCTTCACAGCTTTCCAGTTCTCATCTAGAGGATTCTGCATAAATTGAGAAAGTTTGTTAACACTAAAAGCAATATCTAGTCGTGTTATAATAGCATACTGTGATGCTCCTATAACACTTCTGTACTGTTTAACATTATTTATGGTTTTTGCCCTGTTCTTTAATAGATTTTGATTACTTATCATAGGAGTAGACGTGGGTTTAGCATCTTCCATTTTTGTTTTAGCAAGTAGTTCTGATATATACTTTCTTTGACATAATATGATTTTAGAATTTGACATCTTGTGTATTTCAATCCTAGAAAGTAATTGAGGTATCCCAGATCTTTGATTGAGAACTGCTTGTTCAAATAACAGATGAGTTGATTGATTCCATCCTAGTTGTTACCTGTAATAATTAAATCATCAACATAGATTAATATGTAAATAATCGAAGATGAGTTGATTTTAATGAATAGCGAAGTGTCTGATTTGGTAGACTGATATCCTATTGACATTAGAGTTGATTTCAGTCTATCAAACCACACTCTTGGAGCTTGTTTAAGCCCATATATAGCCTTATTTAGTTTACATACAAGACTTGTATCTTGTTCATATCCAGATGGTTGGATCATGTAAATTTCCTCTTCTAATGTACCATTCAAAAAGGCGTTGTTGGCATCCAATTGCCTTATATTCCATCCTTTGTGTAAGGCAATTGTGAGGATAAGTCTTATAGTTGAGAGCTTGACCACTGGAGAAAATGTCCCAATGAAGTCAAACCCATACTGTTGGGTTTACCCTTTGGCAACTAATCTTGCCTTATACTTATTGATGGAGCCATCAGGGTTCCTTTTTATCTTGTATGTCCATCTGCAGCCTACAATGGTTTTATATGCAGGTGGACATACAAGATTCCATGTTTTGTATTTCATGAGAGCATTATACTCTTCATCCATTGCTCCTTTCCAATTTTTGTCTTTTGCAGCCTGATCAAAGTTATATGGTTCAACAGAACTTATGTTAGCTATATATATATATATATATATATATATATATATATCTTTGGCTTGAAAATTCCACTTTTAGCTCTGGTGATCATGGGATGACTTGGCCTGATTGGAGCTTCGGTGTAAGGTAAGTCAGCACTTCTATTGTGATTTGTACTGTTTTCTGAATCACCATGCTGACCTTCTTTATTTGAATCTTCTTCATTTGTTGAGTGTGTAGGTGAGTGTATGGCACGACTATGATCATCTGCCCACTTCAACTTTTATTGAGCAGATATAGAAGGATGTGTTTGATGATCACCAGTTGTCCTCCTCACCTCAACTGAATTCCTATTTTCAGAGAATAAAGGCAATTTAGGTATAGATGCACATGGATTGTATACTTTGCTTGTTTTTTTATCTTAGACATTCTAAAAGGGAAAAAAAATTCATTAAATACCACATGTCTGCTAATAAAGAACTTTCCACTGTCACCAAGACATTTATACCCTTTTTGATTAGAAGCATATCCAAGAAAAACGCATTGTTTTGATCTGAAATTTAATTTATTACTATTATAAGGCCTTATATACAGAAAACATAGGCACCCAAAGGTTTTTAAGCTATGATAGTCTGGTTTTATCCCTTGCAATTTTTCAATGGGAGTTATACCATCCAAACATTTGATTGGCAGTGTATTAATAAGGTAGACAGCTGTATTAAAAGTCTCAGGCCAAAATTTTAGTAGTAGGTTTGCATGAGCCAATAAGCTAAGGCCTGACTCAACCATATGCCTGTGTTTTCTCTCAACTAACCATTTTACTCTGAAGTATAGGGACATGTAAATCTGTGAATTATCCCCTTCACCTTAAAATATTCTTTGAGTGACTTGTATTCAGTTCCCCCCATCTGATTGCATAATTTTGACATGTGTGCCAAGTTGTTTTTCAACCATTGTGATGAAATATATCACAACATTGTATGTATCTGATTTGTTTTTGAAAAAGTATATCCAAGTGTATCTTGTGTGTGCATCAACAAATGATATATAATACTTGAACCCATGATATGAGTATATTGGGGCTGGTCCCCAAAGATCAGTAGCAATAAACTCAAGTGGCTTAGAGTACTTAGTTAGGGAGTCCTTAAATGGTAATTTGTGCCTTTTTCCCATTTGACAGTAAGTACATACATAAGGAAGAGACACATTATCACAGAATATGCTATTTTCAAAAAGAATTGCTTAACAATTCTAGTACTAGGATGGCTAAGTCTGTAATGCCATAGATCAAACACATTGTTGCTGTTTCTATTTCACATTGATTACAGCAGTTTTCTTCATTTGTATGATTAGTACAATTGATAGATTTAAATCAGTATAGCCCTCTTTCAGCATCACCCTGCAGTAAAATATCTTTAATCAGTATGTCTCTAACATGGAAATATTTAGGATAGAATTCAAAATAAACCTTGTTGTCATTAGCAAACTGAGACACACTTATATAACTTTTTCATATTTGGCACTCTTAACAAAGATTTCATGCTCATAAGTTAAATTTAGAGGAAAAACTTATCATTATGAAGCTCGATCTGGAGACTGGACTGCAAGACTGCTTTCGCCCGCCTTGATTCCTTTATGGTGTCTGATTTGCATCAGTAACTAGTGCTACTTGCTCCTTGCAGCTCTCCTCTTTCGCTTCTGCCATTCTCTTTGCTGGATTAAGAGCATAGATCTGTGATTTTTGGGAATCGTACTTCTCTCTCCTCCTTTCGGTTGTGTGTGAAGTCGAGTCGCCATTTGTGTTATTAATTGGCTTGTTGTATTAGTGTATTTGTTGGAAGGTGTTGTGTCTGCCTTGTTTTATTTGTTTTTTTTTTTATGCAAGTTGCTCGTACAGATGGTTGAGTGTGTCCTTCATCTTGTTTTAATCCTCCATCTATTTGACAGCTTGGCACAGAACCAGGATTGTTGTACTATTATCATACGGAAATGATATGTACTCTTTTTCCTATCCAACGCACCTATTTAGGTTAGGAGGGTTGAAAGGTTTTAATGAGGTATATCATGGAAGTATAAGTCTCTTTTTGTTAATAAAGTACCTTTTTCCCAAAAAAAAAAAAACAGAAAAAAAAGGCAAAAGAACAGAAAGACAGAAAATTCAATCAGATATAGAAATTAAAATACAGAGTCAAGAATTTCTCACAACGGGTTTGATGTAACCGTAAGGCCTAGATGATGATCTATTTGCTTTTCTTGATCTGATATGTCTTGCAAGAAGGCACTTTCTTTAGTTTTGAGATAATTCTTGATTTCTTGATTGCTTTCTGATTTTCTTGATTGATTTTCTACGAGACTTGGTGAGTGAATCTTGATGTAGCCAATTTGAATTGGCATGGCACTGATTTACTGCACTGAATCAAACCTTCAGATAATGAAACACAGTTTCTGATGAGGGTTGATCACCCAAGTGATGACACTTCTCTGATGGAGCAGATCAACTTGAATAAATGGCTGTTAAGCCTTCACGTGCTCTAATACCATGTAAGATAATCTGAAAAGGTGATAAGATGAATTGATGAAATGTTATTTAATCTTGTATCGAGAGAAAAAGAAAATTATTGATTTGTATTGCAGTAATTGATTTTCTAAATACAATAGAATGATTACGACGCAGCACAATAGTTTTATTATATACAAGTGTGAAAAATGGGCTTAGATAAAATGCAACCCAGACAACATAGAACTGCTCAAAAGAGATCAACGGCTGTGATCACAAAGAGGAGATATCAACCGATGAAAGAAGACTACTATGATATATACATGAGAGAGGCATGCTTGTCTTCGTTAATTTTACGGCATCATTCAATCCATACGACGTCACTTATCCACTCGGCATAATGGCATCGCTTAAGCCATACAACCTTGCTTGCTAATATCCGAAATACCCTATACTTGTGCTTTACCCGAAATTCGAAGTCTTTTATGAACTTGAAATAATGTATATTCCATTTTCACATAAACCACACGTGCCTTAGAATTACGTAAAATTGAAACCATGCACATATCCCAAATCACTTTTATTCAAAACTTGATGAAAAATATTTCGAAATTGATATATGTTTCGTAACATACATGCACAAAACCGTATTTATATTTGAAAGCGATACATACTCCAAAGCAGATATGTACATTCAAATTCAATGTGTATTTGAAGATTTATGTAATTTGACATTCCTGAAAACTTAATATACGTATATAAATCGAATATATCATAAACCAGAACACATGAAACCATATAATTTTGAAAACTTAGTTACACAAAATTTAATATTTTAGGGAACTCAATATCCTTGAAGACCGAAATTTGCATATGTCAAAAATTTATTTTAAAACCTTATATTTGAGAAAGTGCTCATGCGTATACCTGTGGCCCCTGTACCTCACACAAATTCGAAACTAGTTTCATGTATAAAACTGGTATATGTTTCAAAGCTTTTTCAATTGAAACTAGCGCATATGTGTATCCAAACCAAATGCGTGTATAAATGAAATTCCGTGCTTCTGAAAACAGGTATTCATCTGCTATAATTTAAATACTATATTCCATTTGTACTTTAATACATATCTAAATTTATGTATTCCCTCTGAAAATCCATATATTCACTTGAAGTTTCATACATCTGGAAAACTCGCACTCATTGAATGTCCAATATTCTATGAAACTTCATACATACATACATACATATATATACATACATACACACACACACACATATATATATATATATATATATATATATATATATATATTCAGAGTTTTATTTTATTGAAAACTAGGCTTATCAAAGTGCCTACATCTTAAAATCCAATACAAAGTGGATATAAAAACTGAAATAATGTTTGTCTGAAAACTTTAAAAGAACAAATACTCAGAAACTTTGTATCTGAGTCCGCTTACTTTTTACCAAACCGTGTGCATTCAAAAATTTATAACGACGTCGTGCTCGTTTGGAAAACACATACGTCAGTTTTTGAAGCTATATATTCAAATCATAGTTCATATGAAATTCAGTATTTCCAAAGCACATAGATATGCAGAAATCTTTTATTTTGAAACTCGGACATGTATTTGAAATCCAAATGCATATGAAACTCATTAACAGATTCAAATCAAGCAAGTACTTGCAATCTATCTTTCAAAATCTGGATATTCCTAAAACACATGCATCTAATGCATATTTAGGAAATAATTTAGTGCTGCACAAGTATAAAATCGTATAAGCTTAATTTGGATGGCATTTATGCAGACTCATATACATGTATGAGTGTGTGTATATATATATGACGTCATATATATTTGAAGTCTACACTTTCAAAGCCTGACACATATATTCAAAGATTATAGGCTTACAAAACTCATATGTTTAAAACTTTATGAATCTTCTCATATTCAAAAAGGCAGCATATATTCAAAGTTTTTGTATATCTATACTGAAACCAATGTATGCATAGTACCATATATGCTTGAAAACCGTATACATATGACCAGGGCCGATTTAACTGAACGGGTGGAAATTTTGAAAAACATTACCCTCGTAGAAACTAAAGCATGGGCTGCTGCCTTAACGAAAAATGTTACTTTGATGAAAATTGAACCTACACCACCATATAAGGAGGCCTGCTCGCTTCCACTACACTAGCAATGCTGTTAAATACCATGTAAGTAATATTCATTAAACACTAAATTGTTTATGTAGATTAAATTGGTTCAAAACAGAATGCAACAGTTTGTCTGCGTCACTACACGACGCAATGTAACAATATTATATGTTACAACAACCAAACAGCAACACTTTAAATGTGTTTCAGCAAGTAAATTGCAACAGTTTTGTCTGTTACAATATCAGAAAAGACAACACTTTGAAGTGTTACAAAATCAGAAAGTGCAGCAGATTAAAAAAATGTTGCAACGCAACAATTGTATTCTGAAACAGATTTGGCGTATCAGTAATTGAAAGCAAGAAGAATACCAAAGTTCGTCGGAGGCTTGTCGTGACAATCGCCTTACGACTTTATTTGAAGTCTCACGTGGTACAACCGACGAAACTGCGCGAGACCGTAAGGAGTATGTCAGTCTGAGATGACGATGACAACAATAATGAATAGGCCGAAGAAAGTATGTCGGGGAAGAAGAAGAACCGTAAATTAGTAAGTGATTTGATCGTGATCCGTCACTAATTTATAGTTGCCGAACGGTCACGGTTGCGTCCGTTCAAAATATCTTCATTCTTCCAACGGGTCGCACCCGTATTCAATTCAAATTGAAACGGACCGTGCCCGTATCTGATTGTTACTGTAGCCGAATAAAAACCCGCCGAAAATTACAATGTTTTCTATAGCAAAAATAAGATTTCATAGTAGATCCAAACTCAAGCCCGGCCCAGTTCGGTACGGGTGACGTGCGTTCATCAGATTTGGGTCCTCTCTCTCATACAAAATTACCTAACCCTAAGAAGCAATATAGGAAATAAGAATCCTTCATATATACACAATTTAATCTTTCATTTTGCCAATGTGGGACTAAAGCATATTTCATTCATCTCTTTAGAGTTGTCAACAGTTTAGACCTCCTATTTTCCTCCACCTTGTTGTCTCCATCCGAGGGGTTGCCCTATACGGCCGTCTGGCTGGCCTAGCCCTGGAACCATATGACATTATATTTTCTTCCAAAGCTGTAAATGCGTGTACATGAAACTATATAATATTTAAAAACTTTCGTATTAATAAACTTTTTTTTTAAAGGTTGATTGCAGAAAACCACTCAAAGAATTTTAAATTCAAATCATTTTAAAGCTGAACATATGTCTGAGCCTTTCATACATTCGAAATCGTATATACTACCACATATATTCTAAATTTTATCTACTTTGAAACTACATATCTATATACATTTTCAAAATTAAATATACTCAGGATTTAACTCCGTATATGTATATATACACCTGGTACTTGCATGAATTTGTAATTTAATATTTCTGAAGCTTGCCAGTTGCCATATACACTTAAAGCCTTATGCGTGAAACATATATCATGTATAAAACTATATATTTGAAACTGGTATAAAAATCAGAGTACTGGAAATCATGAATGTATTTAAAACTATTTTTTGGGAACTGTTTCATAGTATTATTTATGTGTATCTGACGTTGATACATGTAATACTTTCAAGACCATAGATATACATTACTTTTTGTAATTCTGAAACTATTTATTTTGAAATTAGTTTTATATATTTTCAAAAACATGCATGTAAAACACGTGTATTTGGAACTAAAGGTATATGCAGCATTGATACATGAAATCAACGACATGTACAAGAAATCTCCGTGTTAGAACTCCATCTTTGTCAAATTAATATATATTTAAAATCCGTATCAGTATGTAGCATTTATTGATAAATTCAAAACAAATATAAGTGAAATCTTCTGATAATTAAAACTCATATACCTGAATTTATACTCAAGTACATTCAAAACTTATACATATCATTTTTAGAAACCCGATATGAGCTTATATGCTATATGTTCAAACTTTGAAGAACACGTTTTAATCCCATATATAGAAGAGATCTGTTATCAAAAACTAGTATGTGTAATTCTAGATTAATTTATGGACAAATTTTCAAAAAAGACCGGTTTTTTAAACTATTGGCATAAATAGGCTAGTTTACAAACTATTTGCAAGTTTAGGCTAGTTTTTAAAAAAATACTACAGAGCGCATTTGTGAAATGCGCACATACAAGATTACACTGGCGCATTTGCCAAATACGCCAATGTAATTTTTTGTCCAAACCTACATCCCGTCAAAGCAACGACAACTTCAATCTTTGCAAGCCTTCTACTCCAGTTGTTTTCCTTTTCTTTCTTCATGTTCATCTTTTTAATAACTTCAATAACTATTTTCTCAACTCTTTCTTTGAACTCGTCGATATCATTTGATTCCTCTTGCGATAAGACCTTCTCGTCCACTTCGACTTTTGTTCCCTTTTTAATAGACTCCGACTTGTAATCGTAATCTGCATCGTCGCCTTCGATCTGAATTTCCTGATCAACTTCTTCGTCTTGATAATGAGGGCACTCACAGAGGAATAAAGATTGGACGTACTCTTCGACCGAGTGCAGTCTGTCTTCAAACTCTTCGAGTTCGGCATCTACTGTTTCAGTTTCGGTGTTTTTGGTTGAGTTTTTATGGAAGCTTGATTTGGTTTCGACGTCGATGAGTTTGCGGAGGAAGGAGGCTTTGGAGTGGAGTTCTTCGATGATGGATTCGTCGTGGGTGGTCGAGTTGGACTTCATGCGACCGACGTCAGATTCAAGTTCTTCTAGCTTGACAAGGATGCTGCTGCTTGCTGTTTAGGTTTGGACAAAAAATTACACTGGCGTATTTGGCAGATGCGCCAGTGTAATTTTGTATGGACGCATTTTACAAATGTGTCCCATAGTATTTTTTTTAAAAACTAGCCTAAACTTGCAAATAGTTTGTAAACTAGCATATTTATGCCAATAGTTTAAAAAACCGGCCTCTTTTGAAACTTTGTCCTTAATTTATTGAAACTTCTGACATGTATTGAAAACTGAATCCGTATATGCTTTTGAAAAACTCATCATCTATTATCTAGAGACTGAAATCTGTGATGAAATCAAGTGACTTACAATTTTTTTTTGAAATCAAATACTTTTAAGATTAACCGAAATCTGATACACCTATTTTGAGATCTTGAGAAGAAATCTCATAACGGGAGTTTTTATTTTTTGAAATCAAATTTTCCTAAATCTGGAAATTCCTGATAAAAGGTCGTGCTTCGATATGAAGACGATATTGATTCTCTTAGGACACTGGTTATCGTCAATTTGCATCATCAAATGCTCCGGCATTGACCTTCTTGTGACATCAGTTTACTGTCGACATCAATCTCATCCTTAAGCATCTTACAGCATGACTTAATCGCGTCATTAAGGAGTTGACGACATTGATGATGAAGATGTTGTATACTTTTAGTATCAAACATTATGATATACTGGCGGCATAGAATTGGCGTTGATGTCACATTTCTCGACATAAAGCCTTGCAGCATTGAATACCTGTGATCTTGCTCATTCACGACATTGTGCCTCCTGCGTTATCACTAACCAATAGTTCCGAATAGCTGCGACATCGCTGATTACTTATAAACATGGTATCCTCCGAATCTTCAAGCTCTTCATCAATCAGATCCAAAGATCTGCTTTCGCTTAATGTCATGAGTTGGATAATATCCGGATCTAGGAAATAAATTCGAATCTCGAAGATGAAATTTGAATCGGCTTCGAGGTTTAAATTGGATCTGAGATTCAGATCGGACCCAAAATTTAACTTGGATTCGAAATCATAAAAAGGGGAACGAGGTCGATTTCAAGGAGGAACTAATTGATGCCGTGCGCAAGGGTTTCTCGATGTTGAAAAGGGGGCCACGTTGTCACATAAATTTACTAATGTCGAGCGGCGTCGACATTGATATCGAATAGGAGCTGTTATTCATGTTGAAAGGAAGAATAATTGATGGAAAAAGAGTTCGATATTAATATCGGTCAGAAATTAATGTCGAAGGGAAATAGTGTTGATATGAAATGGGAGGCTTTACTGTACTGTTATATTATTAGTGGGTTCAGTTTCAAGCTCACGGAAGTATCCACCAATTTTTGAAAATTAATGGTCTCTTTTATTTCCTTCTACACTCTCAATGTTCTCCTCTTCCTTCCTTTTCGTACAATTGAAAATTTATTTCTCACCAGCGCTAATCCCTTCTTCCCTATTTCATCCGCTTGAAATCAATAAATACCGAGTTGCATTCCAACGCACAAGCAACTCAGCATTTTCTAAAATGAACAGTCTCATCTTTCGTGCCCTTATCTTTTTTTTCCACTTATCTCCTTTCTATGCTCTCTCTCCCTACCCTAATCCTAACCCTAGATCCACCGTTCTCTTTCTCAAATCTCAAGCATATCGTTCATCGTCACGACTGGGTATCTCTGACGGCTGTTCTCAGATTGAAGCTCGGACGTCCTTCGCCTTCCTCCCTTGCTCCTTCCAGCTACTTCCCTACACTTGCTCAGTCTGATTCCGATTGCCAGCCGTTTTATGGGTTAGTACACATTATAGATTAGCTAATCTAGATATTCGTGTCTCTCCATTTAATTAGTTTTCTGTTCTATCTCGAGTTGGAGAACAATACATGAGTTATTTTGATAAAACTGTAGTTTGTTCATCTTTGGTGCTACCTCTGTGTTTCAATTGGTTATTTCTTACTTGCATTTCAGATTCATATAAATAATTCCATGCTATAACACTATCATCTTTTAGGAAAATTATATTCTATGTTTACATAATTTTCAATCCAAACCCTTTCAAGTTGTTGACCATCTATCAGATTCACATATAAAAATTATTAAATCAATTTTTTTATATATTAATACTTAAACTTTTCATTTGTTAGCGATTAAGAGGTTATCTATACAAATTTGCATATTCACAACTTACCAAACTGGCACTTGCTAATTTTGGGACATTTCGATATGCATAACAAGGTTTCACTCATGCAACTCGCCATTGAAATATTTTTAACTAACCACTTTTTTCAGTTATTTACTATGATCTGATTATGAAGAAATTTAGGGTATTACTTTGATAAAAAGTTGTACATATAAACTAATGGTACATTATAAGTAATTGTATGTTTTGGAATATGATCGTTGTAAATTAATATTAATGTCCATCATGTGTGTTTGTGTGTGCGCGTCTATATACATATATGTGTGTGTCTGTGTGTGTGTCTCTCTGTGTGTATATTATGTACGAGAGAGAGAGTTTGGTAAGAAAAGAATGATTATATTGCGGTGTGTGTGTTAAAAGGTTAAAATAAAAATAGAAAAGATTAGTGGAACATGAAGGTATACATGGATGAGATAAAGTTTCTTTCGAACCTAGAAAAAGAAGATGTCATGAGATAGGAAGTAATCATTCTAAATTTAGATCCATTCATTTATTCAGAAAAGGTAGTGGAACATGAAGATGGTTGTATCATACATGGAGAAGATAAAGTTTTTTCGAATCTGGAATTAGAGGATGTCATGAGATAGGCAGCGATCGTTCTATCTTTAGATCCATTCATTTATTCTAAAAAGGTAAATACTCAAACATTGTTGTTTGACAATTTAATGGGGCAGGAGGTAGAATTTAAGCACGTATATGAAAAAAAGAGGAAAACGAAAATGTTTACTTCAAACTGGATTAAATGAATATTCTCAAAAGGAAATGAACACTTAGTTAAAAAATTACAAGCACGAACCAAGTAGTTATTACAAGGAATTTCATAGGAAATGTTTTGCATTCTTGAGTATAAATCCTAAATCTGCAAAAGCAAAATGATGTGGAATCTTAATTTCTTGACAACAAATTCGATAGAGTTATTATCAATAAGTTTGTATAAAGTTTAGATTGTTTTTCCATTGATTTTGTTCATGTGATGTAGTTATGATGATTGATATATTTTTGTACATATTTTCTAATTTTTCTTTAGTAAAATTGTATAACTCAGATGTGTTTAAACTGTAATGCATGATTTTATATCGACTTTCTTACTGATTTGCTTTCCTGTTTATGTGAAATAGCTAGGACCTTGGATCATATAACATGAATCTTGATTGAATAACTTTTCAAGTTTATTTTTCTATTCTATTTTAACTGACAATTTCTTATCTTTTTATTGGGACTTCAGTAGGTCAAAAGAGTTGTAGAGGTTAAAAAGTTCATAAACATTCAACGTCCTCTCAACTATGCAGTAGATATTTTTGAAGCAATGGTAAGTTATAAAAACTTTCGACTGGTACAGTAATTAAAGGTGCACGTATGTTTTTAACCATGTTACCATGATATAGGTTGTTTGATATCTAAGTATAAGGATTTCTTTTATGGTAGCTAGGTGCTGAACTCAACTGGATTTGGTTGACAGTTTGATGGCAAGTGGAAAAAACTAAGGTAATTCTTCTTAAATAATTGAACTTTTAGTGTTATCTAAGAGTGGAACATTTAATATTGAGGTAATTTAATTTGTTGCCTACAAACCGTAATTGCATTTCTATAATCCGATCAATTAAATGCTTTGTTTTCATTGTCACATTCTAAGAATATGCATTACTACACCCAAATCAATTTTGTTTATAAGTTGTCTCACATTTTAAGTGCTTTTATACAGCTGTTTTATTTTGTTTTTATACCTACACCCAAATTTAATGAATGAAAATCAAAACCAGTGGTGTAATATTTAAATTTCTGTAGTTTAATTGTGCTATATTCAACGTAATAATTGCAACTTTATACTAAATAATATCCTGCTTGCAATGAATGGTGGTAATTTATCTACATATTCTAATTGCAAGCAAGAAGCTTTAATATAAGTTTTATTATTTATTTTCCCGATTCAATGTATCCATTTACTCTGTCAACAAATTAAAATTTTGACTCAAGATTGCATCATCATTTTTTTATTACTTCCATTTCCTTTTTAAATATTTGGATATGCTTCATGTATACTACAACACTGTTTTTTTCCCTTCCATTTTCTGAAATGAACATTGTTGTTTGATAATTTAATTGGGCAGGAGGTAGAGTTTAAGCACGTATGTGAAAAATAAAGAGGAAAATGAAAATATTTGCTTCAAATTGGATTATATGAATATTCTCAAAAAGGAAATGAACCAAGTAGTTAATGAAATTTGTAATTTTGTAAAAGGAATTTCACAAGAAATGTATTGCATTCTTGAGCATAAATCCTACATCTGCAAAAGAAAAATAGTACGTGGAATCTTAATTTCTTGGCTACAAATTCGATAGAGTTATTATCAATAAGTTTGTATAAAGTTTAGATTGTTTTACCATTGATTTTGTTGACGTGATGTAGTTATGATGATTGATATATTTTTGTACGTACCTAATAATTTTCTTCAGTAAATTTGTATAACTCAGATGTGTTTAAACTGTATTGCATGAATTTATATCGACTTTCTTAGTACTTTGCTTTCCTGTTTATGTGAAATAGCTCGGACCTTGGATTGTATAACATGAATCTTGATTGCATACTACTTTTCAATTTCATTTTCCTTCTTTATTTTAACCGACAACTTCTTATCTTTTTATTGGGACTTCAGTAGGTCAAAAGAGTTCTAGAGGTTAAAAATTTCATAAAACGTCCTCTCAATTATACAGTAGATATTTTTGAAGCAGTGGTAAGTTATAAAAACTTTCGACTGATATATTAATTAAAGGTGCATGTAAGTTTTTAACCACGTTATCATGATATAGGTTGTTTGACATCCAAATATAAGGATTTCTTCTACGATAGCTAGGTGCTGAACTCAACTGTACTTGGTTGACAGTTTGATGGAAAGTGGAAAAACACTAAGGCAAACTTTTAGCCCTATCTAAGAGCGGAACATTTAATATTGAGGTAATTTAATTTGTTGCCTACAAATCGTAATTGCATTTCTATATTCCGATCAATTAAATGTTTTGTTTTCATTGTCACATTCTGAGAATATGCATTACTACACCCAAATCAATTTTGTTTATAAGCTATCTCGCATTTAAGTGCTTTTATACAACGGTTTTATTTTTATTTTTATACCTACACCCAAGTTTCATGAATGAAAATTAAAACCAGTATTTAATATTTAAATTTTGGTAGTTTAATTGTGCTCTATTCAACGGAATAATTGCAACTTTATACTAAATAATATCCTGCTTGCAATGAATGGTGGTAATCTATCTATATATTTTAATTGCAAGCAAGAAGATTTAATTTAAGTTTTATTATTTATTTTTCCGATTCAATGAATCCATTTTACTCTACCAACAAATTAAAATTTTGACTCAAGATTGCATCATCGTTTTTTTATTACTTCCATTTCCCTTTTTAATATTTGGATACGCTTCATGTGTACTACAAAATTGTTTTTTTCCCTTCCATATTTGTTGTTGATGTTTCCATTTGATTCGTTTTGAATCATTTATGTGCATTATATAAATACATTTCTTTTTGATAGGTAATCATACGCATAAACAACTCAATAGATGGTGTGTACATTACCAACGAAAACTAACTCAATGTGCTGCACTCACCCAACTTCAACACCGAACCTTCCTCCAACGACCAAAGTATACATGCATCCACTTCTAAACATAGGTATATTTAAATATCATATTTACTGTAACAAAGATATATTTCCCTACCAGTAAACTAATATTAACCTTGCATTTATCCTTCGCACTGTTCCAGTTGTGCCTTAGATTTTATGATGTTATGCTCTTAATTTACAACTGTTTATTTCCACAATTTATATCTGTTCCATTTCAATGAATTTCTATTTCATTGCAACGGATTTTGCTTACCGCTATGGCTTACCGTTGCAGTTCTAATTTGCATTTTTTGTTAGAGTTAACTAAACTACTGTTTGGTATTCCGTATTCATATGCTGCATTTTGATTTTATCTGTATATGTGCTTGCAAATGGTTCTCCAGCCTGTTAATGCAAACTTAGGTGTATTGGTTACAATTTAAATTGTTTTGTTAAACAATGAATTGAATTTTTTGATTATGTACAGTGGATAAGCGATGATTTACATAACTACATGCACCCATATTCGTTGGTTCCTCTTTACACCAAACAATTTCAACATCTAAAATTCAAATTAAAAAGTTTAAACAACATGGAAAAAACTTAACCTTAAAAAATGACTTTACCAATATAGTTAGCTTACTTGGATATCTATTTAACTCTCTCTGAACAAGATTATATGGGAATGTGCACTGTTGTTCAGTTCTGCAAATGGCAACTTAAATACGCCCAATATTCTTTTCTTTCATCAGCTATCTAACAGCGTACCTATCACACAAAATTTTTCAACAAATAACATGCTATTGTATAGTGATAAGTGAATATACTGCAATTAACAAATGACTTTTATAATACGACTATTTATGTGAAAATAATTGCATTGTGACAATTTTCCAAAACACAATAACAACCTATTAATGCCCTCTTCAACTTCTTTATGGTCATTCTGATCTTTGATTAAACACTTGAACCAAGTTTGTTGGTTACCAACTCTATTTCTGAATAAACAATACACATCTTCAGCCCACATTACAGAATGCTTCAGTCCAAAGTTTAGTTTCTAAATGTTTTATGTACACTTAGGCTTCCGAACGTTTTAGGTTCAGACGATTCAGTCCGTATGCATTTCCACTGACAATTACAAATTTAGTGCTATATTCTGAATCTTTTGTTCCATACGTTGGATGTTCAAATAGACTTATTAATTATATACTGTCAAATTTCTTTCACTGACTTTGTATTAAAGTTGTACAGCCACAGCCGCTGAGGTGCAACACCTCAAAGATTTAGCTGTAGCATTTGGTTGGATATGCCATCAACTACGTCAATAGGTAATGTTGTAGGCATCTGTCAGTGGTTGACATGAGTGGATTACCGTCCTTCCATTTTCCATAAGAGAATGCCAACCGTCTCAACATTCATGCTACAGTTTTATTTCTTGTACTAAGCATTCCAAAATCTTATTACTGAACCTTAGAATTTGATATTATCTGCTGTTTTACTCGATGTGTTCCAATATGTTCCACCGATTGGATATACAATACTTTTCCTTTATTCACTGACCCTTATGGTTGCTACCCTGTGAGATGTATTGGACCCGTAAGCTATATTTTACTTCCTTTCTTTACAAAAAGGCTCCAATAATCTTTAGTTATAATTGAGATTTAAATATGGGTTTTGAAAACTATCTCTATATACACAAATAATCAATTTGCAATCCTATAATAGATGAGAGTTTTTTTGTTACCGCTAATCCTTTTTAATAATTACACTGCTCTTGCCAAAGTAACAACGCTTCCATTCTTGCTTATTTCCTAGAATATGGTAAATACAGGTTTTTTGTAAGAACAATTAAATTGAATACCGTGCTTACATGCTGTTTCTAAACTAACATACCGACTTTGCAGAAAATAAAACACTATGCATACTGGTGTGTACAAATAAGATGTTAAAATATGTAACTATCTACTAAGAACTTCTAAGGAATGGATAGCCAATACGTGCACAGTGAACAGTAAAATTTATGCTTCAAAATATTATGCAATCTTAACAACAAATCACGTTCTTCCAAAAATGGACAACCATGTTTGGTTTCTGCTAGAAAAATAACAATAAACGGCACATTAATGAAATGGTATTAAGTTGGGTTTTCATCCAATTGAAAAAAAAAATTGATAAAGCAGGCAATGAGCAATCAAACCATACCCATGTGCGACTGAACTATTTTTATAATACCCGTGTGCGAAGCACGGGTTCACACTAGTATTAACGGAGAAGGGGAGCGGTATTGAATCAGTTTTGAACAGTGTATGAATTTGAAGTGGAGCAGACAAAGAAAGAAGAAAAGAGATGGTATGGAGTCATGTAGCATACTCATGCTGTGAATCAGAGACTAAAGTAATAGTATATTAGATTTATGCGAGGCCGTAAATCATGGAATGCCAATGTCGCATGTGTACAAGAACAGACCCATGCGTTCTACTTTCCTACAATTGTTTAAATACTAGTATAACCGCGGAACAATAGAGAAACCAACTGTCGTATTATTTGATGTAAATAAAAATAATAATTTTTTAATTTTTTTCTTTATTAATAATTTGATGAAAAATTAACCGTATTAAAAGAAAATCTGAAAGTAACTGACAATGTGTAAAATCAATTATAATAAGGATTGTAAATGTAAACCAACTTGATATTAAGTATCTACTAGGAGGAATTAATTTAAACACAAAGATTTGTATATTTTTTGCCTTAAGGACACGACTTCAATATTTTTACCACAAGGACAAACATTCTTCTAAAATTTATTCATAAGGACAAACATTTTTCAAAATTATTCATAAGGACAACAAAACTGCTACCAAGCTAAAAACTGATACCTAAAAACTGCTACCGATAACTACAAACTGATACCTAAAAACTGCTATCAATAAGTAAACTGATACCTACAGAAAGTTGTCTTTCAGGATAAAATATTGAAGGTCTGTCCTTGAGGCTAAAGAGCTGTGAAATTTTGTCCTTGATAATAATTTCCTGTATCTACTATCAATGTATTGATATGAACCACTCATAGACACACACACACACATATCAAGGAAGATCAGTATACTCTTGATTTTGAGCTTCTTTGTAACCTAACTCATTATTGAATTTGAAAAAAATCAAACAAATATCACCTAGATATATATCATCGTATTTGTGAATATTTAATTAAAAATGATGAAAAATGCAAAAATCGATGTAATAAATAATTATCAAATTATTGAACTACACGTTTAAATTATCAAAAAGCACCATTATTATATAAAAAATACATTGCTGAAAAAAACTAGCATTACTGAAAGAAGAAAAACTAAACTTTGGATTCTACCATTGTTGATATTTCTTCAAACAAGAAAATCGATTCCGCCACATAATCTATAACTTATTGAGACATAACATTGATTTTTTTTTCCATTCATGTACTCAAATTGGGCAACATCAACTCTTAAAAGACGAGGAATCCATAACAGCTTCTTTAGTTGTTCGCATATATCCTCACCTTCATCATTTTTAATCTTATAAAGGTCATCGGCACTGCAACCTATGATTTCCTCTACCGGTTCATTGAAAGCAGTAATTGAAGCTTCAGCGGATGGATCAATAATTTTCATTACCATAATATATCTGCATTAGAAAAACATATTATTACATATATTAACGTTACTGTAAATAATTAACTCTTAAATTTTTACCTCAAAATGCAAGTGCTTTCATTTTGTTGGCATGCTTCACACTAATAGCCTGATCTTGCAGCTTCAATTGCCTTTTTTGCAACTTTTACAGGCTTGATACCACAATTTCTGACTCTTAATGTAAGTTATGTAAGAAAACACGCTGAAGAATGCAGACTATATATGGAAAAAATAAAATAAACAATCAATATGAAATTACTAATGTTTAATATAGTTCGAAATGATACGAACAAACCTTATCATAACCCAATGTTGGATCATTTATTATATGAGGAAGCATAACCCGTAAGTGGTAGATGCAATTTTTGTATTTTTGTCTTCACAATTGTACCAACTTCTAAGCTTTTTAGCTTTTAGTATGTCTGGATTTATACATAAATTGCTTCTACTCAATATTGATAAAGATAAACCTACGGTAACAGTAAATAATCTTAAAAAATAATGGAAATGGCTATGGTAAAAAAATAGAACAATTTTTACCTTGAAAATCTCCAACATTTACATATTTAATAGCTACTATAGGAGATTCATCAACCATTTCTAGCAGCTCAGCACTGACTTCCATAGCAAGTTCCCTCTATAAAGTCACATCAACAATTTTACTTCTGTAATTTAAATCTAAGCATAAATATTACGATTAAACAAATTTATTGGTTTAATATGTTTACTTATCGGATCATCTGCAATGATTATATCGCGTTTTGAAATATTCTCATTGTTGATGTTTCTTCAAATGCCTTTGATTGATGAGACACTTAGAACAAGGCGAATTATATCTAAAGATACTTATGTTAAGAAAACATATAATGATTTTAAAAAAATTAATAATATGTATGCATTACCTACAACTTCCTTTCCTACAATATATTTTTGAAGTTGGTTAATCTTTACAAAGTTGTGTACGATATCGGGTATACTGGAGTTCGCATCGTCCATCCATTCAACTAATGTGTACTCATTTATAATAATATTGTATTCATTTTTATAATACTATATTCTTTATCACAGGCTTAACATTTCCTTTTGAAATATAATAAACTTTTCCACATTCAAATATAGGATAGTACTTGTCTACGGCATTATTAAACATTGTAGCTTGAAATTGGGTACCTTATGAATTTGAAGATAACAATTTTTATAATAATGACTTAATGATTGCACAAATAGAAAAAATATTATTGAAAGCATTAAGATTAAAAAAACTTATATCTTCATCGGTGAGTCCTATACTAAACATGCAACCTTCTCCTTTAATATTTCTATAAGATCTCAAATTGCCTTTATTTGTCATTCGAACTTTGATGATCCAATTACGATGGTATGAAATCAATAGTTTAAGAGGAAGAACATTTCTAGCCAAATCCATTTGAGTAATAGAGCTAACAGTGATTAGTATAATATTAGACAATAGACATAATATAAATTTAAACAAAGTGAGCTCAACAAGATTATATAAATGATAATGCAACAATGACAGCTTAAGTGTATGAAATATTAAAACTATTAAGTTTATAAAATATCTTCAGTTTCTTTATATATATTTTGAAGAAGAGTACAACAATTGAATAGAAATGTGCGTCGCATGATTAATCAACAGAATAAAGCACTAACTAGTTGCTTTACTCTATTCCTCATAGTAGAAGTAATACATAATTCTGTTAGCTGCTACATCGTTTTAATACTGTTTGACGTCTGCCAATTTCTTTCATTGTGTGCGTACATGATTTATTTTACAATGGACAAAAATACATAAGCCAAAGCAAGTAAATATAGCCCCTCAAAGGATATTATTATTTATTTTTAAAAATAATTTTTTCATCGTTCTATATATACGAACTTATAAATAAGACGTGAGAAACATCAAAACATGTTAAGCTGAGTGATTGTTTGATTGCTAGTTGAAAGTTTAAGAATGGATCTTATAAGTGAAGTATAATTCTGTTAGCTGCTACACTGTTTTAATATCGTTTTGTAAAACAAAAACTTCACATTCAAAAAGAAATAGAATATGAGAATAAATTTTGAAATATCGCTCAAAGTTAGTAAATAAATTAAAAATTAATGATTTCATCTCAAGTGCTAACAAGAATTAGGGGAACATAAGGCTATGCAACTTCTAAATATGTTATGACAGGGACGGTTTTATCTTTTTCGACAACCATTTTTGTTATATTCTATCTAACTTTTCAAATTCTTTGCAAAGCCAATTAAGTATTTAGTTTGATCTCATACTATTCTTATTAGTCTATGTCAGTTGGAGTGATGCATATGGTTAATATTATTGCTATCACAATTTATGGCAACAAACTGAGAAAGCAAATATCAAAAAGTTACAAATTATGGTTTTCACCTTTGAAATGTTGTGAAATTTTACTAAAGCTGTGCACATGCCTTAACAAAAGCTTAGTAGGAAGTTGTTACAGGCCCAAGCTACTACTTAGACTCATAATAGGTGTAACTGCACCAAGCTACCACTTAGACTTTTACAATAAGTGTAACTGCACCAAGCTACTACTTAGACCAATAATAAATATTTTACATAAAATTTTCCCCCAAAACACTAAAAAATTCAAATATACCCATAACATGAGCGCTAGTTGAAATCCCAAGTGACTAGCTAAAAGACTTGCAACAGGGAAGTATTACATACCTTATCTTGTTACTGGTCTACTTGGAGGATCTACAAAGGACCAGATTAAATTTACTGGCTAAACATTGCCAAGTAAATTCATAAAGCCACTATTAACTTACACAATGGAGTAACCTTTTAGCTACTGCAAGATTAACTCGTACTTTCTGCCTACATTGGACTTGAAAAACTTTACGAGGTAAATTTTAACATGCTGGAATAACACAAATAATAATATTAATTAATCAATACAAATCTGTTTATTACCAATGGGACACGCTTTCAGTAGTTTAGATAATAATGCTGTCACAAACAAATTAGTTTAATAACCAGTGTACTATCATCTTGCTGACTTGAATATTTATATTAACATAACCAGCTTAGAAGCTTTATGTTAAAGTGCAAAAGAATTATCATGCCAACTACATTTTTAGTTTTTCATGGAGAAATAAAATACATGTTATTGTATTTTTCATCATTCAAAATGCATTTTATATTACAAGGAAATAAGCTAATACCAATGCTACAAATTCATAGATGGCCTGTTAAAAATCTTATATTTTCTACAAATTTGTTACAAAATGTGTTGTCTTTGTCATTGGTTCCAATACAACTACAGTTTTGGTGCAGATGTCTTAGAATAAAGTCTTTAAATGGTTTTCATCCTATGACTTAGCCACAAAGTTTCCTATAATTTTAGTATTCTTTTATGTTATTAAAGGATAATCGTAAAAGACCCATTGAAAATCATAACGATTTATAATTAATTTATTATTATTAATTTGAAAAATATGGTTCACAATTATAGGAATCCAAAGCAACTTATGTCATATGGACTGTAAATATTTTTTTAAGAACAATTACAACAGGATCTTTGGAATTCCATTATACATTGTCTAATTTGATCATCCTATATATATGAAGTTAGATAATGATTGGCGAATGATTTATTATGGTACTTATTATTGAATTAAAAAAAATTAAGTGAAAAAGGTGAAAATATAACACTTTATCGTTTGATCTAAAGTATAGGTAACCCATATTCAAAGCATGTTTTTCTGAGAAATATTTTATATCATTTAAGTTAAATTTCAAATGCACCTAATTATTTGGATTAAATTACTTGAAATCGATGACCAAATCATGTGACATATCAAGGTATCATATATTTATGCTTATTAGATACCGTAAGTCAATCCATATGGGTAGATATAAAGAATGTCAAATGTAGAAATGACTTGCAGTTAAAAGTACTTTTACAATGTAACTCACATTTGGTAATCTTTTAAGGATATTGAACAAATACGAAGGGTACATCAAACATTTATTTTGGATTTTTTTTTCCCATAATTCACCTGTATTACTTTGTTGCAACAAGTATATTTTTTGTTTTAAGACCAAAGCCTTCTAGCAGTTTGAACCAACTTAAACTACTAAGTATTGATTGATTTGTAATATTTTATTTCAATTGTGAAAATGTAAGTATTTTCTTTGAAATTGATGATTACATTTGATTAATATGTGTACTACAAATACTTGTATTGTAGCGCAAAAAAGATTTAGTTCTCAAACTCTAAAATCTTAAATTGTATCTTTCAGACCTTTAGCCTAATGACCAAAACAAAGTTTCCAGTGTTATTTATATGCAGCACTTGAACGCCATTACACAAAATGATAGTTTTGTCACCTCCTCCAGTTTAGCACCTAATAATATGGAATTTACCAAACCAGTGCCTTCAACAGCAAAATTGCAACCAGATTTTTTTATCTAAAATGAGTACCAACTTGCTTCTATTCCAAAATGAAATGATTTTAAATCCATATGAATTATTAGATTACAATCCACTTCCAAACTTTTATGTCAGCCCACTCATTAGCTCCTTTCAACATTTATGACATCACTCACTTACTAATATTTAACAAAAATCTAGCATGCAGATTATGCCCTCCAAGTTGTGAATGGTGATTAAGAGAATTTCTAATGCTATTGGTAGGCACTAAAATACTAGCCTTTAAAGCTTAGGTGGAACTAAAAAGGACTAATAATATTTGTACGCCAAAATGAGAAGTATTTTTTGAAGATGTTATTTAAAAGATAACCGTAAAAGATCCTATTATGTCAACCTAAAAGATGGGTTTTCATATAATTTGTACACACATAATACTGTCTAATAATTTCATATGATGTAAAAGATAGCATTTTGGTGTACAAATATTGGAGGTTTTTCATTCAACGAGTAGTATATGTATCACATATTATGCCAACCTAAAAGCTACAATCGCTTACAGAACACTAACCACTACATCAGAACTGAGAAAAAAATTACTAGCTTCAAATCATCAACTTAACCGTAACAACCCTGAGATTGCAATTACCGAATGATAAGTTAATAATTATGATTTTAAGTTAAAAAGGGGGCTAAACAAAATTTTTGGGAATTTAAATTTGCAATTGGTTTGCTAAAATATTTTGGGTTGAAATGGGTAATTTTTAAATAAAAAGTGATTATGGGTTAATGGACCAAATGAGATAATTACATGGTTTTAATTAAAACTAGGATGCTTATTAGGATTTTTGTTCACATGATAACTTAGAAAATAAACTAAGTCCTAATGGGTTTCTAAACCCTCTTACCATAACCCATTAGCCTAACCCCCTCCAATAAAATATCTTAAACTCATAACCCTAACCCTCCTCCTCTTCATAAATTCCTAAAACCTAGATCTAAACAAAATTAATGGCCTCCATTTAGAAGCTCCATCTCCTTCTCTTCATAAATTAGTTTAATCCTAGAAGAAAAAAAAAGAGAAGAAGAAAGGTAATGCAATCTCTCCTATTCTCTAATCCTCCTTTTTAATCCCTATTTATCTCCTCCATCTTGTTGTAATTATTGTGTATTTTTTTGTTGATTTTGGGTCCTTGAAGTCTCTTTATATTTGCTTGGAGGTTGAAGGTTTGGCTTGCTTGATATTGTGCACACAACCCATTTGATCATTTGCTTCATTGAGGTAATTACTATCTATTAGTAATATATGCTAGCTGAAATTATAATCAATTTATTGTAGTTAGTAAATTAGGCATATCTCATTCATCTTAAATCGAAATTAAGATTTTCTTGAAGTTCTGAAAAGCACATTATGTAGCCTATAACTTTTATGTTTTGAGCTCTGCCTAATTTTGGGGTTTGAATGGTTGAAATCACGTTTGTTTGTCGCTGACCTGACAACAAACTACAGGGTTGATAAAATAAAAACCTGAAATTGATTTGGCCATAAGTTACTCGTTTCTTATCCAAATCTAATAATTTTGGATGTTCTGGAAAGCATAGATTTAGGGCTAAAACTTTCATGTTTTGAGTTTCATGACATTTTAAAGTTAATTTGGTCAAAACTGTGCATTCTTACCACTGTCCCGAGAGCACAACGACAGTGATATAGAATCTAGATCTGAGAATTGTTTTAGTCATAGAATCTTCATCTCTAGTCGGAATTTGACGATCTTGGTCATTCAGAAAAGCTTAGAAACTAAGCTACAACTTTCATTTTATTCATTTTGCCAGAATTTGAAGTTTACTATGCCAAAATTGTGGTTTTTTATCTCTGGCCAGTTAGTGCATAGCTATAGGCCTTAGTCTCTTTTCTCCCGTTGTTTTCAGCGTAGAACCCCGACTTTGCGACGCCATCCCGGGCTCGTCCAATGTCGGATTTTATCGATTTTGGTCTCGTTGGAAAGGTGGAGTTCCGAACTCCATCTCTGGAAAATTTGGACAACATTGGAGTTCGTTTGGTACTTCGATTTTCACGCCAAAGTTAGACTCTGGTCGCTGTTGGAAAACAGTGTGAATCTTTTTCTGGGTTCAACTTTGAGACGTCTCTGCCACTTCGTCTCAACTCGGAATCCAGAAATTATTTTTGCATCTTAAAGTAGGGATGTCGGACTACATGCCTACCAGTTTTCATACCATTTGGACACAGTTTGCTGGTCCAAATAAATTGCCGAACTTGGGTTCGCAGCAGTTTTTGAATGGTTTCAAACACTTAGAATATTTTTGATGATATTCTGGTTTTCGTCGATTTCTTTGAGATTTGTCTCTGGATTTCGTACACGGGCTTTATAAAAAGGATTTAAAAGGATTTTTCACTCCAAAATGGCTTTTGAAATTTTTTATATGATATTATTTTTAATTATTAAATTAATTACTCCATAATAGGAGACTTTTCAAAAGGCCGTTTTAAAAGTGATTTCAAAATCAATTAAAAATCCGTTTCGCACCATTATTTTCTATAATAAAAATCTCACACTCACTTTTTAGCACGTCGAGTGAAGTGGAAAGGTGATTAAACGGTTAGGAAATCTCCGGCCTATGGAACCGTCTGTATTTTCTTTCCGGTTAATCCCCGACCTATTCGGTTGATCGTTTTGACCTTTGGGTCTAGTTTACCGATGATACGAGGTGGACTTTTTATTGTTTGGAGTGTGAGCTTGCTATTGGTTAGTAAACCGTTTAGTGTGAACGTGGGGTATGGGACTCATTGTTAATACTTTACGGGTTCCTCTCCAAGAAGTTAGTGACACATTAGCCTCTGGGCGGCCAGTACTGGACCTCTGGGTCACCACGCCTCTGGGCAATCGTCTCTGGACACCTGCTCTATGGAGCAGTTTATTTTCGGCGTGCGCCTCTGGGCCTTTATCCTTCTGGGAAGGATCTCGCCGTCTCGCGCGTTCCGCATCTGTGCGAGTGATCGATCACAACTCTACAGTACTTGGCAACAACGACTCTGGTCGGTGCACATGCAATATTTGTATTATCTGATGATTTTTATATCCATTCGAGTATCGCCATTCGGTGTTGGTTCTATGGAACCATACGATGTAAGTGCGATTACCCTATGGATTCACAGTGTCTCTGGACACTGCATTTCTGTATTCGATTTCATTGACTTTTCAGTATATCCCTATTGCTCTTTGGAGCATCGATCTTTGTTTGGGCATTGATTACTGACTCTGGTCACTCTTGGGATAATTGCCTATGGGCAACTTTATATAGCTTTGGCTACGCCGATGATATGAGGCGATTTTATTTAACACTTTGGTGTTTGTATTCTCTTTGGAGATTTTTACTGTTTATTGATGATTAGGGATCGTCATTATATTCATGTAGTCCATATTACTCTTCTCTTTAGAGAAGTACTGTTTTATTTATGTACTGCATTATTATATATCTCAGTTATTACTGATTATTTAGCTAGTCTGACCCGAGTGTTTTCGCTCGGGTCAGACCGAGTTGTTTCAGGTTAGGTCTCTGGACTTAGCTTTATGTGCTTCCGCTTGGATATTATCTGCTATGCTGATAGATAGCTCTTTTATTTGTCCACTATTCAGCTACTCTGTTATTTCAGACTCTTATGTAGATATTTTTGACTCACATGTGTGAGCGGTGGCTTTGTACCCACCTTTTGATACTTGAATCTGTATTGACGATATATTGTACCTATGTTCTGTGACAGTTATGTGACTGTTCTGTGATGATGATGTTATCATTTCGTATTATGTTTGTTCTGAACCTATTTTCCTTAGCCATTATAGTTTCGTTATAAATATCTATTGGATATGTCGAACCACTTGAGAAAAGAAAACCACATAGCTATAACTATCTACTGAATACGTCGAATATGTGGTTTTCATTTCTCAAGTGGTTCGACATATCCAATAGATATTTATAACGAAACTACAATGGCTAAGGAAAATAGGTTCAGAACAAACATAATACGAAATGATAACATCATCATCACAGAACAGTCACATAACTGTCACAGAACATAGGTACAATATATCGTCAATACAGATCCAAGTATCAAAAGGTGGGTACAAAGCCACTGCTCACACATGTGAGTCAAAAATATGTACATAAGAGTCTGAAATAACAGAGTAGCTGAATAGTGGACAAATAAAAGAGTTATCTATCAGCATAGCAGATAATGTCCAAGCGGAAGCACAGAAAGCTAAGTCCAGAGACCTAACCTGAAACAACTCGGTCTGATCCGAGCGAAAACACTCGGGTCAGGCTAGCTAAATAATCAGTAATAACTGAGATATATAATAATGCAGTACATAAATAAAACAGTACTTCTCTAAAGAGAAGAGTAATATGGACTACATGAATATAATGACGATCCCTAATCATCAATAAACAGTAAAAATCTCCAAAGAGAATACAAACACCAAAGTGTTAAATAAAATTGCCTAATATCATCGGCGTAGCCAAAGCTATATAAAGTTGCCCATAGGCAATTATCCCAAGAGTGACCAGAGTCAGTAATCAATGCCCAAGTAAAGATCGATGCTCCAAAGAGCAATAGGGATATACTGAAAAGTCAATGAAATCGAATACAGAAATGCAGTGTCCAGAGACACTGTGAATCCATAGGGTAATCGCACTTACATCGTATGGTTCCATAGAACCAACACCGAACGGCGATACTCGAATGGATATAAAAATCATCAGATAATACAAATATTGCACGTGCACCGACCAGAGTCGTTGTTGCCAAGTACTGTAGAGTTGTGATCGATCACTCGCACAGATGCGGAACGCGCGAGACGGCGAGATCCTTCCCAGAAGGATAAAGGCCCAGAGGCGCACGCCGAAAATAAACTGCTCCATAGAGCAGGTGTCCAGAGACGGTTGCCCAGAGGCGTGGTGACCCAGAGGTCCAGTACTGGCCGCCCAGAGGCTAATGTGTCACTAACTTCTTGGAGAGGAACCCGTAAAGTGTTAACAATGAGTCCCATACCCCACGTTCGCACTAAACGGTTTACTAACCAATAGCAAGCTCACACTCCAAACAATAAAAAGTCCACCTCGTATCATCGGTAAACTAGACCCAAAGGTCAAAACGATCAATCGAATAGGTCGGGGATTAACCGGAAAGAAAATACAGACGGTTGCATAGGCCGGAGATTTCCTAACCGTTTAAGCACCTTTGCACTTCGCTCGACGTGCCAAAAAGTGAGTGTGAGATTTTTATTATAGAAAATAATGGTGCGAAACGGATTTTTAATTGATTTCGAAATCACTTTTAAAACGGTCTTTTGAAAAGTCTCCTATTATGGAGTAATTAATTTAATAATTAAAAATAATATCATATAAAAATTTTCAAAATCCATTTTGGAGTGAAAAATCCTTTTAAATCCTTTTTATAAAGCCCGTGTACGAAATCCAGAGACAAATCTCAAAGAAATCGACGAAAACCAGAAAATCATCAAAAATATTCTAAGTGTTTGAAACCATTCAAAAACTGCTGCGAAACCAAGTTCGGCAATTTATTTGAACCAGCAAACTGTGTCCAAATGTATGAAAACTGGTAGGCATGTAGTCCGACATCCCTACTTTAAGATGCAAAAAGGATTTCTGGATTCTGAGTTGAGACGAAGTGGCAGAGACGTCTCAAAGTTGAACCCAGAAAAAGATTCACACTGTTTACCAACAGCGACCAGAGTCTAACTTTGGCGCGAAAATCGAAGTACCAAACGAACTCCAATGTTGTCCAAATTTTCCAGAGATGGAGTTCGGAACTCCACCTTTCCAACGAGACTAAAATCGATAAAATCCGACATTGAACGAGCCCGGGATGGCGTCGCAAAGTCGGGGTTCTACGCTGAAAACAACGGGAGAAAAGAGACTAAGGCCTATAGCTATGCACTAACTGACCAGAGATAAAAAACCACAATTTTGGCATAGTAAACTTCAAATTCTGGCAAAATGAATAAAATGAAAGTTGTAGATTAGTTTCTAATCTTTTCAGAATGACCAGGATCGTCAAATTCCGACTAGAGATGAAGATTCTATGACTAAAACAATTCTCAGATTTAGATTCTATGTCACTGTCGCTGTGCTCTCGGGACAGTGGTAAGAATGCACAGTTTTGACCAAATTAACTTTAAAATTTCATGAAACTCAAAACATGAAAGTTTTAGCCCTAAATCTATGCTTTCCAGAACATCCAAAATTATTAGATTTGGATAAGAAACGAGTAACTTATGGCCAAATCAATTTCAGGTTTTTATTTTATCAACCCTGTAGTTTGTTGTCAGGTCAGCGACAAACAAACGTGATTTCAACCATTCAAACCCCAAAATTAAGCAGAGCTCAATACATAAAAGTTATAGGCTACAGAATGTTCTTTCCAGAACTTCAAGAAAATCTTAATTCCGATTTAAGATGAATGAGATATGCCTAATTTACTAACTGCAATAAATTGATTATAATTTCAGCTAGCATATATTACTAATAGATAGTAATTACCTCAATGAAGCAAATGATCAAATGGGTTGTGTGCACAATATCAAGCAAGCTAAACCCTCAACCTCCAAGCAAATATAAAGAGACTTCAAGGACCCAAAATCAACAAAAAAATACACAATAATTACAACAAGATGGAGGAGATAAATAGGGATTAAGAAGGAGTATTAGAGAATAGGAGAGATTGCATTACCTTTCTTCTTCTCTTTTTTTTTTCTTCTAGGATTAAACTAATTTATGAAGAGAAGGAGATGGAGCTTCTAAATGGAGGCCATTAATTTTGTTTAGATCTAGGTTTTAGGAATTTATGAAGAGGAGGAGGGTTAGGGTTATGAGTTTAAGATATTTTATAGGAGGGGGTTAGGCTAATGGGTTATGGTAAGAGGGTTTAGAAACCCAATAGGACTTAGTTTATTTTCTAAGTTATCATGTGAACAAAAATCCTAATAAGCATCCTAGTTTTAATTAAAACCATGTAATTATCTCATTTGGCCCATTAACCCATAATCACTTTTTATTTAAAAATTCCCCATTTCAACCCAAAATATTTTAATTTGCAAACCAATTGCAAATTTAAATTCCCAAAAATTTTGTTTAGCCCCCTTTTTAACTTAAAATCATAATTATTAACCTATCATTTGGTAATTGCAATCTCAGGGTTGTTACCCAACCTAAATCACGTAATAACAAAAATAACCGGATAGAAATAGAAAACCATCTAATTCTAATTTGAAAAAAAACAGCATTCAACAGAATGATAATAAAGGAACACCTTTTATGAATTTTTTTTAATGATAATAAAGTAATAAAAGAAATTATATGAAGAAGAAAAAGGTTAACAAATTATTTGGCAATGGCAACTGGAATTATTATTTTTTTCTCCTATCATTATAAAGGAAAATGTGAAGTACAAAAAACCTCCAGCCATATCGAACAGCACAAGATCTGCATACAAACATTACCATATGCAATCAAACTCGAAAAATTCATAATAAAAAGTAAGAAATCAAAAACCTGGTAGTAAAAATCACCAAATTTCCATTCATAATCTACAACCAGGGGAGGCTCAAGACGAGAAGCGTGGTCGAACAATCAGGGGAGGCTCGAAAGGAGGAGCATTTAAGAGGAGAAGCGTGGTTGAACAATCTCTGGCACTGGATTAGGATTTATTTGGTTTAAGGAGAAATAAAGAGGTGTAATAATCGCGGAGAGGAATAGAGTAAACTGAAGGGAAAATGTCAATCACAGGAGAAAACGGAATGGGAAATTCCAAATGAGAATGCGCGATCATGGTCAAGAGGAGAAAATTTGGAAAAGACAATCATACGGAAACAAAAAACAGTGACGCTATTATTGGGCTTTAGAGAAATTAATTTTGGCTAGTAACAATAAACAAATCTCTCTAACGGTCAGTTTGATTGTCAAAGTCAGTTTCCAACTTTTGAACTCAAATTTGAAATTACTTTAAAATACACAGTTTAAAAAGTTCCTTATAGGATATTTTGCTCATTTTCCGCATGCAGAGGTACATGCGCTCTTTCTAGCTCCAAAATGTTAAACCAAAATTTGGTTCAACGTTTAAATTTTATGTACAAGCACGCATGTTCGAAGAAATTCGATAATATGCTCGGTTTTATGATTATTCACGGAATTGTAAATATAGTTCATAAATCCAAAAGAGAGAATATGCAAGTCAAAAAGTCGACAGGCAAATAGGCAAGTCCAAGAGTCAATAGACAATATACTCAGGTTATGTTCTTTATTCAGTTATGAACATATTACAAAAGGGTGCAAATATTCAACTTTCTAATTGTCTAGCCATTCTTCAAAAATATGTCATATTCTTCCTCGTTATCCTTAATCATTAGTCTGTCATCGAGCTCTCTTTATCACAATAAAGAGAACTTAGAGAAGATTCTAATTTGAAAAAATGATAGAGTGAGAAAGAGATTAAGCGCCCATTTTCATGAAGGGGTGCATTTCTATTTATAGTCGTTGGGAGTTATGCTTGCTCCCACTGGCGATATGACACTTTATGTTGTCATGGAGCATGTAATTGAATGTGAAGATTTTTAAAGCTTTATACAGGAAAATGCATCAAATCCTCTTGAATTTGCTCTTGTAAATGATCTCATTCTTCTTTCTTTGCATGACCTTCATCATCCTATGGCATTGAGTTTTACAATATCGATAATGTGCAATTTTCACTAAATATGGCCTTGATTAATGTATGAAGCTTATTATCAAGTAGGCAACTTTCAATGTGGCAATCTTGTCACAACTCCTTGACATTCTTTTGTTTATGACTTCCTACTCATTTGTTGACATTTGACATCAATATTGTTCATGTTATCATGTTGATAAAGCTCAATATGGTTGACGAGCATTGTCGACGAAATACGATATGGACTAAGTGCAGCATCAATGAAGGGCAGCCTCAATAAAAGGTGGCACCGATGAAGGGCAGCATTGAAAGAATGCAAAATGGATTACATGAAACTTTGATGAAGTGCGGTATTAAATGTGGCATTGGCATAGAGTGGCATCGTTATGGAGCGGTAGTAATATGGAGAGGCCTCGACTTTGATAGCCTTCATAAACATTGACAACGTTCATTGTGACAACTCGTTTTTCCATACCCTTTGAATCGACAATAAATCCCACATGTCCAACTTAAATTGCACAAACAAGCATATCATTAAGGGTAGAAAGAAAAAATAAAGATAGAATAAAATAGAAAAATAGAATCTCACACAAATGGAATAGAATATATTATTTCAACAATAATCTTTACAGTGAATTTTTTAAAAACATATATCAGAGTCTAACCTAGATTCAGCCTGGACAGTTATAACATCTGCCCTTACAAATGCTGACAAACAACAAAACAAATGCAATAGATGCAGCGGATAATAGAATATGTCCATATGATTAAGAAGATCTATAGCTCTTCTCTGGAAACTCCTAGCGTCTTCATCTAATCCTAAAACTACTCGAATCTGACGTAAGTGTTAAAAATATTCGGATCAGGCTTGATAAACCAGCGTGAGATACTCGAAATTTTAAATGTATAGCTCATGACAATGTTATCAAAACCTTTGAAAAGAAGGGTATCTCATAAGACCATGCCCATACATAATACGGACGGGTTTTTACCTTATGCTAAACCAAACACTTTTATTGCCAAAATAATTTAATATTATCTTTAATGACATTCTTTTGAAAACATTTTCCAAATAAACTTATTAAAATAAGGTATCAATATTCAGACTAAGTCTAAGGGAATATATCCAAACTAGATCTACGGAATACACCGAACGGAATAAATGATACCAAAAGGGGTAGTAGAAATGTTAGCAAAGAATTATACCTATTTGGGAATACAATAAAAACTGTAAAGCTCATATTGGAATTGGATTTTCCAACATGATAGGGAACCTCGATAACCACGCATAGCAACTGAAACACAGTGGTTTTCCGTGCAAGGACTCACACACCACTCTTCCTCACAATGCCACACTTCTTTATATCTGGTGGCTTCTCAGAAGGACTCACACGCCACTATACCATACAATAAGGGTCCCATCTAGACACTTTAGTGACCTAGATTATACATCGCCAGTCACCTTGAGGGATCATATGCCACCCTCGACATACTAAGCCTGAAACATGTAACATAGTTCCCGTATCATTTGCGAGATGTGAGGCTCGGGAGTGAGGTTACGCTCAACTTTAACCAAACCACGGTTTTCATACAAAACCATGCTTTGATCATAACAGGTTCCGCTTTGAATGCCACGTTGCCATTCCTTAATCGCACAACTAATTTCTACCAACCTATAACTCTTGAGCTCGTACATCTCAGAAAAGGGTGTTAAACTAAGAGAAGTTGCCTTCTCCACCACCAAGCAGATAATACGTTGATAGAAATCAATTTATGTGATCAGAAATGCACTGTCAGACACATCCATACATGTTCGTTTTGAGACTAAATGAAGCCGAAGACACTCCTCCTACCACCATTAGTAGTGATTAGTCCTTGTAATTCAAAGATTTCAAAATACGTAAGACTACTGCTATAATAAATGTCGCTATATTGGGTGCTACCCAGAGAATGTCAACAAGCAGTCCTTCTGCTAATGAAGATCTCTGGTCTTCAATAATCATCATCGTCAACATGTCTTCACTTTCAAATGTATACATTGGTTCAAAATGGTTTTCGGACAGGAATCGCCCAAATCCGATCCCGGTTCCCTTGAAACTAGTTATCAATAAAAATATGTTTATTCCATATATGGATACCAATCATCAATCAATTACTTCATCTTTTATTTAAATCAAATATCTTTTTTAGATATTTTTTTCAATTTATTCCATTTTCTTGTCAAAAGTATATGGAATCATTAAGCCTCATTTATCAAATCATTTGGTTTATTTAAATCTTGGAATAATTTCAAATTATTTTCTCATCTACTTAGGAAAACATTTCAATGGTATTTCTTTAAATCATTCATTTAAAACTCCTCTTTAATCTTGGGAAATACCAAGTCATCTTATTTAAAATCACGTTTAAACCTTTAATAAAGATTTTCTATTTCCAAATCCTCATTTGAATGGGTTAAAAACGATGTCATGTAAAATATAGTTACAACAAACCCAAAACCATTTTATTCCAATCCTTTTTTAACTCTCGAAAAACTCTTCACCTTTTACTTTGGGAAAACCTTTTTAGAGCATTTAGGCTTTCCTTTCGATTTGTACCACCACTCATCTAAAAGAGAAAATAAATATAAGGTAAGTTCAGGGCACTGGTTGCTCCATTCTCAACCTTAGTTACACACCTTGCTTTACCATTTAGATCTCACAAGCCGGACAAACGTATCATTTTCGCATACTTGGTTTGTTATTACATTCAAGGAAATGATATCTATTATATTTTTTAAATGATATAATAATCATTTATTCAAGGTCTTTCTAAAAGAATTAAATTTATCTTTAAAATACTTAGTTATTTATTTAAAAACATTTATACATGATTCTAGAAAGAATCGTCAAGTTTAAATCTTTATTTCAAAAGTTATAGAAAGTGCAGTAGAAAAGTGCTTAAAACAGCTTATTTAATTAAAACAACTTTTTAATGTTTGAAAATTCTTATTTTCCAATTCAAATGACTTTCAAATCATTTTAATAGATTTATCAAATTTATTTTATATTTTTAATCATTTAAAAATATCGCGATGTTTTTAGAAAATTGTTTTGGATATATTTCAAAGTCTACTTAATGAAATATTGATTTTCTTTCTTCGTTGGAAAAATATGGATATAATAGTCCGAAAAATTCTTATCTCTAAGGATTTCAAGCTATATTCCACTTTGTATACTCGTTTAACTTTTATGGCATGAAATCATGAACTACCTTTACGCGACGAGCCCACTTTTGACTTGTTTTTCAATTGCTTTTCAAACTTTATAAAAATACTTTGAAATGTTTGTAAAACATTTCTAAATCATTTTAAGCTCATTTTAAATAATATTATACATATTTCAAATCCATTTTCCATTTCATTTCACACTATTGTATTATTATAATATCATTTCCAACCTTATTAGATATTTTAAAATCATTAAGAGGCTAAATAATTTTCATACACATATTTATATTGATTTAAATTCTCATTTAATTAACTATGGTTAATTTCTAACCATTTCCCTTATCATTTATCAAACCATGTAATCATCCATATTAACAATCATGTAAGCAACCAATTTTCATCGAAGTTATCAAACATATTAATCATCTAAGATATTTAACTTTCATATTATTAAACTTGGAATTATTAGTTAATTCAAAAATGAGTACTCACCTTTAACCAAATTGATCAACTTCCTACCAACGTTCTTATCCAACCACATTAACTAAACTAACTTATACTCTACTAATACATCAATAAACAATTCCAACACCTTGCCATGCTCACGACCATCCTTCCTTCTCCACTTTGCTCTCGGCCCAAAACTTCCCCCTACCTACATAGCTCACGGCCATAGCCTCCCTATCCCTATACTCATGGCCTAAGGCCATTTAAAAAAGAGAAGAAGAAGTGAATTAAAAAGAGGTTAGAGAGTAATTAATGGATTGGTGCTTAAGCACTCCACTCTTTTTAACCCTCCAGCCTCTCTTAAAGAAGAGAAGCCATTAATGAGCAAAAGAAAGCTCAAAAATGAAGAAGAAGAATGAGAAGTGTGAAGAAAATGAGAAGAATTGATGGGTATTTGTAGAAAACGTAAGGCTTGGTGAATTACAAAATTAACCCTTTACAAAATTACCAAAATATGCTTACTTTATCTTACTTTTTAAACACTTACCATCACTTTGTCACATCACTACTTCGTGTCTTAATCATTTAATGCAAAAGGAAAATAAAGTAAAGATTTGATTTGATTTGATTTGACATGATTTTGTCCTTTTATGTTTACTTTTTATTAATGATTTCCATAAATTTCTTACCTTAATTAGCAAAAGTAAACATGATTATTTAATTTGTTAATAATTAACATATTTAAAAATGTGTATATGTGTGTGTACATAAAGGTGCAACACTGTTTCGGCAACTTTTATTCGGCAAAAAGTTGATTTTTGGCAAAATATTTTGTGGTCGCATTTGACATTTTTGTTAAACTATTTATTCATGTAAACCAAACTTAAAAATAAATTTTTTATCATTTTTAAATAATTGAAACGATGACATTTGATTTATAAAATAATATCAAAATTCATGGGCAAGTATACGACATTGATTTTGTCAATGCACGACGAAATTTGTTAACCACTATAACATAAGTATATATACAGTTATCCAACTTTTATCAACCAATTATATAATGATTTTAAAAGCAATTACTTTTCCTTTAAAATAATTATTAGGCTGTATATTCAATTTTATCGAAAACTGGCTTTTGTCAATGTTACGGTAAAAGTCCAAAATCTTCATTCGATTCTATAAATAAGTTAACTATTCTTATTTATTATATAAAACATGATTATTTAAGTTTGAAAATTCTATATTTGAATATTTAAATACATTAAATATTTCATTTTCAAAGTAGTAAAATTATGGGTCGTTACATTCATCACCAATGTCGCTTTAGAGGTGTGTAGTGATATCTCCAAAGTGCGGTGCTAATGTAATGCAGATATGTCTTTAGTGGAACATTGCATTAAACTAAGGCGGCATGTTACTAGCGACATTTCTCTGATTTTCAGCATGTTGCCGATTGACAAGATAAGGTACCGTAGGCTTTCGACATTGACCTATCATCATACTTTCGGCATTGGTTCATCACCATTCCTTTGATATTGGTCCTAACGAAATTGATTTTATTGTGATCCCACCACTTATAGCATTACCTTTGGCATTGAAATTATGTGAATAACAACTAATGTATTATATTTCCTTCGGTTATGAATTTTTAGAAGTTGATGGTTGGAACTGTGTCTGTGTCTGATATTTATCTGATCTTATCCCAACGATTCATCCTTTGGGTTCTTGTGTTGTTAACGTTGATTCGAGCATCGAAATCAGGGTCTAAAAGGCGGGTTGTCACATTTGGTATTAGAGCAAAAAATACCCTTGAAATAGGAACTAGAAGTGTATCGAGAGATATAATGTATATGGGTCGTATATGTTTATAGTTGCTCCTGTTAAGCTATCTCTCTATTGAGGAGGTTCTAGTGAATCCCAATTATGGATAATTGAAGATGATTAAGTTAGTGAAGATTAGAAACCAAAAAAATGATACCAATTGCTGGGGTAAAGTCAGAACCAGAAATTTTACTATGATTGATACTAGGGATATTGTGATGTGAACGTCCACTTTCGGGTTTACAGATATCTATAAGCGATGGACCATATCAGTGTAAACTCTATAGCGACTAAACCTAAGTTATGAGGAGTAGTCCTTGATCCTATGTTAAAATTGAACCAAAAATTGGTAATGCCGACATTATTAAGCACTTATGAGAATATATGCAAATATTCAGAGTTGAGATGAGAGATGCAACATATAGGGAGTCATTGTGGGTCGTATAAGAATTAAGTTTTGGAAATAATATATTGTAATAGTCGAATTTTTTTAAGGAATTATTGAAAGATGTATTCGTTTTGGAAGTTGAAATTAAAAATTCTGTTAATAAGAGAATTCGTGGACCGATGTTATATTTATATAGGATTATAAGCATTTGATGGATTTTTGAAAAAGTGCTTAAAATTATAGTTCAAAAGTAAGCGGGATTTATCAGTTTGAAATATATATTTTTGGATGAAAAATTAAAAGATATGCAATGTAAAATCTTTAATATATATGATTTAAAGAGTCTGAAGTGGTTTTCCAAAATTATTTGAATATGATGAGTTGCGAAAGTGAATTTTAAATTATGTTTTCATATTTATAGGATGTGTTACTTAAAAGTGTTGGAAATTTTCTATTTATAAAATAAAATGATATATATACTTATATATATAAAATGTATATAAAATAAATGTAAATTGTATGAAATGATATTTTGAAGTACAGTAAGAATATCTTTGAAATAACCATAATTTTACCAAAATTTAAATGTATTTAAAGCAACTAATATTAAGTTATTGCAGTTAAAAGAAAATAATTGGTGTTGAGATTAAAATATAAAAACAAGTGAAATATTTGATGAAAGAATATATTTTATGGCATTTAAAGTAAATGAGATGTTTCAGATAAAGAAATATTTCAAAAAGTGATGATATGTTTAAAAAACCGAATACAAGTTTTAAATTTTGATATTATGATTGAGTTTCTGGTTGGAAAATCTTTTACAATTACTTATTTAAAGCACATTTTTTTTTTCAAATAGTAACTAAGAATGATTCAATGAGTTAGGAAGCAAATAAGGAAGAGAAGGGCTATGCACTAGAAGGGACACCAAGTGAAAATATGCCACCATTTGCTATAAAGAGGAGAAAATAGATTATGATAGGAGGTGAGTTATGATTTTGAGCAAAGAATAAGATGGTAAATAGTCTAAAATATATAGTTCTCACATTGTGCGTGCATCGATTGTCTTTGGCATAGACTGAATTAATCATTGTGGGATGATGCCGATGAAGATAAAAATGTGGTTGGGATAAAGATTAGTGGACTAGGCATGATATTGTCATATCTCATGATCCCAATATTCTTATGAAATTGGATAGGGACAGAAATCTCGTATGCTTTCGAAGAAGATTCTATATTTCCTCTTGAAGTAGATAAAATTTGCAAGATCCATGGACATGCTACTTATGCACATGATCTAAAAGAAAGTCAGAATTTGGATAAGATAATTTTCGAGTTAGTGATAAAAAGATTGCGGTTATGGTTAGAAAGAGAAAAATAAACCAAATTATTGCATTAAAGTAAAATAGAGAAAAGATACTTACCTAATAGCAAAATAAATGTGTTAAGATTCATATGAAGGAGGTTTGGCCTTGATTTATACTTATATGATATTTTTGAAGAGGTAGTAGGAATATAACTTCATTCTGAAAGATGGCTAGTGTAAGAGACGTAAGTGATATTGGAGTTTCAATTGATTGGATCACGTTAATCAATGGATTGAAAATAGTTTGTGATGTGCATGAAGATTTTGTTAAAGTGCCTAGAGTTTATTTTGTGATAAGGTCTCAGTGACCTAACGATGCAACTACGTGGTCCGACCCAGTGGTGGATCCATAGTGTCGAAATTGAAATAATTGACATTCACCGTCTTCAATTCTGTGTCCTTAGGTAATGATTAGAAATGGAAGCGAATGATATTTAGGATGTTTTATTTTTTAGTAACGTCATAAAGGTACGTTATTTGAGTTGATTTGTGGATGGGTATTGTTGACCTAATGTGGCTGGTAACGTTATACCATTTATGTTGTATCGCTTGGATGGATGACGTTCTCTAAGTAAGTGATTGTCGTCTTGCTGTACATGCTTGGGACGATAGTTATTGGTTGTTGATACTTGAGTAATAAATGTGATTATGAGTATATGATTTTTATTGGATGTGACATGTGTTCGATGACATATTCACTATGCTAGGACGTCACTTCTTTTTCCGATGTTCCTAGATAGATTATGGCGTAGAATGTTACGTGCTAGTATTTTGTTAATTTTATTTATATGGCAAGACACCATCCCTATTGAGTTGTCTCGCCCATGATATGGAAAAATAATAACTCGAAAAACTATTATATGAGAAAAGAAATATTAGTTAGTTTATAATAGAAAACAATAGGAGTTTTGACTTTTGGTTGTGAATGGTTTTGAGTTCGGATTTTTGATTGTAAAGAATATCCGAATTTGATTTAGTACTAACCTTTTATGAAGATACGTATATTGGTATGAAGGATGAGTATTAAGATTATATAAGTTTGTATTATTGATAAATGGAATGAAGTCTCTAGAATTGTATAGATAAATATGATTTGGAGAATAAAGAATTATGGAAAACTGTGATCTTTATTTATAAAAGATATTCCACATTCGATCAGCGGTGAGGATTATATAAGGATTATTTTGATAGGCATGGATAATGAATTTAGATAAAAGGATTTTGTTAAAGATTTAGAGCTGCCGATATAAACCTGATTTGGGAAACTGTAGGAAATAAAAAATCCATACCTAATATCCATACCAAAATGGACTGAAGAGAGACTGTTCATTTAGAGAAACTCTTTTGGAATAATGACTTTAAGGTGCAAAGTTTACATTTCATATGAGGTGCATGTCGACAATTGTTATATAGTCTATTCTTTTAACCCTATCACTATTTTATGTTAGCATTTCTCTTAGGTTAGAACTCCACTTAGATTTAGGATTTTGATTTCTATAGTTGTATTAATTGAATATAATATGATTTCTCTTATTTGATTGTTTGCTTAGTTGTAGGTTATTTTTTGTAGAACTTAGGATGGAATGTTTAGGTTATTGAGGAGGTGATACTTCAGCTATCAAATTTATTTGATATTTAGAGAAGTGACATCACAAGCATAATGCTATAACTTAAGTTAAATTGGATATGATGGAAGATGTGTTATGCTCACTTGGTTAAGACATGAATTAATTTTATGTTCTTCGGTGAAAGAAGAAATGACATGGTGATTCTAGTTATTTGGATATGTTTGGGTAAGACACCATCCATTTGAGTTGCATACCTCAATGGTACAAATGGTGAACTGAGGAAACTACTACTGAATGATTTAGGCATCAAGTATGTGCATTTATGGATGATATGAGAAACTGCACTTTTATTTGAGCACATTAATGTAGGGCTACTTGTTAGGTAATGTGCTGCTAATTAATCGAGACGATAGCATGGATTGCAAAAGTTGTAGATATGCACATATGTTTATGGTTGATGTTCAGAAATAAGTTTATGTCAATAGTAGAGATTGTTAGATTTAGTAAGGGATAGTGTTTTGGTCAAGATTATTTGAAAAGTGGAGGACTAGATTTGACAATTCTAAATTACCCCTTTTCAGAACGTTTTTCCATTTACTTGATTTTTAATTTAGTTATTATCTAGGTTAGGTTGAAGGATTAATAGGATTCACTATTTGCTTTTACTTATTTTACCTGATATATGTTGCTTCAGGATGATTTTTCCTTCATGCGATAGACTTTATTATTTTTCTTCATATGTTTTATATATTTTATTTTTATGATTTATAATGTATATATTTACCATATACTATGTTGATGTTATTGGATGTGCATATATATAGAATTTATATGTTCACACTAGATGCTTGCATGCATGCTCAATATATAATTTCGTCTCATTTATATGGAAGGGCCCAAATGTTAGATATTTTCATATATAATTCCATATGTCATATTCATACATATCATGATGTTATGTTATTGGTTGCATTTCACAAAGTTGTAACGGCCCGTAAATTAACTGCTTTGTATTCGAATATTTAAATAATTTTTAAATATTTAAATAATGGATTTATTTAATCAAATAAACATGTTTTAAATATTAATTAATAATATTTAAATCATTTTCAATTTTTTTTTATCAAAATAGATATTTCAAATAGAAATAGAAAATGTGACCGAAGAATGTTTTTTGAAAATTCAACTTTTCGGCATCGAAAAATCATCGAAAACGTTGTGCGCATTTTATATCACACATGTACACATGCACACATACATGTCATATGATAAGTTAATTAAAGTATTAATGATAATAAATCATGCTTAGTTTAAATATAAACTTGATTTGACCTTAAGTTAATGAAGTATGGCATGAATAGTGTGAAACAATAACTTTAATATAAAATTACCATACTTTTGTACACATTATGGTGCAAGGCATGTTCATGCATGCGTGGGGGCCACCATGGACGTGTAATATGATGGGGGAGGAGGATTTTAGAAGGGAACATGTGTCATTGTGTGAGTGGTGGAGAAAAAGCAAGGTTAGTTTAGTAATTTCCCTTGTTTCATGCTTATAAATACCTCCATATCTTCACAATTCTTCACTTTACATCTACATTCCCTAAGTAAATCTCCACTCTCTTCATTTTTAGCGTTTACATTTCCATGGCTTCCAGATTGAAGTTTATGGCATAAAACACTTGTTCTTCCCCTTCCATTCAGTTGAAACTAGCTTATTCCTTCTCTACTTCATTATACTTCTCTTTACATTCAAAAAACACCTATAACTCCAGATCTTTCATCATGGCCATGCCCTATAGCCTCTTGACCAAGACCTAAAGCACCTCCAAGGCCCACTAAGTCAAGTCATTTGCATAATAGCACATTGTTCTTGTCACATTCGTGAAGTTAGCGCAAGTTTGGTTAAGTTAATAAGCAATTTGGTGAGTAAAGCTTCCACCTTTGAACCATAAAGTTTAAACAATATTTATTCCCATACTTGTAGCTATTGAATGCTTATTATATAATTGTAATAATGTTTTGTCGATGGTTTGGTTTGTTGCTTGAAAGTAAGTCGCTTCGGAAAGTTATAAAGCGAATCATTGGTTTTATGGAAATCTAGTAGAAAACTAATGCCATTGTTATTTAATGCTTTATATATGTTATGTTATTGCAAATCATCATCCATTTATGCTTATACCTTTGTTATGTGATGTATGGTTGTGTTGCAAATGTCATATGCTCAAATTCCAAACTGCTCGTATAGCGATAATTGCTATATCGGCACTTTCGGAAAATTACCTTTTATCGGAACCGTTTAGTTTCATTATCGTGCTTGGAATTATTTTACAAGTCAAGCAAGTTTTTGATTAATGAAGTTTTCAAAAATCATTAATTATTTTAATAATGATCATTTAATTTAATTTAATTTAATCAATAAGGATTAAAGTTAACTACTTTACTTATTAACGATGTGTTTAAAATTAACTAATTAATTAGTTATTGATGTTTTAATTTTAATTGATCATTTTGTTTAATACTATTTAAGGATAATTAGTCTTTGGAAATGATGGATTAAGATTAATTAATTTATTAATTAATGATATTTTAAATTTCATTAACTCTTTTTAATTAATGACTTTTTAAAGGTTAATAAATCTGTTTAACCTTAAATAAATATTTTCTTAAATAAAGTTTAAGTAAATTTATCACTTTTAAATAATTATATTTAATTATTATTTAAGTAATTTAATTAATTATATTGTTAATTAATTGAATAATGATGTTTTTAAAGGAGAGTTACTTTTTTATTATTTAAAGGTTATTAAAGTCAATTAATTAACTAGTTAACAAAGTTTTAAAGTTAATTAATCAATGTAATAAGGAAGTTTTAAGTTGTTAAATCCTTTTTATAATGATGTTATAAAATCATTAAACTCTTTTAACAAAGTGTTTTAAACCTAATACTTGTAATGTGAAGCCAAGTATGAATTCGAGTTTTAAAGGAAAAGTTTAATTCGTTTATAGAAGTGAATTATTTTCGTAAAGCAAATCACTTATATGGAAACGATTTACTTGTATAATTAGCATTAAACATCGAAGAAGTGGACTTGTCACCATTTTGAAAGTTAAGAATAATCATGAGACATGACTTGTTCAGTATTATTGTTAGCTAAGAAATAGTGCAAGTTTGAATTTGATTAGTGGTGGTAAATATACAAGACTTAATTTTCATATACGATCGTTTTATATCCTCGATAGTTGGTTTCTCAACTATCGATTACTTCAGCTTCTTATTTTTGTCATTCTAAGATGATTTGTTGCTTTGTTGAGCTTTGATATCCTTTGTCGAAAATAACTAAAACCAAAGTACGAAAGAGGACCAAGCTATGTGGGGTAGCTCCTATAAGGATTCTTTGACATCTCATCTAGATTGGATTCGGTAGGTGTAATGACTCGAATTTTGATCACTTTAATTAAACATATTTAAATTGTTTTAAATATAAATATATAGATTATTTTTCTTAATTAATCAAGTTTTAAGTGATAAATAATAATGATGAACTTATTTTGAAAAAAATGTCCAAACATATTTCCTTTGGAAGTATTCAGATAAAATGGCCGTAACCGTTTTATCGATAAACAGCTCTATAATCGTAAAACGTCATGCACGGAGATGGATATACACACTTATTTTTATAATTGAACAAGTGTATGAAATAAAATAATTTATTTTATTTTTGGAAATTAAATGTGTTTATGACATCATCTGTGCTGCCCTTATATTTAAATATTAATTTAAGAATTTAAATTGAGATTTAATGACTTAATAATTATTATAATTGTTCAAATAATTTTTTTTAAATGATAATAATTCATTTTAAATTGTAATAAAGTGATAATAAATCAATCATACTTGGTTTGTAAAGATATGTATTTGATTTGGAGAATATAAGAAAATTTGCATCGCTTTATCGGTAAAATTGAAAATTTTGTAAATAATTGTTAATATTAATTTATATGGTTTTATAATTCAAATGATATAATTTTAATTAATTAATAATAATTATAAATTTATTTTTAAATTTGGTTATATATATATATGTATGTATGTATGTATGTTAACTAAGAAGTGAAAATGTGACTGATAATTGGTTTCCCAGTTTGTAAAGGTTTATCGAACGAAAGTTGTTCGAAGTGATCGCAACATTGTTCATTCTATTATGCACATATATAGAACAAGCATATACATATACATATACATATGCACATATACATGTCATATACACATGAACCTATACATAAGAATTTACCATTTACATTGATGAATTTACTTAAAGTAAATATACAAAATATCTAAGATATTTGTTACATCCTTACCACTTAAGCAAACTCAATGTCAACCTTCATACGCACCAAGTACACTCGGGGTGAAGGGGGGGTGGGAGGGAAGGGAGGGGGGAGGGATTAATTTCAATCATTAGAGGTGACATAAGAGTGGTGATGGAATGGTGATGTAGGGTGGCCACAATATCATGATATTCTGGAGAAGAACCTTGGCAATAAATACCTCTCCTTTTGCATCTTCTTCATTCCACCATATTTACTTTATAAATGAACAGATTGTGTAATTATTTTTTTCAGACCATTCAAAATTTCAGTGGTCACAATTTTCTAGTTGACCACTTCTTCCTATTCTAATCTTAGACATGCTCAAAACCCACTTCTTTTCATTGCATTTTCTGGCCTAGAATTTTAGTTTTGAGAATGCCCTCCATTCTTTTGATCATATCTTCCTCCTAACCAAACGAAATAAAGTGTTCCTTTTTTTAAGTTGTAGATAAAAGAATTTTCAAGAACTTTTCTTTTAACCACTTTTCATAATTCTTCGAGTAACATATCCAAAATTCAGTTAGAAGTTGACCCATTTTCGAGTATGATTTTTGCAAATCCGAGAATGCCTCTTCTTTATTTGTCCATATCTCATTCAAAACAAATCCAAATTGGTTGATTGTTTTTATGAAACTATATAGAAGAAAATTTCCTACAAATTTGGTGTTGAATACATTGACAAACTTAGAGAGTAGAATGTCCAAAATCCCGGGAGAAAATGACTTATTTTTACGTCTAGTTTTGGTAAATTCAATAAGAATCCAAAGTCCTACACCTCATTCCTCATTATTGTCCGAACACCACTTTTGACATGGAGTTATCGAGCACACTAAGAGGCAAGGTGTTGGGGTATGTGAGCTCGGATCGTGAGTTAGTGAAGCTATAGCCTTTTTCCGATAGAAAATCAATGTGAGAACTCTAACTTTAAAAACCATTTATAAGTGTTTAACATAACTATTTGGATGCTAATGATGCTTGGATATTTGGTTGATGAATGTTTGAAAAAAAAATTAGCAACATATAACTAAAATTGAGAAAACTCCTAAACTATAGTAATGTAAGTTACTGGATGATATATATGCTTGGATATGATTGTTGATGATGTTTGTTTAATATAGTTATTGAATATATATGCAAGTCATGTTAATACACGTCGATACGCACAAAGGAAATCACTATCCATTATTGAACGAAATGGTGTACATGGAATGTTCAGACCTCTTGAAAATAATTTAACATAATTTAGAAATGTTTCATATATATATATATATATATATATATTAAAAGTGTTTTGGTAAAGTTTAAATGAATATTGAAAATTGTGTCCAAAATAGGCACGTTGCATAACGGCAGTTCGTGATTTCATGCCATAAAAGTTAAACAAGTATATAAATGGAATATAGCTCGGAATTCTTCAAGATAAGAATTTTCTGAACTATTATATCCATAGTTTTCAAACAAAGAAAGAAAATTGAGATTTCGATAAGTAGGTTTTGAAATATGAGTAAAATAAGTTTTTGAAAAAATCGCGGTTTTGTAGTTCGGAATACGTAAAGAGATTTCTTTAAAAATGACATTTTATAGTTGTTTAAAAATATGAAATAAATTCTAAAAATCTTTTAAAATGTTTAAAGGTTATTTTAGCTATAAAAAATGAATTTTCAAATGATAAAAAAGTCGTTTTGATCAATATAACTTAAAAAGCACTTTCCGCAGCACTCTTCCACAACACTTTTCTATAATTTTTGAAATAAAGTTTTAAACGCATCCATTGTAATATTCCGGAATTTTTAACAATATCAATTTAATAATCTGTATAAAAAATTAAATTGATATTGATATTTGTTAATAATAATTCAAATAAATTTAATAATCATCTTCAATAAATATTTAAATTGGTTATTTTATCTTTTAAAAAATAATAAATTGGTTTCTATTTTAATATAAATATATGGTATATATTTTAAAGTAGATTAGCATTGTTTTAATTTTAATAAGTAAAGAATATTTTTTAGTTTTAATATTTGTAGTAATTTTGAAAATTTGTTTTATTTAATATTAGCTTTTCAAAGTTATTGAATAAATGATTTTGGTTTAAATTTAATAATTGAATCATGTTTTTAAATTCTAATATATACATTAATAATTTGGAAATTTTAATTTTTATTAAATATAAAGTTTTCAAAGCTATTAAATAAATAAATATATGATTTTTAAATTGTTAAGAGAAAAATGTTTAAATATTTAAAATTAGTTTTAGCTTGAGTTTTAAATTTAATTAAATTGACAAAAGAGTTTTATAGCTTAATTAAATAGAAAATTTATTAATAAAAATATAAGTTCCTTTAGAATGGTTTTAATTTAATAATAAGATATTTATGAAAACAATATTAATAGTGTATTGTCTTTATAAATAGGTTTTGAATAGAATTTGTAGTTGTTATTTCAAATTGAATTCATATACATAACTTAATTTGAAATTATTTGATTTTGAATTTAATTTGAATTTGAAATTCCAAAGTATAAATATTAATTGTTTTAATTTTTATATGTATAAGTTTCATTTATTAACATGGTTTGTTTTTATTTATAAACTTATACACATATTTAAATATAAACTAACATATTAAATTAGGATAACACATACATTAATTTGTAAATTAGATACTAATCATTTTTTAGGCGACAAGTGTTGCATTTTTAGGGATTGAATTAACAAGTGTTAAAAGACTAATTTAACAAATTGATAAATGTGTAAAATTTGTACAAGTGTTAAATTTTGTTTTAATTTTTCTTTTATTTGAATTAAATCTGAAAATTCATTTATATAAACCTGCATTGTCTTTCATTCATGTTTTTTTTCATTTCCTCAATCAAGAAGAAAAATCAAAACCCCATGATCTAAAAATCTGTAATTCCTGTTCAAAATCAAAGCAGTTCAAACCCTGCATATTCAACTTCCTAAAATCAATAGGTCTGCATTTTTTTCCTGCAATTTCAAAATTTGTAGCATGCATCTTCAAAACTATGCATTTACCATTTTCAAATCCCCTCATATCAAAAACTGTAACTCTTCAATCTCATCATTCTGCAAATCATTCTGCAACTCAAAGGAATTACATACAACTGCAACCTTTTCAAATCTGTCAAGCATTCTTCAAAATTCTGTCACCATCTTTAAGCAAGCCTGCAAATGAAAACTGGAGCAAACATTTGCAGTAAATACAGATGGAAGTTATTTAAAAAAAAGAAAATTAAAGTTTAAAAAGCTAAGCTTCAAAAGCATTCTTTTTGGAGACATGCAAGCTGTTTTAAAATCAAAAGGGGCAGAGACATTTTGTTTTCTGAAATTAAATTTCAAAGGCTTCTTCACAAATCTGGGAAGATTTGTCATCTTCAAATAGGTGAGTAACTCCTTTTAACTTAAAGATTTAATACGCTTGTCTGACCTATGCTTTAATAAGTGGTAATTGGTATATATATATGTTGGAATTTCTTGTGTACTTGTGATATGTGAAGCTAGTATGATTAAAAAAAAAAAATCTGTAGAACATCTCTGTTCTAGATGTCAAGTCCAGTTCCCCTATTTAAATCATTTTATTTTTGATTCATAGATTCTTAAGACTTAGGATCTAATTAAACATTGTTGTTTGATTATAAGCAAACTTTAAGAATTTATTTAACTTAAATTTAACTATAATGGTTCTGGAAATAAAACTTTAATAGGAAAACTCAAATCACTGTAAATTTCAAACATGTTAATTTATTAATTCAAAATCATAAATCCAAAACATCAACTAAAACTTGATTTTTAAATCAAAAATTAAGATTTTTAGAACTAGGATGAAGGTGCAGTTGGGTTTTGACTGTAATTAGGTTTATTTGGATTTGCGGGTGATCTATGAATAGTGGAAGCTTGGAGTTCTTCCTGGTGATGGAAGAAAGGTAGGAGAGGCTAGGAAAAATCATAGGCGGTGATGGAATTCAGTGAGAAAGTTGCGGTATTGATTTTCTTTTTTAAACCCTAGTTTATAATGGTTTGAAGAATCGACAATTTCAGGTTGTAGAGATGATCGAGTGTTGAGATATTTTGGGAATGATAGATTGGTTGTAGTTGAAGTTGAAGGCAGAGGGGTTGACCTTCTGATGGTCGGCGTGGCGAGCAAGATGCATTGACAGGTTTTGAAGTGAAAACCTGATTGTTGGGTTCCAGGTCTTGATTGAAACCCGAATTCGAATTCGAATTGGCGTGAAGTTAACCTAATGATCGGGATAGGGTAATGAAGTGGTCTTGGATGAGGAACGATCACCACTGATGATCGGAGGTGACTGGGGGCGTCGTGCATGTGCACGGCTCTGTTTTCTGATGAAGTTGGTGATGTTGGTTTTTGCTCGAGTTAAGTTTGAGATTTGCTCGATGATGTTGGGCATTTTACTCGGGGAAGACAGGTTTTAGACTCGAAGTATATTTGGGTGATTCTCGGGTATTCCGAGTTTACAGGTTTTAACAGTAAACCTGTACTGTGTGTTTGAAAATTTTAAAACAGAAGCTTTTAAGTATAAAGAAAGTTTTAAACTTAGTTTTTAAATCTAAATTTGAAAATTTTAAATTCAAGTTGGTTTTAAATCTCAGATTTAAAAATAATAATAATATAAAGTTTCAAACTTGAATTATTAACTACTTTAAAAAGAAAGTAGAGTGAATGTTTTAAAAACTGAAAGTTTAAGAAATATGAGCAAGATTGAAATTATATTTAAAATATGGAAATCTTAAATTGTAATATGAACTTCAGTTTGTAAATTTAAAGGAAAGTTTAAATTTGGAAGTTTAAATTAAATATAAATTGAAGTTAGTAAAATTTTTGAATTGAGTTGGTTTTCAAAATTTTTATGAAATTTAAAATTTTAAGGCAAACACTTGTTTGTTTTGCAATTTAAAAAGTTTTAAATTATTTAAACTTTGATAAGTTTTAAAATTGTTCTTATTTTAAAATTTGTATTTAAAATGAAATTTAAAGAAATTTCAAAAGTACTTTGTTTTAAACAAAGTTTGTTTCAAAACATAATTAAGAAAAAGTTTTATCTTGAATTTAAATTAAGATTAATGTTTTAGAATTAATTTAATTAATAAGGTAATTAAGATTAATCAATTAATTTAATTAATTAATTGAATTTGGAATTAATAATTGATTAATGATTAATAAATTTATAATTAGGATCATTAATTAGGTTTTTAAATTAATGATTTATGAATTATTAATTTTGTAATTAAGTTTTAATCAAGGTTAATTAATTTAAAAATTAACTTTAATTAATGAATAATTAAAAATAATTTAATTTGCAATTAATTTGAGTTAATTACTTAATAAAAATAATTAGAGAATGGTTAATGAAGGTCATTAACCAGGATTATTTAACAATTAATTAATATGGTTAATTTTCATAATTAATTAGATTAATTAATTTAATAATAGTAAATTGTGAATAATTTGAGTATAATTACTAAAAGTAATTAAGAAATTAATTACAAAATGTAATTAATTTAGTTAAATGTGATGGTTTACTTTAATTAATTAAGTTTGATTAATTTTAACACTTGGGTTTTATAAATGATTACTTTATGTAATTAATAAATTGGAAATTACTTAGTTAAGTAATTGATTGATAATTACAGAATGTAATTAAATGAAGATTTGTAAGAATGAGGTAATTAATTTAAAAGGATAATTAATTTGGTTTAATGAAGTAATTAAGTTAGTTAATTACTAAATGTAATTAATCTAGGATAATTAATAATTATGAGTTAATTACTTAAGGTAATTAATTTAAGTAATAATTAAAGATCATTAATTATTTTGATTAATGATGTAATTAAAGATGACTAATTATGATTAATTAGTCTATGATAAAAGGTAATTAATTAATGTAATTAATTAAGGATAAATGTAATTAATTATGATTAATTAGTCTATGATAAAAGGTAATTAATTAATGTAATTAATTAAGGATAAATGTAATTAATTATGATTAATTAATTAATTGAAGTAATTAAAGGTTAATTGCTGTTTTGTTTGAAAAATAATTAATTTGTGAAATTAATTAAGGATAATTACTTGAATGGAATTAGGGATAATTAATCAAGAGTGATTAATTAAGGTGATTTGTTTTGAATAATTAGTTAATTGATTTTAAATCAATTAAATGATTGAGTAAGCAAGATTTATGTTGGTAAAAATATTAACTTAATTTATTTTAATTAATTAAAGATGAAGTAATTAATTTAATTCACTTTAAATTAATTAGAGATAGAGATAGTTAATTTAATTCATTTTAAATTAATTATATTGTGGTATGAGTGAATCTTTGCTTATGTATGAATGGATGACATTGATTGTCTTGGATGCTTTGAAACCTCAGTAATGAGATAAATGATATTGTGTGGTATGAATGACTTGATTGTATTGTGATGATAACATAGGTTATCTATTGTGATGGTGATATATGGAATACCTATTTGATATTGATAATGTGAATTACCTGTTATTTGATAATGTTAATTATCAATTGTGATTTATAAGTTATCTATCTGTGTGTATATAGATACTGTATTGAATTATTTTAAACTTTAAAACAACTTGGACTTAAAAGAAACGCTTTGGATTTCGATGAGACCGGGATCGGGTTTCCATATTTGGATATCCGAAAACCACATCGATTCCAATTAAACGTTTGGTCGTGAATCAAAGTGGAGCTTTGTGAAGACTCGAGGTGCAAGGACCATACGTCAGTATAACTCTGTGGGTGATTCCGTAATGAGTTGACGGAATTAGTTCTTATAGGCTCGAGATGGTGGTTCAGAAGGTAAGGTTTATCGTCGTTAACTCTGAGGGTGATTCCAAAATGAGTGTAACGAGATAACGCCTTCGGTTTCGTTCAAACCCGGAACGAACTTGTATGGATCAAATGCTTTCAGAACATCGTCAGGTGGACGACGAGCATTCTAAGTGATGTGTTCTATAAAGGTAATCGTAGCCTCAAGCATCATCAACCGAGAATGGCTAAAACAGGGAAGGTGCAGCAAGGCTTCGTGGGTAGCCCCCACTTGAGAGTGAGATTTACCCCTGTCTAGAGGACCCTTTTTATTTTGGCTGTGTGGACGGTTTTTGAGCTCCAACCGTTCGGAACTGTTCAGTAAGGAATGGATCCGGCCTTGTGTTGCAGGGGAGTGGGCGTACTCCTCGGTACGGTGATCTAGGCCACGTACTGTGACGGGCGGTACCCCAGTAGCCCTGCCATTGTATGAAATCCAAATCCAATAAGTGCCAACGGTTTTGATTGAATTACCCACTTTTGTGGCTAGTAGCTGGAATTTAATAGATGTAACAATTTCGGCTATTTCTTATTTATTTGAAAACACTAGACCTATTATTATATCATCGGATTTCCTATCAAATGTTTTGGTTAGCGTAAGGTAAAAACTTTTCCATGTTTATGTGTGGGAAGTCTTACGTAATACCTTTCTTTTCAAAAGGTTTTGAAAGTTAAGCAACTTTAACCTGTTACTCATACCAGACCAATGTCTGACCCGGAGTTTATTTTTGTTTTTCATAAACTCTTGGGTACTCAAATTTTTACGAGTAGCCAAGGGATTCAGGTTAGGATTCAGGTTAGCTTTGACGAATTGTGGAGGAGCAATGGAGCAGGAGGCTTCTGCGTTAGATATATAGTATTCCGCCGTGTGTTCTGTGTTGTCTCTGAGTTGTATTGAGTTGTAATAACTAGACAGGTGTTTATAACTGTCTAGTATGTGATATATATTTGTGTAACTCTGATAGTTGTTGTAATATGTAATGTTTATGTTATAAATTATTCATTCCGCTGTTTAGATTCTGATGTTGTTTCTTTCTTCTCTTCTTTCTATTCTCTTTTCTATCCCTTTCTTTCTTATTAATGATGCTTCATTTTGTGGTAAGAAAGTCAGGTCGTTTCACTTGGTATCAAAGCATTAGGTTGAGTGGATACCTAGGCTCTGTTGTGGCGTCTATCTTGAGAGAGCGTATTTGTAATTTTTATATATAACTATATATATACATATTTCTACCTATCTGTTGGGTTACCTGTTCAGGTTTTCCAATATAAGTTATAAAGGTAGATGGGGTAGTAGTGTGTGTAACACGACTACCATTTGTTGGAGTTTGAATATTTGAGGTTGAAAGTGTAATTGTCGAGACTGTAGACCTAATACCATCTCGAGAGAGTTCTGTAGTGATGAAGAACTTCATTAATCTCTGAAGGAAACCTGTAAAGGTTCGGAGTTCATTTCTGAAGTTGATGAGTAGAGTTTGGATCTGTCGGTCGGGCAGAAGCAAGTGATGGTATTTTGATACCTTAAGGAATAGTAGCCGCGTGATGAGATGCAGTGACTATGGACGTTCCCGAAGATGTTTTCTTTGGAACAAGTTAAGGAGGTGAGTCTGCTTAGGTGTTGTGGCTGTGTTCGGCCGGAGTTTCTGTTTGCTTTGAGATTTTGGTTTCTCGAAGAGCTTGTTTTGGAACTCTTTGGCATCTGTGGCAGCAGTGCAGCTTGGGGTGTTCTCGGTTTTGGCAAAAGATCTTCTGGCTTAGCTGTTTTTCTGAAGTGGAGTTCAGAAGCATTTGAGTGGAACCGTTCCTTCGATGGGTTGGCTAATTAAGTTTAAGCTGTTCCGTTTGGTTAAGGGAGAACAGTTTTTCCTTGGATTTGGTTTGGGTGGTTCACAAAAGTGACTTGCGATTGTTTGAGTTTCTCTTGAGTTATCAGAGTTTTTCTGGATGTCTTCAGAGAAGTCAGAATTTTGTCCGCATCTGGAGATTTGGCTTTCTTATCGACTGGAATTTCAGGAGAGGTACCGGTGGTTCAGATTTATAGAAGAATGGTTCCAAGAGATTGAGTTGGTGTAGCAGCTTGGAGTTTTAGAGGAACTTATGAATTTTTCTTATGGATTTATTGAACCATATTTCTGGGTGTGTTGTTGAGTTGTGCTCGTGTTCTTCTTTAGCATTCTCTTATACTTCAGATCAGAGTTGAGCAGCGAAAGCAGTTTGGGAAGTGTATCTGCTTTTCTTTTCTGGACAAAAGAAGTTGTTGTCTTCTGATATTGAGGAGAAGAGTTTGAGTTCTTGGTTCTGGTTGATCTTGAGGAGATCATTTTGTTGAGTTGATTGGTCTAGTTGTTTCTAGAGGCATCGGCAAGGGATGAGCTGATCAATAAGGTTGTGGGCAGCTCAGGATCGTCCGAAGAGTTTTGTGGATTTAGAGATGGAGTAATTTGGACTCTGAAGTCGGAGATTTGTTATGGATAAGTTTTCTCCGATCGTAAAGGATCTATAAGTTTGAGTAAGGCTGGGAAGCTAGCTCTGAAGAGTTTTGGATTCTTTTCTGTGATCTTGAAGGTTAAGAGATTGATCTACAAGATTTGATTGCCAGTTTGGATAACTGGGATTCGATGAGTTTCACGTGTCTCTGAGGGAGTACGTGTATGATCTATCTTTGGTTTTGGAACCAGCGGTTCTGGAGTTTTGGTTGTTGAGTCAGACGCGTCTGTAGTCTGATATCTCGTCTAGTGTATAGATATGGATGAATAAGAGCTTTTGTAGCTTCATAGTATCGATTGTTTGATTTTTTTGAGCGAGTATCCCGGTATATATATTTATACACCTGGGGAAACTTGAAGGAATTTTATCCAGAATTTTTTCTGGATAATTAGATTTGTTTGATTGGTTGTTTTGATTGTTAGCATATGTTTGATATATGCTTGTGTTTTAAAATTTTAATAAGATTATTAAATTACCTTTGTTTTAAATTTCGGGGACGAAATTCTTTTAAGGGGGAAGGATTGTAATATCCCGGAATTTTTAACAATATCAATATAATAATCTGTATAGAAAATTAAATTGATATTGATATTTGTCAATAATAATTCAAATAAATTTAATAATCATCTTTAGTAAATATTTAAACTGGTTATTTTATCTTTTTAAAAATAATAAATTGGTTTCTATTTTAATATAAATATATGGTTTATATTTAAAAGTAGATTAGCATTGTTTTAATTTTAATAAGTAAAGCATATTTTCTAGTTTTAATATTTGTAGTAATTTTGAAAATTTGTTTTATTTAATATTAGTTTTTCAAAGTTATTGAATAAATGATTTTGGTTTAAATTTAATAATTGAATCATGTTTTTAAATTCTAATATATACATTAATAATTTGGAAATTTTAATTTTTATTAAATATAAAGTTTTCAAAGCTATAAATAAATAAATATATGATTTTTAAATTGTTAAGAAAAAAATGTTTAAATATTTAAAATTAGTTTTAGCTTGAGTTTTAAATTTAATTAAATTGACAAAAGAGTTTTATAGCTTAATTAAATAGAAAATTTATTAATAAAAATATAAGCTCCTTTAGAATGGTTTTAATTTAATAATAAGATATTTATGAAAACAATATTAATAGTGTATTGTCTTTATAAATAGGTTTTGAATAGAATTTGTAGTTGTTATTTCAAATTGAATTCATATACATAACTTAATTTGAAATTATTTGATTTTGAATTTAATTTGAATTTGAAATTCCAAAGTATAAATATTAATTGTTTTAAATTTTATATGTATAAGTTTCATTTATTAACATGGTTTGTTTTTATTTATAAACTTATACACATATTTAAATATAAACTAACATATTAAATTAGGATAACACATACATTAATTTGTAAATTAGATACTAATCATTTTTTAGGTGACAAGTGCTGCATTTTTAGGGATTGAATTAACAAGTGTTAAAAGACTAATTTAACAAATTGACAAATGTGTAAAATTTGTACAAGTGTTAAATTTTGTTTTAATTTTTCTTTTATTTGAATTAAATCTGAAAATTCATTTATATAAACCTGTATTGTCTTTCATTCATGTTTTTTTTTCATTTCCTCAATCAAGAAGAAAAATCAAAACCCCACGATCTAAAAATCTGTAATTCCTGTTCAAAATCAAAGCAGTTCAAAACCCTGTATATTCAACTTCCTAAAATCAATAAGCCTGCATTTTTTTTCTGCAATTTCAAAATCTGTAGCATGCATCTTCAAAACTATGCATTTACCATTTTCAAAACCCCTCATATAAAAAACTGTAACACTTCAATCTCATCATTCTGCAAATCATTCTACAACTCAAAGGAATTACATGCAACTGCAGCCTTTTCAAATCTGTCAAGCATTCTTCAAAATTTTGTCACCATCTTTAACCAAGAATGCAAATGAAAACTGGAGCAAACATTTGCAGTAAATACAGATGGAAGTTATTTAAAAAAAAAAGCAAATTAAAGTTTAAAAGGCTAAGCTTCAAAACATTCTTTTTGGAGACATGCAAGCTGTTTTAAAATCAAAAGGGGCAGAGACATTTTGTTTTCTGAAATTAAATTTCAAAGGCTTCTTCACAAATCTGGGAAGATTTGTCATCTTCAAATAGGTGAGTAACTCCTTTTAACTTAAAGATTTAATATGCTTGTCTGACCTATGCTTTAATAAGTGGTAATTGGTATATATATGTTGGAATTTCTTATGTACTTGTGATATGTGAAGCTAGTTTATAATGGTTTTCATTTTTGGGAATTTCTTGTGTACTTGTGGTGCTGATGGAATTCAGTGAGAAAGTTGCGGTATTGATTTTCTTTTTTAAACCCTAGTTTATAATGGTTTGAAGAATCGGCAATTTCGGGTTGTAGAGATGATCGAGTGTTGAGATATTTTGGGAATCGATAGATTGGTTGTAGATGAAGTTGAAGGCGGAGGGGTTGACCTTCTGATGGTCGGCGTGGTGAGCAAGATGCATTGACAGGTTTTGAAGTGAAAACCTGATTGTTGGGTTCCAGATCTTGATTGAAACTCGAATTCGAATTCGAATTGGCGTGAAGTTAACCTAATGATCGAGATAGGGTAATGAAGTGGTCTTGGATGAGGAACGATCACCACTGATGATCGGAGGTGACTGGAGGCGTCATGCATGTGCACGACTCTGTTTTCTGATGAAGTTGGTGATGTTGGTTTTTGCTCGAGTTAAGTTTGAGATTTGCTCGATGATGTTGGGCATTTTACTCGGGAAAGATAGGTTTTAGACTCGAAGTATATTTGGGTGATTCTCGGGTATTCCGAGTTTACAGGTTTTAACAGTAAACCTGTACTGTGTGTTTGAAAATTTTAAAACAGAAGCTTTTAAATATAAAGAAAGTTTTAAACTTAGTTTTTAAAAATAAATTTGAAAATTTTAAATTCAAGTTGGTTTTAAATCTCAGATTTAAAAAAACAAATATAAAGTTTCAAACTTGAATTATTAACTACTTTAAAAAGAAAGTAGAGTGAATGTTTTAAAAACTGAAAGTTTAAGAAATATGAGCAAGATTGAAATTATATTTAAAATCTGGAAATCTTAAATTGTAATATGAACTTCAGTTTGTAAATTTAAAAGAAAGTTTAAACTTGGAAGTTTAAATTAAATATAAATTGAAGTTAGTAAAATTTTTGGATTGAGTTTTGTGTTCAAAATTTTTATGAAATTTAAATTTTTAAGGCAAACACTTGTTTGTTTTGCAATTTAAAAAGTTTTAAATTATTTAAACTTTGATAAGTTTTAAAATTGTTCTTATTTTAAAACTTGTATTTAAAATGAAATTTAAAGAAATTTCAAAAGTACTTTGATTTAAACAAAATTTGTTTTAAAACATAATTAAGAAAAAGTTTTATCTTGAATTTAAATTAAGATTAATGTTTTAGAATTAATTTAATTAATAAGGTAATTAAGATTAATCAATTAATTTAATTAATTAATTGAATTTGGAATTAATAGTTGATTAATGATTAATAAATTTATAATTAGGATCATTAATTAGGTTTTTAAATTAATGATTTATGATTTATTAATTTTGTAATTAAGTTTTAATCAAGGTTAATTAATTTAAAAATTAACTTTAATTAATTAATAATTAAAGATAATTTAATTTGTAATTAATTTGAGTTAATTACTTAATAAAAATAATTAGAGAAAGGTTAATGAAGGTCATTAACCAGGATTATTTAACAATTAATTAATATGGTTAATTTTCATAATTAATTAGATTAATTAATTTAACAATAATAAATTGTGAATAATTTGAGTATAATTACTAAAAGTAATTAAGAAATTAATTACTAAATGTAATTAATTTATTTGAATGTGATGGTTTAGTATAATTAATTAAGTTTGATTAATTTTAACACTTGGGTTTTATAAATGATTACTTTATGTAATTAATAAATTGGAAATTACTTAGTTAAGTAATTGATTGATAATTACAGAATGTAATTAAATGAAGATTTGTAAGAATGAGGTAATTAATTTAAAAGGATAATTAATTTGGTTTAATGAAGTAATTAAGTTAGTTAATTACTAAATGTAATTAATCTGGTATAATTAATAATTATGAGTTAATTACTTAAGGTAATTAATTTAAGTAATAATTAAAGATCATTAATTATTTTAATTAATGATGTAATTAAAGATGATTAATTATGATTAATTAGTCTATGATAAAAGGTAATTAATTAATGTAATCAATTAAGGATAAATGTAATTAATTATGATTAATTAATTAATTGATGTAATTAAAGGTTAATTACTGTTTTGTTTGAAAAATAATTAATTTGTGAAATTAATTAAGGATAATTACTTGAATGGAATTAAGGATAATTAATCAAGAGTGATTAATTAAGGTGATTTATTTTGAATAATTAGTTAATTGATTTTAAATCAATTAAATGATTTAGTAAGTAAGATTTATGTTGGTAAAAATATTAACTTAATATATTTTAATTAAAGATAAAGTAATTAATTTAATTCACTTTAAATTAATTAGAGATAGAGATAGTTAATTTAATTCATTTTAAATTAATTATATTGTGGTATGAATGAATCTTTGCTTATGTATGAATGGATGACATTGATTGTCTTGGATGCTTTGAAATCTCATAATGAGATAAATGATATTGTGTGGTATGAATGACTTGATTGTATTGTGATGATAACATAGGTTATCTATTGTGATGGTGATATATGGAATATCTATTTGATATTGATAATTTGGATTACCTGTTATTTGATAATGTTAATTATCAATTGTGATTTATAAGTTATCTATCTGTGTGTATATAGATACTGTATTGAATTGTTTTAAACTTTAAAACAACTTGGAACTAAAAGACACGCTTTGGATTTCGATGAGACCGGGATCGGGTTTCCATATTTGGATATCCGAAACCACATCGATTCCAATTAAACGTTAGGTCGTGAATCAAAGTGGAGCTTTGTGAAGACTCGAGGTGTAAGGACTATACGTCGGTATAACTCTATGGGTGATTCCGTAATGAGTTAACGGAATTAGTTCTTATAGGCTCGAGATGGTGGTTCATAAGGCAAGGGTTATCGTCGTTAACTCTGAGGGTGATTCCAAAATGAGTGTAATGAGATAATGCCTTCGGTTTCGTTCGAACCCGGAACGAACTTGTATGGATCGAATGCTTTCAGAACATCGTCATGTGGACGATGAGCATTCTAAGTGATGTGTTCTATAAAGGTAATCGTAGCCTCAAGCCTCATCAACCGGGAATGGATAAAACAGGGGAGGTGCAGCAAGGCTTCGTGGGTAGCCCCCACTTGAGAGTGAGATTTACCCCTGTCTAGAGGTCCCTTTTTATTTCGGCTGTGTGGATGGTTTTTGAGCTCCAACCGTCGGGGTTATCTTGTTCGGAACTGTTCAGTAAGGAATGGGTCCGGCCTTGTGTTGCAGGGGAGTGGGCGTACTCCTCGGTACAGTGATCTAGGCCACGTACTGTGACGGGCGGTACCCCAGTAGCCCTGCCATTGTATGGAATCCAAAATCCAATAAGTGCCAACGGTTTTGATTGTATTACCCACTTTTGTGGCTAGTAGCTGGAATTTAATAGATGTAACAATTTCGGCTATTTCTTATTTATTTGAAAACCCTAGACCTATTATAATATCATCGGATTTCCTATCAAATGTTTTGGTTAGCGTAAGGTAAAAACTTTTCCATGTTTATGTGTGGGAAGTCTTACGTGATACCTTTCTTTTCAAATGGTTTTGAAAGTTAAGCAACTTTAACCTGTTACTCACACCAGACCCATGTCTGACCCGGAGTTTATTTTTGTTTTTCATAAACTCTTGGGTACTCAAATTTTTACGAGTTGCCAAGGGATTCAGGTTAGGATTCAGGTTAGCTTTGACGAATTGTGGAGGAGCAATGGAGCAGGAGGCTTCTGCGTTAGATATATAGTATTCTGCTGTGTGTTCTGTGTTGTCTCTGAGTTGTATTGAGTTGTAATAACTAGACAGGTGTTTATAACTGTCTAGTATGTGATGTATATCTGTGTAACTCTGATAGTTGTTGTAATTATGTAATGTTTATGTTATAAATTATTCGTTCCGCTGTTCATATTCTGATGTTGTTTATTTCTTCTCTTCTTTCTATTCTCTTTTCTATCCCTTTCTTTCTTATTAATGATGCGTCATTCTGTGGTAAGAAAGTCGGGTCGTTTCATCCATTCTTTTCCAAATCTTTTGTAAATGTTTTCAAATGATCGATAAAGTATTTTAAAGATGGTTTAAAGGATTTATGGAATGTTTAAATAATAAACGATTTAGAGTCGATCGAATAACTTGGCCGCGTTATGGGTGATAGAGAGATAATGTCCAGGCTTGAGTTTGGAAAGTCATTTTTTTGCTCTCCCTGGCTATCCTAACTGGCCCGATGGAGGGAATAGTAAATTTGATTTACAAGGATCAAAATTTTATAAAATATAAAGGATATAATTTTCCAAACATAAATAACATGGATTTTATGGGGATAATCTTCTTATACTTGGTGTTAAAGCCCGAAGAGGGAACCCGTACTATTTGTGGAATTTAAATGGTGATTTTACCGTTATTCCATCCATAGTACTTGTTGAATATAAGAATTGGCATTGAGTAAAATTAGATGATTTCTACAGATTCTGCTCACTTAATATTTACTGGTTTTGGATTAACATCCTAGACAACATGGTTTTAACTCAATAAAAAATTTGATTTTTGAATTAAGAAATCTTTGTTAATATTTAAATGAAATGATTTGGAAATATGTTCCTAAGAAAAGAAGGAAATGATTTGGAATTTAAAAAGGTTTTATGTAATCAAAGGATTTGATAAATGAGGTTTAATGATTCCATATATACAGAAAAGAATGTTTTAAAAATATATATCTCCAAAAGATATTTTGATAAAAAGGAATTAATCAATCAAAGAATAATTCCCTATTCATTTAACATTTTTTTATTGATGATTGGTTTGAAGGAACTTGGGTCGGATTTGGGTAATTCCTATCCGAAAACCACTTCGAACCAATATACGTGTTCGAAAAATGAAGACCTGATGAAGACAATGAATGATGAAGACTGCAGATCTTTATGGTGAAAGGACCGACTGTTGATAGTTCTGGTTTAATCCCAAATAACTAAAGTAGCAGCGGTCCCTTCATTTATGGAAATCCTTGGGTTGCAAGGACTTCTCGCTACTAATCCTAGGTAAATATATAATATTTTCAAAAGAATGTCATTAAAAATAATATATAATGATTTTACGTAGCAAATGTTTTTGGTTGTCATATGGTAAAAACCCATTCCGTGTTTATGTGCGGTGTGGTCTTATGAGATACTTTTGTTTTCAAAAAGGCGTAACTTGAGTTTCTCACACCAGTCCCATGACTAACCCAGAGTTTGTTTTTCTTATCCCTTAAACTATGGGTGTCCTAATTTCCCCGGACAGCTTAGTAGTCAGGTTTGTTAGAAGAAATATGGATGGGGCTCGAAGCATGGAGTTAGAAGATTCTTAAGCTGGCTATTCCTTTATTTCCATTACACTTCTATACTATTGTATTCCGCATTTGTAAGGACAGATATTTATATCTATCCATGTTAACTCTGATAAATATATTTAAAATTTCCACTGTAAAGATATATATATATATATATATATATTGAAATAATATATGTTATTCCAATCATTTAAGATTCTGTTCTGTCTTTATTTTCTTTCTTACCCTTGATAATTCGCGTCTCCGGCACTTGGATTTGCGGCACGTGAATACCGAGGATGTATTAGTGTTGATTTTCGAGGTTCGAAGAATCGGTTCATCGCAGTAGCTCTATTAGATGTGAAATATTTGGATACTCGATAAGGTCTGGCGGAGTCTGGCTTGGAGGTTTTCGAGAAGTGTCACGGAGTATATGAGCTTCTCTGGAGTATATTACTAGAGGTATACTTTTAGGGCGGTGCACCTTCCTGATCATTTATTGGAGATTTTCCTTTTCTTATTTGATTCGAACCTTCAAATTTATCTCCTTATTTACATCAGAAATAGTCAACCACTCTTCGGGTGTTTAACTATTTATCCATTCTTTACATTTGGATATTGACTTATGTGAGAGTAAACTTGTTCTGTGTTCAGCGACGTGGTCTCATATGTTTGTGCTTAGTTACATACCTTTGTTTAAAGTTTTACTCATACCAGACATATCGTCTGACCTGATTTGTTTGTTTTCATAAACTCTTAGGTTCTCATTATTATTTAAGTAGACCGAGAGTAGCAGGTCTTTGTTGGGCTCTTTTAAAAATGCATCTAAGCAGGAGGCTTTCATCTTCTTATTTATCTTTTCTTTTGTACTATCTATTTTGTGTAAGTGCATTTTGTTTCAGCATTTGTAAGGGCATGATGTTATAACTGCCTAAGATGATTTGTAATACTTTTTGTATAACTCTGATAATTCCCTATTAAGAAGTAACTTGATTTACTATTTACTATTATGTTTTATTTAGCAGCTTCATTATGAGGTTTTCTATTCTGTTCTTTATTCCAACCCGACGATTCATCTTTCTGATGCTTGGGCAATGGCATACGAACACTGAGGATGTGTTAAGTGTCGTTCCTACGGGTTAGAAAGGTGGGTCGTCACAGTTGGTATCAGAGCTTCGGTTGAGAGAATACTTTAACCTGATTGGGGTATCATTAGAGTTAGGGTGAGTGGGGTCCTAGAATGAGTTCATCTGGAGAGAGCATTCCCTTTTCTCCCCTAAAAATCTGGTTTTAGGTTCTTTTTTGCATTTCCTTTTTACCATCTTTGACCCTATCTTTATATTCTAATGATACATGTCACTTATCCAGGTTATTGAAAATAAGTACAAGAGGAAGAAGGGGAGGGCTTCTAGAACCAGCACGGCTACAAATGGCAGATCTCCTAGAAATGTCCCAGTTGTAGAGCCTATGGTAGAAGTAGAGATGCAAGTTCAACTGCTTCTGAACTTGCGACCTTGTGTAAGAATTACACTACTTAAGGTGGCAAGCCTTTCTATGGAACTAAAGACATTTTGGGAGTTTAGACATTGCTCCGCTCTTTCGAGAGGACATTCAAGGATCTTCAATTGGAAGATGCTAGAAAGAAATTGTTGGCATTGCGTCAGCTCCAGAAAGCAGCCATGAATTGGTGGGAATCGGTCACCATGAATACACAAGAAGAATATTTCTCTTGGGCGTAGTTTAAGGAAGTTTTTGAAGCTATATTTATCCCAGAGGCGGGAAGAACTCAGTTGTTCAAAAGTTTCATGGATTAAACAGGGTGAGGTGACAATGGCGTAGTATGAGCATAGGTTCAATGCATTGTCTTGCTTTCGACCAGGATTGATTTATGTAACATCCCAATTTTTTTTATCAATATAAGTTAATAATATATTTAAAACCCTTGGAATTTAATTTAAAATAAATTGGAAAAAAACTCAAACAAATAAAAATAAGTGATAATAATATATAAATAAATTCCAGATTTATTTTGAGTTTAAAATAATGAAATAATGAATGTTTTAAAAGGTCATTTGGAATTAAAATCTTATATATATGTATATTACATATATGAGTAGGGTTGAATACATATTGAAATTTAATTTAAATTTATTCAAGATATGTGTGAATATATAAATGGACATAAATGTTTATATTTCAAGTTTGAATTGAAATTTGAATTTAAATTTAAAATAAATGTTTTTAAAAATAAGTGGCATTTAAAAATCAATAAGATGTAATGTATATAATATAAATATAATATAAATATTGGTTAAAAACAAATCTGTTAACAACTGTATACATATTTACACAAATGAATAGGATATAAAAAATTTATAAACATTCTTTCGACTTGTAAAAATCACAAATGCTTAACATTCACATGGGAGGTGGAGCAAGGAGATTGACAAATTTAGATCTCACGATTATTGTTTACAAATGGCATGAAACATCATTGCTTTAATAAAATAATCAAATTAAAAATTTCAGAAAACCTTTCAGCTTCCAAATTCAAATTTATTTAGCTCCAAATCTCCGAAAAGTTCAGTAATCAAAAGATTTAGCAATCTCCAACTCCAACACTCAAGAAAAAGTAAAAATCAAAAAGCAAAAAAGAAAACTGCCTATCTTCTTCAATTCAAAAGCTAAAATCTGAGATCTTTCTTAAAGCATCAGTTGTAGTATGTGTTTACATCTCTCAGGTAAGTTTTAAAAACTTTATAGTTTAATGAAATTATGATTTTAAAACCAAGTTTTTAACACAAACAAAGTTTAAAAATTGCAGATTAGCTTTAAACAAGTGCTTCGGGTTTTTGGCAGTGCAAGGGTTTCTAAAATAATTTAAGGCAAGTAACACTCTTTTAAAAATTTAAAAGTTGAGTTTGCTAAACAATATTGAAGTAGTAAATTAAGAATCTGAGTAATTGAATCAATTATTTGCAGGAAAAATCAAGTTCAAGGCTAAATTAGGTTTTTGGTTCAATTGCAGATCTGTCATTCTTAGTATAAAAGTAAAATTCAAACTGTAAGTCAATTTAAGATTTGTTGTTATTAACGATTAAGTAAATAAATACAACAAGTAATAATCAAAGATCTGTAATTCTAACTTGCAGATCTAAAACTCAAAATTTTAAAGTAAGGAAAGAAGAAAAAGTTACAGGCTTCGTCGTATCTTTTGAAACTGTCAGGAAACTCTCTGGAAGATGTGAGTACACCTTTCATCTCTTCAACCATTTGTTGATTTTATGGATGCCTGAATGATGCTAAAACCCTTGCTTGTGAATGGATTGTTATGCTTGTGTTTTTCTTTGCCTGGAAATGTTGGTTGCTTTTTCTGTTCTTCTGTTCCCTTTTACCCTATGGTATACAGTGTAAACCATGCCAAAACTAGAAACTCTTCCCCTTATTCCTTCTGAAAGATGGATTTTTCAAAACAAGTTAAAGTATGTTGTAACACTGCATTGTGTTCCAGTAACAAATTGAAGCAAGATCATATAGTTTTTCTTTTACTGGAAACTGAGTTACATTTAAGTATCAGGTTTACAAAGTAAACCATATCAAAAACCAAATCTCTCTCTCCCCTCTTTGCTTCTGAAAATGATAGCAAACAGGTAAAAAAATATTGTTTAACCCTGTATTATATTTTAGTGATGAATTAAAGTAAGTTATATATAATTTTTTTCTGGAAATTATGGAACACTGTCACAATTCAAATTTTGCAGAATTTCAAACTTCACAAATGTTAATTTCAGTAATACTATGTGAATCCCCCTTAAAAATAATGATTTTAGGAAGCAAAATGCAAATTTTTCATTAAGTTTTGATCGAGATATTGGAGTTGATTAGAAAGTTGAACTTTTTCCAAATTCCAGTGATCAAAGTGATTGTGGCCCTTGAATTCGTCGTCACAGATTGTTTGAACATTCAACATCACTGGAAAAATACCAGTCGGATTTATAAATCATTGAATGTGTGATTCAAGATCAAAGTAGGGTTTAAGAACCCTTTTCTGTTCACGATCGAAATGATGGTGCTTTGCCATCATGGGTTGATCGGACTGCGTGCCTCCGGTGCTAATCACGGCGTATCACATTTGTGGAGCTTCGGTCCAAATTTGGTGACCACTGACGGTCAAAGGAGGTGGGGCCAAGCGTTTTTCTGATGATGTTCATGATGGGTTGTTTGTTCGTGACGTCTCGATTCTCGTTTTCGAAATGTATTCGAGTTTTGGGTGTTTGTGGGATTTTAGGAATGGTTGTCGACTCGTTGGTGGCCGTAACTTCGACCACGGTGATGGTTTTGGTCGTGCACGTGCACGTTGTGGTTGTGGTGTCAGTCGTGATGGGTTTGAGGAAGAAGGGAGGCAACTCGAAACATTACGCGGGGAATTGGGGAGAAGGCTCGAAGTAAGGCTCGTGTCAATTAAGCGTGTATCGGGTTGTTTTAAAACCTTAAAAAAAAATTCATAAAAAATTGTCACACGGGTCAATTTGGGAAAAACTCGAAGCTGGGGGGTGTTTTCCTCGGGTATAACTCGAGGCAGCCTCGGGTTAGTCATGAAAACAGCAAGAAATCCAGTTTTAACTAAATTTTTAAAACACAAGTTAAATAATTTCCTGAATCCACTCTTTGGAAACTAATGATATTTTGTTAATGGAATATGATGTAAATGATGATGAATAAATTATTTAAAATTTATGAAGTTCAAAGATATATCAAATTGAATATTTTCTTTTAAATAAAAGTTGTTTTAAAATTTAACTTAATAAAAATTTAGAAGAAAATCAAATATTCAAGAGTTAACCTTAAATCAAATTTATTTATAATGATGAAATAATAATTAACAATTAATGTTTCACAATGATTTTATAATTAATAATTAATCAATTAAAGAATAGTCAATTAACAAAGGTAATTAAACTTAATCAGTTAACAATTAAGAATTAATAAATGAAGATTATTAATAAAGGAATAATTAATTAATAAAGTTGATTAAGATTTCATTAATTCATAATTAAGTAGAATTAAACATTGATTTTAAATAATTAATAAAGATAATTATATGGTAAATTCACTTTAATCACAATCACCTTAATCGAAGATGATTGACTATCATCAAATATTCTTTATTGGATTGATATTTCTGTTGTGATACTGTGATTGCTTTGTGATGAACTGTGATTTGTGACCCTTTTTCCCGTAAAATGGCATTTGAATTTCGATGCGATATGGAGTCGGATTCCAGTTGGTTATCTGAAACCCACATCGAATCGTAATGATTGAATCTGTGATGAATGATGATGTTGCACTATTGTGTAAAACCTCTGGACCTCACTATACACACACAAATATGGATTCCACAAGGAAATCGGTTAAGTCACAGATTTTTTTTATGATTTTAAAGATTTAATTTTTTAAATCCAAAAATAGTTTTGAAATTGGAATTGAAAGTTTTTGAAAAGAGAGATATCAAAAATAAAAGTAATTTTGAATATCTTGGTTGAGTTTTGAAATTTAAATAATTTGATTTGAATTTGAATCAATATTTGAAATTGAATTCAATAATTTGGAAATTATGATTTAAAAGGATTATACAAGTTATAAAGGTGTTTATATGGTTTTTAACCATTTAAAGAGTATTGTTTTGGGAATTTGAATTTAAACGCAAGTTTTATACTTGAATGGTTTCAACTTATGTAAATATAATCAGTTTTTTTCCCAAAACGAAAACTGTTTGTTTCAATTAGTAATAGCTTTCAAAAAAAGAAAGGATTTCCAATTTGTATCGAAAGATTTCAAGTTTGAAATGAAATTGTAAATAGTTTTGAAAGATTATGAATTAACCTTTGTGAAAGATTATTAAACCTTGGTTTCCAAATTGAAGAGAATCTTGAGGGTGTATCTTTATATATATAAAAAGATGTGAAATTGTAAATAGTTTTAAAAATTATGAATTAACCTTTGTGGAATATTGGTAAACTTTGTGAAATAAATTTTTTTTGTTTAAAAAGATTTAAAGTGGTAATTTGTTTAAAACATTTAAAGAAATGTTTTGGATAATAAGTTGTGATTTAACTGAAATCCCATATTCATATGTTTTTCAATACTTTGCTCATTATTTGGTTTAGCGGGGAGAGGTCCCTGTGTCATATAACCCATTCCGAATAATGATACGTCGTTATGGATATCATTTGAAAACCGGAGGTGAAGACCAGATATTTGCGACAATGATAGGATGACCTATCGATTGTCTCTGCATCGAGTAGCTACGGTTTAGAGATTCCCTAAGTGATGGGAAGTCCGATCGGGATTGTGAATACCCAGATTGCAAGGGCTTCTTTGGAAGTGCCTTCGGTTCTGTTCGAACCCGGAACATACATGTATGGAAGTGTATCTGACATTACACTTTAGGATGCAAAACCAGTTTCTATCAAATACATTTCTGTTTGGTGGCGGAGATTTATTCTCTTAGCTTAACACCCTTCTCTGAGACGTACAAGCTCAGAGGTTATGTAGTTGATGGTTACTAGTGATGCATTTCCAAATTTGGTAATGTGGCATACGAAGTGCTGCTGATCATTTGTTGATAAAGCATGGCTTAGTGAAAAAGCGTAGCCTTGTGGACGAGACCTCATCGTGCCTCACAAACCGGTAATGGTTGAAACAGGAAAGATGCGGCAAGGTTTCAAGGGTAGCTCCCCTAGGGTATGACCATTCCTTCTGGAAAAGGGTGGTATCATGGTATGGAGTCCAGATTCTTACTCATGTGGACACTATAGTATATTTATTACTGTGTGATGTTGTTGGTGTAGAGGGCCCTCAGATAAAGGTTGCAAACGATGGAGGGTGGCATATCTAATGTTTTACTTCCCGAGAAGGGGGTAACCGGCCTTGTGTTGGCAGAGAGCCGGGTAGGTTCTCGGGCTGTCCCTCCAGAGGCATTCCCCTGCGGCAATAGAAAATTCCTTAGCCTGACCATTTCTTGTAAATCAAATCACCCAATACGAGCCCTTTACGATTGCAGTTGTATTACCTGCCACCTAAGGTGGTAGCTATAGTAGGAATAGTATAATGGTACCTATGCTGGCTAGGATTCATATTATACTTTCGAAATGATTTCCACTATGCACTAATAATAATATCAAAAAGGATTGTGCACAGTAAGCATGTTTGACTATCATAAGGAGAAATCTCCCCCATGTGTGCGATTGCATTGTGTGTGTGCCGAGAGGCCTTATGGTAGTTTCATTTTACCAAAAAGCATTGCGGATTTGAACTTTAAAAGTTTTTATTGTTGTTTCAAAGGATAAAAATGTTTTGTTTGCTCACACTAGTCCCATGACTGGCCTGGAGTTTATTGTTCCTTTCCTAAACTCTGGGTGCCCATTATTTTTCACATGGGCAGTCTAGAGTTGGGTTTTTCAAATAGTCGAATAATAGGAATTGATTCGATAGGCTTCAAAGCCCTTTGGATTTGTGGATCGCATTTGCTACACTTCAGCATTCACAGCTGACCTTGCTTAGCTTCGTGCAACTTGATGAGGACTCGAGCTAGCCTTGGATTGAAGATGGAGTTTTTGGAGTCCGATATTGAGGACATTATCTTTCCGCTGCTATTTCTTGTATCTCTAATAGTATTGATATCTATTGTATCATTCTATTGTATCATCATTGTATGTGGATATTGTATCAAATGTATTATTTCATTTCCTCTGCTGTGTTGTACTTAATGTGCTATAAGCTATGGCGAACCAGATTCGACGTTTGGATCTGCGACATTTGAATACGAGTGTCGTATTCGGTGCCGATTTTCGAAGGTCGAGTCAGGATCATTACAAGTGTTATCAAAGCTGAAGGTTAAAACTTTAACTCAGGAGTATAACACATTAAGTGACTCATTATAGATAGGGTGAAGTATACCCTAGAATGAGTAATCCTTAAGATATCTATTCGAATGCCTCAGTAAATTCTCTTACTATTCACTGATAGTAAGTATGAGTGCAAGAAGAGGACAAGACAGGGGACAGGGAAATACCACTACAATTGGTCAATGCCCTGTAACAACCGTGGAAATAAATTTATTTATCAATCTCCTTTGATTCGTCTTTCCAATTTCTTTGATTACTTCGTATCAGCTCGAGGAAGAAGCTTCGGTGTAATGGTGGCCCTACGAATCATGTAGATAAGTCTCTATTTCGTATTCTCTTGGTCAAATTTCTATCAGCTTTTCGTTCTTAACCTTAGCGAAATTGAAATTTGATTTGAAATAAATTGGTTAACTAAAATATAAAGTTAAATAATTTGTATCGATAAAACAATTTCGATTTAAAAACCAAATTTGAAATTTTATTGTAATTGCTTGTGAGTATAAAAGTCCGAAGAGGGACCAGTTGGTTTATACTTTGAGATATTCCAACCTGGATTGAGTATCTATTGTTTGTTCTGTTGGGTCTTGATATAGTCTACGAACGCTTAGTTATCCCTTCAAACTAACCAATGCCCATGTATATTTCTAGATTTAGATGACCCCGAGTGTCTTGTAAAGAGTTAAATAGATTTGTTCTTGTATCTATTATTGATATTCTGATTTGGTAAGTCAAATACAGAATAGATAATCGGCTTTATTTGTGAGTCGATTCTCTATCTTTATGTATCTATCCAATCTTTATCGAAATTTTCTTAAGAAGGGGATATCTGTAACATTCCAATTTTTTTTATCATTATTAGTTAACAATATATTTAAAACCCTTGGAATTTAATTTGAAAATAAATTGGAAAAAAAACTCAAACAAATAAAAATAAGTGATAATAATATATAAATAAATTCCAAATTTATTTTGAGTTTAAAATAATGGAATAATGAATGTTTTAAAAGGTCATTTGGATTTAAAATCTTATATATATGTATATTACATATATGAGTAGGGTTGAACGCATATTGAAATTCAATTTAAATTTATTCAAGATATGTGTGAATATATAAATGGACATAAATGTTTATATTTCAAGTTTGAATAGAAATTTGAATTGAAATTTAAAATAAATGTTTTTAAAAATAAGTGGCATTTAAAAATCATTAAGATGTAATATATATAATATAAATATTGGTTAAAAACAATTCTTTGAACAATTGTATATAAATGAATAGGATATAAAAAATTTATAAACATTCTTTTGACTTGTAAAAATCATAAATGCTTAACATTCACATGGGAGTTGGAGTAAGGAGATTGACAAAATTTAGATCTCATGATTATTCTTACAAATGGCATGAAACATCATTGCTTTAATAAAATAATCAAATTAAAATTTTCAGAAAAACTTTCAGCTTCAAAATTCAAATTTATTTAGCTCCAAATCTCTGAAAAGTTCAGTAACCAAAAGAGTTAGCAGTCTCCAATTCCAACACTCAAGAAAAAATAAAAATCAAAAAAAGAAAAAAGAAAACTGCCTATCTTCTTCAATTCAAAAGCTAAAATCTGAGATCTTTCCTAAAGCATCAGTTGTAGTATGTGTTTACATCTCTCAGGTAAGTTTTTAAAACTTTATAGTTTAATGAAATTATGATTTTAAAACCAAGTTTTTAACACAAACAAAGTTTAAAAACTGCAGATTAGCTTTAAACAAGTGCTTCAGGTTTTTGGCAGTGCAATGGTTTCTAAAATAATTCAAGGCAAGTAACTCTCTTTTAAAGATTTAAAAGTTGGGTTTGCTAAATAATATTGAAGTAGTAAAGTAAGAATCTGAGTAATTGAATCAATTATTTGCAGGAAAAATCAAGTTCAAGGTTAAATTAGGTTTCTGGTTCAATTACAGATCTGTCTTTCTTAGTATAAAAGGAAAATTCAAACTATAAGTCAATTTAAGATTTGTTGTTATTAACGATTAAGTAAATAAATACAACAAGTAATAATCAAAGATCTGTAATTCTAACTTGCAGATCTAAAACTCCAAATTTTAAATTAAGGAAAGAAGAAAAAGTTACAGGCTTCATCGTATCTTTTGAAACTGTCAGGAAACTCTCTGGAAAATATGAGTAAACCTTTGATCTCTTCAACCATTTGTTGATTTTGTGGATGCCTGAATGATGCTAAAAGCCTTGCTTGTCAATGGATTGTTATGCTTGTGTTCTTCTTTGCCTGGAAATGTTGGTTGCTTTTTCTGTTCTTCTGTTCCCTTTAACCCTATGGTTTACAGTGTAAACCATGCCAAAATGAGAAACACTTCCCCTTATTCCTTCTGAAAGATGGATTGTAAAGCAAGTTAAAGTATGTTGTAACACTGAATTGTGTTCCAGTAACAAATTGAAGCAAGATCATATAGTTTTTCTTTTATTGGAAACTGAGTTACATTTAAGTATCATGTTTACAAAGTAAACTATATCAAAAACCAAATCTCTCTCTCCCCTCTTTGCTTCTGAAAATGATAGTAAACAAGTAAAAAAAATATTGTTTAACCCTGTATTATATTTCAGTGATGAATTAAAGTAAATTATATATAGTTTTTTTTCAGGAAATTATGTATCACAATTCAAATTTTACAGAATTTCGAACTTCACAAATTTTAATTTCAGTAATACTATGTGAATCCCCCTTAAGAATAATGATTTTAGGAAGCAAAATGCAAAATTTTCATTAAGTTTTGATCGAGATATTGGAGTTGATAAGAAAGTTGAACTTTTGCCAAATTCCAGTGATCAAAGTGATTGTGGCCCTCGAATTCATCGTCACAGGTTGTTTGAACGTTCAACATCACTGGAAAAATACAATGGGGTTTATAAATCATTGAATCTTTGATTCGAGATCAAAGTAGGGTTTAAGAACCATTTTCTGTTCACGATCGAAATGATGGTGCTACGCCATCATGGGGTGATCGGACTGCGTGCCTCCGGTGCCAATCGCGGCGTATTACGTTTATGGAGCTTCGGTCCAAATTTGGTGACCACTGACGGTCAGAGGAGGTGGGGCGAGGCATTTTTATGATGACGTTCCTGATGGATTGTTTGGTCGTGATGTCTCGATCCTCGTTTTCGAAATGTATTCGAGTTCTGGGTGTTTGTTGGGTTTTGGGGGATGGTCGTCGACTCGTTGGTGGCCGCATCTTCGATTAATGATGACGGTTTTGGCCGTGCATGTGCACGTTGTGGTGTCAGTCATGATGGGTTTGGGGAAGAAGGGAGGCAACTCGAAGCATTGCGCGAGGAATTAGGGAGAAGGCTCGAAGTCAGGCTCGTGTCAATTAAGCGTGTATCGGATTGTTTTAAGACCTTAAACAAATTTTCGTAAAAAAATGTAACACGCATCAATTTAGGCAAAACTCGAAGCTGGGGGGTGTTTTCCTCGAGTACAACTCGAGGCAGCCTCGGGTTAGTCATGAAAACAGCAAGAAATCCAGTTTTAACTAAAAATTTAAAACACAAGTTAAATAATTTCTTGAATCCACTCTTTGGAAATTAATGATAATTTGTTAATGGAATATGAGGTAAATGATGTTGAATCAATTATTTAAAATTTACGAAGTTCAAAGATATTCTAAATTATATATTTTCTTTAAAATAAAAGTTGTTTTAAAATTTAACTTAATAAAAATTTAGAAGAAAATCAAATATTCAAGAGTTAACCTTAAATCAAATTTATCTATAATGATGAAATAGTAATTAACAATTAATGTTTTGTAATGATTTTATAATTAATAATTAATCAATTAAAGAATAGTCAATTAACAAAGGTAATTAAACTTAATCAGTTAAAAATTAAGAATTAATAAATTAAGATTATTAATAAAGGAATAATTAATTAATAAAGTTGATTAAGATTTCATTAATTCATAATTAAGTAGAATTAAACATTGATTTTAAATAATTAATAAAGATAATGATATGGTTAATTCACTTTAATCACAATCACCTTAATCGAAGATGATTGACTATCATCAAATATTCTGTACCGGAAAATATTGCTGTTGTGATACTGTGATTGCTTTGTGATGAACTGTGATTTGTGATTTGTTCCTATATGTATGTAAAAAACCCTTTTGCCCGTAAAACGACATTTGAATTTCGATGCGACAGGGAGTCGGATTCCAGTTGGTTATCCAAAACCTACATCGAATCTTAATGATTGAATCTGTGATGATTGATGATGCTGCACTATTGTGTAAAACCCCTGGACCCCACACAAACATGGATTTCACAAGGAAATCGGTTAAGTCGCAGATTTTTTTTTATGATTTTAAAGATTTAATTTTTTGAATCTAAAAATAGTTTTGAAATTGGAATTGAAAGTTTTTGAAAAGCGATTTCAAAAATAAAAGTAATTTTGAATACTTGGTTGAGTTTTGAAATTTAAATAATTTGATTTGAATTTGAACTCAATATTTGAAATTGAATTCAATAATTTGGAAATTATGATTTAAAAGGATTATACAAGTTATAAAGGTGTTTATATGGTTTTTAACCATTTAAAGAGTATTGTTTTGGGAATTTGAATTTATACCCAAGTTTTATACTTGAATGGTTCCAACTTATGTAAATATAATCAGTTTTTTTTCCCAAAATGAAACTATTTGTTTCAATTAGTAATAGCTTTCATAAAAAGAAAGGATTTACAATTTGTATCGAAAGATTTCAAGTTTTAAATGAAATTGTAAATAGTTTTGAAGGATTATGAATTAACCTTTGTGAAAGATTATTAAACCTTGGTTTGAAAATTGAAGAGAATCTTGAGGGTGTATCTTTATATATATAAAAAGATATGAAATTGTAAATAGTTTTAAAAACTATGAATTAACCTTTGTTGAAGACTGGTAAACTTTGTGAAATAAATCTTTTTTTGTTTGAAAGATTTAAAGTGGTAATTTGTTTAAACCATTTAAAGAAATGTTATGGATAATAAGTTGTGATTTAACTAAAATCCCATATCCATATGTTTTTAAATACTACGCTCATTATTCGGTTTAGCAGGCAGAGGACCTTGTGTCATATAACCCATTCCGAATAATGATACGTCGTTATGGATAGCATTTGAAGACCGATGGTGAAGACAGGGTATTTGCGATAATGATAGGATGACCTATCGATTGTCTCTACACCGAGTAGCTACGGTATAGAGATTCCCTAAGTGATGGGAAGTCTGATCGGGATTGTGAGTACCCAATTGCAAGGGCTTCTTTGGAAGTGCCTTCGGTTCTGTTCAAACCGGAACAGACTTGTGTGGAAGTGTGTCTGACATTACACTTTGAGATGTAAAAACAGTTTCTATCAAATACATTTTTATTTGGTGGCGGAGATTTATTCTCTTAGCTTAACACCCTTCTCTGAGACGTACGAGCTTAGAGGTTATTTAGTTGATGGTTACTAGTGATACATTCCCAAATTTGGTATTGTGGCATACGAAGTGCTGCTGATCATTTGTTGATCAAAGCATGGCTTTGTGAAAAAGATTAGCCTTGTGGACGAGACCTCATCGAGCCTCACAAACCGGTAATGGTCGAAACAGGAAAGATGCGGCAAGGTTTCAGGGGTAGCTCCCCTAGGGTATGACCATTCCTTCTGGAAAAGGGTGGTATCATGGTATGGAGCCTAGATACTTACTCATGTGAACACTGTAGTATATTTATTACTGTGTGATGTTGTTGGTGTAGAGGGCCCTTGGATAAAGTTCGCAAATGACCAGAGGTGGCATATCATAGGTTTTACTTTCCGGGAAGGGGGTAACCAGCCTTGTGTTGGCAAAGAGCCGGGTAGGTTCCCGGGCGTCCCTCCAGAGGCGTTCCCATATGGCAATAGGAAGTTCCTTAGCCAGACCATTTGTTGGAAATCCAATCACCCAATACGAGCCGTTTGCGATTGTAGTTGTATTACCTGCCACCTCAGGTGGTAGCTATAGTAAGCATACTATGATGGTACCTATGCTGGCTAGGATTTAAACTATACTTTCGAAATGTTTTCCACTATGCACTAATAATAATATCAAAAAGGATTTTGCGTAGTAAGCATGTTTGACTATCATAAGGAGAAATCTCCCCCATGTGTGCGATTGCATTGTGTGTGTGCCGGGAGGCCTTATGGTAGTTTCATTTTTCCAAAAAGCATTGTGGATTTGGACTTTAAAAGCTTTTGTTGTTGTTTTAAAGGATAAAACTGTTTTGTTTGCTCACATCAGTCCCATGACTGATCTGGAGTTTATTGTTCCTTTCCTAAACTCTAGGTGCCCACTATTTTCTACACGGGTAGTCTAGAATTGGGTTTTTCAGATAGTCGAATAGTAGAAATTGATTTGATAGGCTTCAAAGCCCTTTGGATTTGTGAATCGCATTTGCTACACTTCAACATTCATAGCTGACTTTGCTTAGCTTCGTGCAACTTGATGAGAATTCGAGCTAGCCTTGGATTGAAGATGGAGCTTTTGGAGTTTGATATTGAGGACATTATCTTTCCGCTGCTATTTCTTGTATCTCTGATAGTATTGATATCTTGTGTATCATTCTATTGTATCATCATTGTATGTGGATATTTCTAGGGCACGTTGTTTTGGAAGAAGGCATATCGGTGGACCCAACCGAAATAGTTGTGGTTCAAGATTGGAAGAAACCAGAAAGTGCGATTGAGGTCAGAAGTTTCTTAGTATTGGCAGGTTTCTATAGAAGGTTCATTAAAGATTTCTCAAAGATTGTTTCTCATCTGACAAAGTTGACAAAGAAAGATGCTAAGTTTGTTTGACATCCAAATACGATCAAACATTTAATATGTTAAAGAAGAAAATGACAAGTGCTCCCGTTTTGACTAGTCTAGATCAGAGTAAAGGATTAATAGTTTACCGGATGCTTGTAGGACTGGATTAGGAGAAGTTTTGATGCAAAATGGTAAAGTAACAGCGTATGCGAGTCGGCAGTTGAAACCTCATGAGAAGAATTATGCAACACACGATCTAGAGCTTTTGGCAGTTGTCTTCGCATTGAAAGTGTGGAGGTTCTATCTTTTAGGTGCAAAGTTTGAGTTATGTATGTATACACACACATATGTGTACAGTTAAATATATGTATATTCGTATATATACATATACATACATATATATATACATATACATATATATATACATATACATATACATATACATATACATATATATATATATATATATATATCTATGTGTGTGTGTATGCTAATAGATAACATAAACCTATTTGACATATGTTATGTTATATATGAATGCTTGTCTGGTCAAATGGTTTTTTGGTCGAATGGTTGGATAATTGACTTTTTGTGCTTATCTGTTTGTGTGCTACATATTATTATACATAATACGAGAGAATGTGAAACATTCTTCTCCCTTAGGAATTTCGGGGTCAAAACTATTTTAAGAGGGAGAATGTAATACCTTGGGAATTTGATAAATATTTTAATTAAATACTAGTAAAATTATAACCTCACAACAACTGAATTTAATGGGATAATTAAAAAATATTAAATAAGGAGGGGCAAAACGGTCATTTTTCTGACTTTATTATTTGATGATGTAAACCAATGCCATTGCGGCCGTCTTATTTTATCAGTACATGCTGTATTTTGGTTATCCTCGTTTAGAGTTCATATGAATGAATTACGGTTGAAAAGGTGTCAAACTTATTGGGTGACAAAAGTTAGAATTTGAAATTTGAATTAGAGCAGATGACTACTTTCCCTCACTCCGTTTAAAATAAACCCATGTATTCACTTTTCGGTTTTCAAAACCGACTCTCCTTCTTCATGTCTCCTTCTTCCTCCTACAAACTAAAGAATCAAATCACAATAACTCTCTCAAAACTCAACCAAATCGTGCAAAACTAGCGATGTTGTGAAGCTATTGGAGGAGACTATGTACAAGTAATGATTTAGAGATAGAATTCTTAGGCAAGCAGGCGCAGCGGGCCGAAAAGTGGAAGTTCAAGTAGAAAAAGGTGAATCGATGAGTGATTCATCTATTTCTCTTCATATACTGTAATCATGATGTTAAAATTATGATATTGTGGCTATAATAGTGTAGATAAAAACTTATATATACTTAAAAACAGATTAAATGGGGATTTGGGCGGAATTTAACTATAAATGGTAAAGTAGTATTAGGTTCACACTAATTTATAGAAATTTGATGAAATATGTATAAACTAATGTAATAACATGCTAAACCAGACTTAGAAATGTAGGACTAGGTACCAGGGACATTCTCAGACGACCAGAGGAGGAGCGGAGGCGACTGGAGGTGGAAACGACGAGAAAAACGACCAAAATCCTTAGCCTAGCAACTGACAGGAGAATATGTACACCAGTGCATCGATCATACCAACTGGCCACTAGTACACTATAATCCAAGGTAGATTAAACAAGACTAAGGGCCTATATAAAATAATAATTATTGATTTGGATCAAAATACCTATTGATTTGTAGAGTTAGTTGGTGGCAACTGATGAGGCAATCAAAAACTTTACGAATTGAGTGAATGGATTAGACGATTTACTGCTATTTGAAATGGATACATATGTCATTGTGATACAAAGACGTGATACAATAGTGAACATGAACATGAATGAGTCTGTGGTGCAAGTATGAAGCCCAGAATGTGGTCGCAGATACAGATATTGGTGTGGATATGGATACAGATACAAATTTAGAAATGATACGGATACAGACCTGTGACACAAGTAAGTGGTCTTTTTATTACGTTGCTCGCCTGTAGTGCTTCGACGGACTAGTGTATCGGTGGATATGAAGCAACCCTATAGGGCATGAGGCTAGTCCAGGATGTGATCCGGTTAGTTGGTGCGAGGACAATAGGTGACCCTATAAGACATGAGGCTAGTCCAGAACGCAAGTCCTATATGCAAATTGATGCTATAAAGGGATAATAGGAGACCCTTTAATGCATGAAGCGATTCTAGGAAAGCGAGTCCAGATAGATTTGATGCAATATAACTATATGAAGATGACAGTTAGGTATGACGTGATTGACATGACGTATGGTGGCCAAGTGGTAGACTCATATTATGTTTTAGTATTATTTTTGTAGTATACATAGATTATTGTATGACTCACTTACCAGACTAAAGTCCAACCCACGGTTGATGGAGTTTGGAGATGAGATGATATCAAAAATAGAGACTCATTTGTATATATTATATATGAAGTAAATAACCGTTGTGACATAGATTTGACTTTGTGTATGGATTCGGTATCCGTATTATTCAGACATATGTACTTGACTTTATAGACAAGTTATGGTGATGTGACTATGGTTATTATTAATGTATTATACTTATTTCCTCCTGCTGTGTGATTCTAAATGTCGATAGTTAGAACATTGTCTATATACGATATTTATCTTATCTTACCGCAATGAATCTTCCTCTCGGATCTCGGATTGTTGATGTTAGTTTGGGCATTGAACCGGTGATCGAAAAGATGGGTTGTTACATTGGGCAGCATCACATCTCATTCTAGCCTCATACTTTTATCAAGGGTTATGTCATCAAAGATTTCATTGCCAAGTGTTCAAGCTCGGATAATGGCAAAAACGAGACTGTCACTAGCCAGCATGATTGACTCCTGTATGTGAATAAGGCATCAAATGAAAAGGGGACATTGGGCCGACATGGTCATTTTCACTCCTAAAAGAAAAGAACTATATTTTGGGGTCTGCCTCTCCTTCAAGGAAACCAATAAAGAAGCCAAGTATGAAGCTTACCTGGCCTAACTTAGGATGGTATAGGAGTTACACGTGAATTCCATCTATGTTTTCAATGAATCATTGTTGGTCGTTAATTAATTGGTGAGCATGTTCAAGTTAAGGATAAGACACTGGCCTTTTACGTTGTTGAAGCCAAGAAGATAATTAACACGTTCACCACTTTCAAGTTGGAGTCGATACCTAGTGAGTAGAACACCGTCGCCGATCAACTTGTTAAGGCAGCAAGCAACCCATAAGAAGTCGCTCCTTAGGCACCCTTAGAAATTCGAAGCACCTCTTGCTACAAGCCAAGGAAACGAGGATGGAAATAGATGCACCATCCATGAACAATTGGATAGCGCCCGTTATCAAGGATTTAACAAGTGAGGAATTTCCCGTCGATCGAAAGGAAGCCCTAAAGATTCTCTACCGAGCTCCCCATTACGTGGTCATAGATGGAAAGCTCTACAAATGGGGGTACTCCATACCACTTCAGCCGTGTAAGTCTAAATTTAAAGCCAGCCACATCTGAGAAGAATTGCATAAAGGGTTTTATGGGAATCACACTGAGGGGCGCAACCTAGCAAAAAAGGCCACCCAGCGAAGCTACTATTAGACTATGATCAAGATTCTATGGACTACGTCAAGAAGTACGACCAATGCTGTAATTCCCTGACTTTTCGACCCTTGAATGTCAACACTAAATACATCCATGGTATTCGTGTGCCGAGCAGCCAAGTGTCAAAAAGACATAAATTTAGGGTAAAATAAAAAATAAGAATAGAACAACAAAGAAAGAACATAATATAATATTCTCACAATGAAACAGTAATATATAATAACAAAGGAACAATACAAAGGTTAATCTGAATGCAAAAATACCAAAGTTACTAAAACCTATGTGCTATCATCAACCTGAATGGTTATAAATGCTTGTCATCATAATGTTGATATATACGATGCAAAAACGTAGAGGAAATAAAAAAAAACTACATATGGTAATCATCTAGCTTCTCTCCATAAGCTCCAAAGCGTCTGTATCTAAATTTAGAAACATACATGAGGCTGACCCAAACATTATAAGAAAATGAAAGCTGGATCAATTTGGTAAACTAGCATAGGAAAACTTATGAAACATGAAACGTGTAACAGTAACCATTGAGACCGTGCAGGTTCCAGTAATGGGTTTTCCCTTGAAGAAACTAACCATTCATCAAGTTTAATATAGTGATATGATAGATAATATCTATAGTGTAGAATATAAATCAAATTGAAAAACTGTGATGTTTAAATTGGTCACATCACAACTTATTTTGGGTACATCAAAACCACCAAAGTTGGTCTACATAATGGATTTTTCCATGAAGATCTCTTCGATCGATGCCAGATCCAATCTCCTGCAATGGGTTAGAAAGTACCTCTAAGCAACGTATATCTCTAGATAAAATATACCTTTGGGTAAACATAAGTGGCCTAACGTTTGAACATAAACATGAATAACGTGAACCAAATATCATCAACTCCTGCCAACCAACAACTGATAGGTATATCTAGATATAGAGTTTATAATACCTTGACATGCATTGCTAACCCTCGGCTGTGTATCCTACTCTGCTTTTAGTCATTTCCGATGTCGAGGTTACGTTCGACATTTTTCACACGAGTCTTCATCACTTGAGCAAAACATGAATCCCTAAATAGATTCCCACATCTCGAATAGATCAGGAATCACTACATGGATTCCAACATCTCGAACAGATCTTGAAACTCCATGTAGGTTCCCCGAATAAGTCCTATGGCGAATGCTAACACTGTACACTCTCCTGGAATATGCCTTAAGATAGACAATCCCACACGATACCATCATTTGAAATGACCAAAAACCTCTCGTTTGGGCTTAACCTTAGGATTAACAGTTCAACTCTATAACATTTCACTTCATAACCACTTTCAAAACATAGAGCTCATAAACTAGTTTTGAAGTGGTACTCGATAAGTAAAACACTTCCCGATCCTAGTCTCTTCAAAACTAATTTAATGAATTTCTGATAAACTCAAATCCGGTTCTTTAAAAAGTAAGTGAAAGCTAGAGATATCCGGTTCTTTAAAAAGTAAGTGAAAGCTAGAGACATTTTGTAACAATACTCCTCCCTGAGGGTTCTTATTGGTATATTCGACTAATCGATTATCTAGTCAAAACAACTACTTATACAAACCACAATTCATAGGGTTAACTTGTTTCCTACCTTCCAACTTAACTATTACTCATTCAAGAGTGAAGCCAGGTTAGTTAGAGCACTGGTTGTATCGAAGCCTTGCCTAGACACTTCATTCTTGAATTTCTCAAATAGGTAAGTCTACCTTGTAGTCCTTTAGTATTAAGTATAGTATTAATGATTTCCATAAACAAGAAGAAATCAACGTGATTAACACGTTTCCAACATTTTCTGACTTACTGTTCCTAGGTCAAGAGGGATGCGAGGTAGGTTTGAGTTCTATTGTTCCATCCCTGCTCGACATCAATCTTAACACTCACAAATTAATAAGCCTTACTTCATTGGCTTTTAGTTTTAAGCATAGTTAATTACTTTTCGATCAAGTTATTAATCAATTCACCATTATGCCATTTAGCAGTTCTAATCCCTTTCTAAACTTTTTTTTATACTTTTCAAATATGTATAATAGATTTTAAAATGTTTATCTTTAATATTACTTGAAAACAACAAATTTACAATTTTTCTCAAACTTTGAAAACGACATATTTTCTATATATTTTAACAAAATATCTCTTCTTTAAAAATTCACGACTAACTCTTAAAAATTCATAAATATGTAAGACCAATTTGAAATACTCTAATAATAGTTAGTAAATACTTATAAAATGAATGAAACAAAATATTTAAATTTAAATATCTTTTAAAATCTTTTGAAGTCCAAAATCAAGGCTAAATAGGGCAGTTTTGGGCACATTTCGAGAAGTTAATTAACTTTTACTATTCAATCTTTTATATAAACAAACATACACATACATACATACATACATACATACATACATACATACATACATATATATATATAATTATAAATATGTCAACAAAACCTTAAGGATCTCTCTAAATAGTTCTTTAAACATTGGCAAAACAAGGCAATTCATAACTGCATTTATAGCGACTATCGCAATAAGTGCACTTTCCAATCCGAGTCTGATCTAAACCAAAGTCTACCTATGACCTATGTGCTTTGTTCAAGGTCTTGTTACAAACCATACAAGTCCACTCAATTCCATTCCAAGTTTGTTCGAGTCTATATATATGGATCACATATGCCACTTACTTTAAAGTAAGAATCCAAACAACTGTTTTAACATAAGTTAACAACAATTCAAACAACATATATACAATCAACACAACATATGTATGTGTTATATTTTCATTCAAAGTGAGATGTTAACTTACCTTTTATCCAACAAACAGCCACGATCCAAGCTAACCAAGTCCAAGCTCAACCTAGCAACACCTTTCCTTTCCTTCCCCGCTTGCTTTAGCCTTACTTCCTCCCCTTTATCCTATAAGTGCTTACGGCCTATCAAGAGGGTGAGACTTTGTCTTAACTTCTTTAAGTATTGACTTTGTGGAAGGTTTTATAATATTGTACTAGGCCTTGTGGAAAATTTGAAGTGATTTGGAGTTGATTTGTAATACTTTTCTTTAGAACATGAAAGATGTTGAAGATGAAGAAGCCATTGATTTTCTCATTTAAGCTTTGTAAGTTTGTGATTCTAACTCTATTGTATTATTTTTAACAACCCGAATTCCAGTAGGCCTGGTTTTTTGCAAAAATGTTAAAATCCAAACCCACTGAAACCCGAGTTGGGTATCTGGTATCCTGAAAACAGGAAAAGAAAAAATATCAGAGCTCAAATAAGTATCTCAAAATAGAACTGACTAAAGTATAATAGCAAGTAAATACTCACCAAGATAATAACACTTTCTAAATAAGTGTCTCAAAGCTGGAAAGTCTCTGCCATCCACCTAACGTGCAAGATGTTATGAGGAGGAGGTCAGAACTAAAGTTCTGGTGAATGGACAAATTATACACTTATAAGCTTAATTCTATATATATATATATATATTCCATTTTAGTTCCATTTTCTATTATACTAGTTTCTGGTTTATAATACTCTCGCCTCTATGCGTGACTCGTACCCATCTACTCCCTAGTAGATTAAAACCTAATAACTAATATATATAGCTATATACCCAATGACTCTATCGGTCCTAGGTACTACCCATGATACCTTCCGTATCCTCCTCGAAAAGGACTTCATCATGCTGTAACTACATCTGTGAATAGCTTCATGAGGCTTACAATACAAATGTTTCATCATCAACTATGAAAATGTAAAGCTGCATCCGCACTAACCTATACTAGTGCATGGACATCCATAATGTACCACCCAGTGTGTGCCTTCAGGCCTATATGTAATCGTTCTGTCTACTCCCTGAATCCTGCCAATAAGGTCTACCTTATACGGAACTCGGTCGGGTATTTTATGTATCCGTAAAGGACAGCTTCATTAGGCCTACAACACAGATATTCTATTTGGTTTGTCTCTTTTCTCATCGTGGATATGGCCCCCATAGCCACCCCTCAACTAATCGAAAGACCTCTAAAGAGCTAAGTGGATGTTCCTTACTGCAAACAATCTAAACATCCAATTGGCTACGCCCCTCATCTTATGTCTCGAAAGTGAAAGAATCATTGTCCTGTTGGTTTAACTCTAGTCTTTCCTGAACTCGCTCTTGATTGATGATGGCTTGATCTATGCATGCAACTTTCCTTTTAGGCCCTTCCCACTAAAAACCTACTCGCAAGTCAGAATACGGTGTCATACGAATATCCTACTCCATCATCAACCTTTTGACTGCCTACAAAGGCCTGCTTCATTAGGCCTGCAATGCAAAAGCATCCAAGGCACACTCTTTTGGTGAAACACCTACAGACCTACCGCCGGGGGTGCAGCTTCATTAGGCCTACCCTAGAGAGCCATCCTGGAGTACCCTCACGTCTGGCTGAAGTCTCGCACTTCCTTCTAGCCAAAATTAACTAAGTTGGACGTGTTCTTTCTATGCTGAAAAATCAATGATGAACTACTTTATTGGACTTTTCATCCTTTGGGCTGCTCCAAACGCATCTTACAATTTTATTATACCCTACATCTAATCTTTTATTATGTGTTTAGTTTATTTTTCTTATTTTGTTGGCTACTTATTTACCCTAATCAACAAACCTAGCCCCACCTATATGTGAGACCATCAGTCCTAGACCTGAAAGGGAATGCTGCCGGTACGGGTCACTTCTATTATTTTGCTTATTAATTTAATCCAAGATCTAAGTTGATAAAATAAGCCTTTCCTATTTCCTTCTTTTTAATTATAACCTATATGTTACAATTATACTTGCAATTGTTACTTTTACATTCTTTTCTTACTTTTATAACCTACATGTTATAAATGTAATTGCAAGTGTCTCCTTTCTATTATTGTCTGTCTTCTTTTATTATGATACTAAATTCTCTTTAGTTCGCTTATATTATATGACAGTCTTAGTTTGGGACTACGTCCAACCGTCACAAATTACTTACTATAATAATAACTTTACTTCCTATTCTACTATTTGCTCAGTAAATGTAGATCTAGTCACTTTTTTATTTATTATCTCTAGTCTTGTCAAATAATTAGCAAGATTACTTCTCTTTTTTAATTTCTTTAATGCTTCACGTTATTCTCTTCTATTCTAGGAAGTAGTCTATTCTATTTGGTTGGTTACAAAAACTATGCTAAAAAATCCATTTCCATATTTTAATACTAAATAATGCTATAAACAATAACTTGTAATTCCAAGATATTTCTTTTATTGTTTCTTTAATTATTGGATAATGCAAAATACAGAAATGTCTCTATTTTACACTAATTCCCTTTTTCTTTCTTTTATTCTTGCTATTACATTTATCATTATTCTTACAATATTAAACTATGAAAATATATTCTCTTTTCTAAACCAACCAAGTAATCAATCACTAACTTCCCAATCGAGTTATTAATTTTTCCCCTTTTAATTTATTTCTTCCGTTTTAGCATAATTTACTGTAAGTTACTTGATTTTATGCTTATGCCTTTCTTTATAACTGTTAAACCTAATATTATTCATATTTAATTGGATTTTTTCTTTCTTCTCCATATAAATAATGATTAAATATAAGTTCTCATATAAAATTTACAGTTTCAACACAATTAATTATTGTAATAAAAAAATTATTTAAAAATTTACACTCCGTCCTCCATGGCAGCAAATTCCATCCCTTCCGTCCTTCTTTCTTACCCTCCTTTTCTTCCTGCTCCCATCCCTTTTCTTCATACGTCTACTCCTCCATGTCACCATCGTCCTGCTCCTGACCTCCCTCCTCCGTCGCTGCTAGCGGTATCATCTCCCATTATCCCATCCTCTTCTTCTTCTTTTTTGTCTTTATCTATTCCATTATCTCCGCTTCTGCCTGAGCCTTCTCAACGGAGATGGACTTCCCTCTTCAAGCATAAACCGAGTGACACAGGGAAGTACATACCAGTTGAGATGTCCCTCGAGTTCAAGGATGAGATTATGATTCCTCCCTCTATTGTTATTGAAGCTGGTGCTCATGAATGGTGTGACTATCTGGTTGGATTTTTCCTTGATAAGCCTCTATCTTATTCAACAGTAATTAAATTCTTGAAAAAGTACTGTAACTCAAAGGATCGATCAAAGTTATATCAAATGGCTTCCTTTCTTATTCTTGTTGTCCTGTGATGAAGACAGGAACAGAATTCTATAAGGTGATCCTATTGTTATGCGAAATAAACTCTTATAGTCAAGCAATAGGATCCAACGGTGGGAAATGCTTGTGAGATTATTTCTACTGTGCCCGTGTGGGTTAAATTCTCTAATATTCCACTATACTCGTGGTCTCATATTGGAATTAACTAGTTTGCAGTAGGATGGGAAAACTTGTTTGTATGGATGAATCAACAGGGAGATTGGAGACGCTATCTTTTGCTAAGTGTATGGTAGAAATAAAACCTGATCGTGGTCTGATTGATTCATTTCCTGTTCAGCTGCTAGACGGAGGAACGCAAAATGTTCATATTGAATACCACTAGAAGCCTAATATTTGCCCTCAATGTTGTGTATTTGGTCATACAGAAACTAATTGTGAAAAGAAAAGCTTAAAGAGAAGTGCGGCTATAGATAACAATGAAACGAAGAATAAATTTAATGAAGTCAATGATAATGTCTCTAGGGATGACAGGAAAGAAACTAGGAATAAAATGAGTTAGAGGAAACAAAAATGGTAAGTTGTGAATAAAGCTAGAAGATAGAAGTTTAAATCTTCTTATAGGGGAATGTTAATTTGGAGGTTATTCATGAAGATGAAAATTCTGATGGAATAAAGGAGTTAGGAAATGATGAGCATGAGGAAGGTGAGATTGAAATTCAATTTCCTGATAAGGTAGAGGTTGCTGGAGTAAAGAAAGGCAAATATGATAATGCAAATGCACTGAAAGAAAATAGTTTTCACATTCTTGCTGAAATGGGTGAAGTAGATTCCGATGAGGCCGCTCGCATGATAAATCTTGTAGGGAATGATACAAGTGATGGAAGTATGAGTGGTAATATTGAAACAAGTGGTGATCGGTTAGATGGTATTATGAGAAACTGTGCTTCTAGTGAGCTAGTACTTGAATGCAATTTGAGTTGTGATTCTTTCACAACTGCATGCAAAAACCATAAACCCAATGAAAACACAGCATCTCTAAGTGAAGGAACATCTTCTGTTATAAAAGAGAACTTCAATGCTCCTCAGTCTGTTGACCCCCCTCTAATCCAGACTCATCTACCATTTTCTGTTCTACAGCTATCAACAAAAGGACTAACTCATTAACCTTTTCCCCACCAAAAAAAAGCCATGAAAAAACCACCTTTGTTAAGTCTAGCCCATATAACTCTCTTCCAATTTTTTGTGCATGTCTCCTCTGTGCACGTGCACAATACAAACATCAACTTATGTCATTCAAATCCTATAAACTTCCTTTCATCCAACAAAGCTACCATCTCCCATAACACTAAGCAACCCTATAAACATATTCCTGCCCCCCACGCTTGGAAGCCCCCTCCTCCTTCTCTCTCACTTCCTTCTACTTCTCAACCCTCCAATATTGCCAATCAGAATGTGGTCCAACACTCTGGTCTCGTTTCTTCTTTTAATAGCAAGTCATCCAATAAATTAAAACCGCATTCTAGCTTGGATCTTAACCCGAGTGTCAGCTCCCCTACCACCTCAACTATTCTAAGGATTAATGTCCAGTCCACTCCTATGACTAGGAGTAGCAAAAAGAAACTCCTTTTTAATCATATAGTTGATCAATGATGAACAACATAGGTGTGTGGAACATTAGAGGTGCACACTCAGATATCAAGCTAAACTAATGCAAAAATGTTATTGCTACTCACTCTTTGAGCCCACTTGCAATTTTAGAAACTAAATTAAATGCTTCTTTATCTTCTAAAGCTGCTAATTTCATTAACCCTTCATGGAAGATGATTAATAATCAGTTTGAAGCTCCTTTTGGTAGGATTCTTGTTATATTTGACCCCATAATCTATGCCTTATCTCCTATCATTTCAACTTCTCAGCTTATCCATGTTCATTCTATCCATGTCTCTTCCTCCACTTCCTTTTACATTACTGTAATTTATGGTCTTAACTCAGCTTCAGCTAGACAATCCTTCCTTAATCTTCTCCCCTCATTTAGACAAGAAAATCACCCATGGATAGTTCTTGGCGATTTTAACTACTCCCTTCTTTCATCTGATAGGTAGGGTGGCAATCCCCTGTCTCTCCGGGAGATTAAACCCCTTAACTGTTCCATCTCTCAATCTAACCTTATTGAAATCTCTACTGTGGGTGCTCCATTCTCTTGGAACAACTCAAGAAGATCCTCTCCTAGAACTTTCTAGAAAATAGATTTCTCCTTTTCCAATCTGTATGCTCTCAACAATTAGCTTAATATCTATAACCTCCTCCCTATGCCTGGCCTATCTGACCATTCTCCCCAAATTATCTCATTCGGTGCTACTGTGAGGATAAGAAAATCAAATTTTAAATTTTTTAATGCTTGGGTTCTACACCCTGTTTTTGTTGTTGTTAATCAAGCATGGACTTTTCCTTTTTTTGGTAATCCTATGTATGTCTTGCAGTGTAAGCTTAAATCAGTCAAATCTGCGTTAAAAGAGTGGTATTCGAGAAAATTTCTTAATGGAAATTTGGCTTAGTCTCAGATTATAAATGTTCAAGAGTTGATGCTTAATGATACTACAAACAGTGAGTTGGCGAACGAAGAAGCTACCTTGTCTACCCAGCTTTATGAGGCTTTGAAGCATGAATGCCTCATGATTAAACAAAAACTTAGGATGGAGTGGTTCAAGGATGGTGACAGGAACTCTTCTTTCTACCATTCATCTCTTAAAGCTAAGCAGTAAAGAGAGATAATTAATGTGCTTAAAGAAGTCAATGGTGAGTATATCTCTGATCCTGCCCTTATTGCTAATTTGTTTCTTGCCTATTTTAGCAAGTTGCTTGGGGACAATAATGAATTCAATCCTTCCCTTGACCTTCTTGACTCAATAAACATTCCCCGAATATATCCTGAAGATGACGAGTTTCTCTCAACTGCTATTTCTGACTCGGAGATTAAAATTGCCCTTTTCTCTCTCAATTCAAATGCTCGTGGAGGACCTGATGGCTTCAATGCCTGCTTCTATACTTCTTGCTGGGAAACTGTTGGTTCTGTCTTTACTAAGGCTATTCAAAATTTCTTTAAAAAAAGTAGAATGATTGGCCCTATCAATGCTACTAATATAGCTCTCATCCCTGAGGTGAAAAATGCTTGTCTTGTCTCTGATTTCACGCTTATCTCTATGTTGTAACACCATTTATAAGTGTATCTCTAAGATCATTGCCACTAGACACAAGATGGTTATGCCTAACATTATCTCTTCCAATCAAGCTGGTTTCCTTAGTGGCAGAAGTATCCTGGATAATGTTCTTTTGTCTCATGAATTAGTGAAGGGGTACAACACCTATCATGTTTCCCCCAGGGCCACGATGAAACTTGATATTTCTAAAGCTTTCGATTCTCTGCACCGGGACTCTATAGTTAGAATTATGGGTTTGATGAATTTCCCCAAACACTTTGTGGCATGGATTAGTTCATGTGTCTTGACTTCTAGGTTCTCTATTATGGTTAATAACAGGAATGTGGGATATTTTCAAAGCAAACAAGGAATTAGACAGGGCGACCCAATGTCTACCTATCTATTCATTTTGTTATAGAAGTTTTAACTCAAATTCTCAACCATCTTGTTATTGAGGGAAGTTTCTCTGTTCGCCCTAAATGCAAGAATCCCCTCATTACTTCCTTAATGTTCGCCGATGATCTGGTGATTTTCTTCAAGCCTAATATGATGATAATTAGCTCTATTATAGGCGGTCTTGATAAATTCTTCAAAATTACTAGCTTATCCATTAACTTATCTAAGTCTGATATGACGATAGCTGGAGTGGGAAATGACATGATCAATCAAATTTCTAATTATACTTCCATACATCAAAGAGCCGAAACATCCAACTACTTAGGTATTCCCTTGGCTACTTCGAGAATTACGAGAGCTCAATGCTTGCCATTGTATGAGAGGATTTTAGCAAGACTCGTGTGGAGTAATAGGCTCCTAAGTCAGGCTGGTGGGCTCATGCTTATTAAATCAATCATTTTCTCCATGACAGTGTATTAGTCGAGATCTTCCATCCTTCCTATCAAGCTGATTAAAATGATTAGGAGTGCTATGTTAATTTTTTTAGCATGGATCTGTTCACTCTAATAAACTAACTCCATGTGCATTTTCCAAGCTTGATTTGCCTTTGTCCAAAGGCGGCCTAGGTATTAAAAATATGATATTATGGAATCATGCTGCCTTTATTCATCACATTGACAATTTCCTGAATAATAAAGATAACATATGGGTGAAATGGTCTTACAAACACTTTATTGGCAATAAGAATTTCTGGACCATTTCTATTCCTCAATCTTGCAATTGGGCTTGGCATTGTATTCTGAAATTGAGGAATGATATTCTTCTCGTTGCTAAAAGTAAAATTGCTTTTAATGGTCGGTTCTCCGTTTGGCATGACCCGTGGACAAAGGAAGGCCTTATCTTGAGTCAGCTACTTTCTTTCAACCAGCAAATGCAAATTGGTATAAGTAATCAGGCCTTGGCCTATAATTATACTCATGATGGGCGTATTTTCTTCCCTTATTCCAGTAATCAATATGTCAGACAGCTTGGGTGCCTATTACAACTTTGTCTTATGCCTTTTGCTCATGAAGATGGAGTTTCATGATCCTTCTGTCAAGTTACTTTTAAGATTAATGGCCTGTACAAGCTCTTTGCATGCCAAAATAATTGTGTGACATTTAGCTGGTAAAAGCATATATGGCTTAATCACAATTCTGAATGGCAGAACCTGATCCTATGGAAGCTCTTCAGCAATGCTCTGAAAACTATAGTTTTGTTGAGATAGAAAGGTTTCACTATTGACACTACTTGCAGTTTTTGTCAATCTGCTAATGAAGATACTCTGCACTTATTCTTTAGTTGTCCCTACATGCATATGCTATGGTGCTATACTAATAGCCTCATTAACGGCAGGATTGTTGCTTCCGTTAATGAAGTTGAATGGGATCTGATTTACAAAGCAACGAGGTGGAAAAGTGAATCTACATTTGTTCTCCTGTTCTCTCTTAAAGTCTTCATCTCGATCACTTGGGATGAAAGAAACGCAATATTTTTTAATGCTAAGAGGAAAACTACCCCGCAAATGAAAGAAAGTATTAAGTGTGCTTTGAGGAATGGATTTGCTGCTTCTAAGCATGCTTTTGATCCTGGCTTACTGGGTGCTCTCTCCTAGTTGCTTCACTGCTTGATTCTGTCCCTGCTTCTCCTGTTGTGTTTATGTGTTTTTCTTCTTTTCTTTTCCTGTCTATTTCTCCTTGATATGCCCTTTTTTTTCTTTTTTTCTTATTTCTCTGTCTCCTGCTTACCTATGTATTAGGTAGCTATGTTTCTTTTCCTCTTTGTATTTTCTTTCCATGGTATATCAATAAAATGGTAGGGGTCCATTTAACCCCGCTGGCCTTGCCAAGAAAATTACTGTAATAATGCTAAATTAAAATATTTAATGAGAATCTAACGATAATATATCATAAACATAAAGGATATATAATTTAAATCCACTTAACTGTCGTCCTTAGCTTTGCTATATGGCCTTTATGGATCCTCTTCTAAGGCGTCAAATATTTTTATTAAGAAGATCTTCTCTCTAGAAATAATTTCTGTTTAGGATCCAACCATATGCGATGAACCCAATTGAGAGAAAATCTGATTGTGAGAAAATAGCTACGCCTGGGGTCCTATTTATAGTGGAGTTTGGGGATCTCGGACCATCGGACTTTTGGATTGAATCTAGTGCAACCACATCACTGGCTTACTACTAATCGTTGGATGTAGAAAACAACGCTCGAGATTGCATGAATATCAAATTATTAAACGTTAACTTTTAACCATTGCATATTCATTCTAATTAGTTTCCATTAATTGAAAATTTAATTCCCATTATAACACATGTTTATTTTGAAATTAAAACGTTGCTAATTAATGTATTAATTTCCTTTAATTGCTGATTTGATTAACACTGCCTACTAATGTTAATTAATTACCTCTAATTGCTGATGCCAATTAGTTTCCTTTATGATGCACGTCTACTTAAAATTCAAACACATGTTATTCCTAGAATTTATACACGCATATATTTATAAATAAATATATTCATGCACATTTACACGTATAATTATTTTTCGACATAGAACTTTGAACATCGGTAACTTTTCATATGAAGTCTGTTTGAGGGCACATTATATATGTAAACTAATCAGAAAATCGCCACGAACACAATGATATAAGTTTCGAGGCCATATTCTAAAAATTCCAAAAACACTCATTTTCACTATTTATAGTTATTTTTTTATTTAATCATCTAAAAATGCAGTGTGTTACATTCTCCTACCCTTTAGGAAATTTCATTCTCGAAATTCATTAAGGGTAAAACTATGTAATTCTCCGCATCAATCACATCCATTTTTTATACATCGAATTTTTGCAACCATACTTGTCTTTGTGCAAAGTGTCATTCAATATTAAATATATGCATGTACATGAATTTCTAAGCGGTACCTCTTATATGAATGCTTTTCTTCTTTAAAAACTTCTTTTTAAAATATGATACCCACATCCTAAATATGCTTGTAATTTTTATATGCTTGCAATTTTTATATGAATGCAATCTTTTGAAAACTCAAAATGTTTTTCATCCAATTTTTCCCACTCCCCTACTGAATAGGGACGTTGTTCAACGAATTTTACATCCAAATCCTACTACAAAACTTTAATATTGGAATTTTAGAAAAATCTAATTTTTCAAACTCGAATTCTTATGTCAGAAAGAAGGTAGAAAATGGAAAACCTCACATTTCCCGTTTTACTTTTGCGTACCTTTTTCTCTGCTCTATAAAAATCTTTATTTTCTTTCCCAAGCATAGTACATAAGAAATTTTTCATTTCAAATTTTTTTCCAAGCTTATTTATGAAAAAAATGTATTTTTCTTTTGCAATTCTCTTTCGATTGATGCTTCTGTCGCTTTCTTTTGATCTTACTGTTTTTCTTTTAGTTACTTTTATCCTCTTTTACTTTTCTTTTAATATAGCAGCTAAACACATCTATCATCTAGGGCTAAGAGGCTTAGGACGATGTCCACCCTGACACGGAAAGGTCCCACTCTAGGAATCCAAGTAACTCTTATGCTCCTCCTGCTGTCTATTACTAGTTACTAACTTACGCTATATTACTCATGGTGAATAAGATCTATTCATCTCTTCCATTCCATACTCAAAATGGAATAACCAAGTCTCATTTACTGCAATGAATAAGGATTTCAACCTATCCATTCCCTATCTAAAAAGGCACTAAGCTTGGGGAAATTTTCTCCTTACACTTACCTTTCACTGTTTCCCCAACTAAGGTCTATCTATCCTAACCACGTGTCTTACTATCTTACTAATATCACTTCACTATTCTCCTATAGTCTACATACATGAAGTAATATGTTCTCACTAGTGTCCTATGCACTTTACGAGAACTTTTATTATTACTACTAAAAGTAGTCACTGCTATCTCTTACATTGCCTTACACTTTTCCCGTCACACCTAGAAAATGATCCCTATCTACTCCATATTTAAAAATTTGGTTTGGTATTTATCATTTCATTTCAAAAGTTAAAGCATATAAATTTTTGAAACATCAAATCCCAAAATTCTTGCCTTTAAAAGTGTTACGTTGAAGTTTCTATTAAATTCAAAGGTACTTGGTTGCTTAACATTTTATCATTGTAGACTTGCATCTTTACAGCTCTTTCAATTTAAATTATTCCCCAAACCTAGAGGGGAAAACTTACAAATTATAAGTTCAAAACTTATTCCTCTTTCCCTTTTAAAGACCTTTATAGCTTTCCATAAAAAAGTGGATTTTTAAATTTAACCGTTTACTAAGTATTTCTCTTCCAAAAAGTTATTTACTTTTTCTCCAAACCATTTTTCTTTAAAACATGCATTGCTTGTCCTTAAAACATTTTTTTTCTTGACTTTCAAAAATGTCCTCACATGTTTTCAAAACATCTTCTTTTCATAAATTTTCAAATTTACAAAAACTAGAGTAGATAAGAACAATCATTTTATCAAAAATCCCTTAACTTTCCCGCTTTTCCAATTACCTAACCTTGGAGGAGTTTCTAACTTACTATAAATAGGTAACCAATGCACATAATCAATGGAAAAACGTAAAATTTCCATTGCATAGCTTTCCTACTAAGGTTCTCTATAATATCCCTCCTAACTAACACTGTCTATAATTATTACACTTCTTATTATACCTAATGGTTTTATACCTTAATGTATTGGAACTACTTTCTCTTATGAGAAACCATTAACGCTAAACTTTCTATGAATCCTTTAAAAGAGGATTTCATGTTTATGTGAGATTATAATGAACTTATTTTATATTTTATTGAAATAGGTTATACAAAATATGGTGCTTTCCATACCTTGTCCATCTCTTTCACGTATTACTTCTAACTTTCACAAAACATCTTTATTTTGTGATTTGGTTTCATAGAAAATTATATCATTGTTCATTTCATTCCAATAGATTAAAGTATGTTTAATCTATATTCACTTACAACAGACATTTCCTATGAAATTTATTAATTTCCTAATATTTAACTTTCATTTTTTTTCAAGGCCGTTTTTATATTTTCTTAATTAGAAAACATTCCCATATACTTATTTAAATAATAAGTGTACTTACAAACTACTTTATTTCTACACCTAGAAATTATGTTCAAAACATATTTTTATTTGGGTCAAAACAGATGTTGCGTAAAACACCGTTACTACAACCCAAAAATACTAGTATATGGGTCAGTTAAAGTAAATATTAATAAATATCATATACTATGTAAAACCATTTCCTTTAAGAGTCACCTACTATAACAATAGTGTTATAGTCTATGCTTCCTTTATTTTTCACAAAAACATCTATTACAACCATAAATGTTGTAATCTACATTTTCGATACTTAATACACTTTAGGTTTTTATATTTAAAATTTTCGTTACTTACAAAGAAAATAGCGAGCTATATATACTCTATAATTCTTTAAAAAGAATTTCACTTTTAACAAAATTTACATCATATAAAAGCCGATTTAAATTTCATTCCACTTTTTTTTCCAAAGACCCAATGTTTACTTCCTCAAACATATTAACAATTATATGTTTCAACTTTTCAATTCCAAAAGTTTCATTTTATATGGGCTACACATAAAGTGGATTTCCTTCTTACTACCCTAGGAATACCCTTCCTAAATCTTGGAAATATCATTTCTTTACTAAAATCTCTTATTCCTTCCAAAAAATACTCTCCCTACTATCCATAGGGAACTTTCCCACTTCCTATAATATATGGATACCAATCTTCTCTCAAAACAAAGCTTATTGTACACTATAAATCGGTAATAACATAGGGCTCAACATCCTTGGGTCATACCAAACCCACTAGCAAACTATGCACAAACATACTTCTAAAAACATTCCATATGTTAAAATCCATAATCGGGGACATTTGGATTTTAGTACATAATATGTTTATATTTTATTTAAAAATACAAATACGTTCACTCATATTTCCTAATTTACTTAGGATCTACTGACCTAAGCTTTGATACCAAATGTAACAACCTAATTCCAGTTGGTTCGGATTTTCACAAAAATGCTAAAATCCAAGCCTACTGAAGCTCGAGTTGGGTATCTGGTATCTTACAAACAGGCAAAGACAAATATATTAGAGCTAAAATAAATATCATACAGTGGAACTGACTAAAATATAATAGTTAGTAAATACTCACCAAGATAATAATACTTTCTAAATAAGTATCTCAAAGCTGGAAAGTCTCTGCCATATACCTAACCTGTGGGATGTTATGAGGAGGGGGTCAGAACAAAAGTTCTGGTGAATGGACAAATTATACACTTCTAAGCTTAATTCTATATATACCGTTTTATTTACATTTTCTATTATATTAGGTTAACTGGTTTATAATACTCCCGCCTCTATGCATGAATCGTACCCATCTACTCCCTAGTAGATTAAAACCTAGTAACTAATATATATAGCTATATGCCCAATGACTGTATCGGTCCTAAGTACTAACCATGGTACCTTCCGTATCCTCCTCGAAAAGGACTTCATCGTGCTTTAGCTATATTTGTAAAGGGAAACTTCATGAGGCCTACAATACAGTCTACTATGAAAATGTAAAACTATATCTGCACTAGCCTATACTAATGCTTGGGCAAACATAATGTACCACCCAGTGCGTACCTTGAGGACTATACGTAATCGTTCTATCTACTTCCTGAATCCTGCCAATAAGGTCTACCTTGTACGGAACTCAGTTGGGGATTTTTTTATATCTATAAAGGACAACTTTGTTAGGCCTACAATACAGATATTCTACTTGGTCTGTCTCTTTTCTCATCGTGGCCATGGCCCCACACAGTCACCCCTCAACTAATCGAAAGACCTTTAAAGAGTGCCCTACTTTAAATAATCTAAACATCTAACTGGCTGCACACCTTATCCAATGTCTCGATAGTGAAAGAATCATTGACCTTTTGGTTTAACTCTAGTCTTTCCTAAACTCGCTCTTGATTAATGTTGGCTTGATCTCAACATGCGACTATCCTTTTGGGTCCTGCCCACTAAAAACCTACTCGCAAGCCAGAGTATGTTGTCATACAAATATCCTACTCCATCATCAACCTTTTGACTGCCTACAAAGGTCCGCTTCATTAGGCCTGCAATGCAAAATTAGTCAAGGCATACTCTCTTGATGGAACACCTATGTACTTACCTCCGAGGGTGCAGTTTTGTTAGGCCTACCCCAGAGGGACATCCTAGAGTACTCTCATGTTCTGCTGAAGTCTTGTACTTCCTTCTAGCACAAACAAACTAAGTTGGATGTGCTCTTTCTGTGCTGAAAAATCTGTGATGAACTGCTTTGTTAGGCTCTTCATCCTTTGGGCTTCTCCAAACGCATCTTACCATTTTATTAGATCCTACATCTAATCTTTTATTATGTATTTAATTTATTTTTCTTATTCTGTTAGCTACTTATTTACCCTAACCAACAAACCCAGCCCTACCTATGTGTGAGACCATCATTCTTAGACATGAAGGGGAATGCTGCTGTTACAAGCCACTTCTATTATTTTGCTTATTAACCTAATCCAAGATCTAAGTTGATAAGATAAGCATATTCTATTTCTTTCTTTTTAATTATAACCTATGTGTTACAATTATACTTGCTATTGTTACTTTTATATTATTTTCTTTCTTTTATAACCTACATGTTATAAATATAATTACAAGTGTCTCTTTTCTATTGTAGTCTATCTTCTTTTATTATGATACTAAATTCTCTTTAGTTCTCTATATTATATAACAGTCTTGGCTTGGGACTATGTCCAACTGTCACAAATTACTTATCTTTATAACTGTTTTACTTTCTATTCTACTATTTGCTTGTAAATGCAGATCTAGTCATTTTTTATTTAATACCTCTTTTCTTGTCAAATAATTAACTAGATTACTTCTCGTCTTTAATTTCTTTAACGCTTCATGTTATTCTCTTCTATTCAAGGAAGTAGTTATATTCTATTTGGTTGGTTACAAAAATTGTGCTAAAAATCCATTTCCATATTTTAATACTAATTAATGCTATAAACAATAACTCGTAATTGCAAGATATTTCTTTTATTGTTTCTATAATTATTGGATAATGCAAAATACAGAAATGTCTTTATTTTACACTAATTTTCTTTTTCTTTCTTTTATTCTTGCAATTACGTTTATCGTTATTCTTACAATATTAAACTATGAAAATATATTCTCTTTTCTAAATCAACCAACTAATCTATCACTAATTTCGCAATCAAGTTATTAAAATTTTCCCTTTTAATTTATTTCTCTCGTTTCAGCATAATTTACTGTGAATTTCTTACTTTTAGGCTTATGCCTTTCTCTACGACTGCTAAGCCTAATTCATATTTAATTAGATTTTTTTCTTTCTTCTCCATATAAATAATGATTAAATATAAGTTCTCATATAAAATTTATACTTTCAATGTAACTAATTAATAAAGCTAAATACTGAAATAAATACTGAATTAAAATATTTAACGGGATCTAACGATAATATGTCATAAACGTGAAAGATATATAACTTAAATCCACTCACCTGTCGTCCTTAGCTTTACTCCATGGCCTTCCTAGATCCCCTTCTAAGGCATCAAATATTTTTATTAAGAAAATCTTCTCCCTAGACATATTTTCTATTTCGTGTCCAGCCTTAGGCAATGAACCAATTGAGATAAAATTGGATTGTGAGAAAATAGCTAGGCATAGAGTCCTATTTATAATGGAGTTTGGGGATCTCAGACCGTTGAAATTTTGGATTGAATTTGTTGCAACCACATCACTGGCTCGCTGCGAATCGTAGGATCTAGAACAACTCTCGAGATTGTGCAAAAATCAAATTATTAAACGTTAACTTTTAACCGTTGCCTATTCATTCTACTTAATTTCCATCAATTGCGAATTAAACTCCCATTATAACACATGTCTATTTTGAAATTCAAACGTTGCTAATTGATGTAAATTAATTTCCTTTAATTGCCGATTTGATTAACATTGCCTACTAATGTTAATTAATTAGCTCTAACTGCTGATGTTAATTAGTTTTCTTTATGATGCGCGTTTGTTTTGAAATTCAAACACGCGTTATTTCTAACATTTATACATGCATATATTTATAAACAAATATATTAACGCACATTTACATGTATAATTATTTTTTGATACGGAACTTCGTACGTCAATAACTTTTTCATACAAAGTCCATTCGAGACATATTATATATGTAAATTAAACAGAAAATCGCCACACATACAATGTTATAAGTTTTATGGCCATATTCTAAAAATTCCAAAAATAATTATTTTCACCGTTTATAATTATTTTGGTTATTTAATTATGTTAAAATGCGGGATGTTACATGACTCTCCTTATATAGGCACACGAATGGTGCTCTTTAAACTTGCATTGAACCTCTACTATGCCCTGGAAGCTTCACCTCTCATCACTTCTCATTTAAGTCGCTTCTTCTTTATGCTAATTACCATTATACCCCACTTATGATAATATCTCTTATCCATTTGAAGCTTCTAGAGCATTCCAAGTTTTATGAAGAGGATATTGTGTTAATTAGCTGCTAGTATATTCATTTGATCATCAGTCAAGTGCATAAGAGTTCGAACGACTTATATCCATTGAAAAGCTGTTTACCGATAAACCGATTTACGGACACATTATTGATTTTTCTTCGAAGAATATGTTTTTTTAAACAAACTTCAAAAAAGGTTTATTATCATTATTTATTAATTAATTTATGTTTAACATGGTTATAAAATCGTATTTGTCACAACTTAATTATATTTTAGAACATTTCGATATTCGAAGACGAAGTTTTTGAATTTTCGGATCGCTACATTCTCCCCCACTTAGAATATTTCATCCTCGAAATTCAAACAAGAAGATAATCAAAGGATATAGATGAAACAAGATATATATATATACATATACATATATATACATATATATACACACAGACATATATATATATATATATATATATATATATATAGTACAACTGAAACTATATACAAACTCTGTAGTACACCAATTCTCTTCGTCAAAATAACCGTTACCCGGTTGTGACATTTATTTACAACAATTCTCTTCATCAAAATTATGCCACTTTGGACTTATGGAATTTGGTAATGGTGAAGATTCCAATATCATCCATATTCAACTATATAGTATAAACACAAAGTCCTTGATGCAATAATAACAATTATTATAACTAGAATTTTCTGGCCAGAGACTTTGACTTTGAGCTGGCTTGAGTTGACCGTAATAATAACCCCATATAACTAAGGAGACGAATCCTCTCCTGAATAGTGCTTCACTTCCAATACTTCCACTTGACCCAACTATAATCACTCGATGGATGTCATGCCATGATTTGACTAATATCAAAGTGGAGATTTCATATTGAAGATATATAGTATTCTCAATTCAAGAGTACTATGTAATCAGTCACATCGATTTTTTCTATTTGACTTTAGTTATATTAACCAATAGAAAATTGTCGAGTGGGTCGTTCCAAAATTATCCAATAACTATCAGTACGTAACCCTTAGGTGCCCCCAGCAGCCATGAGTAATACACTGCCCAAAGTTTGGAGAGCATTACATACTCTAGTCTCAATGGATACATCGATATCCAATCTCGATGCATCTTGATTAGGAACATTTAATATGGTATACACATTTTATATTGATAAATGACTCACGGTTACCACACTTTGTAACTAATATAAAAAACCATACCGTTTATGGATTTTCTATTAAATATGCTTTTAATTAAATTAATTAATTAATATAACCACATTATATCAAGTGTATTATAGAAAGAAATATTTTTTTCAAACAAGACTGGTCAGTGATTTAAATATATGTAACAAATACATTATCGTCCCTTAGGCATACCTCTAACTCTATCACTTGCACTTAAGATCGATATTGAAGTCTCATTTCAACTTATCCAATCAGTTTCCTATAAATCGATCTGGTCATCCCTCGGTGAACAAGTATGCTATTATGTTTTGATTATCTATTCTTTCAATCAACTCTCTTCGACGTTGATAAACTCCTTTATCATGTAAAATGATTCAGAGTTTGTGTTTCGACTTCCGATGAGCTCTAAATTCTATTATTAACTACATAGTTACATTATTATCACACAACAATATTGTGGGATTCTCAACATTTGGAATCACTCTTAGCTCAATTATAAATTTGTGCAATTATTATTTATATACATTGTTTTATTATTGTGTATTCAAGTCAATGAATCTGCTACAATCTCTTCTATTTGGAATATTTCCAACTTAAAGATTCTTAATTTATTATTGACATATTATACTCAATATCACTTATGAAGTTTAAGTCTATTTACTCCTTCATAAGGGATTTTTGTTTCTGTAAACATTTTTTTAGTATTTCATAAATACACTTAATATAAATAATTGAATTTGAAGGTCCATCGTTCACTTAATATAAATTATTTATTTCATATACTACAACTAGTTTACAACGATGTGTTCTTTGCTCAAATATCTTAAACTCAAAGAAATAAATCTCATAGAAAATAATTTTCTATATTAAAGTACATTTTTGGATAGAATTCATATTTCTCATTCCAATGTTAAGTATCAGTTGTTGTTATTATTACCATTCTCGTTTTCGATGTTCCTTTATGAAGCAGAAGTGACTATTAATTCTCTTCACCCCAATTGTACCTTAAATCGCTTCTACTAGTGTACATTCGTTTTTCTTTCTAAATGGTTGAACCATTCAAAAGAAGAATTCTCTTACTGCAATATCATAATGAACTCTTTACAAAAGTACACTCGATTATCCTTAACATTTAAGGACATAAAATGTGTTTCTCTTTATATAAACAGATCAAACCGACATTTCAGCGATCAAATTCTTAGATGTATCTTGTGGTTTTGGTCTAGTGTTACGGTTAACACAAAATGATTCTTTTGTAATCAACCAAATTGAATACTCGATCTTATATTACTATTTATTGGTTTATTTTCGAATGAACTAATTTTATCGAAGTATCATATATTATGAACCGTGACCGTTCCCTATATAACATTTACATGTGATATGGATCAAATATCCATAATCTACTTTTAGAGTTTGGAACTCATTGAATGTAATACACGGTCTCGACCAAATAAACACATAAGTGACCAAATAACGAATGTATTTAGTAGTTGTAAAATCAAGTGCTTGCATGGGTATTGAAACATTAACATGCAAGAAGCATTTATTAGTAAGTATATGTTATATTTCTATTTGTCAATCTTTGATTCAAAATCAGTTGTATATCTTAATTGATAAACATCTTATCAATCGTATTAAATGCATAAATTTATCATTGTAGATTATTATTACATAGCACATGTTCTTACAATATTAGAAAGGTTAAATGTTATCGTTTCATTTTTCTAATAAGGCCCCACTAGTCTTTTATGTTTCACCAAACCCTAAGTGAAACATAGAAGTCTTTTGACTTCACTAGTGGGTGTTAGGATTCATATATCTTGGGATTCTAACCTTGAGGAATGCTCAATAAATCATACTTCCATATAAGATGGATAATTCTTTATCGGTTGTATCACTTACAGCTCCTAACCCATGGTTTCTTATCCTAGTCCTGCCTTTACCATGAGGAAAGCTCAATGAGTAAATTTGGATTATTCACTCGGACCTATCATTTCGCGATTACCTAGAGGAATGCTCAATAAATATATGCATTTATCTTACCTCATCTATTCAATATACTAATTGTACTACACTAAACGTCTTTAGCTTAAGGAAAGCTCAACAACGAACGAGTATGCAAGTAATCTATTAATATATAAATGATAAAGGACAACTTTATATTAAAGATTCATAATCTTCAATTTATTATATCAAGTGATATCAACTTATAGAATAATTATTTCTTATGAAATACCCTTATGATTCAAGTGTCGAACACATCTAAAATCATGGTATACGCACAATACGTATGTATTATCCCATAAGTCTATTTAGGGTTTCTGTATTGTTCCACATTTAGTTTATACATTCATATCATATAAGTTTTATTATTATATAACTTTTATATTTGATACTACTTATATGATAGTCTTATATATAATGTTATATTAATTAAATATTATTTAATAATTAATTAATATTTTAATTAATTTTATATTATTTTAATATAAAATTTATATTAAATATTTATTACATACTATAACCTTATAGTATTACACATATATCTTATACATGTCTATATTTATTTAATTAATTAACCTTTAATTTATTAATTTAATCAATTAATCTTTAATTAATTTTATTCGTTTAATTAACCTTTAATTAATTTATTTAATTAAACAATTTTAATTAAATTATATTAATTTTAGAACTCAATTCATATACATAGATGTATACTTATGTTATTCTAAACATTTTAAAATACCGTAACATATATCATAATATATAATACATACATATATATTTTTATCAATTAACTTATTTAATTAATTTACTTTAACAATCCAATTAATGAATTTTAAATTTTCAAAATTAATATATATGTTTAAATATTTTGAAATTTATATTATATTATAACTCTTATAATATATTTATATCTTATTTTAAATTTTACTTTAATTTACTTTAACAATCCAATTAATGAATTTTAATTTTTTTGAAATATATACATATATACATACATGCATACTTATAAATTTATTTTCAAACATTTTGATAATTATATTATATTATAACCATTATAATATATTTATATCTAATTTTAAGTTTTACTTTTAAATTTAAAATCTTATATTTTAATTTTCAAACAATTTTGAAAATTTATATTATACATTGATTACTTCTTTCTTATTTTAAATTTAACTATTTAAATTTAAAACTTTTATTTTTAATTCCAAAACAATTTTGAAATTAGCCCAATGCCCAATTCAAATTGGACATTTTCGAATAGGGATAGCCTTTTTGGATTTGAGCTTAATAGTTAAAATATGGCTAATATAGACCACATTAGCTATTGGGCTCTAATACCATTGTTGGAACCGGGCCAGTCCGCAGCAAAAGTTATGGGTGATTTTCATACTTTTTACCCTGTTCAATCTTTATTGAGCCTATGAAGTCTAATTTATTTAGAACATTTCTAAATTCAGTTGAAATAAAATCATGTATTTTATTTATTTTCATAAATTATTGTTTGAATATTTTTGATTTATTTTCACTTATTATATAAGTATACATATGTAAATGTGTATGCATATGTAACATGATATCCCGTGCAAGGTATAACATGGCCTATATAGATGTTGGGATTTATATCAAAATGGACACACTAGCTTATTATACATACTAGTATGAACCCGTGCTACGCACACAGGTTATGTTCATAACGATTTTCTGAATTTGTTTTTATTACTGAAAAATTTCGTCTTTGTGTTGAAATGCTTGTAAAACCTGAGTTGGTGAAAAATGAAGGTATGTTATCATTTAATTGTTGCTAAATGGTATTTGGTGCATAACTTATTGATAAAAATAGTAAAAAAATCAAAAACATCAAGTCCTAATCCTAACGGCAAATTATTGGACAATACAATTAATGATAATTCCGTTAATATTCTATCTTATTGACTAAATGTCGCTGATGTTCCAATTTGTAAGGGTTAATTTGATGTATAAATCAAAAGTGTTGTCTTGGTTATATGACACTGTTCTGTTTAAAATGTGGAAATGGAGGGCTGTATCATGAATTTTTCTTTATAAATAAACTGAAATAGAGTACAAAAAGTGATCTATGTTGACGGCTGTTGCTAAATAAGTATATATGGACTATTAATGTACAATAATATAACTGCCAAACTTAGAAGCTTGTACAGCTGGTCATATTACACGGTATTATGCATGCTCAATTTCAAAAACAGAATCATCCACATCATAATGCATGCCATAAAATTCAAACACAGAACATCTCTAAATGTGTATTTTTATGCATATAATTAACAGATATTTACCTTTATTATACCAGAAACAAATATTCCGTTCATGAATCACATGGACATCTAGGATCAATGTAATATTAAAAAAAAAACTTCACAAAGTGAACAACTAATTAGGAAGTACTTAGACAACCTATAAAATTTTTATTATATCCTCAGCATATGACATGCACAGTACAATCCGATGAATATGAATTGTTGTTTTTAGTAGGAATACAATGCAACACCCTTCTTCTAGCCTTCATTAATCCCTTTTTATGACTTGCAGTTGCTGAGAAATTATCATTCTAGAAAATTGATGGGGGCATGCTGTTGTTAGAGTGCTTACCATGCAGCCTACGAATGCATAAATTTATTGAATGGGTAAAGCAAAAAATATGAAGACGGTTTGAACATTTAATTGCAGATATTTTGTTAAATGCTTACCTCCACTTTAAAAACCTTAACAATTCAAAATAATAGGAAAATGTAAATGATATAGAATTATACTATATGGAGTATGCAAGTTTGAGGTTCCAACAATACCGGTTGATGAGTATTTCACATTAAGAACATAGAAAAAATTATCTTTTAATTATGAATATACAACACAATATCTTTTAGAACTAATTACAATTGAAATTAAATAAATAGGACCGAAATAATTTATCTAGTTACTTTCGTAAATTTCATCTTATTTGTTGTGTGCCTAATCCATAGTATATATAATTATCACAAAACTTGAAGAACACAAACTAACTACGTAAAAATAAATTCAAACAGAAAGAAAAATAAATGAAGTAGACAACACAATATCCCATATGACTTTTCAATTTATTGAACAAATAGATAATCTCACACATTATTTCAAATAAAATAGAACCTAAACATAATATCTCATATACAATACAATACAAAATTTATATCATACAGCCAGCTGTAGTGGTGATGGAGCCAAATCATCAGGCTAATTTATTAAGGTTGAGGATTCATCAAAGCATCCACCAAAAGTTCCTGGTCTGGATAGAAAAATAATGGTAAGTACCTAACAACTAACAATGCCTAATTAGCTTCATCTTGAACACAATATCTTACCCTCTTAGAAATAGACTACAATGATGAATTGATAGAAGAACCATACAAATAATTGTACTTTGTTTAATTAGCACTTGTGTATTTCTATACCTTAGTGACCATTGCATTCTTCCACTCAGTTATGCCATTTCACATAAGTAACTTCAGGAAAACACAAAGTTTAGGCGTTAAAACAATTATTAGAGTACCACTCATAATGTTTACATCTAAATAGTACCATTACTTACAATCGATCTGCAAATATTTTCAAATTCTTACCACTCTCTTTCTGCTCATGCTACATATCTATCATGGACACCATAGTAAATCCTATGCCGAGAACCCCTTCCTTTCTCACTAAAATAGTATTGAAATAGGCAACAGATGAATTTTTCATCCATGAATAGTTTTAAAATTTCACCATTACAACACATTTTGTATCTTAGAAACCAATTGCTTTAATACATCAAATTTCAATCTCCTCAAGATGAATGGGAAAAACATAAAGTTTATTCATGAAATGAATCTTTATCTTATACACTCATCGTAAACTCTAATGCAACTAATGAAAATCATTGTGAAGCCTAGTAAAAATGCTAAAATGTAAGTTTATACTTCAGATGAAGTAATTTCAACCTAATTTGATAGTTTTAAAGGTTTTTTCATAATGTGAAGTTGAATTGTAGGATTTCTCTGAATACTTGATTGAGATTTCAATCTATTCTCTCTTCAAGTAAGTATTTGAGTCTGGAAAATCTGTTGCAACTTTCTTTATAACTAAAAATGATAAGCCACCAATTAAGATATATAGAAAGCTATAAGTATAAATATGCAAAATGGAATGGTGCACTTGCCCTTTTAAATGCTTAAATGAAGATAAAAGAAAGAAAATGTTGGTTACTTTTCTCTTAAAAAAAGAACTAATAAAAACAATATGTAAATGAACTCACTTAAATAACTTCATTGAGCATGTCTCTAGCATCTTAGAGTAACCGTGGATGATTCACTTATAAAAGTCAAGCATCTTCTTGTTGTGAGTTTCCTCTTCGACCTATAAAAAAAGTTACAGTGCATATGGGACAAATAATCTATGCTTTTTATGGAAATTAAAAAGTAAACTGATTTATTATAAGATTACAATAAATAATCTTACCTGATAATGTACAAAAGTATCAACTTTTTTATATTTATTAAGCTGACATCAACTTTAATATGGAGGTCATATGCTAGTACGATATTGGTAATAGTAGTAAAACTAAGAATTTCACTAATATGAAATCTACCAATAGGAATAGTTGGTAACTTCCTTTTCCTCAACTAATTTACTTTCTACTGGAATAAATCATGAACCAATAAAAGAAAAATATCAATTAATACTTTACTCCGGGCAACAAAGATTCAATTTTAATTCAACCCAGTCTCTTAGACACCTTTAATAAAAAAATATTATTACATTTTATAGTGGCAGGTCAATAAGACTTTGTCACCAAATTATATCAGTGTGCCATGAATAGGAGTTTCCGTGCAAATGCTATAACATGTAATGGATGCATTGTAATATAAATACTTGTTGGTTCAATCACTTTGTAATTCCAATCGATTTAATGTCGTTCTTGCTGGTATTTTTGATGAATTGTAATCATCATAGGAAACATAATCTTAAAACATGCTTATGTTGTCAAAATCTCAACCTCAAAGTATAAAAAATTGCCATTACTTTATTGGGCTTGCATGAAGTATCGGATATGGTTAATGCATAAACTGCAATACCATTTTGGCCATATTTCATTTTTGTAGTCATGAAGACTTCTAAAATATTGAAAATTGTATGTATAGGGTTAAAGACAATTTGGAAGTTTCTATAGATAGAACAAATAAATTATGTAGGATAGTATAGTTAATTAAAAAAATTGAAACCTTCAACCTCCATTGATTTTAAAGTGATGTTTTGATCATACGCTAATGTCACCAAATTCGATTTTAGATTACGGAGGCATAGCAAAATTTTATAGGACCAAATTCCCCTAATGTTTATAGTCCATACTTTTTACCCCTAAACTTTGATGCCCCAAATTACGACACAATATAAAAGAACATGTGCAAAATTACAAAACTATAATTTCTAGCTTGCATCATTCTAGGTCTGGAAGATTAATAAAGCCGGCTAAATTATTTATGCAATATCTTTTTTTTGCTTCAACTTAATGATAAATTTAAAACATGGAAGAAGTTTCCTAATTTCGTGGTTGTAATAACAAACAACAACAAAAAATAAAGATTTAATACTTACGAATAATACTGTAATGCAAGCATAATTTTTTAAAAGCTACTTACCGGGCACCGATTTGTATCCATACACCATAGCAATATGCGGTTCAGGCTTTTGCTTACTCTCTATAAAAGCCTGCAGTTATGCATATGGACAAAATTCCAACAGCCTTGTAGTTTTTCTTAAAGAGAGGAAATAATTAATAAGCACAGTAGCGAACTTGAAAGAAAATTAAATATGAACCTTTACAGAGAATTTCAAATAACATATATTATTCAACTTTGCATAATAAAAAATAGGTAAATTTTGACTTCATTGGTAAGAATAATAAAAGTTGTAGGGACTTGAAAATTCTGATTAAACTCCATTAAGGTGTCCTCACATATGTCAGCAATAGCAACCATTAAAAAGGTCATATGAATTTAGATGGCCCTAAGTCGACCTGGTTAAATTGATGGCCGACTGAAATGTGAGGCATAAGAAAACGAAGAGCTGAACATAGAGACCTAAATTGTGAGATAATTCATGGACCAAAGTAATCAAATCCTAGCAAATTATGTAACATGCATATAGTCCCATATCATAATCTTTTGACGGAAATAATTTATTGAAAATTTTGCTAAAATAGTACAAATTTGATTGATTTTCCAATCAAATGCATAATGAGAGATCACAAAAGCTAATGCCAACACCGGAAAAAATAATGATAACCCAAAAATTAATACCGTGAACATTACATAAACTTAGATTCAATGTTAAAAAATGTACAACCAAGAAATAGTACGAAATGTATTTCCAAAATTCATTTTCTTACCATTTTCTAGCAGTCAAAATATTTCAATGTAGCAATAATAGAAGTAAAATTACATGGGTACACAGAAAATTACCAAACCAATCTTATATTTAACTTGTCTACTTATAATTTAAGGAAAGATATAACCTTCCAATTATTCTTATTTTTATCCCTATCAAATGAATCACATCAAATAATAACGATAAAAAAAAATACATCATCTCCCAAAAAACAGAAATTTCGAAAGTTAAAATTTTGAGATATAGGCTTCACTCACACGTCCTCAAGCATAAGGCACCGCTAAACAACATCCCTATTCTCATTGTTTTCAGAAACGGTGGAAGTGGTGGTGTCTTCTTTTGTATGTGAACTGAGGAAACGAATCTGAGGAAACGAATACTGGACTTCGAATGAAAATTCAGAGGCAATTATCGGGGATTGTATGATAATTGAAATTGGCTAAGAATTGTTGAAAGGGGACGGAATGAATCGACTAGGATCTGGTGCATACGAAGCGGGAGGAGGGAAAGAGAGATGAAGGGGGAAGAAAACTATATCGCGTGGAGGGAAGGAGGGATGTAGAAGGGGGACGGAGAGAGAGAGACAAAGAGATAGTTTAAAAAAAGTGGGGAAAGAACGACAACACGGAGTGGAAAAAAGTATATCTGGAGACGGTTGAGTTCGCAAAACTGGGAGGTGCTTCTGCGCTCCTAAAATTGAACCGGCTAATCATATAATAGTATAGATATAGATATTGTATATTGTCCAAATATGTGAATATACTTATAGTCATAAATATCCAAGAAATTACATGTGAATACACATACACACATATATAATGAAAAACTATTATGTATATTTATATATTATATTATAAATAACAATTAAACATATATATTGGTACATATAAAATTATAAATTTACGAAAATACATTATTTTATTTATTTATATATATACATACGAATTAAAGTAAATAATTGTGATATATAAATAATAATTAAATGTAAGTTTGTATTATTATAAATATATAAATATAAATATAAATATAAGAAAATTAAGTTTATTTTATTTTAATATTCTAGTTCGAAATCATTACAGGTCTAAATTTTTAATAATTTTAGTACATTAATATATATTTATTATAATTTAATTAGTCAAACTAATACATAAATAATATAAATAATTATGTAATAAAATATCAAATTTTAAATTTTTAGAAAATCAAGAATAATATTTTAAGTGTTGCGAAGTATTTCTAGATTTTTCTACGTAAATTTTTTTATTTTTAATTAATTAAATACTAATCTGTAGATTTTTAGGTTAATATTTATAATTGTAAAACATATTAAAAAAACCTGAATTCTGAGATTATCAATTAATTTTGAAAATTTAAAACTGAATTATCAAAACAATATTTATTTTATATGAATTTATTAAATCTTACAGTGATTAAATATTGATAAAAATATCTAATAATAATAGAAAAATTATTTTAGGCTATTAAAATTCATAATTAATCGTTAACCCAACAAATGGATCAACACCCTAGATTGAGTATGAAAGCACCAGCCCTGATCTTACAGAGCAATAATATAGAGAATAAATGTAAAAAAGCAGAATAGAAAGAAGATAAGAAGATTTTTATAGTGGTTCGGCTGTTAATGAAGTCTACGTCCACTTTATAGCTTATATTATGGACTGATTTTTGTTACAAAGTTAATTAGATTACAAAGTTCTTTAATATCCTTAGTTAGAATAATTCCCCTATGTTAGAGTTCATTGGAGAATTACAGTGAACCCTTTGGATGATCGTTGTGAGGAAGGAGAAGAGTGAAGAAAGCTTTCTGCAGAAATTCAGCAACCGGTCCGGAGGATCCCCTTTATGCCGCGGATAGGAGAGTATTCATAGAGGTTAGAGAGCTATTGGGCTCAGCCTGCTTGCCAAATGCTTGCAGATAAACACAGGAAGGCACATTGGAGGTTACACCGCGACCCGAGCTAAAAGGATGGATTGCTAGGGATCCATAGGATTGGCTCAAAGGTGAGCTAATGCCTTTGCGTTCTCCCCTTGCCTTGCTCCATGAAGATCACAGTTGATTAATGTAATAGTATAGATCGCTAGCGAGCCATATGCTTAGCCTAATTTTGGATTTTGCTCTCTAGATTTCCTTTGCTGTCTTGTGTTGATGTTGTTCATGTAGACTCATAGCACATTTAATTATTTTGATAACGGTTTGCTCACCAGTTACATTTGGCTACTGATTAGACTAGACGAACGTGTGTTTCTTGACTTAACTAGCTCGAAATCTCCTCAAACCTAGCCAATGGTCCGAGAACACATATTGTAGTATGATGCAAGAAGATTGATGGACTCATGAGCAGATGCTATGGATCGCTGGCGATCCATAGGATATGAATTGCCGGCGATCCATATCCTTAGAGAATTTCACTATCTTCTCTTCCAACTTCCTTTGGATTGTTGTTTTAGTTCTTTTGGTAGGCTTTTGAGCTATTCTGACCCGATCAAGTTGTTTCGACTTCTTTTGGATTCTGTTGGGTTTAAAATCCAGATAATATTTTCCCCCTAGAGTACGTCTTTATTGAAAACAAGACGTGCTCTAAAAGTAATTGCTTTTTAGTTTTTGCTCGTCGGGTTCCAAGTAGTCGTGTTAAGGCCAAACGAATTCGCCTTTGGCTGTTTTGTTGCTTGTTAAGTTTTGATTTGGATTGCCATTGTTTGTCATAACGGACCATATTTTTCTCTATAACTTCCCAACATCTCTCGAAGTAGTATATAGTTTTCACTGGGCAAGTTTGAGACTAACCATAGGCAACTCTATGGATCTCTAGCAATCCATCGTGATGGATCGCTGGCGATCCAAGGACTTAAGGTTTTTCCTGCATTCCATTTGTTTCTATTTATACCCTTCGAGTCGACCCATTCTAGTTTCATCATACGATCCGAGCTTTCACCTTCTTGTGATTCGAGCCATCTTCAACGATTCGATCCACCATCTCCAGCGATCTGATCCAATTTCAACCAAGCTTCCATCAAGACCGCTGATTTCGCCTTGCCGTTGAGTACAAAACTTCACTGCCGCCTCAGTCCTTGCCACGCCAAACCATAGTTCCTTTGTTTGCTTCCTTGGATCACCGTCGATCCATCATGTTTAGCCTGCTGATTTGAAAACTTCGACCATCTTTGCATTTTGATCGTTGATTGAGAAATCCGACAGTCTTCATATTTTGATCACTAATTCAAGGTGGGTTTGCTGATTATGACATTCATTTATTGCTCTGGTGATGGAGTTGCATTTGTGATGGCAGTCATAGAAAGTCCAAGTTGATTGCGGTTTAATGGAGGAAGATAGTAAATCGAGTCTTGAGTTCTTCAAAGAATGACATTCAGGCCTTGACCCTATGCATCTGTCTTCGTCCATTAAACCAGAATTGACTTGTGCTAGGTTCCATCACCGATACTGCATGACACGTCGTGAATTGGCTTCACCCATCCGGAGGATTCAGATTGGTTTTGCATTCTTTTGCAAGCACGATGTACCTATACTAGGAGGAACTTTCCATGTTGTTTCGGAAAACGGATCCATTATCGATCGTTGATCGATAATGAGTAAGTGTAGAAGAAGCAGTGCCAAAAAGAAAACAATGCGGGAAGTCCTTTTTCCTTTCAGCTGCAAGCGTACTATCTACATGGGATAGTGCATTTGAAGTGTTCAAGAAACCGAGCCCACCACCAATAGATAACACATCGCACTCACCGCAGTTTATACTTGAAATCCGACATGTTAGCATGAACCGATATTTCAGAATTAGTAGAGGGAATTCTTAGTTTAGAGTAGAATTACTTGACCGTTTTGGATGCAAGTCCTGTTGTTTAGAATGAAGTACGCGTCTTCTCGCCGTAAGTCTAACGGGGGAAGTCCTGCATTTTCGGAGGCCAAGTCATCGTCTTTTGCCCCTCCTTTTTCTGCTTCACAAGCTGAATATGGCTAGCTAGTTCCAGTATGTTCGGTCGTGGATCAAACTCCTCTTAAATATAGAGTTCTTCTCAATCCGTCGAAGAGATCCTCCTTTGTGATTTCTGCTAAAGTCTAGCACAACATTTGCCTGTAGCATGACATTCCGAAGGAAGATGTGCGCCTCCCAAAAAAGGATGAATTTTCTTACATGCCATTTCCGGGATATACTACTTATCATCGGCATATGTGCCTGAACGGAGCAGCGCCCCCCTTCAATGAATTTTTGAGAGAAACCCTCTTTAACTTGGGAATCGCTCCAGATTCACCCCAACGGATACACTATTCTAACCAGCCTGCACTTTCTTTTCATGCGGACTCTCAACCTGTAACGAGCCGGAAATTTCGATCCCGAAAACTCCAGATAGTTGGGAAAAGGAGAAAGAGATAGAAGAAGAAACAGAAACAAGACACATAATCTCACACTCGCAGTGGATAAAATATATTATCAAATAATATTCTTTACACAAAGAAAGTTGTATCAATCAATTACACTTTAATACGTCAGAGTTACAACATATACACAAACACTGGACAGATTCAATCAACGTGTCCCAGTTAAACTATAATATCTCACAATGGAATACACTCCATATGTTCCTGCCATCCAGCTCGCCACCTGAGCTCCAGAACGTCCTTACTTGAAAATTCGTAGTACTCGATCTGACTCGAGCATTACATCAAAGTAACTCCCGGGTCAGGCTAGAAAACATCGTGAGTAAAACTCATCTAACAAGAAAATACTAATGCAATATAGTTATTTAGAACCCGAGAAACTCGTATCAATTAACAAATTCACAATTTGTTGTAGACAACACTTCTTTCGAACATCAATATCTAAGTACCAAACTTAGATTTAATAGTTCAATTCACTTAAATCATTCCATTCCAGCTTATTGTTTTCACATATCAAATCTATATAGAATTTTATAGCTCACAAATTGAAGTGGTTTCGGATATGTACTAATACCCGACCCTGGTCTCTTCGAGTTCAATGCCATCTTAACCCAAATTATCCAAGTGAAAAACAATTCAACTTTAAATACAAGATGTCATTTTTCCACAGCAATTCATCATCGATATATAACCACATTATCATCATCCATCCGGTTAAATATCATATCACAAACATTGCATACCATAAATATCAATCAATTCAAGGCATTTAACAACATTCAATCATTCATAAGGTTGATTACTTCCAAAATTAATTTAATTTATCTTTAATTAATTAAATTTCTAACCTTTAATCACTTTAGATTACCATTACTTAACATTAATTAATTACAAACCAATTAATTAATCATCTTTTAATTATCCATCTTAATTAATCACCCTTGACTAATTATCCTTTAATTATAATAAGTAATTAACTCCTAATTGATTACACAAATTAACTATCTTATAATCACTTCATTGATCCATTATCCCTTAATTAATCATACTCATTATTTAACTAATCCTTAATTGATTTCCTTAATTAATTCAATTCTTTAATTACACCAAATTAATTAGTCCTTAATTACTTTATAAAGTAATTATTATAAAAAATTACATTTAGTAATTATTAATTACCCTCCTTAATAAATGTCATCAAGCAATTATCCTTTCATTACTTTCATTATTATAAATCAATTTCATTAAGTAATTAATATTAATTAATCATTTTTGAATTAATTACTTTAATTTATCAATCTTATTAATAAATTAATCTTTTAAATTGATTACACAATTTAATTAATTAATTAATTTCTCATCTAATTACAACCCTTAATTACAAATTAATTATTCCCTAATTACTAATTAATTAATTTATAATTAATTAACTCATAGCCCTTAATTAATCGATCCCTAACCATTAATATTTAATTCCTCTTTAATTACTTAATTAATTTTAACAATTTACCCTTAAATCCCACTTAATCACATTATTGATTAAGTTTAAATGAACTTAGGATCTATCTTAGATAATTTATTGTTAAAATTAATTACATAACTTTTAATTACCAACCATTTAAATAACATTTATTATTTAAAAGAACTAGTTTAAAAATCAGTTTAAACTTGATTATCAATTTACTTTAAACTTGTTAGCCTCAACGTTAACCCGAGCCCAAACTATCATTCCCGAGTCTAACCCTGCGTCTTCCCGATCCAACCAAACTCAAACCCCAATCGATCGAAGCTCGAGTTCACCCCGAGTGAAACGTCATTCGATCCCGAAGCAAATCAACACAGCGACAACTGCAGACATGGGTGGATACACGTGCACATGCACAAGTCGTCGTGGGTGCTTCGGCCACCACTCCCATCGTCGGTGAGTCACCAATGACCACCCCTTCCAATCTCGACCACAAGACTGATGATTCGAACCCGAAAACCAATTCGAGCTAATGAACCCAAATCGGAACCATCTTCTTTGACAATCTCTTCTTGTCGCTGACCACTCCGACCTCAATCAACCATGCCACCAAGACCATAGCTTCCTCATCGACAAACTCAGCATTCCCTTTGATACGATCGAACTCAAAACACACATGACTAAGAAAACGTTCGAGAACTCCACTGAACCCCATAGGCAAAGTAACATAAATCATCCTTCTCCAGCCACCAGAGTGATTATAAGTCTTCCCACTATTTTTCCATCGATCGTCGATCGATCAGCAACCAAATACTCAAAACCCGATGCTACAAGATCATGAGATTGCTGGAATTTGATAAATTTGCACATTCTGATCATCTTACAATTTCCCATGATTTATTCAAATAAAAATCCTGATTCAAATCTTAAAATTCATGGCTTATAAAAACGAACAAGATCTTGCAATAAAATCTCGAATTTTAATAAATCAAATTTTGAAGTAAAGATCTAAGTTACAGTTTTTTTAACTTCCCAGTAACCCCATGCAATTTTATACTTAAAAATGTTTTTAAAATTTTGATCTTGCCAATTTGAACTTGTTTCATTTAGATATCAAAGTCTATAGATGATCATATGATGATATTTTGATTTTTACAGGTTTGAAGCCTGAAATGCTTAAAATAGAGATTCAAATGTCTGTTTACAGCAACATCCACACACACACACACACACACACACACACATTTGTATACATTTAACACTTAATCACTTTTCTTCAAGCATGATTGCCAACAACAAGTAAAAATCCAAATTTCAGAAAGGCTTACTCACCTGCATTTTGTTGATAGCAAAGAAAACTTGGAAATTGTCTTTAAAACTTGAAAACTGTAGACGGTCTATGAATTTGACTGAGATCTTCTTGTAGTTGAGTTTTCGAATTGATCTGATCCTTGCTTTGATTTGTATTTGCTTGATTTCTGGTTTTTGATTCAGGTTTGAGTTTGCTGTTTGAAATTTCTGGTTTTAAAGTTGTTAACAGGCTTGCTTTTGATATTCTCAAATTTGAGAAATGTTTGATTACATATTTGTTTTAACTTTCCTCAGATCTGATTTTCTACTATGGTTTGGTTTCTTTGTTTTGAAAGTGAGAAAATAGAAAAGGAATGAAGAGAAGAAGTAGATGTTTAAATAGGGTTAACTAGGATTTATTTAAAAGTAAAAGAAAATAAAAATACCATGATGACACTTGTTAACATTTGTCATTTGCACTTGTTTATCATCATACATTTATTACTAACAGTTGTATTTTTGCATGTGTTTATATTTTTCAATGTCATAAACCATATTTTTAAATTAACATATGTATTATATTTTATAAATATTAGATTTTAAATGTTTTTACATATACATATTTATCTATTATGTTTTTATTAAATGATGTTTTTTTAAATATACAACTATTTATTACAAGTAATTTTTCAATATATTTATTGAATTTCAAACCCAAACTCAAATTAAATTTTAAAATCAACTCAAATATATATATATATATATATATATATATATTTAATCAAACACATATTTAATTTGTTTGAAAATAATACTTTTTCTATTTACAATATATATATATATATTTAATTTGTTTGAAAATAATACTTTTTCTATTTACAATATATATATATGTATATGTATATAAACCATCATTTTTTTTGAAATAGATGATAATTTTATCAATTTTGAATTATTTATATAAAATAGATTACCATACTTGAATTTGCTTGAATATTTTCTGGGATATCACAGATATCCTTTAATATATTTCCAATTTATTTACATATCTAGATATCTTTTATTGTCAAAAATTATATATGTTTAATATACAAATCAATATTTTAATAATTTTAATTATGTTAATTACCAATTAACAGATGTTCGAAAATTCCGGGTTATCACATTCCTCCCCCCTTTGAATCTTTTCGTCCTCGAAAAGGAACGAAGCCAGAATTTATTAAAATACTTAGATAAATTATTCTTTGAACATTTTTAAATTGTAAAATCCTTTTTATATCAATAATTTTTTTAAAACTCTTTTTACATCTACATAATATTACAAAATAGTTTTATAAAAATACTTTTGATAACTTGACGTCTCAATTAGTCCATCCTTGTTCTTACAGAAATTCGGTTATACGTTGATCAGGCGTAAGACTGAAAATCTATAAGTACTTGGCACACCCTTTTCAACACCCAGTGAAAATATTTGGAAAATATTTTGTTAAAATATAGAAGACAATTTGAAAATAGAATAAATATTTTTGGTGAGAATGCTCTGGAAATCATCACCCACATCTATGGTCGCAGTTACATCCTGGGTTACGTTGCCATAGCAGCAAAAGTCCATGTAATCGTAGGCACTCTGCACCCCTCGATTACGCCATGGAACCCGCCACAGATCGCAGTTACATTCCATGGTTACGTTGCCAGCACAACAAAAGTCCATGTAACTGTAGGCATCATCACCCTTGATTTTCGCTGAAAATGAAACTTCACCACTTCCACATAGGTCGTAGACTACATCAGTCAAATCCCAATGCAGCCTTAGGCTCTCACGGCCTCTCGACTTTCGCTTTGTCAGCATAGGTCACAGTCTGCCGATGTAAAATCAAACATAGACTGTTGGCTCTCAGCAACACAATCGACTTTCGCTATGGTCTGTAGTAGATCGCAGTGACATCGAATTACACTGTCATCGCAACATAACTCAAATGCCTTTGTATGCATCTGCGCCCTCGACTTTCGCTACACACTACACAAAATCCTCAGGAACTTCAGTTTATCCGGACTTCCTCACTGGATCAACTTTTGAAACCCCCCTTTTGCGTTCAAGGCAGTACGACCCCGTGGCACTCCTAATGAAGTTCATTTCAAAGGAGCGCCTTTTTACCCAGAGCCAATCTCAAAACACTTTATACTATACACATATAGTATCTTCCAAATCATACACCTAGTATGAATCTCATATAAATCTCCTTTTCACAAAATCGATTATCCCAAAATCGATAATTCTCAATTAGGCTTTCCAAATCTCCAAATTTGATTTTTTCTAAAAATCAAAAGCCTTTCCAAATCCATAGGTTCCAAAAAACTTTCCTCAAAATCATTCTCATAAGATCCTTTATATATATATATATATATATATATAACTTGAAAAAAATCTTTGGATCGCTTCAAACTTGTATAAATTTCCTTTTATACTTCAAATACTTAGAAAAAACCTTTTCTTCTGGCAATCGATTCAACAAGGGGAGTTCATCAATTACATATACATCACTTTGTTTATACCAAACCAGTATTCAAGTTTGATTACTCTACAAAATTACTTACCATATTACTTACTTCCATAAAGTAAATTTTTACCATAGAAATATCCAATTTCTACTTTATTTCATCATATATTTCACAAAATATATCTTTCCATTTCAAAAATCATCTTCTAGTTCTTATCCACAATTCCCAACATCAATTTCATTCAAACCCGTACGATGTACACATATTATCCGTATGCTATATCAATCTGATCGCTCACTCGATCACACAATTCTACTTCCGAACTAGCATCGTCCATCCGACTTCCTAGTGCGGACTCAGATCTGATTTTTTGACCAAAAACCGTCATTCTCCTTGCATAGCCATAACTATGATAGAGAATATCCAAAACCAATCAAAAATCCCTAACTAGGTTTGCCGTCGAAAATCGAGTGAAAAATCCCAAATCGGATCGATATACTATCTCGAAATTATGTGTTCGAATCTGGAACAAATCACTATGTGAATAGAATAATATATGTACATCCTACATATTTACCTTTATTGATTATTAGCCAAATCAATCTCCTTTTCTATTCACATTCACTTTAATTTTTATCCCCTTATTCACAATTATTTCAATTCCAATTGGATTAACACCTCATTTCTTATCTTAGTTGGGTATTTAATCATAAACAGTTTGAACTCTGTCCAGCTTGAATTTAGAAAATAATTTGAAAAGTTTAAAATAGATAAGTACTTATAAAATAATTGTAAAGTAGTTAGGTAATTGTAAAATAATTGGAAAATAGTTAAATAGTTATAAAATATTTAGGTAATTGAAAAATAATTGTAAAAAAGTAATTAGTTATAAAGTAGTTGAAAAATAGCAATTAGTTTATAAAATAGTTGTAAAATAGTTAAATAGTTCCAAAAATAATTGCAAAATAAGTATAAAATAGTTTTGGGTTTTAAAAAGAAAAGTTTTACAGTAAATAGTTAGGAAAATAGAATTAAAACAATCTATATTAAAATAATTTATTTGAAAATAGATCAGAGCCAAACTGTTCAATTCCCAATCTCCATTCCCATCAATTCTATTTAAATTCCCATTTCTATTTAAATTGATTCAATTCCAATTCAATTTGAATTAACTTCAATTTATATTAAACTTGATTTAATCCCAATTGAAGTTGAATTAACCTCAATTTCTTTCCAAATTCAAATCAAATTCCATTTGATTTTAAACCTATTCAACTTTAATTTCAACACCAAATTATTCAGATCAATTTGGACTAATTTCAAATTGAACCCACTTCAATTTAAAATCATTTCAATTTCTGTTTGAGTTAATCCCAATTCCCATTTGAATTTGAACTCATTCAACTTCAATTTCATTTCAAATTAATTCAAATCAAATTCAATTTGAACTAACTAAATTTAAATCTCAACTTTAAACCATCTCGAATTATATAAATTTGAGTTAAATTTTAAATGTTGATTTAATCAAATTATCCTTTATTTTTAAATCAACAATCTAAATCTTTAAACAATTTAATTCTTAACCTTCAAATCTTAAGTTCAAAGTAATTCCATTTTATCTTAATAATGGATATATTACCACACCCCGTTTCTTCATTCATTTAAATAAATCAAATTTTCAGTTTAAAGATTATTATAACAACAGGATGATATCATTCAATTTATTTTAAAACATCCATTTTCAACTTCCAAATCTCAAACCCACTTTGAGATCACACAAACTCCCCATTCAAATCAACCATTTAATTTCCCAAGTTAAATCTCAATTTAATCTTGAAATTTCCAATTCAGGTTGTCTTTTCTAAACTTATTTAATTTTCCAAAATCAAATTCAATTTAGTCTCATTAACCTTACCCAATTTGAATCCTGACTTCAAATTTCAAATTTTTATCAATATTCTTTCTCACTTATAAGTTCAAAACTAATATTACTTTGGGTTACCACCCCTCAGGGAAATCAAAACTCAACACTTTAGAGTTTATTTCAAATATACTTATTTATTTCCTTTACACACCAAGTTACTTTAAATTTTAAACCACCTTTGGTTTTAAATTCACAACAAATTCCTTTAAGTTTTCAAACAATTCTTGTTTAAAATAGGACCCTTTATTCAAATACATTAAATAACATTATTTATTATTTCTTTATCACTTTGAAACAATTTTCAAATTCCGGACCTAGATTTAAAACTTCACAATTCAGCTCATCTTCAATTCCAATTTATAAATTATACTTACCTAAATGTTTTATTTCCCTAAAACATTTCATTTTGCTTAAACACATCAATCATTTATGATAATAACTAAGATTATCATATCTGGAAACCAATTCATTATTATCTTATTCTGAATCTCTTTTCGAAATTCAAATTTTTTAATTTCAATTAGAATCCATTTCAACTTATCTTTATTCAATTTAAATTTGGTTGTATTACTATTACCACTTATATTTAATTCCAATGATTTAACAACCAATTATTCTAATATTTATTTAGAAAGAAATATTTCTTTATATATCAAAATATAATCTTATATAAAAATCATTTATTTTTAAAACCATTTAAAATCTTTATATAAGAAAATAAAAAGTACACTCATACACACACACACACGTTCTCTCTCTCTCTCTCTCTCTCTCTCAACTCATTCTAAGGTTCCACTTACCCCTATCCTAAATGAGTAATCCCACCAGACCCAAGGTTCTCGCTTAACCTTCAGCTCTGATACCAAATGTAACGACCTGGAAATTTCGATCTCGAAAACTCCAGATAGTTAGGAAATGAAGAAAGAGATAGAAGAAGAAACAGAAACAAGACACAGAATCTCACATTCGCAGTGGATAAAATATAATATCAAATAATATTCTTTACACAAAGAAAGCTGTATAAATTACACTTTAATACATCCGAGTTACAACATATACACAAACACTAGACAGATTAAATCAACATGTCCCAATTAAACTATAATATCTCACAGCGAAATACACTTCTTACGTTCCTGCCATCCAGCTCGCCACCTGAGCTCCAGAACCTCCTTACCTGAAAATCTGTAATAGTCGGTCTGACCTGAGCATTACATCAAAGTAACATCCAGGTCAGGATGGAAAACAACATGAGTAAAACCCATCTAATAAGAAAACACTAATGCAATATACTTATTTAGAACCCAAAAACTCGTATCAATTTACAAATTCATAATTTTTTATGGACAACACTTCTTTCACACATCAATCTCCAAGTACCAAACTTAGATTTAATAGTCCAATTCACTTAAATCATTCCATTCCAGTTTATTGTTTTCACATATAAAATATATATATAATTTTATAGATCACAAATCGAAGTGGTTTCGGATATGTACTAATACCCGTCCCCGGTCTCTTCAAGCTATCTTAACCCAAATTATCCAAGTGAAAAACAATTTAACTTTAAATACAAGATGTCATTTTCCCACATCAATTCATGATCGATATATAACCACAATATCATTATCCATCCGGATACATATCATACCACAAACATTTCATACCATAGATATCAGTCAATTCAAGGCATTTAACAACATTCAATCATTCATAAGATTGATTACCTCCAAAATTAATTTAATTAATCTTTAACTAATTGAATTTCTAACCTTTAATCACTTTAGATTACCCTTACGTAACATTAATTAATCACAAACCAATTAATTAATCATCTTTTAATTATCCATCTTAATTAATCACCCTTGACTAATTATCCTTTAATTACAATAAGTAATTAACTCTTAATTGATTACACAAATTAACTGTTTTATAATCACTTCATTGATCAATTATCCCTTAATTAATCATACTCATTATTTAACTAATCCTTGATTAATTTCCTTAATTAATTCAATTCTTTAATTACAACAAATTAATTAATCCTTAATTACTTTATTAAGTAATTATTATAAAAATAATTACATTTAGTAATTATTAATTACCCTCCTTAATAAATGTCATTAAGCAATTATCCTTTAATTACTTTCATTATTATAAATCAATTTCATTAAGTAATTAATCTTAATTAATCATCTTTGAATTAATTACTTTAATTAATCAATCTTATTAATAATCAATCTTTTAAATTGATTACACAATTTACTTAATTGATTAATCTCTAATCATCTAATTACAACCCTTAATTACAAATTAATCAATCCTTAATTACTAATTAACTAATTTATTATTAATTAACTCATAGCCCTTAATTAATCGATCCCTAACCATTAATAAATTAATTCCTTTTTAATTACTTAATTAATTTTAACAATTTACCCCTAATTCCCACTTAATCACATTATTGATTAAGTTTAAATAAACTTTGAATCTATCTTAGATAATTTATTGTAAAATAAATCACATAACTTTTAATTACCAACCATTTAAATAACATTTATTATTTTAAAGAACTAGTTTAAAAATCAGTTTAAACTTGATTATTAATTTACTTTAAACTTGTTAGCCTTAACGTTAACCCGAGGCCGTACTTTCATTCCCGAGTCTAACCCTGCTTCTTCCCGATCCAACCAAACCCAAACCCCAACCGATCGAAGCTCGAGTTCACCCCGAGTGAAACGTCATTCGATCCCGAAGAAAATCAACATAGCGACAACTGCAGACATGGGTGGATCCATGTGCACATGCACAAGTCGTCACGGGTGCTCTAGCCACCACTTCCATCGCTTGTGAGTCACCGATGACCACCCCTTCCAGTCTCGACCGCAAGACTGATTATTCGAACTCGAAAACCAATTCGAGATAATGAACCCAAACTGGAACCATCTCCTTCGACAATTTCTTCTTATCGCTGACCACTCCGACCTCAATCAACCGTGCCATTAAGACCATAGCTTCCTCATCGACAAACTCGACATTCCCCTTGATACGATCGAACTCGAAACACACACGACGGAGAAAAAGTTCGAGAACTCCATCGAACCCCATAGGCAAAGAAAACCCTAAATCGTCCTTCTCCGGCCATCACGAGTGATTATAAGTCTTCCCACTATTTTTCCATCGATCGTCGATCGACCAGCAACCAAATACTCAAAACCCGATGCTATAGGATCATGAGATTGCCGAAATTTGATAAATTTTCACATTCTGATCATCTTACCATTTCCCATGATTTATACAACTAAAAATCCTGATACAAATCTTAAAATTCATGACTTATATAAACGAGCAAGATCTTGCAATCAAATCTCAAATTTTAATAAATCAAATTTTTAAGTAAGGATTTAATTTATTGTGTTTTTAACTTCCCAGTAACCCCATGCATTTTTTTGTACTTAAAAACATTTTTAAAATTTTGATCTTGCCAATTTGAACTTGTTTCATTTAGATATCAAAGTCTATAGATAATAATATGATGATATTTTGATTTTTATAGGTCTGAAGCCTAAATGCTTAAAATAGAGATTCAAATGTCTGTTTATAGCAACATCCATACACAAACACACACACATATTTATATACATTTAACACTTAATCACTTTTCTTTAAGCATGATTTCCAACAACAAGTAAAAATCCAAATTACAGAAAGGCTTACCTGCATTTTGTTGATGGTAGAGAAAACCTAAAAATTGTCTTGAAAACTTAAAAACTGTAGATGGTCTTTGAATTTGACTGAGATCTTAATGTAGTTGAGTTTTCGAATTGATCTGATCCTTTCTTTGGTTTGTATTTACTTGATTTCTGGTTCTTGATTCAGATTTGAGTTTGCTGTTTGAAATTTCTTGTTTTAAAGTTGTTAATATGCTTGTTTTGATCTTCTCAGATTTGAGAAATGTTTGATTACATGTTTGTTTTAACATTCCTCAAATCCGATTTTCTAATATGGTTTGGTTTCTTTGTTTTGAAAGTGAGAAAATAGAAAAAGAATGAAGAGAAGAAGTAGATGTTTATATAGGGTTAACTAGGATTTATTCAAAAGTAAAAGAAAATAAAATACCATGATGACACTTGTTTACATTTGTCATTTGCATTTGTTTATCATCATACATTTGTTACTAACATTATTTCATAAATTAACACTTGTATTTTTGCATGTGTTTATATTATTCAATGTCATAAACCATATTTCTTAAATTAACATATGTGTTATATTTTATAAATTATATATTAGGCCTTTAAATGTTTATATATATATATATTTATCTATTATGTTTTTATTAAATGATGTTTTTTTAAATATACAACTATTTATTACAAGTAATATTTTCAATATATTTATTTGAATTTCAAACCCAAATTCAAATTAAATTTTAAAATCAACTTATATATATATATATATATATATATTTATTTATTTAATCAAATGCATATCTAATTTGTTTGAAAATAATATTATTTCTATTTACAATCTATATATATATAAAAACCATTATTACTATTATTATTTTTGAAATAAATGACAATTTTACCCATTTTAAATAATTTATATGAAAGAGATTATCATACTTGAATTTGCTTGAATATTTTCTGGGATATCGCAGATATCCTTTAATATATTTCCAATTTATTTACATATCCTGGTATCTTTTATTATCAAAAATTATATCTATTTAATATACAAATAAATATTTTAATAATTTTAATTCCTTTATTTACCAATTAACATATGTCCAAAAATTCCGGGTTGTCACACAACTGTGCCCCGAGCTTTGATGAGTTGAGATATTTTCTCTCGTTCAAAAGAAGAGACAAGTGTCCATCTTGATTGTGATTGAGGCTCAGAGAAACCGTAAAATTGTGTTGCGACGGCAGAGTAATTTATCTCAATTCAAGACCCAATACTTCTTTGTTAGATGTCCCAGGGATTCAATCGTCTCTGGACAATCGGGGGTAAGTTCTTTTTCTTACTCATAGGACTCCGATATATCGCTACGGAATTTCTAACGAGTCAAATATTTCCTACAGTTATTCCAAGGCCGAACAAGTTCTTATCCCTTGATGAAACTTTTCGAACCCTAAAGGCTGTTGATGTCGAGGAGAGATCGGTTAAATTCTTATTAACCGAGAAAAACTAGCTTCGGTACGGACTGTTGCATCCAGGAGATTTGCAGTCCCAGTTGAGGTCCCACCCCCTTCTCATCCCAAGGTATGTACGCGATCCACTTCTTCGTCTTATGGTTTCGGAAAGGGTGTTTTTCAAGGAAGGGAAGGCTTATCCGACGAGTTGGCTGAAAAGACTCGCGGGGGTAAAGACACCGCGACCGAGGCCACTTCCTTAGCTAGATTGCCCCCGATTCCGGAAGAAGAGGAAGAGGAGTTTCAATAGAGAGAATGCAAGGCCGCGATTGGTATTGAAAAGAAGGAGGGTGAAATTGAGAGCAGTAGTGAGGAGCCCTCCTCTAGTGACGATGATGATTTCTATGCAAAATCCGACGATGGAGATTCTGAATCATGCGACGAGACTCTGGGGATCAGTCCCATTGTCCCGAGCCCTCCTCCCCCAGAGATGAGTGTTAAAGATGATGCTTTAGAAGTTGGACGATGTCGGGATTCCCCGATCAAAGAGGCTGACGTAGACTTCGAAGATTTGAGCAATGTCTACGTTGATTTTGATGAGATATCTCCCCATTTGGGCCATGGTGCGCCCGAAGTCATTCCGATTCCTTCCACGACGGCTGGTCGATCTGGTTTGTGACGTCGTTTTAGGCCCTCCTCCGAACACGTTACACGTTTCACTAGGGTTACACTCACTTATACACATATTTTTCATGCTTATTCTCTGTTACTAATGCTCTTTATTTATTCTTCATGTCAGGTACCATGACAGAACACGGTTTCTACGACGATCTTGAGGAATTTACCGACTTTCAACGCTAGTTGAAATGATCCTCCAACCGTCACCAGTGTCGCAAAACAGAGGAGGAATGGAGAAGAAGAAAAGATTTAGAGGCTGAAGCTCATCCCCGAGACGAGAGGGAATGGGGTCGAGTGTATAAAGGCGGATACGTGAAAACAAAGATTTTTGATGAGCGAAAGGAGCCGTTTAAAAAGTCAAAAGTTGATCGCGGTTCTCATGCATAGGAACAACAGGTCTTTGATTTAGCACCCGCTTCAGTTGGTCCTGAAATTCTAGTTTCTTCTATCTTTGTTCCATATTCATCTCACATTCCCTCATCTCATGTGGCGCTTGCCCTCAGTTCTTCATGCCTGCATCGGAGATCTGCCTATGTTATTCTGTCTGGTCCTCCCAGGCTTGAAGCAGCGCTCCCCGGGTGGTTCTTAAGGGGAGTAAAATTTGATCGTGATGTTCATCCAGTTCGCAAGATATATGCTTGCCCCACCTTCAGGCAATCCAGAATGATTTGAAGCATACTGAGGGGTGGAAAAATTGTGCAAGCAAATAGCAGACACAAATCGCAATAACTATTAAGAAATCCTCTCCTTCGAGTCGGAGAAGGATGAGTTTGAAAAAGCGTTGGCGGAATGCGATGCCACAATCAAGCGGCTGGAAGAAAAAATGGACGCTGCGCTTAAAGAAACCAAGAACAACGCCGGCTAGCTGACATTATGACTGTAACTTCACTTATCTGCTTATCTATTTTTTGTGCACTTATGTTTATTTTGCTTACTTCAATTTTATTTTATCTAGTACCGTGATTACTACCAAAATTCTTTGTTTCAAGTAACAAAACTTGCGTAGTGTTTTTGTTTTTGGGCATTTCTATTTGAGTACCAACGTATGCTCCCCAGTTCATAGGGTTGTTTTCTTTGATCACTTAACAAAGGACTGGTAACTTATGGTTTGAACAGTATACTTACCAAAACCGGTGTATGTCTATTTTACAACTTTAGTATATAGTTTACGGTTTTTTATGCACTTCGGGAAAGTATGTAACATATGTATGTTAGAAATGTGCATAAAAATGTAAACTAAGTGCAGAATATATAGTTAAAATATTAACTAATAAAGAATTCAGAAACACTTTTCGTGTAAAATGGATATTCTTTGTAAATTTTTGGAAGTTAAACCACTTATCACTTCTCAAGAATGTGAGTAAATACTTATGAACGTTATTTCTTAGGAATATTGCAATCTTCAAACACGCGCTTCATTGCTTAGACTGTGCACATTATATGAGTTACCTATAGATATTTAAACGTTATCCACGTTAAATGCTATAGTTAATCGTTGGGTGTCAGCAATTGGAGTTTTCTGCCGGTTCGTAGCACTTCGATTTTGTTGGATTCATGTCCATTACTCCTGATAATAGGAGTGGGTTGATCCTTATTATTTCTATGATGGATAAGTTTTCGGGTATTGTCGGGGAAATTTGGGTACTTAAAAGTGTGCACGATTTTGTGGGTTGCACGGATTTTCACACTTGTCAATGTTGCCTATCTTTGGGTGAGGAGTTTGTGTTTTAAGAACGTGATTTCATGGCTCAAAAAGTTAGTGCGAGGCTTATGGAATGTGCGGCTTTTTATACTTCTTAAAGTTGTTTATCTTCAGGCAACGTGAGGAGTTTATGTGGTTTCATGGCTCGAGAAGTTATTGCGTGGCTTATGGGATGTGGGCTTTTTTATTTGAGCCTTCCCAATGTTGCCAGGGCAACATCGATTCTTATAAGGTGGGAATCGGGTTCCGCCGATCCAATGGTTTGGGTTGATTTTCTTCGGTCGACCCTGTGGGTAAGTGGGATGTGCTTGCACGTGATTCCACTTTCTCAAGTAGCAATTGCTTGGCTTTGAACCGATTTGACCCCATCGTCTCAGCAGGTTACTATTATGAATACAGTTTTGTCAATTCAAAAGGCAACTTGATTTTATTAAAAAAAGTTGGGCAAGTTTTTTCCTATTTACAATGCCATCGGCATCCCAGGATGACTTATTTGCTGAAAAATATATAGTACATATGGTATTTTTCAGCTGAAGTAAGGGCACAGCGATTCGGTTTTCCATGCTTTAGGAATTTGGGTTCCGTCGATGGTTGTCAGTTTGAAAGTTCCATCGCTTAGCTTTTGATTGATCATATATCGCCCTTCCCAGTTTGGCTCGAAGGCTCCCTGCACGGGATAGACTTGTTTGAGGACGAGGTTTCCCACTTCGATGATTTGGTTGTGAACTTTGGAGTTGAAGTATCGCACGACCCTTTTTTGGTGGGCAACGGTCCTCAACTCGGCTTCTTCCCTCATTTCCTTAATCATATCCAGTGATTTGAGTAGGAGCTGCTCGTTTTGCTTCTGATTAAAATTTCACCTTCGATGAGAGGGGATTTCTAGTTTGACGGGAAACATTGCTTCTTAGCCATATGCCAAGGCGAATGGTGTGTGATCGGTTGCCACTTTGTGAGTCATTCTTAAGCACAAAGTGCGAGAGGAAGTTCATCAACCGAGTTCCCTTTTTCTCTAATTAGTCACTTTTTGATAGGGGACTTGATGATCTTTTTATTGCTTCCACCTATTCATTTGCTTGCGGATGAGCGACTGTGGAAAAGCTCTTCTCAATTCGGAAGCGTTCGCAGAAGTCTTTGAACTTGGCGCTTTCGAATTGGGTCCCATTATCAGAGATGATTTTCTATAGCATACCAAACCTACAAATAAAGTTTTTTGTAACAAAATAAATGAATTTCTTTGTGGAAGCGGTGGCCAGCAGTTCCGCTTGGCCCATTTTGTGAAATAGTCAACAACGACTATAGCGTATTTGTCCCTTCCTTTAGCTATTGGCAATACACTGATCAAGTCAGTTCCTTATATTTCAAATGGCCATGGGCTGAGCATCTGTGTTTACTCTGTCTAAGAAGTTCTTTTAGTTTTTTCGAATCTTTCGTAAGGATCACACCATCTGGCATAGTCTGCTGCGTCACACTTTATTGTTGGCCAGAAGTACCCATACCGGAGAGCTTTCTTTGCAAGGGTTTACCCTTGGTATGGTCTTTGCATTCGCCTTCGTGCGCTTCCTTAAGGATCCATCGAGCTTCGTCATCGATCATACATCTAAAAAGCGGGGTAGAGAATCCCCTTCAGTAGAGTATTCCATCCTATATTAAGAATCACGATGCTTTCTGGAGAAGTTTTTTCCATTGATTCCGTTGATTCCAGAATTACTTACGCTTTCTGGAAGGGTAAGTAATTCTTTATTGACGTCATCCATGTTTCCGGTTCGGTGGTGGTCTCGATCCAGTCGACATCCATTTCGTCTATACTCAGGGCAGTCGGAGTCTCAACCAGGACTAGTCCCAACGATTGAGCTTCTCCGGAACTTGCCAGTTTAGATAGTAGTCAGTCTTATTCGATGACACTCGGCAACTTTTGTACTTTAGATAGATATGGAGCAAGGTTCTTCCCTCGAGCCTGGTACTCATCTTTTACCTGGAAGATGACTAGCTAGGAGTCGCTGTAGATGTGAATGGACTTTATTTTGAGTTTTTTCACAACATTTAGCCCTACTATCAATTCTTCGTATTCCGCTTCTTTCACAACATTTTTAGTTCTTCACAACATTTAGTCCTACTACCCCCACCCCTGAATAGAGGTTGTTAGATGCGCCATCAACAAAGAGTTTCCATAGCATCTCCACTTCCAACGATGTTACTTCTTTGTCATCCCGTATGGTAAATTCGACGATGAAATCTTCCAGAGCTTGCCCATTGATAGCCTTTCTTGAATGGTAAGTAATATCATAATGGCTCAGTTATATGTGCCACTTGAGAAGTCGTTCGGAAGTTTCGGGTCAGTGCAATACTTGCTTCAGAGGCTGATCGGTCAGTACATTGATTGGGTGTGCTTGGAAATACGGTCGTAACTTTCTAAACGCGATCAGGAGGAAATAGGCTAGCTTTTCCAGCTTGGGTAATTTTTCTTGGCTCTGGTAAATCGCTTGCTAATGTAATATACAAATCGCTGGATTTTCACTTCTTCATGCACAAGGGCAGCGCTCAAGGCATGGGTTGAGATTGCTAAGTAAATGAATAGGTCTTCTCCATCCACTGTCTTTGATAGAATCGGCGGGGCTTCCATGTGTCATAGCAATTCTTCAAATGTAGTTTGACATGCCTTACTCCATTCGAAGCTTTTCTTTCCTTTCTTTAATGTGTCAAAGAACGGTATGCACCTTTAGGTGGCTTTAGAGATAAATTGTCTTAGTGCTACGAATTTTCCATTCAGGCTTTGCAATTCCATCTCGCTCTTCGAGGCTTGGACTTCTCGTAGGGTAGTTATTTGCTCTAAATTTACTTCAATATCCCGGGTACTTACTATGAATCCTAAGAACTTTTCGGAGGCTACACTGAAGTGACATTTGAGTGGATTGAGTTTCATTCCATACTTCCGGAGTATTTCAAACATTTCAGCGAGATTATCTAGGAGGTTGGCAGCTACTCACTGTTTGACCAACACGTCATCCATGTAAACCTCCATGGTTTTCCCGATTTGATGCTTGAACATGGTATTTACCAACCTTTGGTGGGTTGCCCCAGCATTCTTTAAACTGAATGGAATTACACTATAGTAGTACAGTCCCAGATCAATGATGAAGCTGGTGTTTTCTTGATCAAGTTCGTGCATCAGGATTTGGTTGTACCCTAAGTATGCGTCCATGAATGATAGCAATTCATGTCCCGCCATTCCGTCCACGAGATGGTCTATTCTGGGCAGAGGGAAGCTATCTTTTGGGCAAGCTTTGTTTAAGTCCGAGTAGTCGATACAGGTTGGACACTTCCCATGGGACTATTTGACTAAGACCGGGTTAGATACTCATTCAGGATAAGTTGTGTCACGGATAAAACCATTGGCCATTAGCTTGTCCACCTCTCCTCTTAACGCCTTGGACCATTCAGGGCTCAAGCTGCACCTCTTTTGCTTTACTAGTGTGGACTTGGGGTCAATATTGAGCACATGACATGCGATTTCTGGTGATACCCCCCACATATCGCAATGTGTCAAAGCGAACATGTCCAAGTTGGCGTGGAGAAATTAGTAAGTTCCAATCGCATCTTTTTTCCAAGTTGCGATCTAATTTTCAAGACTCTCGTTGGGTCATCCATATTGCCTTGGACATACACCATCAATTCTACCGGTGCTGCCAGATCCTCCCCTGAACTCTTCTTTCTAGGGTCCAAATCCTTGTCGAATTGGCTATGGTCCCTAAGCCAGGGGCGGCTCTGTAGTTGCTATCAGAAGGTTCACGAATGTGGAGAGCTCTCCCCACATCCTTTCCCTTTTCCTTCTTTTAGATTCGCATAACTCTACAATGTAACATTCTCCGATGGTGCATTGATCTCCTTTGACCATTCGATTATTTTTGTCGTTAGGAACTTCATGGTAAAGCACTATTGGGCCAGAGCTACTCTAAAATCGGCTAGGGCGGTCCGTCCCAAGAAGGCACTATAAGCGGAAGTTTCTTCCACAATTACGGAAGTCTGAATGAGGGTGACTCTTCGATCACCCTATCCAAGTTCCACTGGAAAGTCAATCGTCCCTATGGGTTGTTTCGGTTCGCCGATAAACCTTTGGATTTTTGTTTGGCAGGCAGACTTGCTTTTCATTCCGATCTTCATTTGATTAAAGGTACGTTTGAAAAGAATATTGACAGAACTGCCACTATCGACCAATACTCGTCGAACCACAACGGGTCTGATTTCTACTGTCACCACCATTGGATCGAGAGCTGGAGCTTCACTCCATTCGGTATCTCCATTTCTAAACATAATATCGTCATTCAAAGTTTTTCCTACTTGGATCAAGCTTCATCTTTGATTGTGAGAGATGATTCCTTCGGAGCGTGCTTCAACGAACTCGCATACCGCTCCATCTCTCCCCAACTCCTCTATGCAAAATGTGGTCCACTAGATATTATTCCAATAATAAGTCTTTGGTTAGTTCACTTTATTATATCTTCTTACGGCTTGGTTTATTCGATCTCTAGGAGCTTGAGGAGCCGCAGGTTGATCCGGATTCTATGACTTTCTCACGTATTGCCGAAGCTTGTTTTCTCGAATTAGCTCTTCAATCAAGTCCTTTAGGCAGCGGCATTCGTTTTTGTTGTGACCGTGCGTCTCATAGAGGCGGCAGAACTTTCTTGAGCGCTTTTGTTATTTAGTTGCTTCCTTCTTAGATGGCTTTATATATTCCTCGGTCCTATGTCGTGAGATAGATGTTTCCCAGAGTATCATTGAGAGGGGTGTAATCTTTAGGCCTAAAGCCTGTATGATGTTTATTGTTCCTATTTCTTTTATTGGAATTTTAATTCCTTATTTTTTAATTTCCATCTTTTCCTGTGATTCTTCAGCAGTCACGGAAGCGTTTGTATTCTAATTCATTGCCATGTCACTCTGCCTGATGTTCATCGGTTACAGGCCAGTAGACTTCCTTTCTTGCTCCTGCGCCTCCTCTAATCTCAAGTGTTGACTTACTTTGCGATTGAAATCTTTCCTCATAGTGGGTTGCTTTATTTTGATCCACTTTTCGAATTCAGTTTCGAGGTGAATGGCACGGACCAAGGCCATGAAAACCATGTCCTCATTTGGATTGCTCACCTCCTTTACTGCGGTAATGAACCGGTTCATGAAAGACTTCAGCGATTCGTTTTGTCCTTGTAATAGTTCGGATAGGGATATCACATCTTTAGGTTGCACGGTATGTAGCCTGAGCTGATCGAGGAGTCTTGTTGCTGGTTGGTCGAAAGTGGAGATGGACCTCGGTGGAAGACTAGTGAACCACATGGAAGCAATTCCTTACAGAAAGATGGGAAAACATCTACACCGAACTGCCTCTGAAGCATTTACTCCATCCATGTACCAACTATACTTATACAAATGTGGTTTTAGTTCCTTTGTCCCATCGTACGATGGAATAGTTGGCTTTGTGAATTTTTTTGGATATCGCTCATTCAAGATATCATCGATAAAGGGTGTCCGACTTGGTGCGGATCCCCATTCATCATCTCTCCTATTTTTATTCTCAGCCATCAATCACTTTACCATATCTACGATAAATGCCTCTGATGTTCGGTAGTCCTTTGATGGCTATCAGCCACTACACCAAGTGTTTGGCTTTGCAAACGGTCTTGGCGAGTGGGTTGAAATCTAAGCTCTCCTATCTTGGGAGAACCACTCCCTTGGGATCTCGTTGGCTTGCGGTTGGCTTGACTGGGGCAGTTTGGACATTTCTAGCATTATCGAATGCATTGGCATTTTCTTCCAACTTATCATAGTTGGATTGTTCTCCATCTTCTAAGTCGGAGAGGTCCATGGCTATATCCTCTTGTGGGGTTTTCACCCCTTGGTACAAATTCAAAGTCGGTTTCCTTGCGGTGAGCGAAGTACCTGTTGGGGATGCGGATTAAGGATCTTAAGGCAGAAATAACACTAGAGGGGGGGGGGGGGTGAATAGTGTTTTAAAGAATATATGAACTGTATGACTAAATTAAAACTTTCAACACAAATCTAAACAGAATTCTAACACGGAATGATCACAGAACATATAACAAATGCTAATAGTAAAGTAAAGCAAGTAAAAGGAAAGAACACACCGGATTTTATACTGGTTCGGAATCCTCCTACATCCAGTCCTGCACCAAGGCAATTTCCTTGTACAGATTTTTATAAGCCAATATCCAAATTACAACCCTCAATTTCTAAGGCCTTGAGGAACCCTCCTATCTCCGAGTCTGAGGTGAACTCTCTTGATTTACGGGATGCAAGATCACCTTAATACTTCTTAATAACAATCCTTTGAATGGATAGACTCTATGGACTTTTTGAATACAAATTAATCCTATAACTCTGAATAGCACTTTGATCTTTAGTAGAATGATGGAGAATCAAATAGAGAGAGTATCTAAATGATTTTCTATTGTGAATTTGGCAGAATGATGGCACGATCTTGAAAATATGAAGTTTTATGGATATGGAATGGTGGAGAAGAAAGAGTGAAGAAAATAAGAAAGTAGTTAAAAAAATTCATTTTGGAAGCCTTTATATAGATGCACAACAGTCATAACCATTGGCGAAAGGTTTTCGAACGAATGGACACTTCTTTTGAAAATTGAATTTTGAATCCAACTGTCACCATGTCGACATGGGGTATCCCTATATGTCGACATCCCTCAGTTCAAAATTATAGAGATGTTGTTTTGTAAAGACAACTGAATTTAAAACAAGTTGAAACTTCTCTGAAGCAAAGTAAAGTGTTTAAACAATATTTTGAGATAGAGAATGAATATAAAACATTATTTTAAATATATATATATATATATATATATATATAATTGATATAGACCGTCAATTATAAGTAATATTTAAAATCAGAATAAGTTTTGATGTTTTAAAAATAGAAGTTTTTTAAAATCAAAATAGAGGAATATTTCAAGGCTAAAACAAAGTCTGAAAATATTTTTGAAAACATGATTTTGAAAGCTAAAACATTTTGAAAACATATTTAAAAACATTTTTGAAAATCTATTCAAACTGAAATTGCCAGAACCTTCCTACAGAGCTCCTCCATAGGACTCGAGAACTTGTACAAAGTAGTTTAAATGATTTTGATTTTCGTGGGTTTGTAAGCCACTTGTCGTAGGTTTGTAAGCTACTTGTCGTTGGTTTGTAAGCCACTGGTTTCGATAGAAATTGGGTTCCATCCCAAAAGAAAATTAGAAGAAAGATGAGAGTGCTATTATGAAGTTTTAACAAAATACTAGACACTTATCTTGAGATCTTGAAATCTTGATTCTCTAGAGTCTTGAATCTTGAATCTCTAATCTTCATCTTGGTGCTTGAGTATTTACACTGATCAGTCTTCGATGATACCTGCATATACTTCCTATATATATATATATATCTATTTATCTATATGGAAATGTTAGTATATATTTTATAAAGTAAAGTATAATAACTATATAAGGTTGTTGTCATCAAAACATCATCAACTCAGTTCCTAACAATCTCCCCCTTTTTGATGATGACAACCTTTATTTATAAAATATTCTTACCATACCATAACTCTCCATAACTCCCCCTTACTCCGTGACTTCTTCTTAAAACTACAACTCCCCTTTATTCCATGACTCCCCCTTACACCAAGCACATATATTTTTATAACTTTCTCCCCCTTTGTCATCAACAAAAACTATTAACTACTTAAGAATTCAAGAATGATTAGTATGAACAAATAATATGTATAGAACAAGCATGAAACAATGAGTATAAGTGAACACATTTTAGTTATTACAACATATATAAGAATATACATAAACACGAACAAACAAAACAATTTAAAACGAAGAATAAAATGAAAGTACGCTTTAATGGCGATCCTTAACTATAGGAGACTTATGAATCGAACAATTGGGGTAGTGGAGACAAAAGTTTCCACGTTGTTCAATTACGTTTCCATTAGTATCAACAAGGATCTCTCCAACGCAAATAATGCTCTCGTCCGTATTCATAGGGACTTCGGGTTGAGGTAAAGGTTGATCTTCCTCTTGGTCTTCTTGTGGTTCTTCCATAGGTTCTTCTTCCTCGGATTCCATGGCTTGTGAAGAGTCTTCAATATTAATAGAATTTGTACGGTTATCCATAAGGAATTTTTGTACATTCCTAATAATATTCCCTTGCCTTTGTTGTTCTCTAGCCATCCTAAGTTGACTTACTTGAATTTCAATCATCAATTGAAGGATATCTTTCATCTTCTCTTGCAATTTGATCACTCGAGCGTGCGTAGTTCGTTGAAATGGACCAGAATGAGGAGAAGTGAGTGAAGTGGGTTCATTAGTAGAAGAGGAGGCCATTATTTTATTGTTTCAGAAGTTATTTACAGAGAATATAGTGAAGAAAGAGGAGAGAAAACGAAATGAATAGATAAATAACCAAAAAAACTAACTTTGGAGGGAAATTCAATTTTCAAATTTTTGTTGGGTATGTCGACATCATGAGATGGGGCATGTCGACATGTTCTTCAAAAAAATGTAATTTTTATTTTGACTTTTTATTGATTACTATATTATATTATTTTATATTTCAGATTTTGAACAAATACCTAATTCTCTTCTAAATTTAGTAAAATTCTGTTCGGTTAATGGTTTAGTTAATATATCAACAATTTGTTTTTCAGTATTTATATAATCTAGAGTTATTATTTCTTTAGTTATATTATCTCTAAGAAAATGATGTCTTATATCAATATGTTTAGTTCTAGCATGATGAGTTGGATTTTTAGATAGATTTATTGCACTAGTATTATCACAATATATTGGTGATTTACTTATGTTAATTTCAAAATCTTTTAAAGTTTGTTGCATATATATGACTTGTGAACAGGCCAGAGCAGTAGATATATACTCTGCTTCAGTTGTTGACAAGGAAACAGTATTTTGTTTCTTGCTGAACCAGGAAACCAGTGAATGTCCTAGAAAGTGACAAGTTTCACTTGTAATCTTTCGGTCTGATTTACAACCAGCATAATCAGCATCACAATATGATACTAAATCAAAAGTATTATTTTTAGAATAAAATAAACCATAATCTAAAGTGTATTTTACATATCTTAAAATTATTTTAACAACTTTTAAGTGAGTTTCTTTAGGTTGTGATTGGTATCTTGCACAGAGACAAACACTATGCATAATATCAGGACAACTCGCTGTTATATAGAGTAGCGAACCAATCATTCCCCTATATAAAGTTTGATCAATATCTTTTGATTTATCTTCTTTACTTGAACCTACATTTGTTGACATTGGAGTTGGTTTCCCACTAGAGGTGCTTAAACCAAATTTATTGATTAAGTCTTTAGCATATTTTTCTTGACTTATGAAGATTCCATTCTCTAGTTGTTTAATTTGAAGCCCTAAGAAGAAACTTAATTCTCCCATGTGACTCATTACAAATTCTTTAGTCATTATATCTGAAAATTCTTTATTCATTATGTTATTAGTTGATCCAAAGATTATATCATCTACATATATTTGAACCAATTGAATATCTTGATTATTTCTTTTAATAAAAAGTGTGGTATCTACTTTACCAATTTCAAAACCAGATTGAAGTAAATAAGATTTTAGTCTTTCATACCAGGCTCTAGGAGCTTGCTTTAGACCATATAGAGCTTTCTTTAACTTGTATACATGGTTTGGAAATTTATTATCTTCAAAAAGTGGAGGTTGTTCAACATAAACATCTTCTTTTACAAAACCATTTAGAAAAGCACTTTTAACATCCATTTGATATAATTTGAAATTATTATAATTAGCAAAAGCAAGTAGAATTCTTATAGCTTCTAATCTTGCTACGGGGGCAAAGGTTTCATCATAGTCAATTCCTTCTTCTTGACAATAACCTTGCGTGACTAAACGAGCTTTATTTCTTACAACCTCACCGAGTTCATTCATTTTATTTTTATAAACCCATTTAGTTCCAATTATACTTTTATCCTTAGGTTTAGGAACAAGTTCCCATACATCATTTCTGGTAAATTGATTCAATTCTTCTTGCATAGCAAGAATCCATGAATCATCAGACGATGCTTCCTTTGGATTTTTAGGTTCAATTGTTGATATAAGGGCTACATTACTCATACTACTTAATTGATTTCTAGTTCTTACTACAGATTCAATATTTCCTAAAACATTTTCTATAAGATGATCTTTTGATATTTTAAATTTCTTATTAGGTTGATTTATTTCACTAATAGTTTCGTTAGATTGATTTAAATTTATAAAATCTTCTTCACTATCTATTTGTACAATATCTTTAAGATTTTCATCAAAAGATACATGCATAGTTTCTTCAATAGTATTAGTTTTTAAATTAAAAACTCTAAATGCTTTGCTTCTATTAGAATAACCAATAAAGAATCCTTTATCAGCTTTTGGTTCAAATTTATCTAAATTATCTTTTGTATTAAGTATAAAACATTTACTCCCAAAGACTTTAAAATAAGCAACTATAGGTTTCTTATTATAAATTAATTCATATGGAGTTTTATTTGTTAATGGTCTAACTAAAATTCTATTTAATATATAACAAGATGTAGCAACTGTTTCAGCCCAAAAATGTTTAGGTAAATTACTATCAGAGAGCATTGTACGAGCACACTCTTGAATCGTTCTATTCTTACGTTCTACTACTCCATTTTGTTGTGGAGCTCTTGGAAATGAAAAGTTGTGAGTAATTCCCTTTTGAGTACAGAAATTCTCAAAATTTTCATTTTCAAATTCACCACCGTGATCACTTCGAATAGTTTTAATTTTGAAAGAATGTTGTTTTTGAATTCTTTTAGAAAAGTTTTTAAATATTTCAAAAGCATCACTTTTATGTTTTAAAAAGATTGTCCAAGTATATCTTAAATAATCATCTACTATAACAAAAACATATTTACTATGGTTAATTGATTGAACTTGAGATGGACCAAATAAATCTAAATGAAGTAATTCTAGAGGACTAGAGGTAGAAATAGCATCTTTTAATTTAAATGATCTTTTCTTAAGTTTTCCTAATTGACAAGCATCACAAATACTATCTACTTTAAAGTTTAACTTGGGTAGACCTCTAACTAAGTCAAGTTTTGATATCATAGATAATAATTTGAAATTCAAATGGCCAAATCTTTTATGCCAAATCCAAGGGTCACTTGTATTAGCCAAAAGACATAGATTATCATTTGAAATTTTCATACTAAGGATATAAATATTTTTCTTTCTAATACCTTCAAAAATTATATTAGACTTATCATCTTCAATGTGACATTTATCTTTTCCAAATTTAATTTTAAAACCTTTATCGCAAAGTTGACTTATACTAAGCAGATTATGTTTTAAGTTCCTAACTAATAAAACATCAGAAATAAGTAAAGTTTTAGAGTTACCGACATTGCCGATGCCAACCACATATCCTTTAGAGTTGTCACCAAAATTGACTAATCCACCATCTTGATAAGTAATGTCCTTGAGTATCCTGGGATTTCCAGTCATGTGCCTCGAACAGCCACTATCAAGTATCCATTTATCTTTCTCAATTTGCACAGTTTGTCCATTGGGTGTTGATTCGCAAAAGCCATATAACATGTCTGTTCCTGCATAACACACCAATTCGGTAGATAACTTGATTTTTCAAAATAACTATATGCAAACTTATGAAACTTTGATGAAATGCATAGATTCAAAACAGTTTTAACACAATTTTCCAAAAATGCCATTTTTATAATTTTCAAGTTTCAGATTATGAAAACAATGAAAACCAATGCTCTGATACCAATTGTAGGGGATGCGGATTAAGGATCTTAAGGCAGAAATAACACTAGAGGGGGGTGAATAGTGTTTTAAAGAATATATGAACTGTATGACTAAATTAAAACTTTCAACACAAATCTAAACAGAATTCTAACACAGAATGATCACAGAACATATAACAAATGCAAATAGTAAAGTAAAGCAAGTAAAAGGAAAGAACACAACGGATTTTATACTGGTTCGGAATCCTCCTACATCCAGTCCTGCACCAAGGCAATTTCCTTGTACAGACTTTTATAAGCCAATATCCAAATTACAACCCTCAACTTATAAGACCTTGAGGAACCCTCCTATCTCCGAGTCTGGGGTAAACTCTCTTGATTTACGGGACACAAGATCACCCTAATACTTCTTAATAACAATCCTTTTGAATGGATAGACTCTATCGACTTTTTGAATACAAATTAATCCTATAACTCTGAATAGCACTTGATCTTTAGTAGAATGATGGAGAATCAAATAGAGAGAGTATCTAAATGATTTCCTATTGAGAATTTGGTAGAATGATGGCACGATCTTGAAAATATGAAGTTTTATGGATATGGAACTGTAATGACCCGCAAATCCGTACCCCTTGAGTCAACACTATTCTACAACAATCAATTCAAGTGCACAGAAATACGAACCATTTGGGTTTAAGAAGAAGAGGTAGAAGAAGAGAAAACGAAATCAACATCAGAATCTAACCATCGCAGCGGAATAAAATATAATAGATAGTAAATAATCTTTACTCAAAATCAAAAATATCTGTTTACATACATTACATCCTCAGAGTACATCAGTCACAGCTCACATCAATGACATATAATGGATACACAACAACTCAACAGCGGAATATACATATAAACAAGTACGAATGTACGTATCGTCAATCCAACTTGTCTCCTGAGCTCCATAGCATCATATCTTGTGTCCTATAATACTCGGTCTGACCCGAGCATTACAGTTAAATAATACCCGAGTCAGTCTGGAATACCAGCGTGAGAAAATCACACCCAATTGATTATTAAAGTTTCAAAAATCCTTTGAAAACAAAAGCATCTCGTAAGACCACGCCACAAATAAACATGTCGGGTTTTTACCTTACGATAGCTAAAACAATTTTTATAGAAATCCTCTGATATTATAATAGGGTCTATATACAAATACTTATAAAATAGCCGAAATTGTTACATCTATTAAATTCCAGCTACTAGCCACAGAGTGGGTAATACAAACAAAACTCGTACAAGGCTCGTAGGGAGAATAGATTTCCAACTAATGACTAGGCACTGGGGTACCACCTGTCACAGTACGGTGCCTAGATCACCGTACCGAGGAGTACGCCCACTCCCCTGCAACACAAGGCCGGGACTACCCCTTACTGGATAATCCCGAGTGAGATCACCCCGCGGTTGGGATCAGCAACCGCCCACTAAGCCGAAATAAAAAGGGACATCTAGACTGGAATGACCTCACCCTGCTTGGGTGCTACCCACCTAGCCTTGCTGCATAACCCATGATTTTCAGTCATTCCCATTTGATGAGGCTTGAGGCTAAGCGTTACCTTTTTAAAGAACATATCCCTTAGAATGCTCATCGTCCACCTGACGATGTTTTCGCAAGCATTCATCCATACAAGTCCGTCCCGGGTTCGAACGGAACCGAAGGCACTATTCCTACTACATCCATATTGGAAATATCCTCAGGATTAGTAGCGACTAGCCCTTGCACTTCACTGCTCCATCTTCGAATCCAAAATCGTTTTCACGAAACGTACAAACCGAATCGAAGTGGTTTTCGAGAAATAAATCTCGATCCCGGTCTCTTTGAAATGATCAACGCATTTGTCCAATATTAATAGTCGGTGATTTAACTATCAATTAATATTCACAAACAACCATCAACCAATAAATAATTTTCCAAATTATTTATTAATCTCAAAAATATCTTCACAAGATATATTTCTATTTTCAATCCTTTTGAAAACAGTTTTCAAAACTATCTTCCTTTCTCAGAATAAATTCCAATTATTTCTAATTCCACTGGAATTATCAAGAACAAAATTTTAGATTTAAAATAATTTAAAAACACTTTATTGCAAAATATATTTAACATTCAACATAGAAAAATTACTTTAGTACTTAAGTTAAAATAATACTCTAGAAATAACTCAAATAAGGGTACCTTATAACTATACATTAGATTTTCTTCTTTAAACAAAATACCAAATCGTTCTTTAAATAATTATTACGATAATAGATTAACAAAAAAACACTTACTTTGGAATTTACTTTAAAATACTTAAATTAAGATTACTTCAATAATTTACTAAAAATACATACCATATAGACATTGAAAATAAAGTTACTTTAAAAAATATAAAACTAGGCTTTCACCTTACAAACAAACACTAAGTCACTATTTATAAATATTTATGACGGTAATAGATTTGAAAAATATTTACTTAAGAATTTAAAATAATAAATTTTCTAAAACATGTTTTTTTAAAACAACATTAAATCCTTTAACTTATATCTAAACGTTTACTTTGAACGTACTTGGCTATCCAGAGAAATATACCTCTCTTCACATTCTTCCTTAAAATTTCAATTTCAAACACTTGAATCAATTTCCAAATTGATTTTCCATTTACTCCCTGTTTATTCAAAATCTATTAATTTCAGATTTCATTTCTTAATTATGATTTACAGTACTTTAACTAAAAATTCCAATTTTTTTTAGATTTCTCAATTACTTCTTTATCCTTTTATATAAATTTAAAACTTTAAGTTTAAAATAATTCTTTATTCCTTTAAATTAATACCACATAAAGTTACAATTCATTAATTACTGTTTATTCAAACTCTTTTCTTTCCATATTCGAAGTTATTTATTATTTTCATATTACTTCTATTTCTTTCAACCCATTCTTAATTTATTCAAATTTCCTATAATTATTTTACTCTCAAATTCATTTCCTTTTTTTCTTTTTCCAAAATCTAATCTATATAAATTTCGTAATTCATTATGCCTAAATATATCCAATCAACCATAACATTCAATATTCCAATATAACTCATCATAGGATACCAATATTCACAGCAGAGAATATTAAATAATTCAAATAAATGTTGAGGGATCCAGTTGGATCCCTCCAACCTGTTTTCCCTTCATCCACAGATATTAGCATCACATAATATGCAAATTTCAAATTATACTATACTATATCTCATCACTCAATTCAACCATACAATCAATTATTTAAATTTAATCATTTAAATTTAAATTTAAAAGAGTGAGATTAACTCACCTTTGCATTTGTTTTGCAATCCAACCCTTCTCAACTTGTTTTTCCACGATTTTCAGACCTTGTAAAAATATTAGATGTTCTATTAATATTCGAGTCAATTGTATTAAGTCTCCATTTGATAATTTAATTAAACTATATTTTATCACCCTTAACAAAATTTAAATTTACTAATAATTTAATTTAATTTAAGCTAATAATTTCCCTTAATAATCTTTAATAGCTAAAATTAATTAAATAGGTCAATCGTACAATTTTATCACCATATTTCTTAAATAATTGTTTTTTTCTTCCAAAATTTTATATCAATTTCCTGTACATATATATTTTAAACTTGGAACTTTTAAAACTAAGCAGTAAATATCCTTTACTGAATAACAATATATTGAGTTCTATTATTATATTTTAAACTGCACATATAATTTTTTTCTTTTTTAATATGTTTTTATACAATGCTACTCAACCATTTAAAATTCCATTTTCAATGCCTTATCACAACACATATGTACACAATTTTGATTTAAAAAAAATTGCTCAAACTTACCTTACTCGAGAACGGCCACCAGTTTGTTGCCAACCCCTCCTCCACACGATTAAGACCCTCTGCCCTTCAATGGCGGCATCGATCGCGTGAGATAACAAACCTTACCCAACCTCGACTACATCGAAGCCCTCGACCTTCACTCTATACAGCAATCGAAACCCTAGCGCCAAAATTGATCGCGTCCCTTGCGAATGTTGCCGTCGACGTCAACTGCCATCGCCATTTACACTGACGCGTCAAGAAGCTCCGCGCAACCCTAAATCTCGAGTCGCCACGACCTTGAGTGCGATTGATTGCATACGAAACCATCGCCTCGCGACGGCGAGCTCGAGTCGCCCCCCCCCCCCTCACACGCTGATTTCGATTTAAAAATCCCCCCCGTTTTTTTTTGAACGAGATCTGACTTAAGATGGAGGCTTCGGCCCCTTTTTTTATTTATTTGGTTGGGATGGTGCTTTAGAAGCTAAAGGAACGGAGGGCTTGAAATAAATATCAATGCAAGTGTGTTGGAGAAGCTATGGGCCATAACGGTTGGCTACTGTGCTTTAAGGTTAAAGAAAACGATGGTGTGAAATTGTTTCGTTTCGACTGAAGGTCGACTGGTTAAACAATGTATAAATTTAATTCCAAATTTCCATTTAAATCGACTATTATCAACGAAATTCTCAGCGCGTTTATATATCGTACGCTCACACGATAACTCTGATAACTGCGAAATTTGAAATCCGTTAATAGTTCAATATTACGGATCCAATGAGTCCGGTTTCGTCAAATTCCGAGACTGCGTCTCGGAAGGCTATTTTTAAATTCAATTTAAGCAATAAAATTTTCAAAACTGAACAATTCACTGTTAAATTCAATTTTAAAACTTCTATCATCCTTAGGGTTATCAATATAAATTTTATAAGCCTTTAAATCATTTAAACAGGCTTCAAAATTTCAGATTCAATGTATTACCCATCTTCACTTATTTAATTCAATAATTTAATTATCAAATAAATTGTAATATTTGAATTCAAGTTAAAATTAAACCTTTAAATATTAAAATCAATTAAATATTCCAATTTTAAATGCTCGAAATTTCGGGTCGTCACATTCCTCCCCCCTTAAAAGATTTTCGTCCCCGAAATTACTAGTTAGGAAGAATGGTCCAATACCCGTTTACTATTTTCCCTAAAACCAAACAGTTCAACATTCTACCAACTATCCCTTTTTTAAAAGACCATTATCATTCGTATTAACTTCTTTATTCGCCTATAGTTTTCAAACTATACTATTTGATTAACCATTCAAGTTTAAATTTAAAACCAAATTTTGAATTATCAATATTTTCTCAAAAAAATTTTAACTCCCTAAATTCCCGAAAATTTTTACCAGCGTCTCCTTTGCGCGGCTAGCTCGGTACAACTACAAAATTGCTCTACGGCCTCCCAAATCCAAAAAGAAAACAAAAGGCCAAGTGGCTCAATCAAAATCCCAATCAAATTTCACAAAAATTTAAATACATACCTTTTTTGGTCGGGCCATTCAATTTTTATCATCCGAAATCAAAACCAATTTTTCATTCCTTTTATAATACCTGCATATCCTGCTTAGCACTAATATCCAATCACAACATTCCAAAAACATTTTATCGACTTCCTTACCAAATGTCAATATTCATCCAAATATCAACTTAGAATATGTTTGAAATATTCGATTTCCAATTAAGAATTTACCATTCCTTACTTAAGTTAACATAAACATGCTATATGTTTCTTTATTTATTTCTGTCTTACCACTTCAGTTTATATCTATTTCTATTCACATAGATTCTTTCATTTCCATACGAAATCAATTTACCTTTAACTCTGAATATTTAAATTTTATTTGTCATTCATTACTAATTCATGTCATTACTTTAAATTGGTTTCATTGACTAACTTATTTAAATTTTTCAGTTTAAACCGTTTTGTCGTTAACAAAATTTTCCAAATTTTCCAAAAATTTTCCAACTCCCAAAATTTCTGAAATTTTTTGGCAGAGTCCCCTTCGTACGGAGGGGCTTTTGCAATTTGACAAAAGAGATAAATATATATACATCGACCCACATGGTCGGAAAAACCCAAAACAGTTCATATTTCCTATTTTTATTGCGTAGGCGTACGTTATTTAGCATTTTTTAAACAAGCGGCTTATTATTTTTAGCAAATAGCACTACCAAATCCAGCCACACGGCTTACAGTTACCTGCACTTACTCAATTTAAACATGTAAGTGCCAAATATATGCAGTTTAACTATATTTCACTTAGTTGCAATGGTTAAAACATATGGATTCTAAAGAAATGCACATCCAACATTTTCTGTAAGCAACTTTTACAACTTTCATACTAATTTAACTGTTTCAATTAATTTATAAATCATTTTCATTCAATTTGAATGGTTTTCAATCCATTCGTATACCACTTCATCAATTTAAATGATTTAAAACTCAATCGCTTACATTTAATTTATTCCTAAGCAAACTAAACTCATATTTAATTCAATTGCTTTCAAAATCAATTTATTTTACGCCTATCAATCCATAGAATTTTTAATTACTTCCATTTACATCAAATGGCAATTAATTCTGTTCAATTTGACGAGATTTATGTGAATAAATAAGTATTTATGTTTTATAACCATTTTAAATGGATTTCAAATCAATTCTATTCCGTTTTTAAATTTATTCACAATTCATATATTCTCATTTTCATTGCATTTCAGATTTGTATCCATTCACTTGCATTTTACTTTATTAACCAAACTAGTTTATTCAAAACCATTAACAACTTAGGTTCATCTTTACTACCTATTAAATTTTATTCACATTCCACTCATTTATACTTCATTTCTTATCCACATTATTTAAATCCATTTTATTAAACTTGAAACATTCTATTTTCTTAGTGTCTCAAGTTATTTCAATTCCTTAATAATTTTTAAATGGTTTATAGTTATTCCTTCTAGAATTTCATTCCACTAATATTATTTATAACTCACCGAATTTTATTTCGATTGAAAATCACCTTCACTTGATTTAAAACCAATCCAATATTATTAAACTTTGTTTAAGTTGAATTCAATTCAACTCCCCTTCATTCATTTAGCTTAAGTCAATTTACTTCAATTTATTCCAAATTTTATACTTAAACTTGTTTCATCTTACGAGTAAATCTTTCTCTTTCATTCAACTTAATTCCATCTCAGTTAAATCTCATTTTAAAATTTACATTTTCATCTGATTAGTTATTATAAAATTTAACTTTCAGATTCAACTGATTCAATTGATTACATGGTCATCTCCAATTTATTTCCACTCATTTGGATTTTATTTGCAATTCATACCATTACTATTTTAATCCAATTTCATTTTATTCAATGCATTTCCAATTATATCTAATTTGGTAACATTTCAAGTTAAATTTTAATTTATAACTCAAGTCATGATCCCACCATTCTCCTTTAATTTACCATCCAATTTATTAACTCACAATTCAATTTCATTCTCAATTCATTTAATTAATTGCAAGGCCACTTTCAATTATATTTTCTTCATCGATAAATTAAGACGAATTTAATTATAACTTGAGTTTTATTTTCAAACCTCATCATAACTCACAATTCAATTTCATTAACTAATTTATTAACAAATTTGTTCTTGCCTTATTTATAATCCAACACTTGAATTTTAACTCCAAATATTACTCCATTTAATTTCCTTAGTTCAATTTTGTTTATAATTCAAGTTTTGATTTTATTTCTATTCTCCAATTCATCAATACTATTTATTTTGGATTTTCTATCCCATTTTCAATTTATAAGTCATAACTTATTATTTTACACACTTTCATTCATTCTAGGTTTGAATATATTCTTCTTTTATTTTTTTAACTCAAGTCTTATGCTTATTTACAACCCAAACATATTTTATTTTATGGATTTTTAATTTCTCTTATAAGTTATTCTGATGTATTTATTTCAATGCAATCCTTATCCAACTCATTTTCCATTAGTAAGAATCTAATTCCATTCAATAATTCAATTGAATTCTTATTTCAACTCAATTTTATTTTAACTCAGTTTTATTTAACTCAATTAGATTTTTTTTTAACTTAATTCGAATACAACTGGATATTATTTCCAACCTATTCAATTTATTTCAATCCAGTCAAATTTATATTATTATTTATTTATTTATTTATTTTAATTTCCCAATCTAAGTAAATTTCATTTTTGACTTTTCACCTTAAAATTCCCAACATCCCACAGCTTATATTTCCCTGATATAAAAATCATCTCAATTTATAAGCTTACCACCTATCTCTTCATGATTTTTTTTTAAACACCCTGCTTTGTTTCAAATTATTTTGAAATCTCCAACATCTCAAAATCACATTTCTCAAAAGTTAAACCAATCCTGGTTTTATTCCCAACAAATTTCCTTTGAAATTTTCAAAAACAAACGGGTTTTTCTGAACAAATTAAATTGGCAGCAATCTGTCACTTAGAAACTCGAAAATGAACATCGATGATGCTGCAGTCATCACCGAAATTATTTTCCAGCGTCTAAAGTGAATTCAATGCTAAATCTCTTCCCAAACTTTATTAAAACAATTTCCTTCCAGAAATACTTTTTAAAACAATAATGTTATCATTTATCTTCAAAACACTTCGATAAACATTCCCAAAATCTCTGAAATTTTGAATTTCCAAAACCCTCTTAAATAAATTTTAACTATAATTCATTTGTACAATTTATGCTTATACAAATTTCCATTTGATTGTATTCCAATTCATACATTACCTTTATATTTATATTTATAAATTCCATTTTATAATGAATTTATTTCCTTAAATTTTAGTTATACTTCAATTTCTAGTTAAATTTTCACTTAACAATGATAATACGTTAATATTATCATTTCTAACATCCAAGCAACCATATATTAGCTAAATAGTTTTCAAAAACTATTCTTTATATCAAAATATGTTTTTGGGTAAAATTATTTCATTTACCCATATTTAAAACAATACTTTGTCGGTTTATCTTGTTCAAGAGTTTAGAATCCCTGTCGATGACATGGCGTCCCACACATCGACCAGAATCCATAAACACTCAACCGATAAATCAACGCAATATAAAAACAATTTTATATTCACTAACAAATATGCACTCATATCTATTAATACCCTCGAACTCATTCTAGAGTACTATAGACTCTATTTTTATGAGTAATTCCCACCAGAGCCAAGGTTATCTCCAACCTAGCTCTGTTACCAAGTGTAACAACCAGCAAATCCGTACCCCTTTAGTCAACACTATTCTACAACAATAAACTCAAGTGCACAGAAATACGAACCATTTGGGTTTAAGAAGAAGAGGTAGAAGAAGACAAAACGAAATCAACATCAGAATCTAACCATCGCAGCGGAATAAAATATAATAGATAGTAAATAATCTTTACTCAAAATCAAATATATCTGTTTACATACATTACATCCTCAGAGTACATCAGTCACAACTCACATCAATGACATACAATGGATACACAACAACTCAACAGCGGAATATACATATAAACAAGTACGAATGTACGTATCGTCAATCCAACTTGTCTCCTGAGCTCCATAGCATCATATCCTGTATCATATAATACTCGGTCTGACCCGAGCATTACAGTTAAATAATACCCGGGTCAGTCTGGAATACCAGCGTGAGAAAATCACACCCAATTGATTATTAAAGTTTCAAAAATCCTTTGAAAACAAAAGCATCTCGTAAGAACACGCCACAAATAAACATGTCGGGTTTTTACCTTACGATAGCTAAAACAATTTTTATAGAAATCCTCTGATATTATAATAGGGTCTATATACAAATACTTATAAAATAGCCAAAATTGTTACATCTATTAAATTCCAGCTACTAGCCATAGAGTGGGTAATACAAACAAAACTCGTACAAGGCTCGTAGGGAGAATGGATTTCCAACTAATGACTAGGCACTGGGGTACCACCTGTCACAGTACGGGGCCTAGATCACCGTACCGAGGAGTACGCCCGCTCCCCTGCAACACAAGGCCGGGACTACCCCTTACTGGATAATCCCGAGTGAGATCACCCCGCGGTTGGGATCAGCAACCGCCCACTAAGCCGAAATAAAAAGGGACATCTAGACTGGAATGACCTTACCCTGCTTGGGTGTTACCCACCTAGCCTTGCTGCATAACCCCTGATTTTCAGTCATTCCCATTTGATGAGGCTTGAGGCTAAGCGTTACCTTTTTAAAGAACTTATCCCTTAGAATGCCCATCGTCCACCTGACGACGTTTTCGCAAGCATTCATCCATACAAGTCCGTCCCGGGTTCGAAAGGAACCGAAGGCACTATTCCTACTACATCCATATTGGAAATATCCTCAGGATTAGTAGCGACTAGCCCTTGCACTTCACTGCTCCATCTTCGAATCCAAAATCGTTTTCACGAAACGTACAAACCGAATCGAAGTGGTTTTCGAGAAATAAATCTCGATCCCGGTCTCTTCGAAACGATCAACGCATTTGTCCAGTATTGATAAGCGGTGATTTAACTATCAATTAATATTCACAAACAACCATCAACCACTAAATAATTTTCCAAATTATTTATTAATCTTAATAATATCTTCACAAGATATATTTCTATTTTCAATCCTTTTGAAAACAGTTTTCAAAACTATCTTCCTTTCTCAGAATAAATTCCAAGTATTTCTAATTCCACTGGAATTATCAAGCACAAAATCTTAGATTTAAAATAATTTAAAAACACTTTATTGCAAAATATATTTAACATTCAATATAGAAAATTACTTAGTACTTAAGTTAAAATAATACTCTAGAAATAACTCAAATAAGGTTACCTTATAACTATACATTAGATTTTCTTCTTTAAACAAAATACCAAATCGTTCTTTAAATAATTATTACGATAATAGATTAAAAAAAAAACACTTACTTTGGGATTTACTTTAAAATACTTAAATTAAGATTACTTCAATAATTTACTAAAAATACATACCATATAGACATTGAAAATAAAGTTACTTTAAAAAATATAAAACTAGGCTTTCAACTTTCAAACAAACACTAAGTCACTATTTATAAATATTTATGACGGTAATAGATTTGAAAAACATTTACTTAAGAATTTAAAATAATAAATTTTCTAAAACATATTTTTCTTAAAACAACATTAAATCCTTTAACTTATATCTAAACGTTTACTATGAACGTACTTGGCTATCCAGAGAAATATACCTCTCTTCACATTCTTCCTTAAAATTTCAATTTCAAACACTTGAATCAATTTCCAAATTGATTTTCCATTTACTCCCTCTTTATTCAAAATCTATTAATTTCAGATTTCATTTCTTAATTATGATTTACAGTACTTTAACAAAAAATTCCAAATTTTTTTTAGATTTATCAATTACTTCTTTATCCTTTTATATAAATTTAAAACTTTAAGTTTAAAATAATTCTTTATCCCTTTAAATTAATACCACATAAAGTTACAATTCATTAATTACTGTTTATTCTAACTCTTTTCTTTCCATATTCGAAGTTATTTATTATTTTCATATTACTTCTATTTCTTTCAACCCATTCTTAATTTATTCAAATTTCCTATAATTATTTTACTCTCAAATTCATTTCCTTTATTCTTTTTCCAAAATCCAATCTATATATATTTCGTAATTCATTATGCCCAAATATATCCAATCAACCATAACATTCAATATTCCAATATAACTCATCATAGGATACCAATATTCACAGCAGAGAATATTAAATAATTCAAATAAATGTTGAGGGATCCAGTTGGATCCCTCCAACCTGTTTTCCCTGCATCCACAGATATTAGAATCACATAATATGCCAATTTCAAATTATACTATACTATATCTCATCACTCAATTCAACCATACAATCAATTATTTAAATTTATCATTTAAATTTAAATTTAACTGAGTGAGATTAACTCACCTTTTCATTTGTTTTAGAATCCAACCCTTCTCAACTTGTTTTTGCACGATTTTCAGACCTTGTAAAAATATTAGATGTTCTATTAATATTCGAGTCAATTGTATTAAGTTTCCATTTGATAATTTAATTAAACTATATTTTATCACCCTTAACAAAATTTAAATTTACTAATAATTTAATTTAATTTAAGCTAATAATTTCCCTTAATAATCTTTAATAGCTAAAATTAATTAAATAGGTCAATCGTACAATTTTATCACCAAATTTCTTACATAAATGTTTTTTTCTTCCAAAATTTTATATCAATTTCCTGTACATATATATTTTAAACTTGGAACTTTTAAAACTAAGCAGTAAATATCCTTTACTGAATAACAGTATACTGAGTTCTATTATTATATTTTAAACTGCACATATAATTTTTTTCTTTTTTAATATGTTTTTATACAATGCTTCTCGACCATTTAAAATTCCATTTTCAATGCCTTATCACAACACATATGTACATAATTCTGATTTAAAAAAAAATTGCTCAAACTTACCTTACTCGAGAACGGCCACCGGTTTGTTGCCAACCCCTCCTCCACACGATTAAGACCCTCTGCCCTTCAATGGTAGCATCGATTGCCTGAGATAACAAACCCTACCCAACCTCGACTGCATCGAAGCCCTCGACCTTCACTCTATACAGCAATCGAAACCCTAGCGCCAAAATTGATCGCGTCCCTTGCGAACATTGCCATTGACGTCAACTGCCCTCGTCATCTACACTGACGCGTTAGGAAGCTCCGCACAACCCTAAATCTCGAGTCGCCACGACCTTGCGTGCGATTGATCGCATACGAAACCATCGCCTCGCGACGGCGAGCTCGAGTCGCCCCCCCTCACATGGTGATTTCGATTTAAAAATCCCCCCCTTTTTTTGTGAACGAGATCTGATTAAGATGGAGGCTTCGGCCCCTTATTTATTTATTTATTTATTTCATTGGGATGGTGCTTTAGAAGCTAAAGGAACGGAGGGCTTGAAATAAATATCAATGCAAGCGTGTTGGAGAAGCTATGGGCCATAACGGTTGGCTACTGTGCTTTAAGGTTAAAGAAAACGATGCTGTGAAATTGTTTCGTTTCAACTGAAGGTCGATTGGTTAAACAATGTATAAATTTAATTCCAAATTTCCATTTAAATCGACTATTATCAACGAAATTCTCAACGCGTTTATATATCGTACGCTCACACGACAACACTGATTACTACGAAATTTGAAATTCGTTAATAGTTCAATATTACGGATCCAATGAGACTTGTTTCATCAAATTCCGAACTGCGCCTTGGAAGGCTATTTTTAAATTCAATTTAAGCAATAAAATTTTCAAAACTGAACAATTCACTGTTAAATTCAATTTTAAAACTTCTATCATCCTTAGGGTTATCAATATAGATTTTATAAGCCTTCAAATCATTTAAACAGGCTTCAAAATTTCAGATTCAACGTTTTACCCATCTTCACTTATTTAATTCAATAATTTAATTATCAAATAAATTGTAATATTTGAATTCAAGTTAAAATTAAACCTTTAAATATTAAAATCAATTAAATATTCCAATTTTAAATGCTCGAAAATTTCGGGTCGTCACAGGAATGGTGGAGAAGAAAGAGTGAAGAAAATAAGAAAGTAGTTGTTAAAAAAATTCGTTTTGGAAGCCTTTATATAGATGCACAACAGTCATAACCATTGGCGAAAGGTTTTCGAACGAATGGAAACTTCTTTTGAAAATTGAACTTTGAATCCAACTACCACCATGTCGACATGGGGTATCCCCATATCGACATCCCTCAGTTCAAAATTATAGAGATGTTGCTTTGTAAAGACAATTGAATTTAAAAAAAGTTGAAACTTCTCTGAAGCAAAGTAAAGTGTTTAAACAATATTTTGAGATAGAGAATGAATATAAAACATTATTTTAAATATATATATATATATATATAATTGATATAGACCGTCAAATTATAAGTAATATTTAAAATCAGAATAAGTTTTGATGTTTTAAAAATAGAAGTTTTTTAAAATCAGAATAGAGGAATATTTCAAGGCTAAAACAAAGTTTGAAAATATTTTTGAAAATATGATTTTGAAAGCTAAAACATTTTGAAAACAGATTTAAAAACATTTTGAAAAATCTATTCAAACTGAAATTGCAAGAACCTTCCTACAGAGCTCCTCCATAGGACTCGAGAACTTGTACAAAGTAGTTTAAATGATTTTGATTTTCGTGGGTTTGTAAGCCACTTGTCGTGGGTTTGTAAGCTACTTGTCGTGGGTTTGTAAGCCAGTGGTTTCGATAGAAATTGGGTTCCATCCCAAAAGAAAATTAGAAGAAAGATGAGAGTGCTATTATGAAGTTTTAACAAAATACTAGACACTTATCTTGAGATCTTGAAATCTTGATTCTCTAAAGTCTTGAATCTTGAATCTCTAATCTTCATCTTGATGCTTGAGTCTTTATATTGATCAGTCTTCGATGATACCTGCATATACTTCCTATATATATACATATATCTATCTATATGGAAATGTTAGTATATATTTTATAAAGTAAAGTATAATAACTATATAAGGTTGTTGTCATCAAAACATCATCAGCTCAGTTCCTAACAGTACTGGTATTTCCTCCTACGTTGATTCCCATTGTTCCTGCTGTCACCCTCCTTTGCGGCCGCTTTCCATCTCTTTTCTTTAGGCTAGAAACGGAGGAATTTTCTTGTTCTATGACTACCATGGGTTAACCATAGTTCTTGGAGCAGGATTTTACTGTAAGGTTAAGAGAGAATTGAGCTTATCCATCAGAGCCCTCTGACTACTTTCCATTTTTTGGTTGATTTTGTCAACCATTTTGTTCAACTCGTCTCTTGTAATGACTTCGTGTTGATTGGAGGATGCTAGCACTTGATCTCTTACGTTGGCACCATTTACTTTAGTTTACTTATGATTCGTATCTTCTCCAGCTACTACTGCCCCTATGGACCGTCCAGAGGCAGTTCTCTTCTTTTCCGAAGCTATTGATTCTAAGCAGCAGATTTTTCAAGCAAAGACCTAGGATCTAACTTCTGGACCTATCTGATCCAAAGTAGATAGCTAGATATGAACCCTAAGTTGGGATCTCAGTAAAAGCACCAAAATGTTAACCCAACTAATGGATCAACACCCTGTATTGAGTGTGAAAACACCAGCCCTATTCTTACAAAGAAATAGTATAGAGAATAAATGTAATAAGAGCAGAAATAAAAAGATGACAAGAAGATTTTTACAGTGGTTCGACTGTTAATGAAGACTATGTCCACTTTATACTTTTTATTATTGACTGATTGCTGTTACAAAGTTAATTGGATTAAAAAGTTCTTGAATATCCTAAGTTAGAATTAGTCCTCAATGTTAGAGTTCACTGGAGAATCACAATGAATCCTTTGGATGACCGTTGTTAGGAAGGAGAAAGGTGAAGAAATCTTTTTTCTGAAATTCAACAACCAGTTCGGGGGATCCCCTTTATGCTGCAAATAGCAGAGTATTTGTAGAGATTGGAGAGCTACTGAAGGCAAGCCCGCTAGCCAAATGCTTGCAGATCATCACAGGAAGGCACACTGGAGGTAACGCCACGACGCGAGCTAAAAGGATGGCTCGCTGGTGATCCATAGGATTGGCTCAAAGGCGAGCCAATGCCTTAGCATTCTCCCCTTGACTTGCTCCATGAAGATCACAGCTGATTGATGAAATAGTATGGATTGCTAGTGATCCATTTACTTATCCTAATTTTGGACTTTGCTTTCTGGATTTCCTTTGCTGTCTTGTGTTGATGTTTTTCATGTAGTCTCGTAGCATGTTTTCTTATTTTGATGACGGTTTGCTTACCAGTTGTATTTAGTTGCTGATTGGACTAGACGAACGCTTGTTTTTGGATTTAACTAGATCAAAATCTCCTTAAACCTAGCCAATGCTCCTAGAACACATATTGTATTATGATGCAAGAAGATTGGTGGACTCATGAGTAGGTGCTATGGATCGTTAGCGTTCCATTGGCTATGGATCGCTGGCGATCCATGTCCTTAGAGAATTTCACTATCTTCTCTTCCCACTTTCTTTGGGTTGTTGTTATAGTCCTTTTGGTAGGCTTTTGAGCTATTCTGAATCGATCAAGTTGTTCCGACTTCTTTTGGATTATGCTGTGTTAAAAACCCGGATAATGATAACATGAACATATATTATAAAATTATTAGATCAAATTTTATAATATATATACATGCTTTGATATAGATTATGTAAATAAATTGATTTACACATACATGCTTACATACATATCTATGTATGTACGTATTAAATAATGCAATATTAAAATAAAATACATTTATTTGGTATAGAACATTAAATTATTAATAATATATGTATATGTTTGAGTATATTAAACTTATGCACATAGCCAATCATTATTGTGACAACAACATTACCTATAGAAATCTAACCTAACTAAATAAGCAATGCTAACATATAGGCATAGATGTAATTAAGCAATGAATTATTATACCATAATCATGTACCTTATTATGTAAATAATTAATTACCCATAACTGATGCCCTCAAATCCATGTTGAAAAGATGAATCCTTTTCCTATGGAAATTTCTGTTAGTCCGTGAGATGATGGTTTTGATGAAAACTACCTTAGAATAGATTATAAAATATAAATACTAATAGTATAAGTTTAGATATATATGTATATGCAGGATTTAACCATGCAGGTACCAAGAATGAAGACTGTACAGTATAGAGATTCAAGATATCGAGATTAAAGACTCATGGGTATCAAGATTATCAAGAGTTCAAGAGTTCAAGTAATTTATGTTTTAATTAGAAAATTTGTTAAAAATCCTAGAAAAGCACTGACATCTTAAAACCAATTTATTCGTGGAATGGAATCCACTTTGAGCCTGTTAAAGGGATGGAACCCTAAGTAGGATGGAACTTACGAAAAATCTAGTGGAACATTGTTTTGTATCCGCTAACTTTTTATTCAAAATGATTTTTCAAAATTATATCTTGTTTTCAAAATGATTTCAAAATCTTCCTTTTAAAAGCATTAAAAACATCTATACTGATTTCTAATACTTTTAGCCTCAAAATAATCTTTAATTCCAAAATCAAATTATCCTTGTTTTTAAACTGTTTTTTAAAATTTAATATATTTAACTTTTAAATATTTATACTTAGATTTTAAATATAAATTTATAGTAAAATTTTGTATATATTATACTATATATTTACTTATGCATTTTAATAATAGTCAAGTATATTTATAAAGTTAAAAATAGTTTTAATATAAGATAAAGGTCATTTTCAAAGAAAATCAAAACGCTAAAAATCCCTTTGGGATGTCGACATACTCATGTACCCCATGTCGACATGCTGTCAATTGAGTTCAAAATTTAAATTTCAAAAGAAGTGTCTATTCGTCATAACTCTTCACGAATGGACATAGATGTTGTTCCTCTATAAATAGGGGTTGGTTTCAACGAATTTTAACATAGTTTTTCTTCTTTTTCACTCCTCTTCTTCTTCCATATTTCTATATACAAATTCTTATCATTACTCTACCAAAATCAACATTGAATCTAACTAGATTATCTCTGGTTTGATTCTTTATCACTATCTCAACAAGATCCTTAGTGTTATTCAAAGTTATAGGCTTTTTGTAATTAACTAAGCGAGATAAGGTGTGATTGTTGCCTTGGAAATCAATCAAGTGAGATAAGGTGTGATTGTAGCCTTGGGAAATCGATTGGGTGAACTTGTTGCCCGGGAAATGAAGTATCTCTACCCAGAGGATTGTGATTCTGGAGGGTGTACCTCATTGCCTTGAAATCGAGCGTGTAATTGTAAAGATTGTTTTTGAAAGGAAATCCATACTTATGTGCGGGACTGGATGTAGGGTAACTCCAAACCAGTATAAAATCCGGTGTGTTCTTTCCTTTACTGTTTTTACTTTATATTTGCATCTGAGTTTGATTCTGTGATCATATCTGCGTTTGAATATTGCATACATTTGTGTTTAAATTTACAAAAACTAAAAAGATTTACAATTCTCTAAAACATTATTCACCCCTCTCTAGTGTTTATCCTAGCCTTAAGATCCTTAATCCGCATTTCTCATATTTGATATCAGAGCAAGGATTTTAAAGTTTCATAATCTGATTTTTGAAAAAGTTTTAAAATGACTATGTTTGAAATATTTAGATCATCATTGTCTTTTGAGTCTGCATATAATCAATTTTCAAATTCAAGTTGTCTACCAAAATTGTTTGATGTGCAGGAATCATGCTTTATGGCTATTGAGGAATCAATACACAATGGACAAATTGTGCTGATCAGAAAGGACAAATGGATACTTGATAGTGGATGTTCTAGACACATCACTGGCAATCCAGATATGTTAAATGATATAATATACAAAGAAGGAGGACTGGTTAACTTTGGAGACAATTCAAAAGGATATGTAATTGGCATCGACAAAGTCGGTAACTCTAAAACTCCTATTATTACTAATGTTTTGCTAGTTAAAAATATGAGACATAATCTGCTAAGTATAAGTCAACTTTGCGATAAAGGATATAAAATTAAATTTGAAAAATATAATTATCACATTGAAGATAACAATTCAACCATAATATTTGAGGGAGTTAGGAAAAAGAATATATTTTCTTAGTATGAAAATTTCAAATGATAACTTATGTCTTTTGGCAAATACAAGTGACCCTTGGATTTGGCATAAGAGATTTAGGCATTTGAATTTCAAACTATTATCTAGACTATCAAAACATGATCTAGTGAGTGGTCTCCCTAAAATGAATTTTAAAGTAGATAGTCTATGTGATGCACGTCAATTAGGAAAACTTAGAAAAAGTTCCTTTAAATTAAAAGATATGATTTCAATTTCAAAACCTCTTGAATTACTTCACCTTGATTTATTTGGTCCATCTCAAATTCTGTCGATAAATCATAGTAAATATGTTTTTGTAATTGTAGATGATTATTCTAGATTTACATGGATAATATTTTTGAAACATAAAAGTGATACTTTTGAATGTTTTAGGAATTTTACAAAAAGGATTCAAAATCAACTTTCTCTAAAAATTATAACCATTCGTAGTGATCACGGTGGTGAATTTGAAAATGAAAGTTTGAGGAATTCTGCAATAAAAAGGGAATAACTCACAATTTTTCATTTCCAAGAACTCCACAACAAAATGGAGTATAGAACGTAAAAACAGGACAATTCAAGAGTGTGCGAGAAATGTGCTTTTAGACAGTAAATTACCAAAGAATTTTTAGGCAGAAGCAGTTCCTACCGCCTGTTATATTTTAAATAGAATTTTAATTAGACCTTTAACTAATAAGACTTCTTATGAACTTCTTCACTCAGATAAATTTGATAACTCAGATAAATTTTAATTGGAAGTAAATGTTTTATTTTAAATACTAAAGATAATTTAGATAAATTTGATCCTAAATCCGACAAAGGTATCTTTATCGAATATTCTAATAGAAGTAAAGCGTATAGAATATTTAATTTAAGAACTAACACCATAAAAAAAACAATGCATGTGTCATTCGATGAAAATTTCAAAAATTTTGAACATACAAATGATGAAGATGATTTGATTACTCAAAATCAAGAGTCAACTGAAACTAATAATGAAATTAATCACTAATAAAAGGACTAAACTTTCAAAAGATCATCATATTGAAAATATACTAGGAGATATGCAATCTGCAGTTAAAACTAGAAATCAACTAAGTCAAATGAGTAATGTAGCTTTTATATCAACTATTGAACCAAAAAATCCAAAAGAAGCATCAACTGATGATTCATGGATTTTGGCTATGCAAGAAGAACTAAATCAATTTACTAGAAATGAAGTTTGGGAACTTGTTCCTAGACCTGAAAATAAAACTATAATTGGAACTAAATGGGTTTATAAAAATAAAATGAATGAACAAGGAGAGGTAGTTAGAAATAAAGCATGTTTAGTCGCTCAAGGTTTTTGTCAAGAAGGAATAGATTTTGATGAAACCTTTGCTCCCATAGCAAGATTAGAAGCCATTAGGATTCTACTTGCTTTCGCAAATCATAATAATTTCAAATTATATCAAATGGATGTTAAAAGTTCCTTTTTAAATGGATTTGTAAAAGAAGAAGTATATGTTGAACAACCACCACTTTTTGAAAATGAAAAATTACCTAATCATGTTTACAAACTTAAGAAAGCTTTATATGGTCTAGAACAAGCTCCTAGAGCCTGGTATGATAGACTAAGATCTTATTTGTTACAATCAAATTTTGAAATTGGTAAAGTAGATAATACTCTTTTTATTAAAAGAAATAAAAATGATATTCAACTAGTACAAGCCTACATAGATGATACCATTTTTGGATCAACTAATTTTGAAATGAATAAAGAATTTTCTGAAATAATGACAAAAGAGTTTGTGATGAGTCATATGGGTGAATTAAATTTCTTTTTAGGATTTCAAATAAAACAATTAGATAATGGCATCTTTATTAGTCAAGAAAAATATGCTAAAGACCTAATTAATAAATTTGATTTGACTACTGCGAGTGGAAAACCCACTCCCATGGCAACCAATGAGTACCTTAGTAAAGAAGATCTCTCGAAAGATGTAGATCAAAAGTTATATAGAGGAATGATTGAATCACTGCTCTATATTACTGCTAGTAGACCTGATATCATGCATAGTGTTTGTCTCTGTGCAAGATATCAATTCCAACCCAAAGAGACCCACTTAAAAGCCGTAAAACGTATCATAAGATATGCTAAACACACCTTTGATTATGGCTTATTTTACCCTAAAAATGATTCCTTTGACTTAATATCTTACTGTGATGCTGATTATGCTGGTTGTAAACCAGATCGAAAGAGTACAAGTGGAACTTGTCACTTTTTGGGGCATTCTCTAATTTCCTGGTTTAGTAAAAAGCAAAACACGGTTTCTTTATCAACAACTGAAGCAGTATATATTTCTGCCGCTTTGGCTTGTTCTCAAGTAATATATATGCAACAAACATTAATAGATTATGGTTTAAAATTTTCAAAATCACCAATTTATTGTGATAATTCTAGTGCGATAAATTTATCCAAAAATACTACTCAACATGCTAGAACTAAACATATTGATATAGGACATCATTTTCTCAGAGATAATATAAATAAGGAAGTAATTACTCCAGATTATATCAATTCTGAGAATCAAATTGCTGATATCTTAACAAAACCATTAAATGAATCTAACTTACTAAATTAAGAAGAGAATTAGGTATTTGTTCAATAACTGAAATATAAAATATAAATAAACAAAGTGTAACTAAAAATTAATTTAAAATAAATTAAATATGCAAAAATTCAAGAACCATGTCAACATACCCCTCTAACCTATGTCGACATACAACGTTTTTAAATTTTTGAAATTTTTCCCACCAAAATTCAAACAATTGGTTATATATTCTTCACATTTTCGAAATTTTATTCATCCTTTCTGTTATCTCTTTGTTCTTTTCTCTGAAATCAAATAATCAATAGCCTACTCTTCCAAATCAAATATAAAATCAACCTTTTCATTCCCCTCTCCTATGTCTGGTCCATTTCAACGTACTACTCTCGCCCGTGTGACTAAAATGGAGGGTTCTCTAAAGGATGCACTTCAGTTAATGACTGAAATTCAAGTAATGCAACTTCGAATGGCCAAGGAACAAGAGAGGCAAGGCAAAATCCTTTTGAATTTGAAAAAATTTCCAATGGACAATCATGCTAACCCAATGACGAAGACTCTTCAGGAGATCAAAAACAAGAGGCCAGCGAAGAAGAAGAAGAACCCATGGAAGAAGCGCATGCGGAAGATGATGACAAGGTCGTTTGCGTTGGTGAAGTGTGTTTTGACAAGAATGGGAATCTTGTCGAACAACGTGGAAATTTCTGTTTCCACTATCCAAACTGTTCGATTCATAGATCTCCTATGTTCAAAAACATACATTAGTTTCTTCTCTTTCTTCACCATTGTTGTATGTTCCTTCTTACATTTCCCACGTAAATGTAAATATAACTAAATGATTAATAAATAAATTGTGTTCTTAAATGTGTTCTTCCCTATTAATAAATATAACTATATGGTTATTATATACTTGGAATAGTTAGTAGTTTAGGATTAGGTTTATTATTAGATCTAAGTGTTGATAATTTATGATAACACTATCATTATAATCACATATCATAGAGTATTAGATTTAGGGGGAGTTCTAAAGTTTGGTGTTATATAGTTTAGAGTTAGTTTTTTGTTAATGACAAAGCGGGAGAAGTATAAAATAGGGCAGTTAGGCATAGATTAAGGGGGAGATATTAGGATAGAAGTAATATTTTATAAACAAAGGTTGTCATCATCAAAAAGGGGAGATTGTTAGTTCGTAAGATGATGGTTTTGATGACAACAACCTTAATATAGATTATAGAATATAAATACTAACATGATAAGTTTAGATATATATGTATGCAGGATTTAACCATGCAGGTACCAAGAATGAAGACTGTACAGTATAGAGATTCAAGATATCAAGATTGAAGATTCATGAGTATCAAGATTATCAAGAGTTCAAGAGTTCAAGTAATTTATTTTTTAATTAGAAAATTTGTTAAAACTCCTAGAAAATCACTAGCATCTTAAAATCCAATTTATTCGTGGAATGGAATCCACTTCGAGCCTGTTAAAGGGATGGAACCCTAAGTAGGATGGAACCTACGAAAAAAATAGTGGAACATTGTTTTGTATCCGCTAACATTTTATTCAAAATGATTTTTCCAAATTATATCTTATTTTCAAAATGTTTCAAAACCTTCCTTTTAAAAGCATCAAAAACATCTATCCTGATTTCAAATACTTTTAGCCTCAAAATAATCTTTAATTCCAAAATCAAATTATCCTTGTTTTTAAACTATTTTTTAAATATAATATATTTAACTTTTAAATATTTATACTTAGATTTTAAATATAAAATTACAGTAATTTTTTTTATATATTATTCTATATATTTACTTATGCATTTTAATAATAGTCAAGTATATTTATAAAGTTTAAAATAGTTTTAATATAAGATAAAGGTTATTTTCAAAGAAAATCAAAACACCAAAAATCCCTTTGGGGTGTCGACATACTCATGTACCCTATGTTGACATGGTGTTAGTTGCGTTCAAAATTTAAATTTCAAAAGAAGTGTCTATTCATCATAAATCTTCACGAATGGACATGGTTGTTGTTCCTTTATATATAGGGGTTAGTTTCAACGAATTTTAACATAGATTTTCTGGTTTTTCACACCTCTTTTTCTTCCACATTTCTATATACAAATTCTTAGCATTACTCTGCCGAAATCAACATTGAATCTAACTAGATTATCTCTGGTTTGATTCTTTATCACTATCTGAACAAGATCCTCGGTGCTATACAGAGTTACAGGCTTTTGTAATCAACTAAGCGAGATAAGGTGTGCTTGTAGCCTTGGAAATCAATCAAGCGAGATAAGGTGTGATTGTAGCCTTGGAAAATCAATTGGGTGAACTTCTTGCCCGAGAAATCAAGTATCTCTACCCAGAGGATCGTGATTCTGGAGGGTGTACCTCGTTGCCTTGAAATCGAGGGTGTAATTGTAAAGATTGTTTTTGAAAGGAAATCCGTACTTGTGTGCGGGACTGGAGGTAGGGTAACTCTGAACCAGTATAAAATCCGATGTGGTCTTTCCTTTACTGTTTTTACTTTATATTTGCATCTGTGTTTGATTATGTGATCATATCTGTATCTGAATATTGCATACATTTATGTTTAAATTACAAAAACTAAAAAGATTTAACAATTCTCTAAAACACTATTTACCCCCCTCTAGTGTTTATCCTAGCCTTAAGATCCTTAATCCGCATTTCTCACAATTTCCTCAGTTTGTCAGATTGCTATTCTTGAATCGCAGACGCTTTGCTATCAAATAGCCATCCATTTCAAGTGATTTGAGATCTAATTGAATTTTTTTATGCAAGCATGATTTGGTCTCCATTAGGAAGAGGCAGCAAATAAGTATTTTTGAAGTTAGGTTTAGAGAGGGTTTTATAATAGTTAAATGAGAGAGAAAAGAGGTTAGTATCTTATACTTTTTCTTACCAAATCTCAACCATGCATTTCAAAAACCCAACTTGCCTCATTTTTTTCGCCCCTATGCTATGCCATTGTAGCTGAACCATGCTTGAAACAACAAACGCCAATAGCCCATTTAACCCTAACTGAATATGTTTAATTAAATCCAATTTAATAAGTTATCGATATAATATATCTATCGATATATATATATATATATATATATATATTGCTATTATAAATATACATATATATACAACGATTTTTATTTCTTAAACCATATTCAAATTTTATAATTAATATTTCAAAAATATTGATTAATTTAATTAATTTGTAACAATTATAAATTAATCAAATTGTTTGGTGTAAAGAGAATTCAACGTTTTGGGTGTGTAACTCATAGTATAAATTCGGTCAGCAATTAACATCGAACTATTCGGATGTTAACATTCACACGTCACTTAGCACGTGGTGTGACATTATGGCCAAATTTATCGCTTATTTAATTTCGAAAAAAATCCAATTTTAGTTTAATAAGCATTACCCGGTTATGACATTTATTACACCAATTCTCTTCGTAAAAACTATGTCACTTTGGACTTATGGAATTTGGTAATGGTCAAAATTCCAGTATCGTCGATACTCAACTTTATAAGCTAAAAACAAAGCCCTTGATTCAATAATCACATTTAGTGTTAACCGAAATGCTCTGGCCATAGACTTTAACTTTAAGTTAACCGTGATACTAACCCCATATAACCGATGAGAGAATCCTCTCATTAATAGTGCTTCACTTCCTATACTTCCACTCAAGCCAATTATAGTCACTCGATGGATGCCAGCCGTGATTTGACTACAATCAAAGTGGAGCTTTCATATTGAAGATCCACGGCATTCTCAAGTTGTGAGAACTATATAAATCAGTCACATCGATATTTTCTATTTGACATTAGTTATATTAACCAACATGAAACTATCGAATGAGTTGTTCCATATTTATCCAATAACTATCAGTATGGAACCCCAAGGTGCCCCCGCAGCCATGAGTAATAAGTCACGCAACATTTGGAGAATATTACATACTCTAGTCTCAACTAATATATGGATATCCAATCTTGATGCATCTTGACTAGGAATATTTAAAATGGTATACTTATTTTCATTGTGATAAATTACTCAGGGTCACAACACTTTGTAGTTGTTATCACAAAATATACTATTTATGGATTTTCTATTAAATATATTTATAATTACATTAATTAATATAACCATATTATATCAAGTATGTTATAGAAAGAAAATGCCTTTTATTTCGAACAAGATTAGTCAACGAGTTAGATATATGTAACAAATTACATAATTGCCCCTATGACATACCCCTAACCCAATCAAAATGGATGGAAAAATTTACAAGCAAATGGGACGGAATTACAAGACAAACATTACAGAGTCAAAAGGACATAATGAGATCCTTAAATAATATCGAACACTGATTTGCCAAGATTTCAAATTTGTCTCACATAATTCTACTAATGAATAAAGATTACTCGTCTTTAGATCTTTGTTCTCTCTTGAGCAACCTGGCATTCCTTGCCTCCCACAAAATGTAAACACACCTCTTCAAAGATTTGAGCAAAAGTCCCACATACCTTTCTCCATTTAGTTGCCTTGAAGATAGTATACCATTCAAATTTTGAAGTAGCCAGAGTAGAATGCAGATTAAAATATCTCATCAAGCTACTCCATATAAAGTGTAATGACCCAGGATTTTTAGTAATTAAAATTTGAATATTTAATTAATTTTAAATATTAATAAGTGAAATTTATAAGTCGAATAAATTTTATTTTGAATAATTGGATTTAATTGAATAATTAAATCGATAATTTAATATGTTAAATTATGGAAATAATTGAAAATTGGGTTAAATATGATTGAAAATGATTTGTAAAATTTTATTTTGTCATATTGGAGTTAGAATGATATTTTAGAACTTTTAAAATTGAATTAAATGTTAATTTGTGAAAATTGAATATTTTAATATTTAATCGACTAGTGAAAATAGTCAATTTTTGAACAGTCTTAGAATTGGACGAAACTAGTTCCATTGGATCCATAATAGTTAGTTATTATCGGATTTCAATTTTCGTAGCAATCGGAGTTATCGTTTGATCGTGGCAGCTCGAAACGCATCGAATTGTTTTTAATATTAATTTGGCGAGTTAAAATAGCCATTTTTCAAAAAGTCTCGGATTTCGACGAAACAAGTTTCATCGGATCCGTAATGTGATATTATTGTAAGGTTTAAAATTTCGTGTCAATCGGATTTACCGTTTGTCCGGTACAAATTAAAACGCCTAGAAAATCGTTTAAATCGGTTTAATTTAAATTGAACGTTTATTGCCATATCTCACACAGATGACCGAATTAGCTTTCGAAACCTGTTCCATTGTGTCCGGAACGCGGGGTAAACCCTAGAAACGCTGGTTACGGCGCGTGAATCGGAGTTTGGAAATTCCGGGATGAATAGTGTCGTTCGTTTTCCTATAAATAGCCCAACCCTTCACAAATAAAAAAATAAATAAATAAACCTAACCCTAATATTCTACAGCCGCCACCCCTTCAATGGAAGGCCGAAATTTTCTCAACTTCTTCCCCTCCGATCTCTCAATCCATCAACAATCGTCAGAAACTCCCAACTACAATCTCGTAGAGCACATCCTCCTCTATAATCTGAACGGTGGTGATCGATTTATATGGCATGGATTGACGGCAAATTGGCCTCAAAGTACCAACGGTCGGGCACGTTTTTCTAGTGCCTGGGACCACCGAGCTTGACCGGTCTTCGAGCTGAGGTGGAGCACGCGTAGGCGGTTCGTTTGGAGGTGGTTTGATGAAGTTTCGTCGAGCGAGGTGGTGGCAAGAATTGATGGAAGAGGGGCGGCCGTGGGTTATACGCGACCTGGGATTATCACGCGTGGGAGAAGAACGCGTATACGGCCAAGATTGCAAGATGATGGATCGAACGGCAGTGAACTAGTGTGGGTTTAAAATTTTAAAGTTAATGTTGTAATTTAGTTATATAAATTCGAGTAAACTTGTAAAATGCATAACTTTTTCATACGAGGTCGAAAACGCGCGAAACCAGTTGCGTTGGAATCGTATGGACAAGCACTACGCTATGGAATTGGATTGGAGTCGTTTGTAGTTAGTGAGAATTTCGGGTAAAATTAAACGTCCGTTTAATTTTATTCGAAATAAATCGCTAAAACGAAATCGAAATCAAGGTGAGAACTTCTCACTCAATCGAATCGGTTTCGATTTTATTTTTAATAGTTAAATTTAAAATATTTGAATGCATGTTTGAATGATGATTGTTATCTATTGATTGTTAAAATAGACATTATGCGCCGTTAGTAAGCGGAGGTTATTTATTAAAAACATATACCGCGAATATTTCAGAAACAGTGAAATTGGTATTATATATAATAGCAATATATATATTGGCATATGTATATATTGGAGTTATTGATTTCCCGTATTGTATAGCGGATGAGACCCTATTGCGCCGTCTATTAAGCGGATAATATTTTAAATCCCATATACCGCGATAATTTCATACTGGAGCGGAATTGGTATTGTGCTAATGTTTGTGGATTCAGGAAAACAGGTTGGAGGGATCCAACTGGATTCCTCAACAGTTTTTATTTGATTTCAGATATTTTGATATTTGATGGATTATCATATCGATATATGATATCGTTGTTGTCGTGATTGACTATTTGGTATGTAGCATCATTGGACCAAATTTTGGAATTTTAAAATGACTTTTAAAGTGATTTTTGAAAGTATAAGTTATAAAATATTTTTGGAATTGATCCATTATAAATAAATAAACGTTATACTTTTAAAAGTTATAAAAATTATGATTTTTGAGAAATACGGTTAAAGTTGATTTTTGAGAAATATGGATTAATGATTTTATAAAATAGTTTAAATTGGATCTCTGAATTTGTTGTAAAAAGTTTAAATATAGGATTTATAAAATTTGATTATTTTATAAATCAAAAGGATGAAATTATAAAGAAGTTTAAAGACGTTTTAGAATAATAATACAAATTGATTTGTATAAAAGATTTACAAAATGGATATTTATAAATTAGAATATTTTGGATTATAAAACGAGTTTTTATAAGTGTTAGAATGAATTGTGAATGAATTTCATAAATGAATGTAATTTATAGAATTATAAACGGTGAAGTTATAAATGGAATTTTATAAGCAGTAGGTTTATAAAACTTGAAAAGTTATTTGAAGAATGGATTTTTGATAAATAAATGAATCTTATAAGTTATAAGATTTATAAATTGGGATGTTTAAAAGAACGATTCTTGTAAACAAATAAATTATAAGTGTTTAACTTATAATATGAAATTTTAGTATATCATTGAGATATGAATTGAGATAGGTTAATAAAGGAATTTATAAAAGGAAGTAGTTGTAAAACAAATAGAAATAGAATTTATAAACGTTGTTTTATAAATTCGAAAACGACTTATTTTGATAAGTAAATTGTTATAACTTATTTATGGAGTTATATTCACGTTATAGAAAGTGAATAATCCTTTAAAATGAAACGTATAGAAATGATGAAATTGTTAACGTAGTATATTCACGTTTTTGAATAGTGAATATTATGTTAAACAAAATGTTTTAGATGTGATGTTTTAAATAGAATTAAAACGATCTAACGATGTTTTTAAATGTGTTAAGATTCGAAACCATAGATTTCAACATTCATTGTCGAAATAGACGTTTTCGAGAAATAGAAGGAAATGGTAGACTATAACACTGTTGTTATAGTAAATGATTTCCGAAAGGAAATGTTTTGTATAGTATTGGGATTTATATATCTATCTTAATTTCGAATCCCTATACTAGTGATTTGGGGTTGTCGTAACGATGTTTTACGCAACATTCGTTTTGGCCCAAATAAATATGTTTAAGAGAATGATTTCCTTAAAGAATGAAATATATACTTAATCTCGATTTAAGTATATTGAATATTTTCCAAGTGTTGAAAATAGATGTATTTGAGAATTACTTAATAAGTAAGTATGGAAATGTTTTCCAATATAAAGTGAATATTTTGAGAATTTATCTTTTTGAAGATAAATTGAAAATGAATAATTAAAATCGTATATTCATAGATATTGTGAAATATAAATTCATTATGGAATTTATAAATGAAAAGGGGAATTTGTTTAAAAATAAATATTGATTTATTTTTGAAGTGTGAAAATTATACATCTAGTAAAGATATTTTTGGGAAATAAATAATTTGAAAAATTATTTGGAATCTGGTGATGTGTGCATATCCATTGATAGTTCAATAACCGACTATCAATATTTACCTTTGAAAGGTATTTGTTGTGATTTGCTTGAAATTGAATGCACACTTATTTTTAAATTATTGCGCTCGTTATTCGGATTACCCATTCCGAATAGTGATACGACGTAATGGATAGCATTGAAGATCGGTGTTGAAGACCCGGTATTTGCGAGAGCGATAGGATGACCTATCGATTGTCTCTGCACTGAGTTGCAACGGTATAGGGACTCCCTAAGTGATGGGAAATCCGATCAGGATTGTGGATATCCGGATTGCAAGGACTTCTTTGTAATTGCCTTCGGTTCTGTTCGAGCCCGGAACAGACTTGTATGGATAGTATGTCTGACATTACAAATTGAGATATAAAGCCGATTTCTTTCAAATATATTTCTGTTGGTGGCAGAGAATTTATTCTTTTATCTTAACACCCTTCTCTGAGACGTACGAGCTCAGAGGTTATGTAGTTGAAGGTTATCAGCTATATATTCCCAATTTGGTAATGTGACATGCTGAGTGTTGCTGTGAAATGATCATTGTGTTGATTATTTGTGATAGGATCATTTATTTGATCATCTATCCTGGTGATCATTTCTGTGATCATTTGTTGACCCAAAGCATGGCTTTTGTATAAAGTATGTTTTTGTGGATGTGACTTCGTCGAGCCTCACACCCCGGGAATGGTCAAAACAGGAAAGATGCGGCAAGGTTATGAGGGTAGCGCCCTTTAGGGTATATGCATTTCCTTCTAGAAAAGGGTGGTATCATGGTATGGAGCCCAGATACTTACTCATGTTGAAAACACTTTATGATTATGTGAATTGATTACGAGCGCTCGGTGAAAGGTCCCAAAGGACCGGGGGATGGCATATTCGGTCAGTTGTTACTCAGTTAGGGGTAACCCGGCCTTGTGTTGGTAGAGATCCGGTTTGGTTCTCGGGACGTCCATCCAGAGGCGTTTCCATGTGGCAATGGGAAGTTCCTTGGCCTGATCATTCGTTGGAAATCCAATTCCCAATACGAAACCTTGTACGGTATTAGTTGTAGAACCTGCCATTTACTTATGGTGGTCACCACTGTTTAGATGGTAGCTATAGTAGGCATAGTTCGAAATGTCTATGCTGGCTAAGATTTATATTCTACTTTCAAAATAAATTTTTCCTACACTATGCACTAGTAATAATATCAAATGTCTTTTTAATGCGTATCAAGCATCTTTGACTATCATAAGGGGAAATCTCCTCCGATTCTGCGTTTGCATTGTGTGTGTGTGCGGGAGGCCTTATGGTAGTCTCATTTTTAAAAGCATTGCGAATTGACTTTAAAAATATTCCTCTATTTTGACTTTAAAGATAAATAAACTGTTTTGAGTTCTCACACCAGTCACATGACTGACTCGGAGTTTATTGTTTTCCTTCCCAAACTCTGGGTGCCCACCAATTTCCACACGGGCAGTTAAGAGTTAGGTTTATCAGGATATTCTGGATATTCAGGAGTTGCTGGAGGCAAGCTGGATGGCATGGCGTATTATTAGTATATAGTATTTCTTTTCCGCTGTTTGTTGTTGATTGTTGTTGTTGTACAATCTGATGATGATGTAATGTAATGTATAAAATGTAATAACTAATATAGTTCTTTGTTTAAAGATTATTCATTTATTTATTATATGTTGTTCCGCTGCGAATTGTGAGATTCTGTTATTGTTTTGTTGTTTTCTTTCTGTCCCGTCCTATTTTCTTTTCTCTCTATTTTCTATCTTTTCCCTCTTCTCTTCTACCTTTCTCTTCTTTCTTAAACCCTCAGTGTTCGGTTTTTCGGCATCCGACTGATTGGCATTCGATACAGTGGACGTATTGATGTCGTTATTCGGGAGTCGAAGAATCGGGTCCTGACAATGTGGTATCAGAGCATATGGTTAAGCGACAACCATGGTTCTGTTGGGTATTACTCATTAGAGATAGAGTCAGCAGTACTCTAGAATGAGTTCGAGTGTAATAATAGATACGAGTGCGTATTTGTTAGTGAATATAAAATTGGTTTATATTGTGATGATTGGTTTGTTGAGTGGCATATGAACCTTCGTCAGCACGGTCTGGACAACTATGCTGAAGGGGTTTAAAACACTTGGATAGAACAATTCGACACAATATTGTTTTAAATTGGGTAAATGAAATAATTTTACCTTGAGTATATTTTTATATATAAAGGAATAATTTTTCACAATTATTAAAGTGTATATAAGTAGATTGTTTAGTTGTTTGAATAATCTAAATTGAAGAATAATTGTATAAGCAAAAGAATTATAAGTATGGAATTATAATTAAAGTGATTTACAATTGTAAAATAAACTTATACATATAAGAAGTGAAACTATATGAATATTTTATAAATATAAGTTGTGAATAAAAATGAGTTTGAATAAGTAATAAAATTTGACTTTGGTTAAAGTTAAATGAAAATTTACTTTAGAATTGGAATCTGAATTTATTTATAAGTGGGAATTTAAGTTAAGTAAAAACAAGTGATGTTTATAAAATGGAAGTATAACTTAAGTGATGTTGAATGAAGTTGATATTGGTATCAAAGTAAATTAATAAAGTTAAGTGATAAATGTGAACTTAAGTTATGTAAATGAAATTCAACTTTTGTAATTGAATTGAATAAATGGATTGAATGTTAATCAATTGAAGGTTAAATAGTTGATTGTATATAATTCATTAAATATTAATGAAATTGAAAGCTAAAGTAATTGAAATTCAATTGGAAGTTAAATGAATCTTGAATAGAATTGAATTTGATTTGGAAGTGAACCAACTTGAATATGAATTAGTGAATATAAACTAATTGAAAATGAATGTTAGTAAAAACATCCACTGTTAATGAATCAAATATGATTAAATTGAAAAACCATTTCATTGAATATTAATGAGAATATGAATGAATATTTATTGGTTATGAATTTGTTGGATGATAGTTGGCTGATGGTTGAGCATATTGCTTTTATTTCAATTGCTATGTTGACATGTATAGTTATTATGTTGCTATATGTTGTATATTGATACTATTGTCTATATACATGTTCTCATGTTGTTTTTTGAGTGTTTAGTAGGTGCGGATCGCGTTTGCTTCGCATTTGGAGCTCGCTTTCGCGCTATATTAGCCGTATATGCTCGCTAGTAAAATATAAGGTACATATCTCGGATTAAATACCGTACTTTTACATTTTTTCCCTTCGGGATGCCTCATTACTTGTTGAGATGTATATTTGCGATATATATACTGTCATTTTTTTCGGATCGAGCCGCGCAAAGGAGACTATGGCGGATTTTTCCGGAAATTTAAGTCGTTAGAATATTTTTGAGAAAAATTGGAAAATTTGTGAAAACTTTAACTTTGATTTTAGAATTGAAAGTTAAACAATAGTAGTTGTTTTTGAAAAGATAACTAAGTGTGATTTGAAAACTTAGTAAAGATTTATAAGAAGTTTAACTATGGATTTTGGGAAAATTAATAGATTCTGTAACTTTTCTTACTTGTTAATTTCGAGGACGAAATTCTTTTAAGGGGGGAAGATTGTAATGACCCAGGATTTTTAGTAATTAAAATTTGAATATTTAATTAATTTTAAATATTAATAAGTGAAATTTATAAGTCGAATAAATTTTATTTTGAATAATTGGATTTAATTGAATAATTAAATCGATAATTTAATATGTTAAATTATGGAAATAATTGAAAATTGGGTTAAATATGATTGAAAATGATTTGTAAAATTTTATTTTGTCATATTGGAGTTAGAATGATATTTTAGAACTATTAAAATCGAATTAAATGTTAATTTGTGAAAATTGAATATTTTAATATTTAATCGACTAGTGAAAATAGTCAATTTTTAAACAGTCTTAGAATTTGACGAAACTAGTTCCATTGGATCCGTAATAGTTAGTTATTATTGGATTTCAATTTTCGTAGCAATCGGAGTTATCGTTTGATCGTGGCAGCTCGAAACGCATCGAATTGTTTTTAATATTAATTTGGCGAGTTAAAATAGCCATTTTTCAAAAAGTCTCGGATTTCGACGAAACTAGTTTCATCGGATCCGTAATGTGATATTATTGTAAGGTTTAAAATTTCGTGTCAATCGGATTTACCGTTTGTCCGGTACAAATTAAAACGCCTAGAAAATCGTTTAAATCGGTTTAATTTAAATTAAACGTTTATTGTCATATCTCGCATAGATGACCGAATTAGCTTTCGAAACCTGTTCCACTGTGTCCGGAACGCGGGATAAACCCTAGAAACGCTGGTTACGGCGCGTGAATCGGAGTTTGGAAATTCCGGGATGAATAGTGTCGTTCGTTTTCCTATAAATAGCCTAACCCTTCACAAATAAAATAAAAATAAAAATAAACCTAACCCTAATATTCTACAGCCGCCACCCCTTCAATGGAAGGCCGAAATTTTGTCAACTTCTTCCCCTCCGATCTCTCAATCCATCTACAATCGTCAGAAACTCCCAACTACAATCTCGTAGAGCACATCCTCCTCTATAATCTGAACGGTGGTGATCGATTTATATGGCGTGGATTGACGGCAAATTGGCCTCAAAGTACCAACGGTCGGGCACGTTTTTCTAGTGCCTGGGACCACCGAGCTTGACCGGTCTTCGAGCTGAGGTGGAGCACGCGTAGGCGGTTCGTTTGGAGGTGGTTTGATGAAGTTTCATCGAGCGAGGTGGTGGCAAGAATTGATCGAAGAGGGGCGGCCGTGGGTTATACGCGACCTGGGATTATCACGTCTGGGAGAAGAACACGTATACGGCCAAGATTGCAAGATGATGGATTGAACGGCAGTGAACTAGTGTGGGTTTAAAATTTTAAAGTTAATGTTGTAATTTAGTTATATAAATTCGAGTAAACTTGTAAAATGCATAACTTTTTAATACGAGGTCGAAAACGCGCAAAACCAGTTGCGTTGGAATCGTATGGACGAGCACTACGCTATGGAATTGGATTGGAGTCGTTTGGAGTTAGTGAGAATTTCGGGTAAAATTAAACGTCCGTTTAATTTTATTCGAAATAAATCGCTAAAACGAAATCGAAATCAAGGTGAGAACTTCTCACTCAATCGAATCGGTTTCGATTTTATTTTTAATAGTTAAATTTAAAATATTTGAATGCATGTTTGAATGATGATTGTTATCTATTGATTGTTAAAATAGACATTATGCGCCGTTAGTAAGCGGAGGTTATTTATTAAAAACATATACCGCGAATATTTCAGAAACAGTGAAATTGGTATTATATATAATAGCAATATATATATTGGCATATGTATATATTGGAGTTATTGATTTCCCGTATTGTATAGCGGATGAGACCCTATTGCGCCGTCTATTAAGCGGATAATATTTTAAATCCCATATACCGCGATAATTTCATACTGGAGCGGAATTGGTATTGTGCTAATGTTTGTGGATGCAGGAAAACAGGTTGGAGGGATCCAACTGGATTCCTCAACAGTTTTTATTTGATTTCAGATATTTCGATATTTGATGGATTATCATATCGATATATGATATCGTTGTTGTCGTGATTGACTATTTGGTATGTAGCATCATTGGACCAAATTTTGGAATTTTAAAATGATTTTTAAGGTGATTTTTGAAAGTATAAGTTATAAAATATTTTTGGAATTGATCCATTATAAATAAATAAACGTTATACTTTTAAAAGTTATAAAAATTATGATTTTTGAGAAATACGGTTAAAGTTGATTTTTGAGAAATATGGATTAATGATTTTATAAAATAGTTTAAATTGGATCTCTGAATTTATTGTAAAAAGTTTAAATATAGGATTTATAAAATTTGATTATTTTATAAATCAAAAGGATGAAATTATAAAGAAGTTTAAAGACGTTTTAGAATAATAATACAAATTGATTTGTATAAAAGATTTACAAAATGGATATTTATAAATCAGAATATTTTGGATTATAAAACGAGTTTTTATAAGTGTTAGAATGAATTGTGAATGAATTTCATAAATGAATGAAATTTATAGAATTATAAACGGTGAAGTTATAAATGGAATTTTATAAGCACTAGGTTTATAAAATTTGAAAAGTTATTTGAAGAATGGATTTTTGATAAATAAATGAATCTTATAAGTTATAAGATTTATAAATTGGGATGTTTAAAAGAACGATTCTTGTAAACAAATAAATTATAAGTGTTTAACTTATAATATGAAATTTTAGTATATCATTGAGATATGAATTGAGATAGGTTAATAAAGGAATTTATAAAAGGAAGTAGTTATAAAACAAATAGAAATAGAATTTATAAACGTTGTTTTATAAATTCGAAAACGACTTATTTTGATAAGTAAATTGTTATAACTTATTTATGGAGTTATATTCACGTTATAGAAAGTGAACAATCCTTTAAAATGAAACGTATAGAAATGATGAAATTGTTAACGTAGTATATTCACGTTTTTGAATAGTGAATATTATGTTAAAGAAAATGTTTTAGATGTGATATTTTAAATAGAATTAAAACGATCTAACGATGTTTTTAAATGTGTTAAGATTCGAAACCATAGATTTCAACATTCATTGTTGAAATAGACGTTTTCGAGAAATAGAAGGAAATGGTAGACTATAACACTGTTGTTATAGTAAATGATTTCTGAAAGGAAATGTTTTGTATAGTATTGGGATTTATATATCTATCTTAATTTCGAATCCCTATACTAGTGATTTTGGGTTGTCGTAGCGATGTTTTACGCAACATTCGTTTTGGCCCAAATAAATATGTTTAAGAGAATGATTTCCTTAAAGAATGAAATATATACTTAATCTCGATTTAAGTATATTGAATATTTTCCAAGTGTTGAAAATAGATGGATTTGAGAATTACTTAATAAGTAAGTATGGAAATGTTTTCCAATATAAAGTGAATATTTTGAGAATTTATCTTTTTGAAGATAAATTGAAAATGAATAATTAAAATCGTATATTCATAGATATTGTGAAATATAAATTCATTATGGAATTTATAAATGAAAAGGGGAATTTGTTTAAAAATAAATATTGATTTATTTTTAAAGTGTGAAAATTATATATCTAGTAAAGATATTTTTGGGAAATAAATAATTTGGAAAATTATTTGGAATCTGGTGATGTGTGCATATCCATTGATAGTTCAATAACCGACTATCAATATTTACCTTTGAAAGGTATTTGTTGTGATTTGCTTGAAATTGAATGCACGCTTATTTTTAAATTATTGCGCTCGTTATTCGGATTACCCATTCCGAATAGTGATACGACGTAATGGATAGCATTGAAGATCGGTGTTGAAGACCCGGTATTTGCGAGAGCGATAGGATGACCTATCGATTGTCTCTGCACTGAGTTGCAACGGTATAGGGACTCCCTAAGTGATGGGAAATCCGATCAGGATTGTGGATATCCGGATTGCAAGGACTTCTTTGTAAGTGCCTTCGGTTCTGTTCGAGCCCGGAACAGACTTGTATGGATAGTATGTCTGACATTACAAATTGAGATATAAAGCCGATTTCTTTCAAATATATTTCTGTTGGTGGCGGAGAATTTATTCTTTTAGCTTAACACCCTTCTCTGAGACGTACGAGCTCAGAGGTTATGTAGTTGAAGGTTATCAGCGATATATTCCCAATTTGGTAATGTGACATGCTGAGTGTTGCTGTGAAATGATCATTGTGTTGATTATTTGTGATAGGATCATTTATTTGATCGTCTATCCTGGTGATCATTTCTATGATCATTTGTTGACCCAAAGCATGGCTTTTGTATAAAGTATGTTTTTGTGGACGTGACTTCGTCGAGCCTCACACCCTGGGAATGGTCAAAACAGGAAAGATGCGGCAAGGTTATCAGGGGTAGCGCCCTTTAGGGTATGTGCATTTCCTTCTGGAAAAGGGTGGTATCATGGTATGGAGCCCAGATACTTACTCATGTTGAAAACACTTTATGATTGTGTGAATTGATTACGAGCGCTCGGTGAAAGGTCCCAAAGGACCGGGGGATGGCATATTCGGTCAGTTGTTACTCAGTTAGGGGTAACCCGGCCTTGTGTTGGTAGAGATCCGGTTTGGTTCTCGGGACGTCCATCCAGAGGCGTTTCCATGTGGCAATGGGAAGTTCCTTGGCCTGATCATTCGTTGAAAATCCAATTCCCAATATGAAACCTTGTACGGTATTAGTTGTAGAACCTGCCATTTACTTATGGTGGTCACCACTGTTTAGATGGTAGCTATAGTAGGCATAGTTCAAAATGTCTATGCTGGCTAAGATTTATATTCTACTTTCGAAATAAATTTTTCCTACACTATGCACTAGTAATAATATCAAATGTCTTTTTAATGCGTATCAAGCATCTTTGACTATCATAAGGAGAAATCTCCTCCGATTCTGCGTTTGCATTGTGTGTGTGCGGGAGGCCTTATGGTAGTCTCATTTTTAAAAGCATTGCGAATTGACTTTAAAAATATTCCTCTATTTTGATTTTAAAGATAAATAAACTGTTTTGAGTTCTCACACCAGTCACATGACTGACTCGGAATTTATGGTTTTCCTTCCTAAACTCTGGGTGCCCACCAATTTCCACACAGGCAGTTAAGAGTTAGGTTTATCAGGATATTCTGGATATTCAGGAGTTGCTGGAGGCATGCTGGATGGCATGGCGTATTATTAGTATATAGTATTTCTTTTCCGCTGTTTGTTGTTGATTGTTGTTGTTGTACACTCTGATGATGATGTAATGTAATGTATAAAATGTAATAACTAATATAGTTCTTTGTTTAAAGATCATTCATTTATTTATTATATGTTGTTCCGCTGCGAATTGTGAGATTCTGTTATTGTTTTGTTGTTTTCTTTCTGTCCCGTCCTATTTTCTTTTCTCTCTATTTTCTATCTTTTCCCTCTTCTCTTCTACCTTTCTCTTCTTTCTTAAACCCTCAGTGTTCGGTTTTCCGGCATCCGACTGATTAGCATTCGATACAGTGGACGTATTGATGTCGATATTCGGGAGTCGAAGAATCGAGTCCTGACAATAAGTAAGAGTAATCACAGGAAAATAAAAGGTGGATGGTAGGGATTGAGTCACAAAGAGCATAGCAATAAGATTGCAGCATACCTCTATACACTAAATTGTCCTAGGTGCGAACTCCATTACGAATGACATTCAAAAGCATAAAATTATCTTTAGGAATACCACTAGCATTCCAAATCCTAGAGTGCCAAGAAAATGGAATAACAACGTAAGGAGCAGCCAAGATCTTACAAACTAAATAGATAGAATGAGGCTTGTTGTCCCAAAGGCAATGAACAAGACAGTTGACTAATGGAGGTTTATGAAGGCCTGCCAGATAACTCTAGTAGAGGATGAGCCATAAAATGGGAGAGATATCTTTCCTCCATGGATAAAGCTTGCAACTTTCGAAGAGTTAGGAATTCCAGTCAGGTGCTTAAATCACTGTCATTTAAGTTAGAGAAGATTATTTCTTTAGCAGACCAGGGATAATGCTAAAAGGAAACCGAGGAAAAGTTCAAAGAGGTGAACTAGAATATAGAAGAAACTCATTTTCGAGATTTAGCATACATCTCCAAACCCAACTATAGTCAAGAGGTATATGCATTGTCCAGAAATGATCATGTTTCACTAGATTGGATTTGGTCCCATCAGTCATAGATTAGGAGCAGTCAAGGAGCTAATTAAGGAGAGAAGAGTATGCAGCCTTATTCCGTACTTTGAGATTAAGAACACTAAACCCCCATTCTCTAAAGACAACATGACCTTTTAAATGAAAGAAGAATCAATTTAGAAGAGTAGAGCGAAATTTATCGTATTTATCAGTTAGAGGGAAGCACAAAGATTCTGGCATAATGGAGGCACACAGAGGATGCAACAGATTTAATCATTACCCATCTACCAGCTGAAAAGAGTTTAGTAGAGTGCCAGGAAGCAAGCTTGTTAATAATCTTGTCATATAGTTGTAAACAATGGGATGATGATATTTTGGATAAGAGAAGAGGAGCACTTAGAAACATTTCATTTGGAGAAAGAATCAGTGGGAAAGGCAAGGTAAGAATTTCAGCCAGCCTGGATTGAGGGATACTAGCAACTAGAAATTTAGATTTGGATTTGTTAATAGCTAGACCATTCTTGGAATGGAAATGGTTTAGGGAAGTCAGGGAATTGGATATGGATTTTGAATTTGGTTTAGTGAACAAGATCAGGTCATCGGCAAGCATTAAGATGGAAATTCTTGGTAACTTACACTTCAGACGGATATCAATGGTTTTGTAATTTATGGCATTTTAATCATATAAGTCGGTAATTGAATCACATCAGTGAAGAGGTATGAGGATATAGGATCCTCTTGTCTAATATCTTGAGTTCCTTTGAAATATCCAAAACTGAGCCACTAATAGAAATAGAGTATGTCACATATGAGATAGCGGTGAAAATCCAAGCTAGGAATAGGATAGGAAAATTAATGGCATACAGAATATAGATAATGGAAGTTCATAGGAATGTATCAAATGTTTTTTGCATATCCAATTTAAGCAAGCATCTAGGGGAGATGTTAAGCCAAGAGTAACCCCTCATTAGCTCTTGAGATAAAAGACTATTTTCTATGATGTTTCTAGTTGGGAGGAAGGCATATTGATTAGAAGATATGATAGGGACTAGAGCAAGTTTCATTCTAGCTACCATAATCTTAGCAATGCATTTGTATATCACATTACAACAAGCAAACGGGCGAAATTGGGAGACATCAGAAGGCATTGAGTTCTTAGGAATCATAGCTAACTTGGTAACATTAATGCCACCAAACATTTTATTGCTTTTGAAAAAATTCCTTACTGCTTTAACAATGTCAGACCCTATGATGTCCCGGCAATTTTTATAGAAGTAGGCAGAAAAACCCACCAAGATCGAGAGAGCTATCAGAGTTCATGGAAAAGATTGTCTATTTTAATAAAACAAAAATTATGCACACAACATTATACAATCAACTGATGAGTAACCTCATCCAAGCCAAAATCAATCCTAAGTGTAGAAAATCCCAATGCAAGTGCAATGGCAAAGGCGATGTCTCGATTGGACCTCGTATAAAAATATAACGAGTTTTATAAGATTTTGAATGAAATAATTAAATTAATTAAGCTAATCCTTTAATCAAACTAATAATTTCCACCAATCTTTCTTCCTTCTCTCTACCAACTACCGTGCACGCTCCAAATCCAACCCAATCATACCATGCATGTACACATAGCGATACGGTGCATCGCCTGACGAAATCCAATGCCGTTGATTCCATTGAACTTCTCTCTATGCTCTCGATACACCGACCCCAACCATGACATGTCGGCACCTCCCTAATGAAATCAGCTTGTAGCCCTAAATCCATAGCCTACACAAATCGTAGCGTAATTTTGACCACCAGAGTGCCTCCTACTACCTCCATTCTACTGCATGTCGCACCCCGAGTTCAACCATGCAACCAATTTCACCTTTGGCCAAGCAAATCACATTGCAATCACGACTTAGTATGCGATAATCAACATATTGCGATTTGCAATAGGTAGCCATGCCACCTCTAACTACCTCCAACCTCCATGGCTTCACTCAAGTAACCCAATGCCTTCCTTCGATTCTCTAATCGATGCTCTAATATTTGGCAATATTCAACCCTAACTTCGGCTGTTCCTACTTGAGCAAACCTACACTCAATTGCACCCAACTTCGTGCATACCAAAATGAAGCTCTCAACTAAAAGATTTCAATGAATCAAATGCATTGATTTTTGTTAACCCAAACCAACGGTTTAGTCGATTGAAGATAAAAATGGAGTTGGCTAAGTTTATAGAGGAAGAAGAAAGAATAATGAAAATAGGTCTTAGAAATCAAGATGTATTTATATGAGAAATTATATTATTTTAAATTCTCTTTTATTTTTCTTGTGAGTTTCGAGCTCGCATGATCACACAACAAGTTTGGTCATCACAAAACTTGTCTGGACACATCTTCTTACTATTCTGATCTCAATGACACTAGTTTCGTCAAAATCCAAGATAGTTCCTAGGGATGATAATTTCACAAGTTAAGTAAGTAGAATTATTATTAAATCATTATAATCAATTTAATTATAAATTAAAATTCACTATTATCATTATTCTTGAAACATAAATTAAATAATCTTTCAAAATCATTTATATTCACATTAAATCCATGATCTAAAACTATTTAAATCTAGATTTATGAAAGTCATAAATAAATAAATTTGAAGTTATTTTGAATTTAATATTATAAAAGTTATACATAACAAATTCAAAATAATTTCAAATTATTATACGAGTTTTGAATGTTGTATTTCATAAACCGTGGTAATAAAATTGTAAATTAATTACTCATTAGCTAATAATTATATATACAAAAATTATAAACGTAATAGTTTATTAAATATTACGATAATGTTAAAGTGTTAATTGCAAATTATATATAACAAAATTATTTACATTATAGTTTAATTTTTTTATAATAAAGTTGTAATTTTAATTAATTGTTAATTGATATAGTTAAGGGTATGCACTAGGGGTAATTATGTAATTTGGTTATATAACTTAAATCTTATACAAAATCTTGTTCGAAATAAAGTTAGCCATTGGTTTTATTTCATATTATATATATTGTTGTATAAGGATTAATTAACGTTATAAATATATGAAATATATATAAGTAGAAAATTATTAGGGATGTACTTTATCGATTGTAGTTTTGAAAGTGTTGGTAGCACAGTTGTTAAGACATATAAAATAAGTACTTATCCTTAAATGTTTCTCATCAAGATTCTATTGAGAATGAGTTTCGAGAAATCCATCGAAACTAGTACATAATGCTCTCTATGTATTGGACAATGAATTGCTAATTACCATGGGGCACTGAGGGATTACATCATCTAGAATCCAGATCATTAGAACAATTGTAGAATGACTCACCTTAGGTCCTTTGTAAGTTAAAAGTCAAAGACAAGATCTCATATGATGATGTATAGTAGTCTTTTGACTTGAGGATACTGTAAATCTTAAGTGTCAAAACTATAATTTGTTTATGGTCAGTCGTACAGCAATGACGTTCAGATTAAGGCCATAGTTGGATATAGGTTGAACCATTTGAAGTGAAATACTATTTAAGAGAGGAGCTATATCCTTCGAATAGAAGGTTAGTATATATCACCATAACAGGTAGTCAACTTACGGTCAAAGTCCTCAGCCAAAGTAATTGGGATATTTGATAAATTTTATTAGATAAAACTATGGCTTTAATGTTGTACTATGCAATTAACTACATATATTATTAGATTTTTGACCATTGATGAGCTCTAGATATCTAAGCGATACGGTGATGACAAAGAGAATACATGCACAATACATCAATGCTTGACGATGTCGCTTTAAATGATAAGAAAATATCTGACCATTAGCATTATTGAGGAATTTATTTCAAAAATTTTAACCGATTTTTAAAAAAAATTCTTAAATTGATTTTTAAAAGTTTTGTTTACACAAATAGATTTTCTTTATTTTGTTATGAATGTGCACCGTGCATGTATAATAGAATTCACCATGCACTCATCCATGGTAGCGACAATTACAACGTTGTTCATTCTAGTTGACAAGCAAAGAAAAGAAGGTTGGTATGAAAGCCAAAACGGCCCAATAATTGCACACATAATGATTTGAGTTATGGAGAGAAGGCAAGAGATCTACATCTTAAGTTATAAACCAACTTGTCTTAAGTTATAAATCACTGATAGTGGTAACAACGCTGCCAATGGCCTTTAACGGTGGCATAAATCAAATAAAGATGGCGGTGGTCGGTGGCTAGGGACTGAGAATACATGAGCTAGTTTTATTTAAAATTCCTTCTTGATTATTTAGTTACATCTAGCTATTATAATGTATCATTTACACAAAACTCCCTATGACCTTCAACCTTTAAAACTTCTACTTATGAGAACCATTTTATGCCCAACTTGTAGTGCTGAGTTCGTATTAATTTTTTGGATATATTAATATTATTTAACTGTTTATCATATGCTTATATATGACATTTTAATTTAAATAATGATGTATATACACTGATTTATTATTAAATATTTATATATCAACACCATTGATAATAAAATTAATATATTAAAACAATATTCATCTGACTCGATTATTTAATATTTCGGTTAAGATAAATTTTAATTATTTAAATATATGATATCAATTTTTGAAGCACTAAATTTGAAATAGTGTTGTTTGAATTTAAAATAAAAAAATTATTATCAAAATTCAGATATTTGTGGTCCGAAGACAAAATTGTGTGTGTATGTGTGTGTGTATGTATATATGTATGCATGTATCATTAGATATGAAAAAAATTATTATTGAAATTTACATTGAATAAATTTTTATCCCAAATAAATTATTTCATTAAATATTTTAAAATAATAACACTCGGAATTAAATTAGTTTTACTAATATAATGATATTATAAGTAAATTAAATCAAATAAATATCATATGATAAAACTTCAAATATGATTTAATGCTCATTACATTATTCATTATAATACTATAAAAAAATCTAGTGTAAGATAAATCAAAAAGGTTTTATTTTGAATTTTTCTTATTTACGTCAGTGCACATGATCCAAAGTATTAACGTGCTAAACTTTTGACTAGTGTTTGTGGTAAGATTCAGTCTCACTAAAATATCATGATAAACTAGTAATATTTTAGTGATGTTTAAGAGTTTCCCTATGTATTGGTACTCAATAGTACGTAGATAATTTGTGTTGGGAATGTTGATTCATGCAGTGCGAAGTGATTATCCAATCTATCAAACTTTCTTCTTGGTCGAAGGATAGCATGTTGGAAGTTGGAGACATGATAAGTCTATGAGACTTAGTTTCTGTATGAGGTTGAGAAATGCTTTTGCGTTGTTGGTGCGAAGAGACCGGGATCATATTTATCTGAAAACTACTTCGAACCAAAATTTGTACGAAGATTGTGAAGGTTGGTCGATGGTATTGATATTTAGCATTTTCATAGTGAAGGACTGCTTGTTGATCGTTTGGGGTTAAAATCCCAATATACATAAAGTAGGAGTGATTTCTTCGTTATGAAAAATCCAATGAAAGGACTATTCACTACTAATCCTAGGGATTTCCCAAAAGGATGTGGTAGGAAAGTGCCTTCGGTTTGTTCTATTCCAGGACATCTTGTATGGATGAGTGTTTGACATTGCATTTCTAAGATTACGTACATTGGTTTTTACAAACGTATCTCAGTGGTGGCGAAGAAGGCAACTTCTCTTAGCTTAACACCCTCCTTGAGACGTACGAGCTCAAGGGTTGTATTTTTATGGAAGGCAATTAGCAGTCAACGGAAATGGCAATGCGGCATTCAAATATAATGTGATTTGTGATATGTGAAAGGTAATCGATACCTCTTTGGCCTCATTCCTCGGAAAATGACTGAAACAGGGATAGAAGTAGCAAGGCTAAAATGGGTCGCTCTGATTAGGAGATGCCATCACTCTTCTAGATATATCTTTGCAGGCTAGGACATCATGTATATGATTATTGTTGTGCATGCTTGTGGCCACGATTAAAGGTCGTTAAGGACCGAGTGATGACATATTCGGTTTTATCCAGTGTGAGGGGTAGGCCGGTATGGTGTTGGTTTAGGAAGTCAGTATCTGCCACCTAGTTACATACCTCTAGAGGTGTAGTGTGTTGGTTCGGAAAGGTAGTCCCTTCATATATTCATTTGTATGGAAATCCAAAATCCAATACGTGTCTGCCATTTTCTATTGTAGAAAGCCTTGTATTACAAGGTGTATGCTGGAATTTAATAATGTAACAATTTCAGCAATTTTAATATTATTTGTATAATAAACACTATTATAAAATAAGAGAATTTGATATAAAATATTTTGGTTATCATAAGGTAAAAACCTTGTCGGTATTTATTTACGACTCGGTCTAACGAGATACCTTTTGTTTTGATAAAGGAAAAGTTTTGATGACTTTATAAATTCAGTTGAGGTATGTTTTCTCACGCTGGGTCACTAGACTGATCTGGGCGTTCTTCCCTTTCAATGCTCGAGTCAGACCGAGTATATTTCAATTTCATATTTGGTGTTTTTGGAGCTTCAGCCGGTGAGCTGGAGATCCTCATGTCGTATACACGTATCTGTTTATTTTTCCACTGCTTTGCATTGTTGTTGTTGTTGTAAATTATTAGCATTTGTGAGGTCAAGTTGTTATAACTATCCAAGCTGATGATTACTTGTTGTGTACTCTGATATTGTTTTCTGTATACTACAGTTTCTCTTTGTAAAGATAATTGATCTATATTATATGTTATTCCGCTGCGATGCGAGATTCTATGTTGTTTTGATTCAGCTTATCTCTCTTTCTTCTCTTCTCGTCTTCTTTCTTCTCTCTTTCTTCTCACCCTCTCTTTTCTTTCTTATGATCATCTGCAGTCGGTGCACTCTGGGTCGGACATGTTTGGTTTATTATCAGTTTCAAAGGGTGGCGAGTGCGGGTCGTCAAAGTGTGGTATTTGAGCTTAGATTTAGTATATTCCTAGGCTTTTATGTGTACTCAGTATAGACAGGGTCGGTAGAACCCTAGATTGTGTTTGAGTGTATTATGTATATGAGCGCGTGTAACATCCCGGGAATTTTGAATTTAAAAAAATTTGGTAATTTATTGGAACTTTTAAATGTAAATTTGAGAAATTCAAAAGAAATAAAATATTGAAATAAAATTACATAGTTATTTAATGTTAATAACTAAAACAACTTTTCCTTTTAACAGAGTAAAACAAGAAATCGTGATAGATGAGCTTTTAATAGAAATAAAATTGTTAAAGTAAGTTATGATGAAATTATAAAATTTAAATCACATAATTATAATCCAACATCTAAACAAATAAACAAATAATTAAACAAATGAACAAATGAACAAACAAAAGAACAAATAAACAAATAATTAAACTAGATAACAAAACAGTAAGAAGAAATATAAAACTGAAAAATAAAAACAAAACATTAGCTAATAAAATAAGAACAGTACTTACAAAAAAAATGAATCAACAGCAAATGCATGTTAACAAGCATGTTATATAAACAAAGAAGGGAACATGAACATTCCATCTACATACTTTCATTAAATGCCATCACCTTAGCAAAGAAACATACTTGCATTAAATGCAAGCCTCCACAAATCACATCAGCACCTTGAAGAGAACAGGGAAGCATGAAACACGGCATGCTATAAATTTACAAAGAAACATACTTTCATTTAATGTTATTACTGCACAGCAAATCTAAAAGCATGGTTTAGTTTTTTTTTATATATACTTCAACTTGTACTTGCTTTGGTAGACTCGGCCTATCCTTTCACCTGCACACCATCTTTCTTATATACATACGTAGTAGTTGTTTTATTTCGTTCAATTCAACTTGAGAAAAGAAAATAAACTTAGAAGAAAAAAATATATACAAGTTCAAGAAAACAAATTACTGAAGGAAGTTTCAACTGCAGAATCAAAACAAAACCAATATATAGTCTCTGTTTCAAACCTTTGTCATGTGAGTAAACATCAACTTAAAGGCTTTAAGTTAACTGTAAAGATGATTCTTTGTTTCATGGCATTGTATATGTTTATCTTTGAATATAGTTTGGTAAATATATCTTACAGGTTACACTACATATTGTTCTTCTCTGTTATGGGTTACAGGGTAGATTTCCATTCAAACTCTAGTAGTTTTCATCTGAATCATAGTAAAGCTTCAGTTTTAAAATCAAACAAGATAATGGAACTCAAATGTGGGTTATTAAAAGCATATTTAAAACCCAAGGCTGTAGGATATCATCACTGAAGTTTGTCTATAGGAAATCAAAGGAAAATGTGATGAACCCAAGTATTATGAAAAAGCTAATTCAAATTCATAGCCTATATTCTTACTACAAATCATGGTTTTTAAAACTAAAACGAAGATTTTTAATTTGGGATTTTAAGAACGGTTTGTGTATGAACTAAAACTGCATTTTTCTCTTTTCTGAACCATTGAATCAGTTATAAATGTTGAAATTTTTCGTGGAGCAAGTATAAACATCATTGATTTTGAGTAAAATGTCAGATAATTTTTCTAGTACGAAAATTTATGGGGAGAATCAAGGTAAGGGTTTTAGAAACCCATTTTCGTTCGTGTCAGAAAGGAGGGTGTCGCGCCATAATTAGGCGACCGGACTTCGAGCCTCCAGTGGGGATAGGAGCATCTGGTCAAGGCGAAGCTTCAGTAAAATTTTCGTGACCTCTGATGGTCAGAGGAGGTGGCGCGAGTGGATTTCCTGGTGACGTGTCGTTGGGCTCAATTGATCGAGATGACTCGATTTTATGCTCGGGGTAAATTCAAGTGTGTGGGTGTTCGAATCGATTTGGGTGATGAAGCGCGACTTACTGGAGGTTGCGATCGCCATCGAAGCGAAGGCGTGGTGGTGTACACGTGCACAGGGGGAAGTCTCGCGTCGGTCGTTTTTTAGTATCAGTATGTTGCATCTCGTGCTCGAGTTTTTTTTTGTTGCTTCGGGTGGATACTCGTGTTCGAGCGAGTTCTCACTGAGGCTAATTTTAGTTAGCTAAAGTTTAAACTTGAAAAAAAAAGAAACTGGAAGAAGAAAAGAAACTGGGATGAGGAGAGAAAAGGATGGTCTCGGAGATGTAACGTGATGGACTCGGGGTGGACGCGAGTGAGACCCTGTTTGACTCGGGTATGTTAAAATGAGTTAGGCTAAATCCTTAAAGTTGTTGAATAACTTTAAGTTAAATTTTTTTTGTTATCAACAAAGTAAGAAAATATATATCAATGCTTATAAAATCTTGATTAATATTTAAATTAAGTAATTTAATTTAAAATAAGAATTAAAGTAAATTTACATTAAAACTTTTAATGTAAAAATAAATGAATCTGTAAAGTGAAAAATAGATTTTCAAATGATAAGTAAAGAAAATAATTTGTATTAATAAATGATTTAAAGAAATTAAGAATAATATACGATTTGAAATTTAAATTAAGTGTTCAAATTAAATTGTAATTGAGAATTTGTTATTCAAATTTATTTGAGTTGATAAATCAAGAAAATTAGCAGTGAATTTAAAGAACTAATTTTGAATCAATAAATCGAATAAATTAAGATTTAATTTATTTATCCAAATTCTCATCGTTGATTTAAAATAGTCTGGTGTTAAATTTATTTAAACCACATTAGAAGATAAATTAACTGTTTCTATTTACCATACTGATATTTCTGTTCTGTTTGTGATTCTGTATGATGTAATTGCCATGTTATTGCACTGAGATTATGATTTGTTCTGTATTGATGTGAAAACCCTGTTGCCCGTAAAATGACATTTAAACTTCGATGCGACAGGGAATCGGATTTCAGTTGTTATCCGAAACCCACATCGAACCTGTGAATATTTGTGCATGACATCCACATGTTTTAAAATTTGACACTCACTATTCGAATTAGCCGGGAAAGGACCTTTGTGTCGTATAACCCATTTCGAATATGTGATTCGACGTTATGGATCGCATTTGAAGACCGGTGTTGAAGACCGGGTATTTACGAGAGCGATAGGATGACCTGTCGATTGACTATGCACCGAGTTGCTCCGGTATAGAGTTCTCCATATGTGATGGGGAATCCGATCACGATTGTGGATATCCGGATTGCAAGGACTTCTTTGGAAGTGCCTTCGGTTCTGTTCGAGCCCGGAACAGACTTGTATGGATTGTATGTCTGACATTACAAGTTGAGATATAAAGCTGATTTCTTTCAAATATATTTCTGTTAGTGGCGGAGAATTTATTCTCTTAGCTTAACACCCTTCTCTAAGACGTACGAGCTCAGAGGTTATGTAGTTGAAGGTTATCAGCGATATATTCCCAATTTGGTAACGTGACATGTTGAGTGTTGCTGTGAAATGATCATTGTTTGATCATTTGTGATATGATCATTTGTTTGATCACTTATCTTTGTGATCATTTCTATGATCATTTGTTGACCCAAAGCACATCTTTTGTATAAAGCGTGGCTTTGTGGATGAGACTTCGTCGGACCTCACATCCCGAAATGGTCGAAACAGGAAAGATGCGGCAAAGTTATTGGGGGTAGCACCCCTTAGGGTATGTGCATTTCCTTCTGGATAGAAGTGGTATCATGGTATGGAGCCCAGATACTTAACTTATGTTGATATCGCAGATATATATATATATATATATATATATATATATATATATATATATATATATATATATTACTTTGTGATTTGTTGCTGGGGCCCCGGTTAAAGGTTGGTTACGACCGGGAGATGGCATACTCATGTCAGTAGTTACCCAGTTAGGGGTAATCCGACCTTGTGTTGGCAGAGATCTGGTTTGGTTCTCGGGGACGTCCTTCCAGAGGCGTTCTCATGTGGCAATGGGAAGTTCCTTGGCCTGACCATTTGTTGGAAATCCAATTCCCAATACGAAACCCTGTACGGTTTTAGTTGTAGAACCTGCCACTTACTTATGGTGGTCACCATTGTTTAGATGGTAGCTATAGTAGGCATAGTTCGAAATGTCTATGCTGGCTAAGATTAATATTCTACTTTTGAAATGTTTTCCTCACTATGAACTAATAATAATATCAAAGAATTCTTTTCTCGTATCAAGCATATTTAACTATCATAAGAAGAAATCTCCTCTAATTCTGCGTTTGCATTGTGTGTGTGGCGGAAGGTCTTATGGTAGTTCCACTTTTAAAAGCATACCGAAAATTCTTTTATAAATATTTTTTTTATTTAAATGCAACTGTTTTTGTTTACTCATACCAGTCACATGACTGATCCGGAGTTTATTGTTTTCTTTCCTAAACTCTAGGTGCCCATTATTTCCACACGGGCAGCCTAGTAGCAGGTTTCTGTATTTTGGAGTAAGCTGTATTTTGGAGCTCTTATCTTGGAGATATCTTAGGAGCTATTGGAGATTTCAGGTGTTTAGCTTTTGGGAGTTCGTTATCACCTCTCTCATTTGAGGACTTTTGGATGTATGATTACTGTTATATTATCATGATGTTGTATTTGGAGTTGTGATGTATGTATGTATTATATACTCTGTTGTAGTATGGATATTATGTTGATGTTGTAACTGTGATGATATTTATGTTATTGATTCTGTTCCGCTGTTTTATATTCATCTAATTGTTGTTATAAGCTCCGGCGATGCAAATTTGATGTTGTTTATCGAACATCGAGTTTGGGTCGTCACAGCGCGTATTTGTTAGTTATATAAAAATGTTTTACATTATGTTGATTGAGATGTTGAGTGGCTTATGGGTTTTGATCGTTGCATCTTGCCAACTTTATCGATAGGGATCTCTAAACACTTGAACATGGAGATTGGAGACAATACTGTTTTTGAAATTGGATAAAGGAAATAATTTTACCTTGATTATATTTTATGTAGTAGTATATAAGTTGTTTGGTTGTTAATGAATGGTAACAGTTGATTATTATCATTTGTTATTTGTTGTATTTAAATAATAAATGCTGATATTTTTATAAATCTAAACAAAGAAAAATAAATTTTGAAATGAAATTATATAAGAAAAGTGAAATAATAATGAAATTATATAAGTATATATTTATAAATATGATTTATAAATAAATGGATTTTAAAAAAATAAAAAGCACTGAATTCACTATCGTTGTTGGAAAATAATATGGGTGATGGCTGCAGCATCATCAGTATCATTTTCGAGTTTCTCTGTGATTGATTTGCTATCGCTAGTAAATTGAAAATTAAAGTTTTGTTGTGATAAACTAATTTGAATTAAAAATCCAAGTTTGAATTTGATAAATAAGAAAAATAAGTTTTGAACTTATAATTGGAATTAGTATAAATAATAAAATTTAATTTGAGATATGAAATTAAAATTTTAACTTAAGTGAAGTTAAATATATTGAATTAGTAAGATGTAATATATGATTTGAAGTTTAACTAAAGAAAAGTTCAATAAATCTAACTGAATTTGAAATGAATTAGATTGACATTTGAAATGAATCAAATAAAAAAGAATATATGCTTAAGATAGTAAAGTGATTATATAACCATGAATTGAAATTATGGAATGTGAATAAACTTAAGTATATACTCATGAAAACTCAAGTAAATAAGTTCATGACTTATAAATTTAAGAGATGTTAAGTTGAATTTTTTTTTGAATTGGTTGAATAAGAATGTAAGAAATGAGAAATCTGAATTTGAATTATAAGTTAGAATTTAAGTTAATAAATAAAATGAACTTTGAAAAGGAATTTAACTTAAGTAATATTAAAGAAAATTGGATTTGATATTCAAAATGAATTAAATGAGCCAAGTGAAGAAATTGAAATGAATATGAACTTGAGCTAATAAATGAAATTCAACTTAAGTATATAAATGAATTGGAATTAAAATAGATTGAACGTAAATTTGTTGAACGTAAACTAATTGAATATGAATTAAATTGGAAGTAAGTAAACTAATGAAATGAAGATGAATGTAATAAAACAAATGCAAGTGAATGAATGTAGATCAAATGAATATTGTTAAGAAATTGAAGAGTAGATTATATTTGACATTGAAAATGCATATTGATTTGGTTATAAACTAAATTTAATAGATGTAAGTGTTAACTCATTGAAAGCTAAATAATTAAATTTGAATTGAATTTAAAGTGAATGTAGCTAAATTGAATCCAATCTAAATTGAATATAATCAATTGTATTAATGAATGCGAATAAATTGAAAAATAAATCTAGTGAATGTTAATAAAATTTGGAATGAATATTGATTTGGTTATGAACCAATTTGGTAGTAAATTTGTTAGATGTTGTTAGTGGACGTTAGTTGTTTGATGATTGCTTATGTTGCATAAGTTTCATTTCCCTATGGTAGCTGTATAGTATATGATATATGTTGATACTACTTTCCATATACATGTTTGTATGGTTTGTTGAGTGTTTAGTAGGTGCGGATGGCGCTTGCTTCGCATTTGGGGCTCGCTTTTGCACTAATTTAGCTGTATATACTCGCTAATAATATATATAAGGTATATATCTCGGATTACATATCGTACTTTTACATTTTTTTCCCTATGGGATGCCTTATCCTCGAAGATGAGATGTATATTTATGATATTATATATATTGTGATTTTACTATAATCAACCGCCCAAATGAGACTATAACGGATTTTTTTTGAAAATTTAAGGCATTACAAAAGTTTTGGAAACTTTGGAAATTTTTTGATAACTAAAAGTTTTGATTTTTGAGTTATAAATTGAAATGATATTAGTTGATTTCGAATCGATATTAGTTAATAATAATGAACGAATTTGAAAACTTAAGAAAAGTTTTTATGAAAGTGTAATAACGAAGTTCTGACTAAGTGATTTTGGAAAGTTAAACACTTAAAAGAATTGATAATCTATTCAACTAATTTGTTTTGAAAGTTAATGGAGTTGTAGCATCTTTTCTTACTTAGTAATTTCAGGGACGAAATTCTTTTAAGAGGGGAAGAATGTAACGACCCAGTTTTCCCATCGTTCGAATTTGGAATATTTAATTGATTTCAAATGTTCAAAAGTAAATTTTGTAAGTTGAATAACTTATATTTCAAATATAGTAATTTATTTGGATAATTAAATTATTGAATTTAATATTTGAAATTGTGTAAATAATTGAAATTTGAATTTAGTGTGAATGAAAATGATTTATAAAGTTGAATTAAATTCTATTTGAGTTAGAATTGAATTAGTGAACTTTTAAAATTGAATTACAAGTTATTTAGGGAAATTGAAAATTTATCGATTTAATTAACGCGTAAAAATAGTAATTTTTCAAACAGTCTTGGATTTCGATGAAACCAGTTTCATTAGATCCGTAATAGTGAGTTGTTATAGGATTTCAAATTTCGTATCAATCGGACTTATGGTTTAGTCGTGCGAAGCTGAAACGCATAGAAATTTATTTAAGTAAATTTAAATTAAGATAATTTGATTCGAAAACAAATCTTTCAAATATGATGGAATTGGCTTCCGATATAAATTCCATTGCGTTGGAATAGGGGTAAAACATTATAGACGTCAGTCGGCACGCTTCGGTTGGAGTTCGAAAAAATTCTAGATGAATAGTGTCACGAAATTATCTATAAAAGGACCCCACTTTTTCCCTTTTGCACAAAACCTAGGGTTAGAAACCCTAGCCGCCGCTTTGAACTAAATGGCCAGAAACTTGTCAATTTCTTCCCCTATTATCTATCAATCCATCCAATATTATCAAAAAATTCCTAAATGAAAATTGAAGAGGATAGCGAGATCTAGGATCTCAACGGTTGTGATGGTGTTTGGAGTGGTGGAACGACCATGATTTGGGTTCAAAGGAATCACGTTTGGAGGTCAGTTTCATGGCAGCGGTAGTAAGGGAGGAGGCCGCACTTGGCACATGGGTGAGGTGGAGTGAGGCGCATGTGGTGATAGTGTCTGATCGAATTCCGATCGACTTGGGTGGCGTGCGGCGTAAAGGAATTGGCATGTGTGTTGGGTTTCGAACGAGGGGAGCACGATCTTGAGGAAGAATGGGAATGTGGCCGTGATTTTCTATGAAGGAAATTAATGGCCCATATTTTCTGTGGTAAAATAAATTAAAAAAAATTGTAAATTAATTATATTATAAATAGTGAATGTTTAAAAATGTATATCTTCTTTGTACGAGGTCCGTTTTGCACAAAACAAATTACATTGGGTTCATATTGATGAGCACTACAGTACGGAGCTGGATTAGGATTTATTTGAGCTAATGAAAATTCTAGGTAAAATTAAACGTTAGTTTAATTATATTCGAAATAAATCGCTATTACGACGACGGCAAGCAAAGTGAGTAAAACTCACACTCTCTGTCTTGCTTATATTTTTATGTAACTGAGAATAAATTTTATTTATGATGATTGGTTGAATAAGATATGATATTATATATATATTGATTGGTTTGGATATATTCCCGCATATTTTAGTGGATGTGACTTTATATGTTCCCGTGTATGGGAGGATGACTGTAACGACCCGGTTTTTTCAACCATTCGCATCCGCACATGTCAGGACCCGATTCTTCGACTCCCGAATATCGACATCAATACGTCCACTGTATCGAATGCCAATCAGTCGGATGCCGGAAAACCGAACACCGAGGGTTTAAGAAGAAGAAAAGAAAGAAAAAGAGAGAGAAGAAGAGAGATAAGGTAGAAAATAGAGAGAGAAGAAGATAGAAAAATATAGAACGGAACAGAAAAAAACAACAGAACAATAACAGAATCTCACAATTCGCAGCGGAACAACATATAATAAATAAATGAATAATCTTTAAACAAAGAACTATATCAGTTATTACATTGCATCACATTTCATTACATCCTCAGAGTGTACAACACAAACAACAACGAACAATGCAGCGGAAAAAGAAATACTATATACTAGTAATACGCCATGCCATCCAGCTTGCCTCCAGCAACTCCAGAAATATCCTGATAAACCTTAACTCTTGACTGCCCGTGTGGAAATTGGTGGGCACCCAGAGTTTAGGAAGGAAAACAATAAACTCCGAGTCAGTCATGTGACTGGTGTTTATCTTTGAAAACAAAATAGATGAATATTTTTAAAGTCAATTCGCAATGCTTTTAAAAAATGAGACTACCATAAGGCCTCCCGCACACGCACACAATACAAACGCAGAATCGGAGGAGATTTCTCCTTATGATAGTCAAAGATGCTTGATACGCATTAAAAGGAACATTTGATATTATTACTAGTGCATAGTGTAGAGAAAAATTCATTTCGAAAGTAGAATATAAATCTTAGCCAGCATAGACATTTCGAACTATGCCTACTATAGCTACCATCTAAACAGTGGTGACCACCATAAGTAAATGGCAGGTTCTACAACTAATACCGTACAAGGTTTCGTATTGGGAATTGGATTTCCAACGAATGATCAGGCCAAGGAACTTCCCATTGCCACATGAGAATGCCTCTGGAAGGACATCCCCGAGAACCAAACCGGATCTCTACCAACACAAGGCCGGGTTACCCCTAACTGAGTAACAACTGACCGAATATGCCATCCCCCGGTCCTTTGGGACCTTTAACCGAACGCTCGTAATCAATTCACACAATCATAAAGTGTCTTCAACATGAGTAAGTATCTGGGCTCCATACCATGATACCACCCTTTTCCAGAAGGAAATGCACATACCCTAAAGGGCGCTACCCCTCATAACCTTGTCGCATCTTTCTTGTTTTGACCATTCCTGGGGTGTGAGGCTCGACGAAGTCACGTCCACAAAAACATACTTTATTCAAAAGACATGCTTTGGGTCAACAAATGATCATAGAAATGATCACCAAGATAGACGATCAAATAAACGATCCTATCATAAATAATCAACACAATGATCATTTCACAGCAACACTCAGCATGTCACATTACCAAATTGGGAATATATCGCTGATAACATTCAACTATATAACCTCTGAGCTCGTACGTCTCAGAGAAGGGTGTTAAGCTAAAAGAATAAATTCTCCACCACCAACAGAAATATATTTGAAAGAAATCTGCTTTATATCTCAATCTGTAACGTCAGACATACAATCCATACAAGTCTATTCCGGGCTCGAACAGAACCGAAGGCACTGACAAAGAAGTCCTTGCAATCCGGATATCCACAATCCTGATCGGATTTCCCATCACATATGGAGAACTCTATACCGGAGCAACTCGGTGCAGAGTCAATCGACAGGTCATCCTATCGCTCTTGTAAATACCGGGTCTTCAACACCGATCTTCAATGATATCCATTACGTCGTATCACTATTCGGAATGGGTAATCCGAATAACGAGCGCAATAATTTAAAAACATATATAGCATTCAAATTCAACAAATCCCAACAAATACCTTTCAAAGGTAATTATTGATAGTCGGTTATTGAACTATCAATGGATATGCACAACATCACTAGATTCAAAATAATTTTCCAAATTATTTATTTTCCAAAGATATCTTTACAAGATATATAATTTTCACACTTCAAAAATAAATCAATATTTATTTTTAAACAAATTTCCCCATTCTTTTATAAATTCCATAGTGAATTTTCATTCCAAAATATCCATGCATATACGATTTCAATTATTCATTTCAATTTATCTTCAAAAAGATAAATTCTCTAATATTCACTTTATATTGGAAAACATTTCCATACTTACTTATTAAGTAATTCTCAATCCATTTATTTTCAACGCTTGGAAAATATTCAATATACTTAAATCGAGATTAAGTATATATTTCATTCTTTAAGGAAATCATTCTCTTAACCATATTTATTTGGGCCAAAACGAATGTTACGTAAAACATCGTTACGACAACCCAAAATCACTAGTATAGGGATTCGAAATTAAAATAGATATATAAATCCCAATACTATGCAAAACATTTCCTTTCGGAAATCATTTACTATAACAACAGTGTTATAGTCCACCATTTCCTTCTATTTCTCGAAAACGTCTATTTCAACAATAAATGTTGAAATCTATGGTTTCGAATCTCAACACATTGTAAAACATCGTTAACTTGTTTTAATTCTATTTAAAACATCACATTCAAAACAATTTCTTTAACATATTATTCACTATTCAAAAACTTGAATATACTACGTTAATCAATTTCATCCTTTCTATACATTTTATTTCAAAGGATTATTCACAGTCAAAAACGTGAATATAACCCCATTAATAGGTTTCAACAATTTACTTATCAAAATAAGTCGTTTGCGAATTTATAAAACATTATTTATAAATTCCATTTCTATTTATTTTGTAACAACTTCCTTTTATAAATTCCTTTATTAACCTATTCAATTTATAACTCAATTATAAAACAAAAGTTCATGTTATAAGTTAAATACTTATAAAACGATTATTTTACAAAATCGTTCTTTTTAAAGACTTTCCAAATTATAAATCTTATAACTTATAAGATTCAATTATTTATTCAAATCTATTCTTTCAATAACTTTATAAATTTTATAAACCTACTGCTTATAAAATTCCATTTATAACTTCACCGTTTATAATTCTATAAATTTCATTCATTTATGAAATCCATTCACAATTCATTCTAACACTTATAAAAACTCGTTTTATAATTCCAATATTTTTAATTTATAAATTATCAATTTATTAATCTTTTATATAAATCAATTTATACTATTATTTTAAAACATCTTTAATCTCCTTTATAATTTCACCATTTTGATTTATAAAATAATTAAATTTTATAAATCCTATTTTTAAACTTTTCACAATAAATTCTAAAATCCCAATTTAACTATTTTATAAAATCATTATCCCCATATTTTCAAAAATAAACTTTTAACTATATTTCTCAAAAATCATAATTTTTATAACATTAAAATTATAACGTTTATTTATTTAAAATGGATCAGTTCCAAACATATAGTATATTTTCAAAAATCACTTTAAAAATCATTTTAAAGTTCCAAATTTGGTCCAATGATGCTACATACCAAATAGCCAATCACGACAACAACGATATCATATATCGATATGATAATCCATCAAATATCAAAATATCTGAATTCAAATAAATACTGTTGAGGAATCCAGTTGGATCCCTCCAACCTGTTTTCCTGCATCCACAAACATTAGCACAATACCAATTTCGCTCCAGTACGGAATTATCGCCGTATATGGGATTTAAAATATTATCCGCTTAATAGACGGCGCAATAGGGTCTCATCCGCTATACAAATGCGGGAAATCAATAACTGCAATATATACATATGCCAATATATATATATTGCTATCATATATAATACCAATTTCACTGTTTATGAAATATTCGCGGTATATGTTTTTAATAAATAACATCCGCTTATTAACGGCGCATAATGTCTATTTTAACAATCAATAGATAACAATCATCATTCAAACATGCATTCAAATATTTTAAATCTAACTATTTAAAATAAAATCGAAACCGATTCGATTGAGTGAGAAGTTCTCACCTTGATTTTAATTCCGTTTTAGCGATTTATTTCGAATAAAATTAAACGGACGTTTAATTTTACCCGAAATTCTCACTAACTCCAAAAGACTCCAATCCATTTCCATCGCGTAGTGCTCGTCCATACGATTCCAACGCAACTGGTTTCGCGCGTTTTCGACCTCGTATGAAAAAGATATGAATTTTACAAGTTTACACAAATTTTAAATATAAATTTACAACAATTTATTTAATTTTAAACCTACTGCCAAATCACCACCGTCCATCTCAGATCCAACGCCCCCCCTTCTTCTTCCCTCTTTCAGAAACGTGCACGCAACATGTACAGAGACCACAAACCCATACGCACGAACTAGGTTTTGCCTTCGTTCAAAAATCACTTGCCTAAATCACGATCAGGAGACACCATCGAATAGCTCGTCCATCACTCCATCACCGCCCAGAGGCTTGCGAAGCTCGGTCGCCTCTCTTTGCCTAGAAACGCGTGCGAACGCAAGGGGAATGCGGCCAATTTGAGGCCACCACAACACGATTCAGGCGATCATCGCCGTATGGATCGATATAACTCACTTCGCTCTTCATTTTGTTAGTTGAAAGTTTTTGAAATCATTGAGTGGATTGGGAGAGATTGAGGGGAGAAAGGGAGACAATTTCGGCCATTGATGAAGCTACTGGCGGCTGTAGGATTAGTGTTAGGTTAAAAAACATTTTTTTATTTATTTTCTTGTGAATGGTGGGCTATTTATAGGAAAACGAACGAAACACTATTCATTCCGGAAATTCCAAACTCCGATTTACGCGCCGTAACCAGCGTTTCTAGGGTTTACCCCGCGTTCCGGACACAATGGAGCAGGTTTCGGAAGCTAATTCGGTCATCTGTGCGAGTTATGGCTATAAACGTTCAATTTAAATTAAACCGATTTAAACGATTTTATAGGCGTTTTAATTTGTACCGGACAAACGGTAAATCCAATTGACACGAAATTTGAAACCATACAATAATATCACATTACGGATCCGATGAAACTGGTTTCGTCGAAATCCGAGACTGTTTGAAAAATGGCTATTTTAACTCGCCAAATTAATATTAAAACAATTTCGATGCGTTTCGAGCTGCCACGATCAAACGATAACTCCGATTGACACGAAAATTGAAATCCGATAATAACAAACTATTACGGATCCAATGGAACTAGTTTCGTCCAATTCTGAGACTGTTCAAAAATTGACTATTTTCACTGGTCGATTTAATATTAAAATATTCAATTTTCACAAATTAACTTTTAATTCAATTTTAAAAGTTCTAAAACATCATTCTAACTCCAATATGATAAAATAAAATTTTACAAATCATTTTCAATCATATTTAACTCAATTTTCAATTATTCCATAATTTCACATATTAAATTATCGATTTAATTATCCAATTAAATCCAATTATTCGAAATAAAATTTATTAGACTTATAAATTCACTAATAATATTTAAAATTAATTAAATATTCAAATTTTAAATAATTAAAATTCTGTGTCGTTACAGCACATGTCGGACTTGAATTGTTCAAAATACCGCGTTGTAAAATTTTTTTGGCAAATCTCAAAATATACAGTAAATAAATAATCACAGAATCACAGACACAGATATCAGAAAACTCGCAGCGGAATTTAAAAATAATTAGTGGTTCATGAAGCCACTATAAATAGTCTCAATGAAATAAAAATTACATAGTCTTAAATCCAAATATAGTTTTAAATCATCAGTAGAACAATCCAAATATCCACTAGTCTTGATTTCAAAATTTAGATAAAGAACTGGAACGGAAGTTTGCCAGCAGCTTGAAAGTGATCTACAGAAATCCTAGCTCTGGGATGAAACTGAACTGCAACTCAGGCTGACCCGAGCGTAAAATAAAACACGAACACTCGAGTCAGGACATACATACTTATACAGTGTAAAATAATTCAAGTGTACTGTAATATAGAGCAAATAACTTAAAGGATGCTTGGGACCGCCCATCCTCTAAGGATCCGTTAAACTATTTACTATATAGTAATAATTTCGCTATTATAATAGTGTCTATATTAAAATAAACTTACTTTTAAATAGCATTAAGGCTTTACATTTTCCACCTTAACACATAATATATTTCCATAGTCTATACAGTACCGTAATCTCCCCCGGAATGGGCGTCGTCAGAGGGCACTCCATAGGTATGGTACAAATCCAAAATCGTATAAGGCGCGCTAGGGTAGGTGACACGGCACAACTAGGCAATGTCAGGGTAGATATACCAATTACACTTCCGGACCGATGGTAACGCGTAGCGTTCAGCTACCGCCCACCTCGAACAACACTCCCATATCAAAGGTGTGCACCAAACAATCACAAAGTAATAGAATGACATACGAAGAAGTGCGTCCGATCAAAGGTGCTACCTTATTAGTCCATCAATCGCTCCTGTTTTAGCCACCTTATGCCAACTCACGGGAGTCGGGTCCACGTATTTACCTCAAAGGAAACGTCACCACCATCCTACTTCATTCTAGAATCTCCACCGCGTACATGGTTGTCAAAATGGTTTTCGGTATCGACAGAGAGTATGCCAGATATCCGATCCCGGTCTCTTTAACAACCAAACGTTATTATAACCCGTGGTTACAACTTTTAAAAATGGTATTTATACTTTAAAAATCAAAATAAATTTCAAATACATCATAATATCATTTCAAACATCATTTATTTAAACATCAGTCATTTTATTTAATATAAAATACCATTTAAATCTATTCAATTTATTTAGGAATTAATTGCCTTTCAACTCACATTTAAAAGTTAAATTCTTCCATTTAAAACCATTTAAAGTCAATTCCTTATTTTTATTAATTACATGTCAAATTCCAAAATTTAAGCCTTTTTCCAAAGATTATTAAATTTTATTAAAACAATCAAAAATTCAGTTTCCGTAGCACTTATAAAATGCTACCTAAAGTTATAGGTTAAACAGTTCATTTACACAAGACAACATTTAAGTGCTGTAATAGATTTCTTTATTTCCAACTAAACTTTAGTTATCTTAATCACCTATGGCACTTACAAAGTGCTGTAATAGCTTTTAGTTCAAATTAGCCTTTAAGTTCATTTAAATTTAACTACAGCATTTACAAATGCTGTAATATCCTTTATATTTAAATTTTCAAGGTTTAACTATGATTTCATAACTAAGTAAAATTTTCATATAAATCATATATTTTCACATTATAAAGTCATAATTTAAATACTCATATTTTTATGAATTTATAAGTAAATTTTCATACAAAAATCAAATTTTATTATGAATTTCTTATTTAAATCCAAGTATTAAATACCCATTTCTTTAATTAAATCATTAACTTAACAATTAAGTTTTAAATTCCCAAAATATAACTTATTATCAATTATTTTTCTTAACTAAAATCTCACTTTTAACAAAAATTCAGAATTTTCGAAAATAAGTTATATTTCAAAATTTTACTTAAACATTCATTTATTTAACATTTCGACTCATTCAAAAATCATTATAAATTTTATAAAAATCATTTAAATACATTTTAAACCAGAATATTATAATTTTTCCATTTAAAATATTTTTAAAACATTTCAGAAAAATATTATATAAACCACGGGTCTGTATATAGTTTTCTAGCCTAGGCAAGTGATACAGATATATATCATTTCAATCCGCAATTTACAAAGAAAACCCAGGTTCTATCATTTCAACCCGTAATCCCAAGTTAAATAATAAATAATTAAATAATTAAATAATTAAATAAATGAATAAATAATTATCGTTCAGGCCTATCATTTCAGCCTGTAACGATTTTTATTCTACAGGGAACTTGCAGTGTGATTCAAACAGTAAATAATAATAAATAGTATAACTGCAAAATATAACAATAGATAATACAACTGATGATGTGTCAATTAAATAATGGGGTTTAACATCATAAGTTAATATCACAGGCAAATAAAATTAAATAAAATAAGTTTACAATTACACTTGTGATTAATTCACAAATATACAAGTATGTTTGTCTGGTGAGGGATACTCACCTGAATGCCGTCGAAGATTTGATTTAAAACGATGGTCATACTTGAAAAAAAGAAAACGTACGGAAGCACGATCAAACTGATGCAGAGGCTGCGACCAGATTTATATTTTTGAAAAGGAAACGAATTATTTAAAAAAATCAAAACTAAGAAAGAAAAAAGTTAACACGAAATTTCGAAATAAACTGGACGGATGGAATCAAATTTAACTCGACCACTTCACCACCTGGCTCAACCCAAAACAACGAAGTTCGTCGTGCCCAGATCTTAAGTAGATGAATGTACGCACGCACCCTATATGTTTTTAATTCAACGATGCAAAGTGATGCACCCTCCACAGGCCTAGATTTAACTTGTATAGGTGACTAACCATATTCTCCGCTTGCATATCATTATTCTTCTTCTTTATTTATATATATTTTATTTCAAATGGGGACTCATCTAGATGTTGTATATTATCCGAACAATTTGAAACAGAAGAAATATGAAATGCAGATGCCGATGAATGTAACTAGTAGGTGAAAATTCATACAAGATTGAAGAATTTTTATGACCAGGGATATACAATCCGTAGTTGCATTTTTGTCTTTATAAATTGTACTTTAGTAAATCAATGTAAATTGATACATTAACAGTACTGCTATATAATATAAATGCATTTGTAAATTACTTGTTTTAGTACGTAATCTAGATGAGAGTAAAGATGAGGAAAGATGGAAAATAAAGAGAGAAAATTATCATATGTAAAGGTTAAAGATTATTATACGTACAGATGGCCATCATATCTTCTCATGCATTTCTTCCTTCTTCCTTTTTATATACTCACGTACAAACTTTACTTTTTTTTAACGCATACGCATTATAAACTTACGTATGCATTTCCTCTCTTCTTTCTTTCGTATTAACACTTCTTTTCTCTCTTTTTTTTATTATTTTTTTTCTTGCAAACATACTCACGTTGCAGACTACGAACTCCAACCTATAACCCATCTACCCTTCTCGTCATGCTCATGCAAAATATTTTGACTCAAAAAGCAGGACTCGGCTACACTGTGTGGGGGTGCTTGGCCACGTATGGAAAAGAGGCTATGACAAGGTGGTGGAACAGTGGAAGAAAACAGAGGAACACGAAAGAAAGAAAGAAAGGGAAAAAAATGCAAGAAGAATAAAAAGAAAAGAAGAAGCAAGAGGAAAGGAAAACAGCCATACCTGAAGAAGCTTGCGCAAGAACAAAGGCTGAAGCTAAAATGAGATGTAGAGAAAATATTATGACGTGTCTAGTATTTATAGGGGAAATTTGCTCGGAACACACGAAATGAAAATAGGCGTAATTTATGGTATGCGATTTTTTTTTGTTTAGTCAGGAAACGAAATTATTTTTATTACCATTTCTCTTCGCATGCGACTTATTACCCGTAGAAGATGTATTGAAAAATGGTGTAGAGGGAAAGGAATTTATCAGAAAAGAAACGGCTTTCACTAGAAATGGAATTTGAAAAGAATATATACATGCGTTGATTGTGGAAAAAGATAGGCAAGAAATTAATAAGGATTTGAACGTTATTTTATTCAAAGTTTATACCAAATTAAAACAAATGAATGTTATGGAATGTGTAACGTTTGGCTAGTAAATTTTTAACTGATTTATTTATGCATATATAATTACGGTATGAATTTTAAAATGCGTAGGACCCACGCAAAATATAACCCCAAATTAATACAAAAGTTACGTTTTTTAATTAGTACGTTTTCCTATTTTATATGTTATTTATTCCATTAAATATCGTACCCTTATAAATGCGTAATTTTAACAGTTTATTAATACACTGAATTCTTAAAAGTTACTCCTTAACATGTTTACATTATTCTGATTTATTTACCATTTCCAACGAAATTTATTATTCAAAAAAAATATTACACATTTTTAAAGAAAGTAGATAATCCATTTCTTTATTTAAAATTCCAATTAGAGTTATCCTTAACAAAGTTAAAAATTTCAGAAACTTTCATTTTTATTATAGAATTTTGGAAAATGATTTACTCAAATTAAAATTTTATATCAAAATAAATTCCAAGGTTTTATAAATAAAAGAATAAAGTGCTTGTAATATTTTTTCTCTCTTAGGAAATGAGAAAATAAAGAAGATGAGAAAAAGAGAAACTTGTACGTGTATTGCAAGGCAAAATATACGGCTAAACTAAAGGAATGAATGGCTAGAAAGGAACAAATGTTGGAAAAACTAAAAGGCAAGAATTAAAGCAACCTTTTGTTTCTTTCCTTAAAAACAGGTAATTAATTTAGAGCTTAATTATGTATATGGAGAGAGAAACCTTTCATTCTTTCTCTAATCAAATTGATTGATTAATTAAATGTCATTAACAAGCTATTTATTCATGGCATGGAATGTAACTATGTCCAAATGTATTCTACAGTAAATTATGTAAGTGCAATATTAGATTGTGTACGATGTTTCTTTCATATATATCTTTATTAGTCATTGTATTATTAAAAACATATACGTATACGTATATATAATAGACTTATACATACAAATGTGTTAAAATTAAGTTTCACTATTTTATGAGCCTAAAATTAAAGACAACAATTTTGAACTTAATCTCCAGATTAAAAGGGTTTAAGATAAAAAAGTTATGACTTTGCATACAAGTCCATCTTATAAATATTAAGTCAAATTAACGCACACACATATGTATATACAAATTATTGTAAATAATATCTTAAACTTAATACAACATCTTTATGTTAAAATTTATAACTTAGTAAATTCTTTAATATTAAGCAATAAATTAAGGTCTAACGTTAATTTAAAAGGAAATAAAAGGAATCGTGATATTTTGTAATAAATTCAAGTTATTTTTATAAAGAAGCCCCTTTTTTTTACTTTAAACAAAAGTATGCAAAAACCAAAAGATTGGATTTAAATAATGAACACATGCAAACATTAATAAACTACATATGTTTTCTATTTGAATCAATAACAGAAATATTACATTAATTAAGGCTTAAATTTAAATTACAATAAGTTTTTTTTCCTCTTTTTTTCCAAAACTTATTAACTTAAAATTTTAATTATTGAAAATTTTACTAAAAAAACAACGTTTTCAAGTAAAACTTAATTAAAATATTTACAAAATTTATGGGTTGTTACAATGACCCTTTGTACGCGTGCCTGCCTCGAAGCGAACTTTGTACATATTTTTTTCATATGTACGTTTGTTGCAGGTAACAGGTTAGAGGGAACCAACTGGATTCCTCACTGTTGTTGATTTTTATTTATAGATATTGTTATATATGCTGTTATCATGTGATATATGATGTTTGAATGCCATGGTTGATATGACTGATGTGAATGCCTTTATTTAGCGCTTTTGTAGCATCGGGCCGTATTTTGGAATTTAAAAAGTATTAAAATGATGATTTCAATTTTAAAATAATTTCAAAGTGATTTTGAAAATATATACGTTCTATTAATTTTTGAATTGTTAAAGAAATGGATTTATTTCAAATAAATAAAAAGTTATAGTTTATATGTTATAAAAATTATGGCTTTGTGAAATATAAGCAAAATATGATTTTTGAAATATGGAGTTAACTATTTTGTAAAATAAGTTAAATTGAGATTTTTAGACTTATTATAAATGATTTATACATAAGATTCATAAAATTGATATTTTAATAAAAAAAAAGTAATGGATTTTTAAAAGGTGTTTTATAAATATTAGAAATGGATCTATAATCAAATTTATATATGGATTTGTAATTAAAATTTAGAAATAAATTGATAACGGATTTTATAACTAATGAGATTACAATAGAATGAATTTTTAAATAAATAGATTTATAAGGAAATAAGCTTATAATGAGATTTTGATGTATAAATGAGATAAACGGGAAATTGGTTAATAAAGGGATTTTATAAATGGAAGTTTTATAAAATAAAAATGTGAATTATAAATACTGTTTTATAGATGTGAAATCAATTTAACATGATAAGTTAAATATGTAAGTTTACTAAAGAAATTACATTCATTATTTTGGACAGTGAATAATCCTTTAAACTAAATTTGTAGAAATAATGAATTGGTAAAGGAATATATTCATGATTTTAGATAGTGAATAATCCTTTTAAAATGTGTAGAAGGTATAAATTTGGTAAGAAAATTATATTCACGATTTTGGACAGTGAGTAATCCTTTAAAATTAAATATGTGGAAGCAATGAATTTGGTATTTACGATTTTTGATGGTGGATAATCCTTTAAATCAAATGGATGTTTTTGGAAAGTGATGTTATAAAATGAAATTAAATGGTTTGGAAATAAAATATGTTGTGAATTTACTTATTATTAAAATAAGTACATGGAAATGTTTACCAAATATCCAATAAGTGAAATGGTTGTGAATATTATCTTTTTATAAATACTATGAAGTGATTAATAGGGAAGTGTTTTGAATTATAAACGATTAATGAAATCAGGCCCAGTGGTTACTTAAGTGCTAGATTTTGTTTGTTGATTTGATAATTAAATAACCAACTATCAAATTTGTCCATTTTAGTGCCTACAACTTGATGTGGAAACTAATTAGTCGTACAATTAGTACGTAACTGAATGTGTAAGCTTGATTGTCGTTTGTGTTGGGAATGTTGATTCATGCAGTGCCGAGTGATTATCCAATCAATCAAACTTCCTTCTTGGCCGAAGGATAGAAAGTTGAAAGTTGGAGACGTGATAAGTCTATGTGACTTTGTTTCTGTATGAGATTAAGAAATGCTTTTGCATTGTTGGTGCGAAGAGGCCGAGATCAAATTTATCTGAAAACCACTTCAGACTAAAATTTATATGACGATTGTGTGGGTTGGTCGATGATATTGATATTTATGATTTTCATAGTGAAAGATTGCTTGTTGATCGTTTGGAGTTAAAATCCCAATATACATATAGTAGGAGTGGTTTCTTCATTATGAAATATCCAATGCGGGGACTATTCTCTACTAATCCTAAGGATTTCCCGACAGAATGTCGTAGGAAAGTGCCTTCGGTTTGTCCTATTCCTGGACAACTTTTATGGATGAGTGTCTGACATTGCATTTCTAAGATTATATACATTGGTCTTTTCAAACGTACCTCAGTGTTGGCGGATAAGGCAACTTCTCTTAGCTTAACACCTTCCTTAAGATGTTTGAGCTCAAGGGTTGTATTTTTATGGAAGGCAATTAGTAGTCAACAGAAAAGACAATGTGGCATTCAAATATGATGTGATTTGTCATATGTGATATGAGAAAGTAATCGATACCTCTTTGGCCTCACTCCTCGGAAAATGATTAAAACTAGGATAGAAGCAGCAAGGATAAAATGGGTCGATCCCATTAGGAGATGGCATCACTCTTCTAGATATATCTTTACACGCTATGACGTCATGTATCTGATTATTGTTGTATATGCTTATGGCCACGGATTAAAGTTCGGTAACGACCGGAGTGATGACATATTCGGTACTATCCAGTGTCAGAGGTAAGCCGATCTTGTGTTGGTTTAGGAGGTCAGTATCTGCCCCCTAGGTACATCCCTCTAGAGGTGTACTGTGTTGGTTCGGAAAGGTAGTCCCTTCACCTAGTCATTCCTATGGAAACCCAAATTCCAATACGTGCGTGCCATTTTCTATTGTAGAAAGCCTTGTATTACAAGGTGTATGCTGGAATTTAATAATGTAACAATTTTTGCTATTTTAATATTATTTGTATAATAGACACTATTATGATATAAGAGAATTTGATATGAAATGTTTTGGTTATCGCAAGGTAAAAACCTTGTCGGTATTTATTTGTGACTCGGTCTTACGAGATACCTTTTGTTTTGATAAAGAAAAAGTTTGATAACTTTATAAACTCAGTTGAGGTGTGTTTTCTCACGCTGGGTTTCTAGACTTATCCGAGCATTCTTCCCTTTCAATGCTTGGGTCAGACGAGTATATTTTAGGTTCAGATTTGGTGTTTTTGGAGATTTAGTATGCGAGCTGGAGATCTTCGTGTCATATACACGTATCTGTTTATTTTTCCGCTGCTTTGCATTGTTGTTGTTGTAAATTATCAGCATTTGTGAGATTTGGTTGTTATAACTGTCCAAGCTAATGATTACTTGTTGTGTACTCTGATATTGTTTTATGTATATTACAATTTCTCTCTGTAAAGATTATTGATCTATATTATATGTTAATCTGCTGCAACGTGATATTCTGTATTATTTTGGTTCTGCTTCTCTCCTTTTCTTCTCTTCACTTCTTTTTTCTTCTCTCTTTCTTGTCACCCTCTTTTTTTCTCATGATCATTTGCAATCGATGCACTCTGGGTCGGACATGTATAGTTTATGGTCAGAATCAGAGGTTCCCGAGTGTGGGTGTCACAGTGACCCTCCGCATGCCTTCCTCTTCCACCAAGCATGCACCAGTTTTCCCGCTCATCCTCCCTCTCCTTCCCTTAGCCCAACCACAACCGTGCAACAACCTTGTTCCTCCTCGCCCCGTTCCACTACGCCTTCTCCAAGCCCTATTGCCACACCCTCACGCACAACCACATCGGCCACTAGACAACGACCTTTTTCCCCTACCCACCATCTCTCTCCTTCACCAAACAAAACACCCTTACCACCTTTAACCTGTGCACCCTAAACCCGCAACCGAGATCCGCCTGGACCAAACCCCGCCACAGCCTCGACAGCTGCCGTCCAAACTCCAGTGGCCAGCAATAGCTCTGCCTTGAGTGCACCACAACAAACTCTGAGCCCACTGCTTTTCATCTTCCGGTAACCTTCCTTGTTCTATGATCTTATAAATAAATAAATAAATAAATATATATATATATATATATATATATACATACAAGTCTTGTATATATGTTGCTCCTTTTGCATATTATTTTTATTTAAATATAAACTTATATATGTTATATATATTGTATATATATTAGTCGTCTATATGTTGCCTATATATATAATTGTCTAAAAAAAGAAGAAAAAAGAAAAAAAAGAAATTTTTAGTTTACATTTTTGTATATATATTGTATTTTGATATGTGTTATGAAACTTCATGTTGATTTTAAATACAATGACCTAAAATATAATACATTATGATGTTTGATGGGTGTTTCAAGAAATATTAATCTTAATTATATATAGGATTTTAAATGATTTTAAAATATAAATATCGATGGGTTTTATTATATACATTATATATGTGTCGATATTCTGATTTTTAAAATATATATAGAGTTTTAAAATATAATATATACATATATATATATCTGTGTGTGTGTGAAGATTTTATTTCAAATATGGGTTTTAAATTGAATATTGATTTTAAAAGAAAATTAGTATATATATATATATATATTGTTTTCATCAATCTCTAGTCCTCCTTGCTTTGATTGTCTATGTTATTGTCCGAAGATTTTTCCGCAACTCTAGCTTGTCTGTGCGTATCTATGTCACTATTTCCATTCTCAGTGTTCTCTATCCTCGAAAGGTGAGCAATCACTCATGATTAACATTCTTATATTTAGTTGATTCAATTCACATGAAATGACGGTTGAAATATGCTGTTAAATTTGAATTGTTAAATTATTTAATTGCTAAATATGGTATGCCATTATCTACAATTGTTCACTTAAGGCATATAACACCATAGCCTGCTGTATATATTATATTTAAATTTTTTACTAATGATATATGCCTGTTGTAGATGTGTTATATTATTATCATATTTTTTCTCACTCTACAAGTTCCCTATTAGTTTAGACATTCTCTATGGGTTGAAATCATACATACCCGAACGATATTATAGATAGAAGAAAATCATTATGGGTTAAAATTATAAACCCAAGCGATTTTCATTGATTTTAAAATTTTGGGACTATAGGTTGAAATGATATATACCTGTAAATATTAAATTTAAATACGGATTGAAATGATAAATATTCGTATCACTTAACCGTAGGATAGAAAACTATATACGACATCGTTGGTCTATTTTAAATGATTTCGAAATTTTAAAAGGAAAATATATGGGTTTGATAAATATTGATTTTAAATTATAATATAATATTTATTTTATATATGTGAAAATTTTAGATTTTAAAAATTATATGTTTTCGAAATTTTAAATTATAAGTTTTGTTTTAAAATGTAAATCATAGAATTTTACTTATAACTTTATTATTCCAAAAACATATAAAATAATATTAAAAAATATATTTAATAAAAATAAGATTTAAAGAATTAATATAATAAAATTTATTAAGTATTTATTTTAAATAATCATATATATATAATATGTTAAATATCTATTTAAATTTATATTAATAGTTTAAAATAGCTTATGTAATGACTTTAAGTTAATGGAAGTTCGAGAGATAAATTAAATAAGAATTGATTTGAAATTTTATTTGTTAAGAATTGATTTTAAATAAGAATTGATTTATAATTAAATTTGTTTAGAATTGAATTTAAATAAGGTTTGATTTGAGTTTATTGATTTGAGATTTTGAAAGCTACGATTTTATAAGTTGATTTGATAAAAAGTGATTAAATGAATATTTTCAACTTTAAATAAAATCGAAATTTGAATATTTAGTATTAAATTTAAATTATAGTATGAGATTTTGTTGAAATGTCAGTAAAGATGATTATGTGAATATTTTCGAAATTTTAAGTAGGATTAAACTTGAATTTTGGACATAATGAAATTTATCAAATTGAGTTAATGTAAATTGTTGAATATTAAGGTATATTGAATTGGAAGTGGTTTAGATACGTAATTCAGACCTGGATTTGAAATTGATATAAACTTAAAATTGTTTAATGAGAATTCGGAATTGTCGAACTGAGATTGATTTTATTTTGAAATTTTGGAACTAAAGTTGTTTTGAATTGACTTGTGAATTTAGAGGAAACAATTCTAATTTGAAACTACTTTCGATATAAACTCTTTTTAATATAAACTATTTTAATCTGTAACCTTTTTTAAAATATATAAACAATTTTTAAATTTATAACTATTTCAAAATATATATAAACTATTTTTAATATTTAAACTATTTAAGTTAGAACCGTATGATTTAGATTTAATGGATTTAAATGAGAATACTTTGATATGATGGTTTAACCTATTTTGTGTATAAGATTTTGGAAGTGAATTATAAATTAAAATGATATGATTTCGAAAGAAATTTGATTTTGAAATAAATATGATATTTCGATATGACGTATGAACCATTTAAAAATAAAATAACCATGGTGTGAAATAAGCATTCGGTTGTTAAAGAGACCGGGATCGGATATTGTCGTACTCTCCGCCAATACCGAAAACCACTTTAAGAACTGTGTACGTGGTAGAGATTCTAGAACGAAGTAGGATGGTTTGGTGACGATTCTGTATGAGGTATTAACACAGCCCTGACTCTCGCGAGTCAGGTTGATGTGGCTAAAACAGGAGCCATGCTAGGACAAGTGGGGTCGCTCCCCCTATCGGGCATGTTTCTTCGATACCGTTCTATTACTTTGTGGTTTGATTGGGTCCATCTTTGATTTGGGAGTGTACCCCGAGGTGGACGGTAGTAGCTGTGTAACGACCCGCTATTTTGGACCATTCAAATCGACAATAAAACCGTACATGTCCGACTTGAATAATTCAAAATACCGAATTGTTAATAAAATTTTGGCAAACTTAAAATATACAGTAAATAAATCAACCACAGATCACAAACACAGAGTAATATAATGCAGCGGAATAGATAAAGAATAGTAGTTCATGAAGCTACTATATACATCAGAGTTTAAAATAAATACATCAGAATCTCTTGAATACAGAAAAGTCTTCAGTACGAGCCGATGACTTCTCTGAACCAGTCAACTAGAAAGCTGAAAGCTGAAACGATAGTTGGATCTCCAAATGAAGCTCCAATCTCCAAAGGTGAGTCTCTAATGCTGTATTACTCAGTCTGACCCGAGCGTAAAGCAAAACACAAAACACTCGAGTCAGGATTAACATTCTTATATCAATAAATTCAATTCAAATGGAATATCAACTGAAATACAATATAACTTAAAGGATGTTTGGGATGTCCATCCTTTAAGGGTCCATAGAACTATCTATAGGGTAGAACTATACGCTATTACCCCGAGGTTATTCACTTAATTTATACTTCAAACCCAACAGTCAATTTTACTTCGAATAATCATATTTCCCAAACTAGTACCTATATAATGAGAAATGTATGCAGTACCGTATTTCAATTTCCTTAACTTAACAAATTGTTCACATCAACCTGACCTTCCCATTTAAATTAAATCAAACCCCATTTAAACTTTTCCTAAAATAACCACTTAAATTTATAATTCCCAAATTTGGATTTGATATCCCAATTTCCCCTTTTTATTTCAATATGTTCCCATATTTTAAGTATTCAACATTTCAACTAAATTTTTCCCAATCTAGTTTTCTAAATAAAATTTCCAATTTAGTTCAACTCAAATTTCACTTAATTCGATTAGTTATCTACATAACCGATTCAACTATCTGGGTTCCAAATACATATCCAAATCCCTAACCATTTAATCTCAATATAGTTCATAGCTTACATATAACAATCTAACTTAACAGTTTCATATAGATTCTCGATTTTTACATCATTATTATTTAGTCATTTCAAATTGATTTAAATATATAAATCCTTATCTAAAACCATTTTTAAATAACCCCAAATTTATCTCCCAATCTTAATTTTTTCCAATATTATTGCAAAATTTATCCGAAATAAAATTTACATAAATATTTATCATAATTTATGTATTTAATCAAATCTTGATTAAACTAGATATAATTAACTATATATTTATCATTAATAAGACCATATATTCCTTATCACACGATCAAGTGTTACGGATATTATCATTTCAATCCGTACACTAAATGTATACGGGTGGATAGCCTTTCAACCCGTAATCCCAAATTTAATTTAAATGGGAACCGCTTGGGTCTATCATTTCAACCCATTTCAATTCCAAAAACAAACATAACAAAAAGGGAACTTGCAGTGTGATGACAGGGATGGTGTCAAATTAATCAAACCAGCAATAACAACAATCAATAACAATTCAATGGATAAATCAAATAACCCCGAAATAATCGTATTAATTCGCATTGTTATTTGTATAATTATTTCTAGAATCTACCCTATCATTTCATGCAGATCACATTACAGTTTCCACTTGTCGTTCCTTTTTAAATTCCAGTTAAAACTACAACCATTAATCCAAACTACGTTCATAGATTTAAAGTATAATTTATCCATTTCTACGACAATTAATGGGTCTAATTTAACTAATCAAGTTTACATATGGCGGGGTCAGGTTTAATAAATCAAGGTCCGTCATATATAATCTGTTTAATTTGTAAACTATACTACCCCAAATTAAACTAGCAAACTAGTTATCATTTAACAATAATAATTAACATCCAATTTAAACAAAAATCAATCAAACAATCAATTATCAACCAATCTGTATTATTATCACATAAATAATTAACCGATAATGGTGTCTGGTGTCATAGGTGAACAGATACAGATAATAGCAGTCATAACAGGAAAAAACAACTAATAGCAGCATATTTCAATTGTCGTTTCAATTGAAATCAAATTTAATAAATAAAAGAACGTTAATCGTGAGTGATTGCTCACCTTTCGAGGCCAGAGAATACAGAAGATGTCAACATAATAGGCTACGATTTGAATTGCGACACGACCGATCCAATTGATGATTTAGAACAAGACAAAATTTGCCCGAGTTTGACGAACGAAGCTGGAAAAATAGGAATTTGCGAAATCAAATCAGAACGGGGTCGATGCAGATCGGTGATATAAGCATATATATGACTATATATATACTATATATTAAATCGTATTCTAAATTCCAACATATGCTAAAATAAAGTATAAATTATTTTTTTTTTTTTTTAAAAAAAAAATCAATATAAATTTGAAATACCAATTGAATTAAATTCCGTTTATAATTTAAATAAATAAATGACTTCCAAAATCTATATATACCAAACCCCAATATATAACTATCCCAACCAATTATCTAAACTCAGTTAAATCGTATGTATGTGTAGATACTAACATAACATGCTCCTTTTTAAATATCAAACATACTATACATTATGACACCTATAACTGATATGTACAACCTTATTGACATCATATAACATGTGACTTAAAAACAAAAATTCATATCCAACTTTTATACAACTATTATACTTAAGTAAAACTAGCATACTAACATGACATATGCAGACTAGCCATAAATATAATATCTAGCTACCCATGTTTGACTTTACACAGTATTAAATTTTTTTAATAATAGGACACTTATATAAGCTACTATGTATGTTATGTACTTTTATATATATAAAATATTAAAATCTATGCATATATAAACTGTACACAGTATTATACATATATAACTAGACTGTATAAACTATACAACAAATAAAATATCTAATACAATTATACACTAATACAACCTTTTTGTAACAGATAAAATATTTATAAAAGATCCTTTTCGTAAGCTATATATTTAAACTGTATACTGTATAACTTTTGGATATAAAGACGAATGTTGTAACAAGTAAACACATATAAATATACAACATAATATAAACCTACTGTAAACAAAATATATGAAATCATAATTATAACAAATTTGTGTATATAATGTCATTTTCAAAATCTTATATAAATACATTTTATTTCCAAACTATATATATTATATATGTATGCAGACCTATCTACAGTTGATATGCAAGTCATAAACAAGTAAGTTTCATATAAATATTGATACACACAACCCATGAAAACACATATATATACACAACCATATAATAGCATATATATACGGCACAAAATGAATATCCTATATAACCTTTATAGGAAACAGAACATATACAATCTTTAACAACCTATTATATATATATATACAATTTATGTGAACTTACACAACATAAAGAAGACCGCCAATCAAAGGATGGACCGGCAACCAGGGTCTCGGCTGGCTTTGGCCGAGCTCGGCAGGAAGCTAAAAAAAAAATGGTCGGAAGGAAAAACTGTCAGGTGGTGAAGCCGAAGTCAGTAGCTTGGCTCGGCTAAAAGATTTGAGCCGGTGATGCCATTTTCGGCTGCGGACGAGAAAGGCGGCGAAGGCGGGCTGGTGGCAGAGGTGGCCGCGAGGGTGATTGGGGTAGGCATCGGTTTGGGCTCGGTTATCGGCAGGGGAGTGGGGTGCGGCTGTAGCGGAACCGGGTGAGGAGGTAGCCGTGTCGTTCAGCGGCACACGGGAGAAGGTGTGGAAGAGGAAGGAGGCCGAAGTGGGGTGGTGCTATGGGGTAGGTGAGGCCAGGCTGGGGCAGAGCTCGGGGAGACAGCGGCGTGGTGGTTGCTGGTAGGAGATGGGGTGGCCGTACTAGGCTCCGGTGAAGGGAAGAGGGGAGAAGAATGGGCAAGGTGAGGCACGGTGGAGACTGCCGAGAGAAGGCAGTGTCAGGTGGTCGACTTTGTGAAGAGGGGAGCGGTTTCACATGAAATGGAGGTGTAGGCCTTTGTATGCGTGGTGAAGATCAAAATAGCAAGGGCTTGGAAATGAACGTAAAATATAGATCTGCATTTAAAAGTTTCAACGAATGGAAAGTAGAAGAGACAGAGAAACGACTAGCCACAAATTTCTCCAATAGTAAATATATGATTTCAAAGAAAACGTACAGAGAAACTGGGAAAGAACGTGGCCTTGACCCTTCAATGAAAATGATGGAGAAGTAACGGGTCGTTTATTTTTAAACGTTGGCGTAGAAAAATTTCAATGCAGAGCAAAAGTCGAAATCACGGCTACAACATAGGAAAGGTAAATAAATTATTCAAAGAGAAAAAGGGAGTCAGGGGCTATGACATAGATCTGTAAATTTATGTCAGAGTAACGTAAGATCAAAAGAAAATTTGACTAGGAGCGGCTGTCCATTGATATTGCAAAGGAATCGACCACAATTAATATAGAGAACACTTATAGCAATTTATTTTTTTCTTGGCAGTCAAGGTTCAAGTTTGAAAGCACAAGAAAATAAAAGGTCAGGGATCCGGTACCGATATGGTTACCGGTTTCGCGGATTCCACTGCTACCGGAGTTCAAAATCCAGAAATAAATATGCTGCGTGGATCAGTACGATGAGGCGAACAAAATGGTAAACTGATATCTGTGGTACGATCATTCGATCAAAAGTCGATAATCGGTACCGAAATTGCTGCTATTTTGCAGAAAATAAGGTAAACAGAGCAATAGACGTCCGGATTTGGAAAAACGAAGGATGGCGTCTCACTCAGAAGAGGATTTAGAAATTTTCCATAGAGAATATTCAGGCTTGAAAATAAATTTATTATCAGTAATTATTGGCTAGCTTGAATTTTATAGAGTTACCTAATAAATAAATTTTCATAAAATAAATTGAAATTTCAAAATCTGCTATGTTTAATTGGGCGTAACCCAAATATTAACTTTTTATTCGTAATTTAATTTGTTTAAAATATTACCAAAAATCCAATTAAATGCGTTAAAAAAAAAATTATTAGAATTTTACCGGTCGTTACAATCTCCCCCACTCAAAACTTTTCGTCCCCGAAAAGGAAGAAGGTAGGAGAAGCATAAAGTAAATTGAAAGTCAAGTGTAGATAATTTATTTAAAACCATATAAATTTTACTTGAAATATTCATCTGAACTTCATTTGCAGTATAATTTTTTTCTTCAATACTTAATACTTTCAAACTCCTTTTGAAACAATTATTTATTTTTACAAAGACTGTTGAAAATATTAAATCCAAATTTATGAGATTTTTAATTTAACTCAAGATACCTTTCAAATATTATCAATAAATTAATAATCATTCTCTTAAAGAGTTCATTTAATTAATAACTTCAAAAATATTTACAATATTTAAAAATCTTCTATTAAACCAAGTAGTATATAAATAACCAGTATTTTAAAGGTTACATTCAAAAGGAAAGAAAAGGTAGATTCAGGAAACAGAATATAGGTGATAAATAAGCTGAGCAGATACGGTAGATTCAAAAGATAGCATCGGGCACGAATAATTAAACTAGAACCATAAGAATTTAAATTTCAAATGTTAATTCAAAATTTCTTTGTGGTTCAAAATACTTTTATAATAAAATACCTTTATAATACTATTATAATGAAATACTATTTATCGGAATAGATTATCCTTTCGAAAATACTTTTATAACTCGATGCTTCAACAGGTTTATCCTCGTTCTTGCAGACTCTGGCAATGCGTTGATCAGGCGCAAAGCTAGAATTCTTCAAGTACTTAGTAGACTTTGTTTCAACAACCAGTGAAAATACTTGGAAAACCTTTTAAAAACAGATATGGAAAGTACGATCCAACAAAACAATCAAACCAAAACCTTTGTCCGATCATGGTTCGCAGATACACAATGATTACGCCTGGTTCCCCCAGGAAACAATCCATATCCGTAAGCTTTCACAGCCCTGCGAGTTACGCCATGATGACTAGTAGGGTGCAGGATACACAATGGTTACGCCTGGTTCCCCCAGGAAACAATCCGTACCCCTAGGCAAGACTCAGCCAGGCACTTGCGCTACTATTCGCGACCTACACAGATTGCAGGATACACAATGGTTACGCCTGGTTCCCCCAGGAAACAATCCGTACCCCTAGGCAAGACTCAGCCAGGCAATTGCGCTGTGCATTCACGAGAGAAAAAGAAAACCATGGGTTACGCCACGGTGGGAACACTCGAGTATTACATCCGGAAAACCAAAAATCAGAGAGAATAATATCGATAGAATGAATCCACGCTGTGGCCACAAAGCGGATATCAAGCAGAAGGCACTTTCCATATCTTTACTTGGAAAATATATATATATAGTACCTTTTCAAATACTTCCAAATATCGTACTTATATAAAGTCCATATGTATAGGATTCCTTTCTAAATCGAATACTTTCCAAATCAATAGTATATCAAAACATACTTACATAGACTTTGATTATATAAATTTTCTTTCCAAATTGAGTACCTTTCAAATCAATTGATTTCAAATCACTTTCATACTTATACTAATCCATTTTATATAAGTTCGGCCACTCCCAAATCAAGTGCTTAATAATGTAAGGTTCTCAATTTCAAATCATTTCAATATAAATTCAGTTTCAAAATCATATACGATTTCACCAAATTTTCTTCCAAATTAGATATCTAAATTCCAAAGTTCCCAAATAATAGGTTTAGAAAATTATCCCAGCTTCCAGATTAAAATAATTCAAGTAAAACAAATTCATTGCCAAAATCATTATATAAGTACTGGTTTTACTTCCAATTTAATTTCAAAACCAATTATTTTCCTCAAAATCAATTATCCTCAAAATGGTTCCAAATTTATACTTATCCCTTTAAAACCTTTAAAGTATTTATTTCCATTTGAAATATCCAATTTACCTTTCTGAAAACCATTTTTCAAACTATTAAATTTTTTCAAAACATTTCAAAACTAAATTCCATATAAGTATAATTCAAGGTAGTCATATTCATTTACTTAACAAAAGGTTTCAAGCTTAAAAACTCAACTTATATGTTTTATCAAATATTTTATACTTTTCGAATTCCTTAGATTTAAAATTTTAAACCTTGATTTGGAAGTGCTAAAACCTTCAAAATAGATGATGAAATCAATTTCAAATCCAAGAGTTGGAAATAAATTTTTTTATGAGTAGGGTTATTCTAAGTCAAATCGAAAACTCGAGGATCGAACACCGGCATATTTTAAATCATTTCAAATATATACATATATCTTCCGAAAATATCAATTTACTTCGGAATTTGAAATCAAGATGGTTTTACAAAATCACTCGCATAGCGAAGCTATTAAAGTGGCCTCTCCCCCACTCGGAAACTCGAAAATCAATGTCGATGATGCGTGCACTCATCACCGAAATTATTCTCCAGCGACATAAGTGAGTTCTGGACTTCTATTTTCTTGAAAACTTCTTTGAAATTTCTTCAAAATTATTGGAATTCATTTGAATTTATTTGAAATATTTCTTATTCGGAAAAATACTTTTAAATCGTATTATTTATATATAATTTCCAAAATCTTAAAACCAATTTCAAAATACCAGAATTCAATTCTCGAATTTCAAATTTAACACTTCAATTATAAATCATTTTTATATAAATCAATTTCTTATAATTTTTCAAAATTTCAAATCCTTTCAAAACCCCTTTTATATAGAATAACATTTCTTATTTGCTTTATATATAGGTATATAATCTCTACCGAAAACATTTTCTTTATATATATAGAATAAAATCATAATTATCAAAATAATAATTTCGGTATAAACAATTTCTAAAATACAAACAAAACCCGATTTTCAAAGGATGATTTAAGGATGGATTTCAAAACAAAGATAGAGATTTAATTTAAAGGAACTCTAATCAATAGAATCCTGATTCGAAGATAGACTCGATCGAAGATGAGATAATTAAGTTACAAAATAGAAGATGGATATACTTCTATAAATCGCGGGCGACCTTTACCTGTCAACCGTGATTCCAAAATTAGATCGGTGTAGAATTCTGAGGCAATTCGACATTCGATCGTCGGAGATATAGAATTCGGAATAACAGTAGATAGTAGCATCTAAACCGAGGGATACATAAATCTCAGGTGAATCAATGCCAATTGTAAAGGAGTTTCATCCCCTTTACAAATCATTTAGTAGAGTCACGGGATACTCCAGAATCAAAAGAATATAAATAGAGAGAGACAAGAATGAATTTTTGGAACCGAGGGACATTCCAAAATTCAAAGGAAATCGAGTCAGAAAGAAAGAGATTCAACTCGATCGAAAGTGATTCTGTTAATAAATTTACCATATATGCTAAGTTTTGCCAAGAGCCAAAGCTCTGATACCAGCTGTAACGACCCGCTATTTTGGACCATTCAAATCGACAATAAAACCGTACATGTCCGACTTGAATAATTCAAAATACCGAATTGTTAATAAAATTTTGGCAAACTTAAAATATACAGTAAATAAATCAACCACAGATCACAAACACAGAGTAATATAATGCAGCGGAATAGATAAAGAATAGTAGTTCATGAAGCTACTATATACATCAGAGTTTAAAATAAATACATCAGAATCTCTTGAATACAGAAAAGTCTTCAGTACGAGCCGATGACTTCTCTGAACCAGTCAACTAGAAAGCTGAAAGCTGAAACGATAGTTGGATCTCCAAATGAAGCTCCAATCTCCAAAGGTGAGTCTCTAATGCTGTATTACTCAGTCTGACCCGAGCGTAAAGCAAAACACAAAACACTCGAGTCAGGATTAACATTCTTATATCAATAAATTCAATTCAAATGGAATATCAACTGAAATACAATATAACTTAAAGGATGTTTGGGATGTCCATCCTTTAAGGGTCCATAGAACTATCTATAGGGTAGAACTATACGCTATTACCCCGAGGTTATTCACTTAATTTATACTTCAAACCCAACAGTCAATTTTACTTCGAATAATCATATTTCCCAAACTAGTACCTATATAATGAGAAATGTATGCAGTACCGTATTTCAATTTCCTTAACTTAACAAATTGTTCACATCAACCTGACCTTCCCATTTAAATTAAATCAAACCCCATTTAAACTTTTCCTAAAATAACCACTTAAATTTATAATTCCCAAATTTGGATTTGATATCCCAATTTCCCCTTTTTATTTCAATATGTTCCCATATTTTAAGTATTCAACATTTCAACTAAATTTTTCCCAATCTAGTTTTCTAAATAAAATTTCCAATTTAGTTCAACTCAAATTTCACTTAATTCGATTAGTTATCTACATAACCGATTCAACTATCTGGGTTCCAAATACATATCCAAATCCCTAACCATTTAATCTCAATATAGTTCATAGCTTACATATAACAATCTAACTTAACAGTTTCATATAGATTCTCGATTTTTACATCATTATTATTTAGTCATTTCAAATTGATTTAAATATATAAATCCTTATCTAAAACCATTTTTAAATAACCCCAAATTTATCTCCCAATCTTAATTTTTTCCAATATTATTGCAAAATTTATCCGAAATAAAATTTACATAAATATTTATCATAATTTATGTATTTAATCAAATCTTGATTAAACTAGATATAATTAACTATATATTTATCATTAATAAGACCATATATTCCTTATCACACGATCAAGTGTTACGGATATTATCATTTCAATCCGTACACTAAATGTATACGGGTGGATAGCCTTTCAACCCGTAATCCCAAATTTAATTTAAATGGGAACCGCTTGGGTCTATCATTTCAACCCATTTCAATTCCAAAAACAAACATAACAAAAAGGGAACTTGCAGTGTGATGACAGGGATGGTGTCAAATTAATCAAACCAGCAATAACAACAATCAATAACAATTCAATGGATAAATCAAATAACCCCGAAATAATCGTATTAATTCGCATTGTTATTTGTATAATTATTTCTAGAATCTACCCTATCATTTCATGCAGATCACATTACAGTTTCCACTTGTCGTTCCTTTTTAAATTCCAGTTAAAACTACAACCATTAATCCAAACTACGTTCATAGATTTAAAGTATAATTTATCCATTTCTACGACAATTAATGGGTCTAATTTAACTAATCAAGTTTACATATGGCGGGGTCAGGTTTAATAAATCAAGGTCCGTCATATATAATCTGTTTAATTTGTAAACTATACTACCCCAAATTAAACTAGCAAACTAGTTATCATTTAACAATAATAATTAACATCCAATTTAAACAAAAATCAATCAAACAATCAATTATCAACCAATCTGTATTATTATCACATAAATAATTAACCGATAATGGTGTCTGGTGTCATAGGTGAACAGATACAGATAATAGCAGTCATAACAGGAAAAAACAACTAATAGCAGCATATTTCAATTGTCGTTTCAATTGAAATCAAATTTAATAAATAAAAGAACGTTAATCGTGAGTGATTGCTCACCTTTCGAGGCCAGAGAATACAGAAGATGTCAACATAATAGGCTACGATTTGAATTGCGACACGACCGATCCAATTGATGATTTAGAACAAGACAAAATTTGCCCGAGTTTGACGAACGAAGCTGGAAAAATAGGAATTTGCGAAATCAAATCAGAACGGGGTCGATGCAGATCGGTGATATAAGCATATATATGACTATATATATACTATATATTAAATCGTATTCTAAATTCCAACATATGCTAAAATAAAGTATAAATTTTTTTTTTTTTTTTTTTAAAAAATCAATATAAATTTGAAATACCAATTGAATTAAATTCCGTTTATAATTTAAATAAATAAATGACTTCCAAAATCTATATATACCAAACCCCAATATATAACTATCCCAACCAATTATCTAAACTCAGTTAAATCGTATGTATGTGTAGATACTAACATAACATGCTCCTTTTTAAATATCAAACATACTATACATTATGACACCTATAACTGATATGTACAACCTTATTGACATCATATAACATGTGACTTAAAAACAAAAATTCATATCCAACTTTTATACAACTATTATACTTAAGTAAAACTAGCATACTAACATGACATATGCAGACTAGCCATAAATATAATATCTAGCTACCCATGTTTGACTTTACACAGTATTAAATTTTTTTAATAATAGGACACTTATATAAGCTACTATGTATGTTATGTACTTTCTTATATATAAAATATTAAAATCTATGCATATATAAACTGTACACAGTATTATACATATATAACTAGACTGTATAAACTATACAACAAATAAAATATCTAATACAATTATACACTAATACAACCTTTTTGTAACAGATAAAATATTTATAAAAGATCCTTTTCGTAAGCTATATATTTAAACTGTATACTGTATAACTTTTGGATATAAAGACGAATGTTGTAACAAGTAAACACATATAAATATACAACATAATATAAACCTACTGTAAACAAAATATATGAAATCATAATTATAACAAATTTGTGTATATAATGTCATTTTCAAAATCTTATATAAATACATTTTATTTCCAAACTATATATATTATATATGTATGCAGACCTATCTACAGTTGATATGCAAGTCATAAACAAGTAAGTTTCATATAAATATTGATACACACAACCCATGAAAACACATATATATACACAACCATATAATAGCATATATATACGGCACAAAATGAATATCCTATATAACCTTTATAGGAAACAGAACATATACAATCTTTAACAACCTATTATATATATATATACAATTTATGTGAACTTACACAACATAAAGAAGACCGCCAATCAAAGGATGGACCGGCAACCAGGGTCTCGGCTGGCTTTGGCCGAGCTCGGCAGGAAGCTAAAAAAAAAAAAATGGTCGGAAGGAAAAACTGTCAGGTGGTGAAGCCGAAGTCAGTAGCTTGGCTCGGCTAAAAGATTTGAGCCGGTGATGCCATTTTCGGCTGCGGACGAGAAAGGCGGCGAAGGCGGGCTGGTGGCAGAGGTGGCCGCGAGGGTGATTGGGGTAGGCATCGGTTTGGGCTCGGTTATCGGCAGGGGAGTGGGGTGCGGCTGTAGCGGAACCGGGTGAGGAGGTAGCCGTGTCGTTCAGCGGCACACGGGAGAAGGTGTGGAAGAGGAAGGAGGCCGAAGTGGGGTGGTGCTATGGGGTAGGTGAGGCCAGGCTGGGGCAGAGCTCGGGGAGACAGCGGCGTGGTGGTTGCTGGTAGGAGATGGGGTGGCCGTACTAGGCTCCGGTGAAGGGAAGAGGGGAGAAGAATGGGCAAGGTGAGGCACGGTGGAGACTGCCGAGAGAAGGCAGTGTCAGGTGGTCGACTTTGTGAAGAGGGGAGCGGTTTCACATGAAATGGAGGTGTAGGCCTTTGTATGCGTGGTGAAGATCAAAATAGCAAGGGCTTGGAAATGAACGTAAAATATAGATCTGCATTTAAAAGTTTCAACGAATGGAAAGTAGAAGAGACAGAGAAACGACTAGCCACAAATTTCTCCAATAGTAAATATATGATTTCAAAGAAAACGTACAGAGAAACTGGGAAAGAACGTGGCCTTGACCCTTCAATGAAAATGATGGAGAAGTAACGGGTCGTTTATTTTTAAACGTTGGCGTAGAAAAATTTCAATGCAGAGCAAAAGTCGAAATCACGGCTACAACATAGGAAAGGTAAATAAATTATTCAAAGAGAAAAAGGGAGTCAGGGGCTATGACATAGATCTGTAAATTTATGTCAGAGTAACGTAAGATCAAAAGAAAATTTGACTAGGAGCGGCTGTCCATTGATATTGCAAAGGAATCGACCACAATTAATATAGAGAACACTTATAGCAATTTATTTTTTTCTTGGCAGTCAAGGTTCAAGTTTGAAAGCACAAGAAAATAAAAGGTCAGGGATCCGGTACCGATATGGTTACCGGTTTCGCGGATTCCACTGCTACCGGAGTTCAAAATCCAGAAATAAATATGCTGCGTGGATCAGTACGATGAGGCGAACAAAATGGTAAACTGATATCTGTGGTACGATCATTCGATCAAAAGTCGATAATCGGTACCGAAATTGCTGCTATTTTGCAGAAAATAAGGTAAACAGAGCAATAGACGTCCGGATTTGGAAAAACGAAGGATGGCGTCTCACTCAGAAGAGGATTTAGAAATTTTCCATAGAGAATATTCAGGCTTGAAAATAAATTTATTATCAGTAATTATTGGCTAGCTTGAATTTTATAGAGTTACCTAATAAATAAATTTTCATAAAATAAATTGAAATTTCAAAATCTGCTATGTTTAATTGGGCGTAACCCAAATATTAACTTTTTATTCGTAATTTAATTTGTTTAAAATATTACCAAAAATCCAATTAAATGCGTTAAAAAAAAAATTATTAGAATTTTACCGGTCGTTACAAGCTGCTATGCGTTACCTTCAATCCGGGTCTGCAAAACGATAGTATCCTACCCTGGGCGTTGCCGAGCGTGCCTTGTCGCATGCCTTAATGCGCTCTCTACGAGTTTGTTTTGTACCGTACCTATAGAGTGCCCTCTGAGTTAACCACCATTTAGTGGAGCTTATGGTACTGTATAGACTCCGGGAATATATAAAATATGTTAAGGGGGATATGGGTAACATCTTAATGTTATTTTAATACTTTACTTTACTGATAGACATATTGTAAAAGCGTATATTACTACATAGTAGATAGTTCCATAGATCCTTAGAGGATGGAGATCCCAAGCGTCCTTTAAGTTACTTATATTTTTCAGTTGACAATTCACTTGAGTTGAATTTACTGATATAAGAATGTTAATCCTGACTCGAGTGCTTTGTGTTTTGCTTTATGCTCGGGTCAGACTGAGTGTCACAGCATTTGAGACTCACCTTTGGTGCTTGGAGCTTTGCTTAAAGATATGTCTTATATCTGTTTAGCCTTCTGTTATTAAAAGTTATTTATGTTCAGTCTTGTCAATTACTTTTGTATTTGAGATCTCTGTTGTATTTTGTTTTAAACTCTGATGTTTATATAGTAGTTTCATGAACTACTATTTATCAATTCCGCTGCATATTGTTATAATACTATGTGTTTGTGCCTTTGTGATTGATTTATTTACTGTATATGCTGAGTTTTGCCAAATATAAATTAACAATCTGTTGTTTTGAGCAATTCAGGTCTAACATGTGTGTCTGCTTATGCACTTGGCGGGTGCAGCATGATAGATGATTCTCGCTTTTGGGTTTGGTAGCGAACGAATGACTCTTACTCCAACATGTCTCGCGGGGTTGTGCAGTTGAGAGGCTGCCCGTAAAAGCAGAACATTGGTTCGGATTTATGCTATGGTGGGCGCTAACCTACTGGCGTCATCCCGTTAAAGTTGGTATCAGAGCTATGGGTTAGGCGAAACTTAGCATATGGAGTAAAAAATTACAGAATCATCTTCGTTCAAGATTGAAATTTCTTCGTTAGGATCCTCCTGAATTAGGATTTCTTTTGAATTTTAGAATTCTCCTCTTTAATCTGAAATCCATTCTTTTCTTCTCCCGTTCGTGTTCCTTTTGATACGGGAGCATCCCATAGCTCTATTTCTATTGATATCTGTAGTAAATTTGATCCCATCTTTCCACCTCTATTGGAAACTTAATCCATGTGTGTGACTGATCCCATCGGCATTCCCGCCAACCTCATTATGATCAGTAAAGGGGTGAAAATCCTTTACAACCAGCGGTCGATTACCCAAAATTTTATATCCTCGGTTTTGATGCTGTTTTCTCTTGTTAAGCCCGAACCGTACTCTAGTAAATGACCTAGGTAATTCTCGTATGATCGAATGTCGATTGCCTCAGTATATGCAGGCAGTTTTATCTCTTCGCTTGATTCTCAGCCTAGTGATCTTGATTCCACTCCTATAGTCAGGAATTATCCTGATGTTCGGTGAAGTCACTCCATCCCCTTAAGCGGGAATTTGAATTCCATATCGATCTTATTTCTTGGAGCTTGACCTGTTGCCTTTTCCTTTGACGATCGACACTCAGGGAGAAAGTGGTTAGTCATGCCCTTTAGATTAACCAATGCTCTTGCCTTCTTCGTCGATCTTATGAAACATGAATTTCATGATATTCCCCTACTCTTAGTCTCGATTGACTAAGTTAAGGTCGTCGCGGTTAAAATAAGCCTATCCATCTATCCTCTTTCATAGTATTATTATCTTATATTCCTTTTAAGCTATCTTAGTTGATAGAGTCCTCTTTGATTAGGGTTCCTCTAAGTTTTAATCTCTATCATTATTTTGAAATCCATTCTTGGATCATCTTATAAGGGAGTGTATGGTAATTAATAAAAAAAATTGTTTTATATTGTGTTGTTTGAATTGTTAAGTTTGATTAGGGGTCTCGATCGATTCGTCTAGCCAATGCTATCGATGGAATTCCAAAGCACTTGAACAAAGCAAACTGACATGATAGTGTTTTTAGAAGCGATAAATGAAATTTAAAACATGGGTTATAAAATTTGATTTAGAAATAAAATGAATTTAAATTAAGGATTTGGGAATTAAATTTTCGATGCTTTTCAAAGTTTGGTTTTCAACGTTTGAAAATACATTATTTGAAATTATTTTTAAGCAGTAATTGTTTTCAAAGAATTTTAAGAGAACTAAATCGGTACACTCTTCTATTGTTGCTGGAAAATAATTTCGATGATGACTACAGCATCATCGACATTCATTTCGAGTCTCAAAGTGGAGAGACCATTTAGTAGCTTTGCTACACTTTTGTTTGGAAAATGAGTTTGATTTAAATTTCTTGAGTATGATTTAATGTATAAAATATATAAATGTATATATACTTATGTCAAAATGGTTTGAAGGGGAACCGGGAAATTAACTCTCATATTTTATATTAAGAAATGGTTTTCAATTATTGAAATAAAGAATTTTTTTGAATATTTGGAGTGTTTAAAATGAGAAATGGAATTGAAACAACTTAAAACGGTTGAACTAGGCTGAAAACTTATTTTTATAATACTCAATTGCATTCTAAACATGATGACTTACCTGAACTATTCAAAAAGTTAAAATTTAATGTGAACATGTAATTGAACGATATACAAGAGAAATTTAAGTAGTAAAATGTTCAAACTAAATTTTGCTTAGTGGAAATGTTGTAAATAAACAGCAAATTTGTATATTGTCTAATTACATTCAGAAACATTAATATAACTTACCTGAAATATTCCAAAAGGTAAATGTTAATGAGAGTATGTAATTGAATAATATACAATATAACATGTATGTAATAAGATGTCCAAAAACAAACTTTGGTTAAGTAAATTTATAAATAAAAATTTGGTAGTTATAATAAAAGTTTGTATACTTAAATTATGTTATAGGAATATGTTAAGCGGAATAAATTAAATAATAAAAAGAAAATACTATTTAAACTAAATAGATATTAACTTCAGAATAGTTAAAATTAGAATTTTTAGTGGAATCAACATAACTGAAGTGAATGGAATAGATAAATAAGTTAAATAAAATAAATTTTGTTTTAAAAGAAAATTTTGTAAAAATGCTAATAAATTGAAAAGCAAACCAATTAATAAAAATACCTTGAATTGGAGTCAACCAAGTGTGAGTACAGTGAATATTTATTAAATAAAATAGATTGAAACCAAAAATTGTTGAATATTAATCAATCTAAAAACTAATGAAATTTCATGGTTTTAAATTATTTGATATATCTAATACTATACATTTTGAATCTATCTTTCCTTTGTTGTTCTACTCTCTTACCTCATTCCTTTTCGGGGACGAAAAGTTTTGAGTGGGGGAGAGTGTAATGACATGGTAATTTTAATAACGTAATTAACTGAAATTTTCATGAAAACAAATAAATAAAATTTGGCAATGAAAGTTTGATATTTGGAATACGTCAATTTAAATATAGCAAATGATAGATTTTTATTGGTAAACATGAAAGTTAATTCTGTTGTGTAACTTTCAATTTCAATTTAAAATCAGTTAATTTGATGGAAATAAAATTTTTTGAAATATGAATATTTTTATATAATAAAATTATAGATCATTTTTTTAGTGAGACGTCGTATTTCATTTCATCAAACTTGGACTGTTATAGCCCTGTTTATCTTATTTTCAACGAACTAGCAGTAGTTTGGCAGCGAATATCGACTTTTGATAGGATGATTGTATCGCTCATATCTGTGTACCATTTTGTTGGTCTCGTCGTGCTGATCTCCACCATATACTCATTTGTGCATTTCGGAGTTCGGTACGTGGCGAAACCTACAAAAATGTTTAGCCATATTGGGTCTGCATTTGAGCCTTTTGTTTGCTATGTCCTTTCATTATCCACCATATTAACAAGTGACCACTTGCCTTTGTTTTTCCCTGAATTCAGCTACTGACTGTTACTATTTCCCTATATTCAATTTATAATAATTTGGTTCATTCATTTTCAACGTGGTCATTGCTTTTGATAGAAAACAAATGGTAATACATGAGTTATAAAGCTGCTTCCACCTGTTCATTGAAAATAAAGTAAATATATCTACATTGAAACGTTCGCCCTCCCCTTCATTTCACCTTCCTCCGTCCCCACCTCTTCTTCTATTTATTCCTTTTTTTATCAACTCGTCTGTTCTTCTTCGTTACACACACACACATATTGAATGAAGTTTTCGTATATGCATCTTTCCTAAGCCCATCATCTTTGACCTCCACCCAATCTATGTACATGTCTCCCTCCTTTGCTCCATCACCCTCCCTTCTACGTTAGCCCCCATGGTCGAACACTCCATAGCCTGCCGCTTCTCTCCTCCAAGTCATAGCTACACTCTAGCACTCTGTGACCCTCCATATGCCTTCCTCTTCCACCAAGCATGCATTAGTTTTCCTGCTCGTCTTCCCTCTCCATCCCCTAGCCCAACCACAACCATGCAACAACCTTTCTCCTCCTCGCCTTGTGTCACTTCGCCCACTCCGAGCCTCAGTACCACACCCTCATGGACAACCACATCGGCCACCAGATAATGACCTTTTCCCCTACCCACCATCTCTCTCCTTCACCAAAAAATACAGCCTCACCAACTTTAACCCATGATCCTAAACCCGCAGTTGAGATCTGGCTGGAGCAAACCCAGCCATAGCCGTGATAGCTACCGTCTACCTCTAGCGGCAAGCAACAGCTCCGCCTTGAGCGCACCACAACGAACTCTGAGCCCACTGCTTTTCATCTTCCCATGGCCTTCCTTGTTTTGTGATCTTATAAATATATATATATATATATATATATATATATATATATATATAGGTCTTGTATATATGCCGTTCTTTTTGTATATTGTTTAAATTTAAATATATATATATGTTATATATATTGTGTGTATATATATTGGTCGGTTATATATTGCCTATATATATAATTGTCTAAAAAAATTATTTTGTGTTTATGTGTGTGTGTGTGTATATATATATATATTGTATTTTGATATATGTTATGAAACTTCATATTGATTTTATATACAATGACCTAAAATATAATACATTATGATTTTTGATGGGTGTTTCAAGAAATATTGATCTTAATTTCTTATATATAGGATTTTAATTGACTTCAAAATATAAATATCGATGGGTTTTATTATATACATTATATATGTATTGATATTCTGATTTTTAAAATATATGTAGAGTTTTAAAATATAATATATATATATATATATATATATGAAGATTTTATTTTAAATATGGGTTTTAAATTGAATATTGATTTTAAAATAAAAATAATATATATTGTTCTCATCAATCTCTAGCCCTCCGTGCTTTAATTATCTCCATTGCCGCCCGAAGATTTTTCCGCAACTCTAGCTTGTACGTGTGTATCTGTGTCCCTGTTTCCATTCTCATTGTTCTCTAGCCCAAAAGGTGAGCAATCACTCACAATTAACATTCTTATAATTAGTATATTCAATTCACATGAAATGACGATTGAAATATGCTATTAAATTTGAATTGTTAAGTTATTTAATTGTTAAATATCGTATGCCATTATCTGCAATTGTTCACCTATGACATATGACACCATAACCTACTGTTTATATTATATTTAAATTTGTTACTAATGATATATGCCTGTTATTGATGTGTTATATTATTATCATATTTGTTCTCATTCTACAAGTTCCTTGTTAGTTTAGAAATTCTCTATGGGTTGAAATTATACATACCCGAATAATATTATAGATTAGGGAAAAATTATTATAGATTGAAATGATAAATCCAAGCAATTTTCGTTAATTTTGAAATTTTGGGATTGTGGGTTGAAATGATATATACCTGTAAATATCAAATTTACATTATGGACTGAAATGTTAAATATTTGTATCACTTAACCATAAGACAGAAAACTATATACGGACACCGTTGGTCTATTTTAAATGATTCTGAAATTTTGAAATGAAAATATATGGGTTTGACAAATATTGATTTTAAATTATAATAAAATATTTATTTTATATATGTGAAAATTTTAGATTTTTAAAATTATATGTTTTGAAAATTTAAAATTATAAGTTAAGTTTTAAAATGTAAATCATAGAATTTTACTTATAACTTTATTATTCCAAAAAAATATAAAATAGATTTAATAAAAATAAGATTTAATATAAAAGGTTTGATATAATTAAATTTATTAAGTATTTATTTTAACTAATAATATATATATATATATATAATATGTTAAATATCTATTTAAATTTATATTAATATTCTAAAATAGATTTTGTAATGACTTTAAGTTAACGGAAGTTGAAGAGAAAAATTAAAATAAGAATTGATTTGAAATTTTATTTTTTAATAAATGAATTTAAATAAGAATCGATTCATAATCAAATTTGTTTAGAATTAAATTTAAATAAGGTTTGATTTTAGTTTAGTGATTTGAGATTTTCAAAGCTATGATTTTATAATTTGATCTGATAAAAGTGATTAAATGAATATTTTCAACTCTAAATAAAATTGAAATTTGAATATTTAATATAAAATTTAAATTGTAGTATGAGATTTTATTTAAATGTCTTTAAAGATGATTAAGTGAATATTTTGAAGTTTTAAATAGGATTAAAGTTGAATTTTGAACATAAATAAAATTTATCAAATTGAGTTATTGTAAATTGTTGAATATTGAAGTATATTAAATTAGAAGTGGTTTAAATTCGTAATTCATACTTGGATTTGAAATTGATATAAATTTAAAATGGTTTAATCGGAATTCAAAATTGTCGAACTGAGTCTGATTTTATGTTGAAATTTGGGAACTAAAGTTATTTTGAATTGACTTGTGAATTTAGAAGAAACAATTCTGATTTGAAACTACTTTCGATATAAACTCTTTTTAATATATAAACTATTTTAATCTATAACCTATTTTAAAATATATAAACAATTTTTAAATTTATAACAATTTCAAAATATATATAAACTATTTTTAATATTTAAATTACTTAAGTTAGAACTGTTATGATTTAGATTTAATGGAGTTAATGCGAATATTTTGATATGATGGTTTAACCTATTTCGTGGTTATGATTTTGGAAGTGAACTATAAATTAAAACGATATGATTTCAAACGTGTATCTGATTTCGAAAGTGACTTGATTTTGAAATAAATATGATATTTTGATATGACGTATGAACTGATTTAAAGTAAAATGACCAAGGTGTGAAATGAGTGTTTGGTTGTTAAAGTGACCAGGGTCAGATATTGTCGTACTCTCTACCAATACCGAAAACCACTTTAACAACTGTGTACGTGGTGGAGATTCCAGAACGAAGTAGGATGGTTTGGTGACGATTCTATATGATGTATTAACACAGCCTTGACTCTCGCTGGTTAGCTTGATGTGGTTAAAACATGAGCCATACCGGGTCAAGTGGGGTCGCTTTCTTCTATACCATTCTACTACTTTGTGATTTGATTGGGCGCATCTTTGATTTGGGAGTGTGTCTCGAGGTGGGTGGTAGTAGATGCTATGCATTACCATCCATTCGGATCCGTAAAATGGTAGTATCCTGCCTTGGGCATTGCCTCGCGTGCCTTATCACATACCTTATCGCGCCCTCTATGAGTTTGTTATGTACCATACCTATGGAGTTCCCTTTGAGTAAGCCACCGGTTTAGTGGAGCCTACGGTACTGTATAGACTACGGGAATATATAAAATATGTTAAGGGGGATATGTGTAACACCTTAATGCTATTTTAATACTTTACTTTACTAATAGACATATTATAATAGCATATATTACTATATAGTAGATAGTTCTATGGATCCTTAGAGGATGGAAATCCCAAACATTCTTTAAGTTACTTGTATTTTAGTTGACATTTCACTTGAGTTGAATTTACTGATATTAGAATGTTAATTCTGACTCGAGTGTTTTGTGTTTTGCTTTATGCTCGTGTCAGACTAAGTGTCACAGCATTTGAGAGTCACCTTTGGAGCTTAGAGCTTTGCTTGAAGGTCTGTCTTATATCTGTTCAGGCTTCTGTTATTTCCAGTTATTTGTGTTCAGTCTTGTCAGTTACTTTTGTATTTGAGACTACTTTGTATTTGAGATTTCTGTTGTATTTTGTTTTAAACTCTGATGTTTATATAGTAGCTTCATCAAATACCATTTATCTATTCCGCTGATTATTGTTATAATACTCTGTGTCTGTGATTCTATAATTGATTTATTTACTATATATGCTGAGTTTTGCGAAATATAAATTAACAATCTGTTGTTTTGAGCAATTCAAGTATGACATGATTGGATGATTATTGATTCAAATGGTTCAAAATAGTAGGTCGTTAAAGGAATGAAATGGAATAGGAGTGGGAAGATATCAATCCCTCCTTCACTATGCAGACTGCTTCAAGCAAAGTATCGCTTTGGGGGATTGTGAGCCAGCCAACAGGATATAAGTTTCATAGCTTTAAGCAAAAGTGCAGAGTCCTTACTCGGTAGGGCTTATTGGAGTGAGAGAGGAGTATTGCCTTCTAAGTCTTGGCTCTCTTTCTTTCCATCCATGAGAAAACCATCGTATCTATTTGGTGCGTAAGACTCCATACTAGACCTTTCAATAGGTTGCATCTTATTGTATAAATGTGAATTTGAGTCTCCCACTAGCTCAGCCTCTGTGTTAAATTTCCAAATCTCATCGAAGTCTACAACTTTGCTGTTAACTTCTTTTGGTTGAAATTCTTTTTCCAAAAAGACGAAACACCGACAAACAATAACCTTTGTTCCTCGGCGTTATAGAAAATATATCCCATTGAATTTTCAGGGCATCCTTTAAATTTATAAGATGCCAATCAGATCTCATATTTATGGGGCCTGCGTACTTAATGCAGTTTCGACAAATACACACCTTTAAATATTTGTGTTGGGATTTCTTTTCCACACCACATCTCGTATGGATTCTTAGACACAGATTTAGTAGGCATCAAATTCAATATATGCATTGTGGTTTCCATTGCATTTCCCTAATAGGAAAGAGCTAACTCAGCTATACTCATCATGGAATAAACCATATCAAATAGGGTTCAATTCCTTCTTTTTGAAACACCATTGTGTTGTAGAGTATAAGATGGAGTAACATGAGGGACAATCCCATGATCTTTTAAGTATTGTTGGAGCTCTTGTCCAACATACTCACCTCCTCAATCAGATCAAAATATTTTAATCTTATTGTTCTTTTGTTTTCCAACCTCATTCTTGTACTCTTTAAAAATTTTATAAACGTCGAACTTATTCTTCATAAGATACACATACCCTAGTCTCGAGAAATCATCAATAAAGTTATAAAATAAGAAGAATTATTATTGGTAATTTAGGCCATATACATTAGTATGTATTAGACCAAAGAGTTCATTAATGCTATCACTGCTCCACTAAAGGAGTGCTTGATCATTTTTTCAATTAGACATGAATCATGTGTATTTAAATGATTTGGAATCAAATGATGGTAGAAAGCCTTTTGTTTTCAGTTTGTGTAGTCATATTCATTAATATGACCTAGTCTATAGTGCCATAGATAATTATTATTATTATCGACATTAGAAGAATATTAACAGCACAAATACAATTAAGATTAAGTAATAAATTCCATTATCCAAAACATCATCATAGATATTATTTCCACCTATTACAATAAAAACCAAAACTAGTTTAAGATAATCTCAAAACTGATATAATACCACAAATAAAGTTTTTACGTAATAAAAATTGTTCGAAAATCAAAACCTTTAGGCAGAAGTAAATGATAATTCCTAACTGTAGTTGCATCTATAATAGATCCATTAGCAAATTGAAGTATAATTTCTCCTTTTACCACATGCCATCTGCTCCTAAGTCCTTGTAACGAATTAAAGATATGAGTTCCGAATCCATTGTCTAAAACCCAAGATAATTTATTGATCGCAAAACAATTTTGAATCACAAACTAACCAGTGGGAGCTATAGAACCATTCTCTTTGACAAGTTTCAAGTAGTCTGGACAATACCATTTCTAATGCCCCTTCTTGTAACAACGGTGACATTCGCCCTTGCCATTAGAAGCATTCTTTCTACTCTTCTTGTTAACAATATTTCTCTTTGAACCATTCGAAGATGATGTCGTTCCATTTTTAACGAGGATCGTGCCTTGATCTTTGGATGAGGACTCGGCTGATCTCTACATATTAAGTTGCTCCACGAGGCTTACATTAACATGGTTAAATTGTAGTTCAATATCAATGGTTCAAACTGTAGAACAAGAGAACCTAAGATCAAGTCCAATTGAAGCTCATTGCTTATAGTAACATCTAGTTGTGAAAGTCTATCAATGTTGTCATTCATCATTAAGACATATTCCTCCACAAGAGTGCCTATTATCATCTTCGTATTGAACAATTTATTAGCAGTTCTGTACCTTGCAGAATGAGATTACTCCTTTGGCAAAGCTTTAAGGCTATCCAAGACTTAATGAACAGTCATGATTTCTTATCGTCTTTGCAATAGTTTATTTATAGATAGCACGTATACTTGGGCTATTTAAAGATCTACTACCCACTTGTTATAAGCAATACTAGTTCGGTAGCCATATCTTCAACGGGTTTTTCTTTTGGAGGTTTTGTATGGATGACCATAAGTGTAACATCCCCTATCTTGAGGCCCGAAGCTAAGAGATACAGATGTTGCAGTCATCCGTAGTATTAACACCTGGTGACAAAATACAGTAATGTTAATGATATCCGTAATATCAAAAGTACATGAAAATGAAATAAAATCATCACAGATTAAAACAACTTTTCTAATTACATTTCAAAGCAATATTTCATATTCAATTTACATAATTCCATAATCGATTCCTAGGTTTTGATCAAACATAATTGTTATAAAATACGCCAAAAGAGACATATGAAGATGCCCCCTTAGATGATCAGAGTACTAAATAGAATTAATAAATAAAATACGCCAACAAACTTTTTTGAAATTTTTTAATAACATTTATAAAATTCAATTGTATTTTAAAATTAACACAAAAATTTAAAATATTATTTAAATTTTCCAAATTTTTGAAAATTAGACCAAGACCCATAATTAATTCGGGCCTTTATATTTGGGATAAGCTTTAGGCTTACTTCATCCCTTGGGCTAGGTCAGTAGCCAAGTAGGGCATAGTACTTTAATACCTAAACCATTCTTAGACACTACCTTTTTAGACATCCTACTAAATGGGTAGGAGACGATCTACTAAATGGGAAGGCTTCAATAAGATAGCCTTAAGATTGCTAGTTTAGACCGCTTAGGCTATTGGTTTCTAGTACCATCAACGATCTAGGCCGGGTCGTAGGGGGATAAATGGGTAATTTATGATTTTATTACCATTTTGGATCTTTGTTGGGCCTTTGAATTTTATTTGGTTCTTAATCCAAACTAAAATATTATTTAAATAAAAATATTATTTATTTAATTTAGTGATTTAATGAATAATGAATTTATTTGACTTCAAATTAAAATTTCTCTAGAGTGTATCCAAATATACTCATCTGCATATAGCGCATATGCAACATAATATATTATGTACATGGTTAATACGTATGTATATTGTGTACATAGTTAATTTGCTGCCGAACAATAATTGTTTTAAAGATTTACAAACATATAGATGCATATTTATAAAATAATATTTGTATAGAAAACATGTTTAACGATAATTTGAAGCTAATTTAATATTAAAATAAAAAAATAACTTTCGTATATAATATGTACATTGAAAAACTATTTTTTATCATTAGAAAAACACTGAATGTAAAAGTTATTATGGATATCAACATATAAGTGTATATACACTCGACTGGTTATATTATATATATATATATATATATATATATATATATATATATATGTACATGTATATGTATGTATATATATATATATATTTGTGTGTGTATGTATAAGGGACAATAAATGTATATATAAATTCGTTGAATAATGATATGGATCTACATTATCATGATATAATTTGGAATTGTAACCATTAGAATACTTCTTCATAACGCGGCCTTAGATTTGCACCTTGATTGGTAGATAGTCCTAGCTTCGACCTAGATCCGAGTTGCTTGCTATACAATGGTTTGGAGAACCACATTTTATTTCATATTTATGTTATTTGAGTTGAAGTATTTTCGGCCAGGGGATGAATGGCGGGAATTTGCAATTGAACATAAGAAGAAAGGAAGGCATAAAAGTTCAAAGAATAATGAGGGGTAGTGTGGTTTATATAAGGATAAGGAAAGATAGCTTATCTCTTTGGGGTACTAACTCTCTCTCCTTACCAATTCAAAATCCAGCAATTGAGTTTGAACCCTTCCTCTCCCTTCATCATGTTTGGCCAAACAAAGGCCATATAGGTCTTAAAACTAGTCCAAATCCATAAAGCAATTAAATATACTTAACTTAAATTTAAATGCACATCGATATTGAATATTGATTTGTACATATATAACTTTATGTACGCACCCACTTAATTACTAATGACACCTTGAAAATACTAATAATCCCCAATACACCAAATAAATAAATATATTTTTTATAAATATTAATTAATTTAATTAATCTATCACAATTATAAATCAACTAAATCGTGTGGTATTTCAGGGAATCCACAATGCGCTTGTGTGACTCGCATTTGTCAATTCAGTCTATGATTAATAATTAATAGTTAAAATATTAATGTTTACACATCAACATAGTTTGTGGTATAATAATTTGATTGAATTTATTGCTTATATTTCTTTATCGATAAAATCCTATTTTATAATTTTAAGCGGTGCCCTTTAGTAACGGTTAGTTATTTCTATTCTCTTCGTGAAAAAATATCACTATAGGACTCATGAATCTAGTCTTAGTCAAAATTTTAATATTTTCCACATTCAACTGGGTTCGTCCACATAAAAAGCCGTTGATTCAATGTAACAGTTATTATTAAGCATACCGCTCTAGCCAAAGACTTTGACTCTGAGTTGACTACAGTTGACCATGATACCAACCTCATATAACTAAGGAGATGAATTCTCTATTGAATAGTGTTTCACTCCCAGTTCTTTAACTCTAACCCAACTATAGTCACTCGATGGAAGTCGTGTCAAGATTTAACTATAATCAAAGTGGAGTATCGACATTGAAGTTTAACAGTATTCTCAAGTCGAGAGAACTGCGTTATATCTTCACTTCGAGATTCTTTGTTTAACCAAAGTTATATTAACCAATTGAAAGCTCTTGAGTGAGTCATTCCATTATCCATTAATTAATAGTATGTAACCCCTTGGTGTCACTAGTAGCAATGTGTAATACACTACCAAACATTTGGAGAGCATTACGTACTTCAGTCTCAATGAATGTATCGATATCATGTCTCGAAACATCTTGACTAGGAATATTTAAAATAATACATTATTATTAATGTGAAATTTCTGGTGATTACAACACATTACAGCAACTATCATATAACATATTGTTTAAGGATTTTTTGTTTAATATAACTAAATCAAATAATTGATTAACATAAAACGGTATGACAAGTATATAACAAAAAGAAAAACTCCTTTTATTTGGAATGACATTTTATTACAGAGTTAATAGTTTATAATAAATTATAGAATCACCCCTAGGAAAAACCCCTAACTCTATCAAAACGGTTATAAGGACAATTTGCTTCTTGACTATTATCGTCTTAAGAACAACGTCTTAATCAACTTCTTTGAAACAAACTCTATTACTATTGCCATGATAATCGTCATTATTTAATGCTCTTGAAAACTCACTATCGACAAAATATTTAGAACCTTAGAATTATGATTAAGAAATGGTTGTTAGTTGAGATTGCTTGCTAATCCCTTGATAAAATGGAAAGCGGGGAGATAATATTTCAAAAGTAAGTAAAAGATACACAATATAAAGTGGTTCGATCAACATTCACCTACATCCTCTAAGAAGGATCTCTTATTATTTTGCTTCTCTTACAATAAATGTGATTGTAAGCGATAATAATAAGAAATTACAATGCTTGAGGGCTTAGATTTTTCAATCATTTTAAGATGGATATCTTAGTGTATTTATAGCTGTTGAGATTGGTATTAAATGGTTGAGACTGCGCAGTTGAGGCAGTGAAATCACTTCGGGCCATTGATCATGTTGTACAGTCTGATGCATAAAAGGTGCGGGTTGGATTGTATGGTTGAGATGATGTCAGCTGGTGGGCCACACCTTGAGCATGTTTTGTGTCGGGCAGGCAACAAGGTTCAAGGAGTGGTCGCTATAGAGGTGCTTTGGTGGCTGTAATAACCAGCCCCGAAACAGATCTAAATTTCCGATTCAAAAAAGACCCATCGAAACTTAGGCCCATTTCAAAGCTGGCTATTGGTTAGTAAAAAGAAAAATTATACAAAGCTATCTGTCTATTCTTTTAGAACTCCTAGCGGAAGGAATAAAATACAATAACAATAATAATACCCATTTATTACAAATCATTTCAAATGTCATAATACATAATAACAACAGTTGCAACATTTTGTTCAAAAATATATTTCATCGGTACAATAGAAAATAATACAAAAAGATAGATAGTAACTGCCACAAGTTTCAATCTCGCCATCTTTAAGCTTCATCTACTCCTTATCTAACCAATGTTATAATGAGGAGGGAGTCAGAACACCAAATGTATGGTGAATAAAAACCTCTAGTCTTACCATTTCAGTACTTAAGCAGTATACTTCAAAACAAGAATATGTCTACGTGCATAAAACCATTAAATACTTCCTTTGAGGTGGGTCCACAATCAACCATTTAATACCTTCCATTCCTGAAGCAGGTTTCTAAATCCCATAACCCAAATGCCACGTCATAAATATCTGCCAATGCGAGAGATGGTACCCAAGCCACTTAATAACTTTTATTAGAAAATAGGTAGACGCTGGTCATTCAAGACCTCAATTGAGGCAAACCCCATCATTGAATACCTATTCTCAAGGTGGACTCCTCACTGGTCGACCGGTAGAGGTCAAGGGGTCGACCTCTCTGTTACTTTAGGAGCATTTGATTTTTCCATTGCTTTAATTAATTTTATTCTCTAATTGACTTTTAACGTTAGTTGTTAACTTTAATGTTTATTGAACCCCCAAGTCTAATCACAGCTAATTTTAAAATCCGAACTCTAAATTTAAATACACATTTGAATTTGAATTTGAACTAAATTAATTTAAATTCTAAACATTGAAATCTTATAACTTCTTTGCTAGAGCTTTGTTTTTAACATATTATATAAGAGAAATAGGTTAGAATTTCGCACGAAATAACTTTCATGGTCAAATTCCAAATTTTGTAAAATTTCCAATTTTATCCCTACTATAATAAATTGAATTTATCTTAATTTACTTATTTAATTAGGGTTGATTTTATGGGGGGCTAATTCTCCCTCTCCCCATAAAGGATTTCTCTCGAATTCTTTCAAGGGGCAAACATCGATGTTAAATAACCAAGTTATCTACACAACCATCTACTTAACCAAAGTGGAATGTGATTATGCACAGCAGACATACTAAAATGAGTTCAATCTAAGTGTGAGTGTGTGATCATGCTACAAATATGTATGCAAATCACTAAACATGCATAAAACTATTATATGAGTGCAAAGTGACGCTGAAAAAGTGTAACAACCATCTCCTACCATCCAATCTAGCAACTAGGATGCAACCAAAATTCTAATTTTGGAGTGAAAATTTACCAAAGAAAGGATTAGGATGATAAGTCCTCATGCCTTCTATAGTTTTTCTCCCCATTGTAATTGGACCAATCTAATTTATTTTTGTGGAGCTTCATAGTTCCATTCTTCACATTGCCTGTAGTGGCATGGGCCATTAGTGACTTCGTCTCAAAATCACCCTATTTATTAGGCTCTACTACAATGGCTGAGCTGTGAAGCTATTTCATTAAATGCAAAACATGAAACACGTCATGGGGTCCAACCAACGTACAAGTTTTCTATTTTTCCTCATATTGGAAAAGGCCTAATAAATCTGGTGCCAACTTTTCCAACCATCCAAATATTACGACCTTCACATGCTTCCTAGCAAACTCTGACTTTCCAAAGTCTCGCAATCCAAATTTGATCCGAGTAGAATTTTTCGGTGATTTCCCACCCACAATTTAGTGATTTATATGGCCTTCTAAAAATTGCTTCAAGGGTGCCATACCAATCATCTATTCGTGACTACTACTAAACACGTATTCTACTAAGGGTAAGTGCTACTCCTAACCTCCTTCAAAGTCCAAAGTGCAAGCTCTCAACAAATCCTCCTAGTTCCCACTCATTTCTTCAGTTTTTCCGTTAGTATTTTGTTGGTAAGTGATGCTTAGATTTAACAAAGTTCCTAAAGTAGTTCCTAAAACTACCTACGAACTCCTTCACAATTTTCTAGTAAACTAAGGGTCCCTATCACTAACAACGCAAACTGCAGCTCCATGAAGCTGTGTTGGAGATGATGCGATTTATTGTATCTAAAGGAAAATTCTGCCATCTTCTTCCTCATCCTTGATCAATAGGAATTTCTCTTCACATTCCATATATTTCATCTTTTCCTCGAATGGTGACAATCTGTGAGCTAAATTTTATTTCCCCCGAAATTATAAAGTTTTGGGGTTGGAACATTTATTCACTATAGGCTGCTAATTTAATTTCTTCATTAACTTCCAGTCTTACCTGTGGTTTATCGGTAGTTAAGTATCCCTACAAAATTTTCCTAGTTTACTTTGCTTCTCAGCACACCCCCCCCCCCAAGTGGCTTAATCCCATTCATAAAGTCAACACAGAAATAAAACAGGAATATATCTTACACTACATTATTCACTTTTCCAATAACTGTGGGAAACAATTAACGACTATAGCCTAAAAACTCTAAAAGAAAATTTTGCTTGAAGCCACCATTTATTACCAAGTGGTATAATTGGTATTGAGGTCTTAACATTCCCTACTAAATTAAGGTAGGTATTTCTCAATATGTCATTCCATTATTATACATTTTCCTCAATCTTCCTTTATGATTTTTTAAATGTGGTCCATCCATTTCATTAAATAATATATCCATAGCAGTTGATCATTACTGTCAAAACTGGATCATTCCCAATTAATCCATCTTTAATCCCTTTAACCTTCTTCAGGTTTCCAAAGTTCATTCTTTACCCAAATTCCTTTCTTCCATAAATGCCGTAATTAGTTTCCTTAATCAGTCCTCATCTAATTCTTTTTTCCTTTCATTAATTACAAATTTATTGTTGTTAAATTTATAATTAATGTCCATAAATCTTAATCCATTAATTACTGACTAATACACACATAGTCGTAATATATGTTATCCGCGTATATTTTAGTCGTTAAGCATGGCTATACGTATACATATTTCTTACTACTAATTTCTACAATTTGAATACTCATTTCCGTATTTTAATTTATCAAATTTATTCCTCTAAAAATATTATCGTCATAATTTCATGTAGCTTTGTTTGAAATTACAAGAAATTATTTCTTTTCTTTTTATTGAAATAGATAGTGTAGAATACGGAAAAGAATATCCATCTCTTACACATTTCTTTCCCTTTTGGTTTATTCCTTGTTACTTCAAACAACGCACCTTTATACGTATTTCGAAATTGGATAATTTATGGAAATTAGATGGAAATTGCTCCAAAATTAAAATATAGAAATTCATATTCTATGGGCACCTTAATTTACAACCCAATTATAAATCTGAAATATCTTTATACTTTACTAACTTCTTCAAATAGAGGTTTGCAACTTATTTCAATTTTCTAGATCAGGTCGTACAACCTATTCCTATTTTATCCATTTCCCAAAAACCTTAGTTTGTCCACCTAGGTTGTAATCCTTATCTACTCCAGAAAAGTATTCTTTATGAAACCGGTATTTTAGCAACATGGAAAATAATTTTAAATAAACTAATTTGATACAAATGGACTTATTTCACTAAATCCAAAATCAGCATTAGTTACCTCTTTTTTTAAAATTGCACAAATATGAAGTACCTGACTCTAAATCTCATCATTGAAAATATGAGCTTTGAAACTTTTTTCAAGAATTCAAATTTTTTTAGTTCCAAATAGGAGCAAAATAATTTCTCTTTTTAAAACTTCCTTTACCGAAGTTTTATCTTTTTAAAACTAAGAGTTTCAACTCATAGAATTCAAAAACTGCTTGATTTTCAAAAAGGAACTAAAGAAAACTTCTCTTTTCGGTGACTTACTAAAATAAAGACTTACTCTATTTAAAATAGGATCTTTAACACAAAACACTCAAAATCTCAGTTATCATTCTAGAATGATAAATTAGACTTTTATTATTCCAAAGATTTTTCTAGTTACACAAATTATCCATTCCAAAATAATAGTTTTTACTCGATTACCATTTCAAAATAACAATATCTCATTCTAAAATAAGGTTAATATATATATTGCCTTATTACTCAAAATATACCGCTATTTAATAAAATACTTTTTTGTAACTTTCTTCAAAGCTCTTAAAATCTCTTGCAATTCTTTTCTTACCCATTGCAATAATATTGTCATTCAAAAGAAATTTTGAATTTGAATAGGAAAAATGTACATATAATATTATCATCTTTCTTTAAATGATTTTCGTCATATACAAAAATATCCAACTCATTTATCTAGTAACGCCATTTAAATTTCCAAAAACACCTTATATAACTTTAAACGATGAAGAAACGGAGTAGACAAAGATAACTCCTACCTTATTCCTGTTACTCCTCTTCTAGTTTTTATTACTGGATTATAATTCTCAATTCTATCAAAATCTAAATTTAGCTATCATTCTTCGCATTTCCTTATACGGGAAGGTTTCTTCTATCTACCTCATTAGACATCCTTAACCTTATAATCTTTCTATGCTATGTTGCTCAAGTGCCTTTTCTATTTGTACCACCTTTCAAAATAAATTTAAGGAAAAGAACCTCTAATTTTATAAGGTAGGAAAAATCATTCATTTCACAAAAGAAAAATCCCTTACTAAAAATTTTTGGACCAAAAACTTTTGGCCAATAAATTCAAACTAAGAACTTTAAGAATGCACGTTCCTTTTAAATTAGAACTTTCTAGCTTAACTATTTATAAACCTCCAAATTTCCTTACTCCTTTCAAAATAACCACTTCACTTACAAGTAGAAAAAACCATAAAAATAGAAGAATCCAAAAACAGAGAATCCAAAGTTGAAAACTTTAATTCAACAAAATTTTAACTTGAGAAGTTAGCAAATGAGAACCTTCTGCCTATTTTTTCAACCTTTAAACAGTTAAAAATCATCCATTATTTTGTTTTCAAAATATTTCACCATTTCTTTCTAAACTTTATATTTCCAATGCTGTCAAAAATCACTTTCTATCAAAATTTCCAACATACAATACATAATGTTTTCACTTAATAATCTTTTGAAAAAGCTCATTCAAAATTTTCAAGGAGTTTTCAAAATTTTTTTTACCACTTTCTTTCTCAAGGGGTAGGCTTTTAAAAATACAGGTTTTTATTGTTCTTCCCTTTAAATTCCCTGTTCATTCATTTAATTATCCTATTATAGTGATTAATCTTCAAATTCTTATGGAAGCTCGTTTCAATACTACATTCCTTACTTCCGTATGAATACTATGTCTCATAACATATAACTATTACTTAACATTTATATTTATTACTCTCGTAAATACCACTTTTTTACGTATTAAATGGTTGTTATCTTAACAGACGTTTTCTAAAGACATTTATTTGCCTATTCAACTTTACCTATTTAAATTCTTTCTCATCTTCCTATGATTACCCTAATGTTCTCATAAATCAATTTAATTTCTTGTAACTCCTCACTTAATGCTCATTCATTACCTACTAAAATTTGGAGCTATAACCATTTCTTCTACGATTCCTATCCATATTATTTGATATGGTATAAGGTTCACAATGATAAGACGTCTAGATCCAGCAAAAAAGAAAAATTTAACTCTATTTATTTTTCCAACTCATAGTTGCTTTGCGCAACCTTTCAAAATGTGGTAGCAATACTTCTATAGTCAAAACTAATAGAGTGGGGCCTAAATTCAAATAAGTGTATATATATAGTAAGGTTTTGAGAAATATTTCCAAAAATAACAAATACGCCACTCATACGTATACTTTTCCCCATTAATTGATCCGCCCCAGAACAGACCTAAATTTCCAACCTAGGAATGGCCCATCGAAATTTAGGCCATTCCCAAGCAGGTGTTGGTTGGTAAAAAGGAAAACTATACAGAGCTATCTATCCATTCTTTCAAAACTCATAACGGAAGGAATAAAATATAACAATAATAATACCCATGTATTCAAATCATTTCAAATGTTATAATACATAACAACAACCGTTACAACATTTTTTCCAAAATACATTTCAAGGGTACGATAGAAAATAACACAAAAGGATAAATAATAACCGGCACAAGTTTCACTCTCGCCGTCTGCAAGCATCATCAACTCCTTCTCTAACCTGTGTTGTAATAAGGAGGGAGTCAGAACAACAAGTGTTTGGTGAATAAAAACCTTGAGTCTTACCATTTCAGTACTTGGGCTGTATATTTAAAAATAAGAATATGTGTACGTACATAAAACCATTTAATACTTCCTTTAAGGAAAGGAGGCAGGTCCATAATCAACCACTTAATACCTTCTATTCTCGAAGCATGTTTTTAAATCCCATAACCCAAATCCCACGTCATAAATATCTAACAATGCAAGAGATAGTACCCAAGCCACTTAAACGCTTTTATTGCAAAATAAATAGACTCTGGCCATTTAAGGCCTTAACTGAGGTAGACCCCATTATTAAATAGATATTCCAAGACGGACTCTTCAATGGTAACTATCTAGCTGACATCATATAGAATATCCTGAGTCACTTAATACTTCTTTATGGAAAGGAAGACCCTTAATCAGTCACTTAATCCTTACTTTGAAGTGGACCTCTATCGAGTACCACCTAACATGTCTAATAACTAGCCCCTTGGCTATTTAATACTTCATTTAGGAACAAGAGGTGGGCTCTTAAATAACCACTTAATACCTCAACACTCTAAAGTAGGCCCATCTTATTAAGGCACATACTCATCATGATGTCTCATATTAGTATGACTATTCGTAGGAGCTATTATATGGATTAACTATGTAGATTTACCCTATAGAATTTGGGACCATCCTTGCGTCATCACTAATATCTAATGTAGGAGGTGTCTCACATCAATAGGAAATGTACGCAATTTGTAACATCCCCTATCTGGAGGTCCGAAGCTAAGCGCTACAGATGTTGCAGTCATCTATAGTATTAACTTCTGGTGACCAAATATAGTAATTTTAATAGTATCCATAATATCAGAAGCACATGAATATGAAATAAAATCACAGATTTCACAAAATAACTTTACTGATTACATTTCAAAACAAATTTTTATATCCAAGTTACATAATCCCATTCATTTCCCAAGTTCAAATAAAATATAATTATCACAAAATAAGCCAAGAGCAACATATGAAGATGCCTCCTTGGTTGACTATGGTAATATATAGTCATAACTGACTTAATGCAACACATCAAAATAAAAACAAAATGAACAACTCCTAAATAACTACCATAACGACACCTAGTATAACGTAACAAGTCAAACTCTAAGTGGTCACACTTTATCTCAAGTGCACATACCCTCCTATCGGATTTGCAACCCTTAAAGAAGTAACTAAGTATGAGGGTTCTGGGTTAAGCATATCTACCAAACAACAAGATACAAAAGAATGTGATATACCAGTATCAAACAGAATGCTAACAGACATACCATGGATCTGAAGCGTAGCTCCCAACACTACTTTCCCTTTCTCCTGCGTTGTTGGTCCCGATGAAGCAGGCTCCAATGCATACACCTTGCCCCTTCCATCCCTAGCGGGCACTTTTCATTGATTCTTATAATGGCCAATCTAATTGAGTCGAAGCATCTGATGTTCTTCTTCCCGATCATTTCTTTCACCTTTCCAGTACGACGCTCATTAGCGAAATGCCCCTTCTTGAACCTCAGACTTTCCTTTCTTTGTCGCTCCACCCTTCAGAGCACCCTTCCTATTAAGGAACTTCCTTTTCTGACTCTACCCCACCTGGACTTCCTTTGCCTTATTCTTCGCCAAAGAAGCTAGAATCTCCTCATGCCTAAATGACATCTCTACTAAAACATCACAAGGATCCCTAATATGAGGTAATGTAGCCCTTGCTAATTCAGGCTTCAACCCGTTGATAAGCTTCTCGTTTCTCTTCATCACAGTACCCACAATAGCATGTCCATACCTAGCCAACACCTCAAACCTTCTAGAATATTCCAAAATAGACATTTCTCCCTGCTCCAACTCAGCAAACTTTCAGAGCAAAGCAGACTGCGTCATCACAGACATGAACCTCTCATGGAACCTTCTCTTAAACTCAACCCATGTCATCATTTCCTCATCCATAGCAGCAGTCACATCATTCCATCAATACAAAGCTACTCCCAGAAGCTGTCTCGAAGCAAGCCTCCTCTTTTGCTCATCATTAAGCCCCAAGTCTGCAAAAATCCTCTCACAATACGGCAAGCAGTTCTCCACTTCTATAGCATCTTCAGTTCCAAAAAATGGCTTTCCTCAAAGCCTAACATAGTCTCTACTCAAATTAGCATAATTTTTGACCACTGGAGCTTCCAGAACTCCTACTCCAGCATTTCCTCCAACCATTCCAGTAGCAACACCTGCCTGCATCATACTCACGAAAAACTAATACATGGCTCCCAAATCCATTTGTGGGACTCCTGCACTAACATTCCCTGCTTGTGCCTAACCTTGGTTCCTTCTAGTATTCGATCTGGCATTACCATTTGGGGGTGATGCTTCCTCCAAGATTCATTCTTCCACTTCTAGCATCCATATTTGTATTCAAGCCTCGTGAGATACAGAATAACATCCTAAGAGAAATAGGAGAATAGGGATATAGCATATACCTATATATAGAAAATATAAGTATGTTACTATAGCGTTATCCCATACCCTAATCTTGTCTCTAATTCCTTAGTATTATGTTTTCATAAATCATTTTTAGTTAAGTTTTTCATAAACCTATGCACCGATTCCAAGTTGTAAAATCCCCTATCTAGAGGCCCAAACCTAAGCACTACGGATGCTGTAGTTATCCATAGTATTAACTTCCAATGACCAACTATGGTAATGTTAATGGTATCCATAATATCAGAAGCACATGAATTCGAAACAAAACCACAAATTTTACAAAACAACTATATTGATTACATTTAAAAACAAATTTTTATATCCAAGTTACATAATCCCATTCATTTCCAAGGTCCAGATAAAATATAATTATTACAAAATACGCTAAGAGCAACATATGAAGACGCCCCCTTAGTAGACCAGAGTACTATATAGTCATAACCGACTTAATACAACACAACGGAATAAAAAAAATAAACAACTCCTAAATAGCTATCCGTCGGCCACCTACTTGTCACCAGAAGCTTTATTCACTAGCCTATTAAAAACCTGTAAACCTCAACCCTCAGCCTACTCAAAACAATTTTGAGCACCCGAAAGTTTAAGGGAAAAACCATAAACTTCGAGTCAGACATAAAGCCTGGTGTGTATATTACTATACATCCCGGTTATTAATGTTAAGTGAGACCACGCCTCTTAGTGGAACGGGTTCCCCTCACTAACATTTGCAAATCTTTTCCTGCAACCAAAAATGGTTAAATACTGTAAAGCATCATTATGTAAACATACATATCAAGTAATAAAAGAATTATTTGTTCAAACACTTTAGTTTTGTTTGGCTGACTGTTAACCTTTGGTTGACTCGAGTCTACTAGGCAATATAAATAAGATAATCTAATATCTGTTAGACACACCTTTTTTGGACGGTCTATCCTTAACGATCTATTAAATACTTCTCTTTTGGACGGTCCGTCCCTAACTTATCATCTTCCAGGGTCACTTGATCCTAATGGGTTTGCGGGCTCACCAATAACCTAATGGAAAAACCTCCCATTTCAACCCTTTCGAAACCATTAGAAAATAGTACCTTTCGACTCCTTCGAAACCATTTGGGGAACCACTCCTTCGAAACCATTTTAAATAACTTTTGGAAGCATCGAACCTTTAGAAACTAAACCTTTCGAAAGCCCTTGGGTTCAATTTAAAACATGCGGAAAAACACCTTTCAAAACCATTTAAGCCAACACTTTTGAACTTTTGGGTTATACTTCAATCAGCAAAAAAAGGGTCATTTAAAATATTTAAGTTGAAAGCCTCCCTTTTGAAACCTTAACCTAAGTAAAGAAGTGATGATGTCGAAACCATCCCTTCAAAAGCATTGGAGAAGTGGTTAATTTTAAAAACAAAGTATGCCTTCTGAAACCAATGACTTCGAAAGGTAGAAGAGTGGCAGCTGAGGGTTTCGACCCCTTCGAAAGCATTACTTAAAATAAAGAAGTGCAACCCATTCAAAACCTTTCCTTTTAAAATATTTAACCCAGTCGAAAACCAATCGAGTTGAAAGCTGTTCTTTCGAAAGCAAAGCAGGCGTTGCCTTTAAATCTTAAAACATAGCATACTCCAACCGCTGCGGAACCTAACGTTTCGACTGTCACGACCCGAATTTCAACACTCGAAAATCGACTTCCACACTTTACCCATATTCGAATGCCGCAGATTCAAACGTTGAAATTCGATTCACGATGGACCTTATAACACATTAAGTAAACAACACAGCAGAAACGAAGGAATAATTTTATTAATACACAACATTTGATACAACATCATACAAATGAAATGATCAAAATATATCAGAGATACACAATAGCGAACGACACAACACAAAACACCAGTAATAATAGCGGAAAGCAACATCTTCAGTGCCAAAGCTGCAAAGATTCCAATCCAATAGCTCGAACCATCATCATGCTGTAATGAAACACAAATGCGATCCTAATGTGATAGCCAAACCAAAGACTTCTAAGATTACCAAAAGCTACACCTACTATTTGATTATTTGATAATCTTATTCTAGGTTGCCCGTGTGGAAAATTGTGGGCATCTAGAGTTTAGAAAGGGAACAATAAACTCTAGGTCAGTCATGGGACAGGTTGAGCAAACAAAAATAGTTGTTTCAACAAAAAAAATAAAAAAAATTTAAAAAGAAATTAGCTATGCTTTTTGGAAAATGAAATTACCATAAGGCCTCCCGGCACACACATAACGAAATCGCATAATTGGAGGAGATTTCTCTTTATGATAGTCAAACATGCTTGATACGCAGAAACCTTTTTGATATAATTATTGGTGCATAGTGCAGAAAACCTTTCGAAGGTATAATATTAATCTTAGCCAGCATACCACCATTATGATATACCTACTATAGCTACCAAATTCAATAGCAAGTTACCGCCACATTCCATGGCAGGTTATACAACTAAAACCGTACAGGGCTCGTATTGTTTTGTTTGGATTTCCAACAAATGGTTGGGCAAAGGAACTTCCTACACCGAATGGGTACGCCTCTGGAGGGACGCCCCAAGAACCTAACCGGATCTCTACCAACACAAGGCCGAGTTACCTCTGTAACTACTGACATGAGTATGCCATCCCCCGGTCGTAACCAACCTTTACCCGGGATTCACTAACAAGTAGAAACAACCACGTTGGGCTCCATACCATGATATCACTTTTTATCCAGAAGGAAATGGACATACCCTAAGGGGCGCGACCCCCGATAACCTTGCCGCATCCTTACTGTTTCGACCATTTCTGGGGTGTGAGATTCTGATGAAGTCTCGTCCCACAAAGCTACGCTTTTCACAAAAGCCATGATTCGATCGACAAATGATCAGTAACACTTAGCAGCCACATTACCAAATTGGGAATATATCACTAGTAAATATCAACTACATAACATCTGAACTTGTATGTCTCAGAGAATGGTGTTAAGCTAAGAGAATAAATTCTCTGCCACGAAATAGAAATGTATTTGATAGAAATCAGTTTTACATCTCAAAGTGTAACGTCAGACATACATCCATACAAGTCCGTTCAGGGTTCGAACAGAACCGAAGGCACTTCAAAATAAGCCCTTGCAAATCTGCATAATCCCTAATCATGTCTGGACTTCCCATCAGAAAGGGTGGTATAAATCTTTATACCAGGGCCATTCGGTGCAGAGACATTCGACGGGTAATCCTTTCGCTTTCGAAAATACCTGGTCTTCGCCACCATCTTCAAATGCAATTCATTACGTCATATCATTATTCGAAATGGGTTTTATGACATAAAGTCCTCTCCCGGCTAAACCGAATAATGAGCGATAATTTTTAAAACCATATGGATATATTGGGATCTTATTTAAGTCACAACCTTTAGCCCAAAACCTTTCTTTTGAATGGTTTAAACTACTTCCCCTTTTAAATATTTTATACAAAAGATACACCTTTTAATCTTTTAACAAAAGATCCATCCTTGAAGATCCTCTTCAATTTGAAAACAATGAGTTTTCGTTTCATGAAAATCTGATTACATTTGCTCATGTTATAGCCTTTCAAAGTATACATTGGAAAATTAGCAAACTGTCGTATCATCGGCAAGTTTTATTTGAATTAAATTAAAATTCTCAAAACAATCTACTTAAAATAGTATTAAATCCATATATATATATATATATATATATATATATATATATATATTAACTTGTATAACCCTCTCAAACCATAGTTTCCAAAACAATTTCAAAACTTAAATAAGATATATTCATATCCAAACTAAATTTAAATTTCAAAACTTCCTTTTGAAAAGCTTATCATATTCAACTCAATTACACTTCCAAACCAATTGGATTCAAAATTAAACTTTTAAACAAAATAATATTCAAAATACCATGACTTAACCAGTTTCTCGTGAAATCCATATTTGCGTGTGTGTAGTGTAGTCCAAGGGTTTTACACAACAGTACAATATCATCAATCATCACAATCAAAGCATAGCAATATCGATAAGCGGTATAATCCTATAACGCTTATTTTCATTCATAGATTCACATCACAGCTCAAATCAAAACAGTATACATCACGGCATATTACAGATCAGAGATAATAATCAATTCAAGATTCAATATGACAATCATCCATAAGCAAGATAAATTAATCACATAATCAATTTAAACCAAATATTACTTAACCCTGCTTAATTAATATTAATTAATTACAAACCATTTGATGTTAATCAATGAAATTAATTTAATCAACCTTGATTATCCATCTTAATTAATTATCCTTAATTAATTAATTGTTCTTCACATAAATTAATCAACCTTAAGTTAATTACAAAATTAATTAACCTTTAATTAATTACCTTAAGTAATTATCTTTTAATCGTAAATTTATTAACCTTTAATCATTAATTAATTATCCTTAATTACATTCATTAATTAATAAATCTTTAATTACATAAGATTTTAATCAATTAAAAGATAAACCGTTTATCTTTATTATTTAATTATCATTTAATCCTTATTTAATAACCTTTGGAAATAAATCATCATTAACACATTAATTATCTTAAGACCTTAAAGTTAATTAACAATTAAAGACATTTCTTCTTAATTATTTATCTGATCACAATATTAAGTTTATTAAAATAAACTTTTTAAAAACAAAAGTTATATATATATGTATATATTAAAACACTTTAAACTTAATAAATTTAAAATAATTTATTTAAAAATCCTTTAACTAGTCCAAACTTAATTAGACAATCATAATATATAGGAATTAATTAAGAGATTGTTTTATTTTTAAAACTTGTTTAAATTTTAAAAATTTAAAACCACAAAATTGTAAACCCGAGATAACTCGAGTATCCCCCTAAGTCAGATACCAAAAATCCTCGCGAAACTCTCGTGCATCACCTTTCTTCGAGCCAACCTTATATTTTCTCGTGCTTGAACCCGAGATAACTCATCTTCCCCTTCTCCCTGCTTTTGATCTTGATACAATGGACATATCGTGCACATGTACAAGCAAACCTGCCATCTCTGACCTAAGCCCTGATCATCAATACATCGACGACAACCTCCACAAGCTTCCCAGCCACCCAGAACCTCGAAACACCCACGAAATCGAATTTGAGCCTAGTGAAACAAACTGGAACCCAAACTGATCATCTAGAAACGCCTCATACCGACCAACGCGATCGCCAAAGAACTCGCTGACTCGTCTAAAGCTTCATTATGACCCCATGCTCCTATCCCACTTGGTCTGATCGACCATGATCCATTATCGACGTCGAATTTTCCTCGAGAACCATATCAACCAAAACTGATTGTCGAACCCTAGATCGACGTCAAGCCATTGCCACGGCGATCGATAAATCCCATCTTCATTTTTTCCAAGAGCCCCGACCTTCCATCAACCTCCAGCATCAATCTCGACTAGCGTTTCCATTCGACAAGAATTGATAGAAACAAGTCTTTCGTTTATTTCACACATGCGCATCCAAAACTAAACTAAAATTTTGATTTCATGACTAAAATTCATCAATGTCGATTTCGATCCTAATCATATATTCAAATCATGAAAATTTAATAATCGAATTTTCTAACATTTATTTATTTTACTGTATTTCCTTGATTCCAGTAATGTTATTTGCATTTGATGCTTCTAAATGATTTTAAATTTTGAATCAGGTAAATGCAAGCAAATTTTATTTAAAGATCATTACCTAAATCTTTTTAGATTTTGAGATATAAATTTTTTTTTCTTAAATTTTGTTAACCTATTACTAAACAGAGATATATATATATATATATATATATATACAGACATGCATTCAACAGTATATATACACACATAGACATGCATACACAGAACAGTATGGTTCAAAACATTTTTTCACAACAAACTTGAAGTATTCATCACGATAATCAAATTTATAAACATATTCAAACATCTGAAAGGTAGTTTGCTTACCTGGATATGAACAAAGATACAGACTTTTTTTTAAATCTGGAAACTGGAAAATGATGTGCACTTGATTGCTGTTGAAGTTGAATCTGCTCTTGATGTTGCATTTACATGTTACTGGGTTTGATTCAGTTTGTAGCTTTGCTGTTTGATTCCAATTTTTATTGCTTGAAGCTTTGTTTGCTTTTGATTTTCATTTTGATTTTTGCTTTGGGTTTCTAGGCTTTGATTTTTGTTTCGATTTTTTTTCTTTATTTTATAGTTCTAGGTTTGAGAAGTTTAAATGAGAATAGCCTGATTTCTTTCTCAAATATACTTTTATAATATTCAAATTAAAAGGAAAAACATTTTTGACACTTGTTTTTGTTTGCATATTACTTAGTTTACACTTGTTCAATTACATGCTAATTTACTTAACACTTGTAGATCTTCATGTTATAATACTTTTACAAATGTCAAAAGCTTATATTTTATCATTTTCTTATGTTTTTATTTTAAGTATTATGTTATACATATTAGTATATATGAAAAATCAAATTTATTTCAATTATAAAAGAAAAGTGTTCTAACCTTTTTATTAATTATACACACACACACACATACAACCATATTTATTTCAAAGGATATATATATATATATTAAAGCTTAATTCATTCTTGTTTTATAAATTTATACTTATATATCTTTCTAAAGGAAAATGATTTAAAATCTAATTATACATTAATAAATAATCACATATAGATATATATTAGTTTCTTAAAGTTTTAAATCCTTGTTTTCAATATATTTATTTTTAAATTTAAAATCAAAATTCTATTTTACAATCTCTTTCTATATATTTATTTCCAAATTTTCAAATTAGTTCTTAATTAATTTATAAATTAACCCAAAAATTTATAATAATTACCAATTTAAATTTGACTTAAAAACGGCATCATTACAGATTCCCCCTTAAGAACAGATGAACACATAAAGATAGAGAAATAGCTTACCAGATCCAACTGAATATCTATTCTGCATTTGGCTTAACAAATCAGAATAAAATATGAGAATGAACTCATTCAATATTTCATGAAGTACTCGGGTCATCTAGTCTACGAAATATGCAGGGGCATTGTTTAGTCCAAAGGAATAACTAACATTCGTAGAATATATCTAGACCTAAAAGAACAAACAAATGAATATAATCTTTCAAAATTCTCAGCTGATGGAATCCTTGGGATAAATCTATCATAGAAAAGAATCGATTACATGGTGCTCGATTCGGGATAAAAGAAATTTATCTTTAAAAGTCAACTTATTAAGATCTCAAAAATCTACACATAATTTATAAGTTTGGTTTTAACCAAAATCGTTTTATCGATACAATCTAATTTAGCTTTATATTTTGTTAACCAATTATTTCAATTTAGATTTCAAATTAATTAGAGTTAATAACGAAAAGATTGACAAGAAACTGATGATTAGAATACGAAGCAGGAGCCTTTCTATGATGTACACAAAGATCCACAGGGCCACCACCACACCAAAGCTTCTTCTTGCAGCTGCCATGAAGCTATCAAAGAATTGAAACTGGATCAAAGGAGATTGAGAAGAAAAGTTGTTTCTTTGTTGTTACAGGGTATTGACCAATTTTAGTGGTATTTCCCTGTCCCCTACCTCGTCCTCTTCTTTTACTCATACTCACTGTCAGTGAATAGTAAGAGAATTTACTGAGGCGTACGGATAAGATATCTTAGGGATATAATCATTCTAGGGCATTTGTAATCCTATCTTTAATGAGTCACCTAATGTGTTATACTCCTGAGTTAAAGTTCTTACTCAACCTTCAGCTCTGATACCAGATTGTCACGGTCGACGACAACGGCCATATAACGAACCACCGTGGTAGGCAATGGTACTGTGAACTTGCTTTTACGGCCAGCCTTTCGACTCTCAACCTACCCGGTTAGCCAACCCCTCCTCGGGGACATGTAGGGGTAAGAGCCTCCCGTTCGCCACCAAACGCAAAGTGAGAACCCCTTATCACGTTGTATTAAGTAAGGTCAGTCATGGGACTAGTGTGAGCAAACAAAAACAGTTATTTATACACAAACAAACAAAAAGAATTTAAAAAGAAATTCGCTATGCTTTTTTGGAAAATGAAATTACCATAAGGCCTCCTTGCACACACACAATGCAATCGCACAATTGGAGGAGATTTCTCCTTATGATAGTCGAACATGCTTGATACGCAAAAAACATTTCGATATTATTTTTACTGCATAGTGCAGAAAACCTTTCGAAAGTATAATATTAATCTTAGCCAGCATACCACAATTATGGTATATCTATTATAGCTACCATGTTCAATAGCAAGTTACCGCCACATTCCATGGAAGGTTATACAACTAAAACCGTACAGGGCTCGTATTGTTTTGTTTGGATTTCCAACAAATGGTCAGGCAAAGGAACTTCCTACACCGAATGAGTATGCCTCTGGAGGGACGCCCCGAGAACCTAACCGGATCTCTGCCAACACAAGGTCGGGTTACCTCTGTAACTAGGTAACTACTGACATGAGTATGCCATCCCCCGGTCGTAACCAACCTTTGTCCCGAGATTCACTAACAAATAGCAACAACCACATAAGTTAAATATTTGAGCTCCATACCATGATATCACTTTTTATCCATAAGGAAATGGACATACCCTAAGGGGTGCGACCCCGATAACCTTGCCACTCCTTCCTTTTTCGACCATTTTTGGGGTGTGAGCTTCTGATGAAATCTCGTCCGACAAAGCTACGCTTTTCACAAAAGCCATGCTTCGATCAAATGATCAGCAACACTTAGCATGCCACATTACAAAATTGGGAATATACACTAGTAAATATCAACTACATAGCCTTTGAGCTCGTATGTCTCAGAGAAGGGTGTTAAGCTAAGAGAATAAATTCTCCACCACCAAACAGAAATATATTTGATAGAAACCAGCTTTACATCTCAAAGTGTGACGTCAAACATACATCCATACAAGTCTGCTCCGGGTTCGAACGGAACAGAAGGCACTTCAAAAAAAGCCCTTGCAAATTCAGATAATCCCTAATCACGTCCGGACTCCCCATCACAAAGGGTGATATAAATTTCTATACCGGGACCATTCCGTGCACAGACATTCGACAGGTAATCCTTTCGCTTTTGAAAATACCCGGTCTTCACCACCGTCTTCAAATGCAATTCATTACGTCGTATCATTATTTGGAATGGGTTTTATGACATAAAGTCCTCTCCCGGATAAACCGAATAATGAGCACTAAACCATATGGATATATTAGGATCTTAGTTAAGTCACAACCTTTAGCCTAAAACCTTTCCTTTGAATGGTTTAAATAATTTCCACTTTTAAATCTTTTATAAAAAAGATACACCTTTTAATCTTTTAACAAAAGATACACCCTTGAAGATCCTCTTCAATTTGAAAACAAAGTGTTTTCATTTCGGAAAAATCCGATTACATTTGCTTAAGTTATAGCCTTTCAAAGTATACATTGAAAAATCAGCAAACTGCCGTATCATCGACAAGTTTTATTTGAATTAAATTAAAATTCCCAAAACAATCTATTTAAAATATTTTTAAATCCATATATATATATATATTAACTTGTATAACCCTTTCAAACCATAGTTGCCAAAATAATTTCGAAACTTAAACAAGATATATTCATATCCAAACTAAATTTAAATTTCAAAACTTCCTTTTCAAAAGCTTTTATATTCAACTCAATTTCACTTCCAAACCAATTAGATTCAAAATTCAAATTTTAAATAAAATAATATTTAAAATATTTACGACTTAACCAATTTCTCATGAAATCCATATTTGTGTGTGTGTGGTGTAGTCCAGGGGTTTTAGCGGTATAATCCTATAACGCTCATCTTCGTTCACAGATTCACAGATAAATATGTAAATTCAACACAGCTAAATAATTTACATTCATCACAGCTCAAATCAAAACAATTTACATCATAAAATATTACAGATCAAAGATAACAATCAATTCAAGCATTCAATACAACAATCATCCATAAGCAAGATAAATTAATCACATAATTAGTTTAAACCAAATAAATTAATTAGTTAACCCTGCTTAATTATATTAATTAATTACAAACCATTTGATATTAATTAATGAAATTAATTTAATCAACCTTGACTATACGTCTTAATTAATTATCCCTAATTAATTAATTATCCTTCACATAAATTAATCAACCTTAAGTTAATTACAAAATTAATTAACCTTTGATTAATTACCTTAAGTAATTATCTTTTAATCATAAATTAATTAACCTCTAATCATTAATTAATTATCCTTAATTACTTTCGTTAATTAATAAATCTTCAATTACTTATGATTTTAATCAACTAAAACCGTTTATCTTTATTATTTTAATTACCATTTAATCCTTATTTAATAACCTTTGGAAATAAATCATCATTAACACATTAACTAGCTTAAGACCTTAAAGTTAATTAACAATTAAAGACATTTCTTCTTAATTATTTATCTAATCACAATATTAAGTCTATTAAAATAAACTTTTTAAAAACAAAAGGTATATATATATGTATATATTAAAGCACTGTAACTTAATTAAATTTAAAATAATTTATTTAAAAATCCTTTAATTAGTCCAAACTTAATTAGACATTCATAATATAAAGGAATTAATTAAGAGATTGTTTTATTTTTAAAACTTGTTTAAATTTTGAAATTTTGAAACTGTAAAATTGTAAACCCGAGATAACTCGAGTTTCCCCCCAAGTCAAATACCAAAAATCCTCGCGAAACTCTCGTACATCACCTTTCTTCGAGCCAACCTTATATTTTCTCGTGCTTGAACCCAAGATAACTCATTTTCTCCTTCTCCCTGCTTTTGATCCTGATACAATGGATATATCGTGCACATGTACAAGAAAACATGCCATCTCCGACCCAATCCCTGATCATCAATACATCGACGACAACCTCCACAAGCTTCCCAAACACCCAGACGCTCGAAACACCCACGAAATCGAATTCGAGCCTGTTGAATCAAACTGGAACCCAAACTGGTCATCTGGAAATGCCTCGTACCAACCAATCCGATCGCCAAAGTCCTCATCGACTCGTCCAATGCTTTTACGACCCCATGCTCCTATCCCACTTGGTTCAATCGACCTCGATCCATTATCGATGTCGAATTTTCCTCGAGAACCATATCAACCAAAACTGAATGTCGAACCCTCGATCGACGTCAACCCATTGCCACGGTGATCGATAAATCCCATCTTCATTTTTTCTAAGATCCCCGACCTTCCATCCACCTCTAGCATCAACCTTGACGAACACTTCATCGCCATTCAATGAGAATTGACAAAAACAAGTCTTCCATTCATTTCATACATTTGCATCCAAAACTAAACTAAATTTTTTGATTTCATGACCAAAATTCATCAATTTCGATTTCGATCCTAATCATATATTCAAACCATGAAAATTTAATAATCAAATTTTCTGACATTTATTTATTTTTACCGTATTTCCTTGATTCCAGTAAAGTTATTTGCATTTGATGCTTTCAAATGATTTTAAAATTTGAATCAGGTAAATACAACCAAATTTTCTTTAAAGATTATTAGCTAATTCTTTTTAGGTTTTGAGATATAAATTTTTTTCTTAAATTTTGTTAACCTGTTATTAAACAGAGATATATCTATATATATACAGACATGCATTCAACAACATATATACACACACACACACAAACATGCATACATAGAATAGTATGGTTCAAAACATTTTTTCACAAAAAACTTGAAGTATTCATCACGACATCAAATATATAAACAGATTCAAACATCTGAAAGGTAGTTTGCTCACCTGGATATGAACAAAGAAACGGATTTTTTTTAAAATCTGGAAACTGGAAAATGATCTGCACTTAATTGCTGTTGAAGTAGAATCTGATCTTGATGTTGCATTTACATGTTATTGGGTTTGATTCAGTTTGTAGCTTTGTTGTTTGATTCTAATTTTTATTGCTTGAAGCTTTGTTTGCTTTTGATTTTTGCTTTGGGTTTCCAGGCTTTGATTTTTGTTTTGATTTTTTTCTTTATTTTGTAGTTCTAGGTTTGAGAAGTTTAAACTGAGAATAGCCTGATTTCTTTCTCAAATATACTTTTATAATATTCAAATTAAAAGGAAAAATATTTTTGACACTTGTTTATGTTTGCATATTACTTAGTTTACACTTGTTCAATTACATGCTAATTTACTTAACACTTGTAGATCTTCATGTTATAATACTTTTACAAATGTCCAAAGCTTATATTTTATCATTTTCTTATGTTTTAATTTTATGTATTATGTTATATGTATTTGTATATATACAAAACCAAATTTATTTCAAGTATAAAAGAAAAGTGTTTTAAACCTTTTTATTAATTCTATATATATACATACAAACCATATTTATTTCAAAGGATATATATATTAAAGCTTAATTTATTCTCATTTTATAAATTTATACGTATATATCTTTCTAAAAGAAAACGATTTAAAATCTAATTATACATTAATAAGTAATCACATATACATATATATATGTATATATATTAGTTTCTTAAAGTTTTAAATCCAATTTGTTTTCAATATATTTATTTTTGAATTTCAAATCAAAATTCTATTTTATAATCTCTTTCTATATATTTATTTCCAAATTTTCAAATTAGTTCTCAATTAGTTTACAAATTTACCCAAAAATTATACTAATTACCAATTTAAATTTGACTTAAAAACGGGATCGTTACATCGACTAAGTACCCTTCGCTTTATCCAATGCGCTACATACCAAGAAACTTGATACCATGCATATTGGTTTCGAAAGCATGGTGGCCAAAAGTCTACTTTGGAATCCCTGTGCCGAAAGTGGTGGAATATGCCAAAAACATGTTATTTTTGTTTTTAACTTAAAAGAGAAATTTTTAAAAAAATCTGCTTTTGTTTGTCAAAATTTCATTGGTTGCTAAATACCTTTTTCAAAAGTTCTTCCAATATTTCTAGAAATAAAAATAATTTAATTTTACAAAACATCCCTTCTCCTTAATTAAATATATAAAACATTTAAGTACCATACCATAAATAATTTTATATATTCATCAAAATACTTAGGAAAATTCTATAAAGATTCCAGAAAATACTTTTCAATACTTTTTCTAACATATATAAATTTTAGACCGAAATAATTATTTATTTTGCCGTAAATAACTTATAACCCAATAAATCACTTTATTCACTAGGAAATTAATATAAAATCCACATTAATTCAAATAATTATGAAAATCGAAACCAATCACTAAAATATCATTTTTGACTTACATTTAAATTCTTAAGGCATTTGGATGTCATTTAATAGGATTTTCATATCAGAACATATCATAAAAATCAATATGAACCTGCATAAATCATCAATAAGTATATATAAACATTTAATCATCCAAAACATGGCATTATCACGCAAAAATACTTCGGATTATCATTAAAACCAAAAACCATAAGAAAACGAGATTTAGTAATTATTCACCTTAGCTTTGTGATTAAAGATATGATATTTGCTCTTGATTAAGTTATTTGATTCTTTCTCTTGAAAATGCTACCTTTATCCTTTCCTGAGATTACTAATGGTGGCCGGCCTTAGAATGTTTTTCTTTGATAAAAATGAAATGAATGTGTGTTCGTTTTCCTAAGGATTTAGGGTATAAGTTTAATCATATTCCTACCTTGCCGTCCTTTATTTCGTAACACTTAAGTCCATTTTACTTCATTTATCCATTCATTAATATAGCACGACTACCCCCTTAATTTAATCACAAATCTCAATCCATTAACCAACACATTATTTCGTTTTATTTAACTAATTAAATTTCCTAAGTAATGTCATTAAAAATATAGGGTATTACATGATTCTTCGCTTCACACAGCATTTACTTCATGTTTGTCAATTTATGCATCCTCTTGTTGTTGGAACCTTTTCGCTTCATGATAGACTTCCTTAGGATCCATCGGTGGATCCTACACCAGTGAAATCTTGAAGTCCGTTTCATCAGTAATTCTTGATATCACAGCCATTAAAATCATTGATGGATCCAGCTTATCCACTGAAGTTACTACCACATCGAGTTATGTTAAAAAGCTCTTCAGGGATTCTCCAGTCTTCTATTTCAGTGCCGCCAATGTCATCACATTCTTGCGTTGTGAAATGTGAACCCAAAACTATTTCATGAACTTATCTGCTAGCTCATTCCATGTCCTTATTGATCCATTTTCCAACTACCTAAACCAAAACGCAGCTAACTCCATCAAGTATAAAGGAAAACACCATGTCATTACCTCTTCTGATCCCCCTAGCACATCCATTTGCTGAATATATCTCATTGTATGCATTATTGGATCGAAAATTTCATCATATGCCTCTAGTGTTGGTACTTTGAATGCCGATGGGTTTCTAACATTAATGGACTCCGATTGACATCCTCCAGACTCTTGTTGGGAAATCTGCTTCTCATTATCCAACATATCAGTTGATCCATCCTTTCATTCTCATCCATATGTAGTATCTAATCCATATTCCTAGCATGTCCCTCGACTCCACATGGGTATTCCGGTACATACTCTTCATGACATTTATCCACATATCAATTCATGCCAAATTGCACAACACTAACCACTGGCTCACCATGAACCGATCCAACCAGAACCAACAGCATGCCCCTAAGTCCTAAGCGATTGATGTCAACCCCTATTAGGGGATCGGTGCCTATCCTTCCATTTTGACCGGAGCTACCTCTATTCCTCCGTTTATTAACTTTATTTCCTTATCCCTGGTTCTTATTTTCTACAGTTTCTGTTGCTTCAACTCTTTGTCCACATTTCCAACAGCTCCTCCCACTCCAGCCTATGCAAAATTGCCTAAGGAAATTCGACATCATCTCCTCTTGCGGCTTCATCATTCGCTCATACATAGCATTCATTATAGTCTCCATATCATTCCTAATGATGTAGACAAAGGGTTGGTTAGCTTCAGCTTTCGAGGAATCCTCTTGACTTCCTCCATGGTGAATCCTTTCTACTAATAGTATGCTTCCTAACTGCCCCATCGTTGATCCAAATCCAAGCTCGAAATCTTTTTCAAATCAACGGGTGCTAGTCTTTTTCAATGAAAAGCACCAAATTGCCGATGGCAAAAATTTCCACCAGTACCCAAATAGTATGAAAGCACTAATAATAAAATAGTCCAAACCAAACAGAGTGATGTAGAGAAATTAATATGAAGAAAATAAAACTAATAAACAATAGGAAAGTAAGTAGAGATGCAAATTTATAGTGGTTCGGCATATTCCGGCCTTCATCTACTCTAAAAGTTTTTCCTTTTATTGATTTATACTGCTGATTATAATCTAAATTTGTAAAATTCAAAAATAAAAATGGCAAAAATAGCCTAGGTAGTAGAAGAAGAAGAGCGCTAGAAAGAAGATCCATTTCCTTAAACCAAGCTTGCTATATTTATAGAAGAAGCCGATGAAATATCTCGCTCAAAATCTACATGTAGAACCTCCTGACCCAGAGGGGCCCGCACACAAAAAATGGGGCCCATCTAGGGGAAGGGCCAATTCCATGAGTTTCAGTCGGCAATCCCTAGAATAGAACCCCATGCTTCTTGCTTCCTATCTCTATAGTCATTTTCCGAGTTGATTTGGTGTTCATCGAGTTATTGAGTGATCAATATTGAGCTGAACTGTCATTCTAAGTTATCCATAGCCATATTGATCCAATTTGGTTCGTACTTTATCATAACAATCCAATCTGATCCCCTGCCTAGGGGAAGCAATAATTCCAAACTTATCCAATTCCAGAGTGTCATCCGTCTGAATCCACTCAACTATTTTCCATGGTCTTAAATATATCTAATCTCCAAACCTAATAATCATCTCTCCGATCTTTCTATCTTGATGACTATGAGATCCATTAGGTTAAATTCATGATATCACGACCTTGCCAAAAGGCGGGATAACAATCATGTTACCATGATTTTCGAACTCCCTATTCTCCTAAAAATGACAAGAAGGATATACATCAGGCTATGACTCGTAACTTTAATTAGTTATTAAACTTATGGTAGGTGTAGGCCTTAACAGGCTTCTAGAATGACCTTAGGTTACTCGTCCTTATAGCAAGGGAAAACATGCTCCTAAGCCTTGTTTTTCTTTTTAGTAAGTGGGGGTGGTTCAGTAATCTAGGTTGCTTGTTCATTTATTAAAAAAGCCAAGACTAAAAAAACTCTCCTTTCACGTGCTTCCAAGGTCCAAGAGGACAGGCTCCGCCTAAATCACTCTCTAGCTCGTATGGCTATGAAAATATCAACCCTCTTTATCCCTTTCCAAGTGAATGGGCTAATTAGCCCCTAGTGAAATACTTTATGTAGTCACTTGCTCCGCTTCATCCATTCTTTATCAGATTCCTAAGTGTGCATCATATAGTGCTTGGGCTGCTTACCCTAAATGGTTACACTCTGCTAGTGGAGTTCTCCATCATCTGCTATAACTTGAACATCTTATATCTGGATCTGACTGGTTTAAAATAATCTTTGAGCATGTTGGTAGGCTAAAACCAAAGAGGGAAGCTTTTACAATCTCCAAGGAAACAACAAGCCCTCATCCTTTTCAACCTGTCGAGATAGGTGTTGGGATACCGAGAGCATTTCTTCTTTGTGCCAGCTACCATCAACCAAAGCCTCACAACACATGCCTTCAATATGCTCGGTACGTTTCTTAATTAATGCATTTTTCTTTGAATTTTTTAATAATTTGTAACATAATCTTCTTTTTTGTTGTGTTGCCCCCATCGAAACCGACATAAGACTATATCCGCCTAATAGGGAAACTGGCAATGTAGATAGAAACTTGGCTATAATTTTAACAGAAGAGAATCTCAGGTTAGTAGGGTTGTTTGGTATGAGGCAGACCGTGGACGGTGGTGGAGTCGTAGCTAGAACCCCAACTGTGCAGCCGATTAGGCCGGCATGCGTCATAATTAGAGGGTAGCCTTTGGTAGTGTCGGTAGTGAATATAGAGGAAGTAGATGAATATATTGTATCAAACTTGGGTCTTAATAGTGAGTAGGAGACTTACAATATGGTACTGTTGGAGGATGTTGTTGTTCCAAACCATATAATGGAGTGGCCTTCAAGTTATTCAAGCACGTCTAAGACACTGAGGCGGAGAGGGCATGAGCCAGATACATCATCAAGTAAGGGCTCCTCCTTCAAGACCCCTCCTCCCTATGGGTGTACAACACAAATAACTCCAATTATGCCCATGACACACAAAACTTCGAAGGGGTATATTTTAGCAGTTAGAAACTTCATGCCTGCCTCTAGTTAGGAGGCGATGAGGGGATCAAACCAGTGAGGGTATCTTAGTCTTATCTTTACTTTGTCTTTATTTCCTTCGAAACTTTTCTATCTCTTTTCCTTGTTTGTGTTCCACACTAGTCCACTTGAATTATGCTCAATTAGTGGACAAAACCAAGGCCAGGGGTGCTTTGCAATAAATTCCCTCGAAAAATACTTCTCTAACTTCCCAACCGGGCCATGTTAGGGGCATATCTTCCCCATTCATGATGTGACACTGCCAGAGTAGACTTTGGTGAAGGTGATCCACTCCTCTAGGGCTGAGGCGGAAGTAAAGAGAGGGTGATCGAAGAGGCCACGCATATTTGAGTTAGAGGGTTCCAGGAGTAGACTAGCTTGTAGGTTCTCAATGGAGGCACATTTATTGGGTCTCTATCGGGGGTTCATAGTACAGTGTGGTAGGATCAGCCTCCTTTAGGATGGTCGAAAATGAGGAGGGTGATGACCTATAGATGTTGGTGCATTTGCTGGTCGAGGTGGCTCAGAGGCACTGGCCAATAAAGGTTGACCTAAATCAGGCATGGGGTCTTATTCTCTGGAAGATGTAGTAGTCCCCTAGCTTAAGGATGCTTATATGGTAAGGATCCTTAAACTTAGCACCTCTCCTTTCCTTTGCTCGCGTTTAACTTATTCTACATGACGGACCATGCTTCTTTCATATTCATGCCGGCCTACAGACCCTAAGGAAGTTGGTGGAGGACAAGGTGGTGACTCGCCAATGGGTGAAGGGAAGAACATAAGAGCTAGAGAGGAATGCCCTATATGTTAATAAAAGGGCCACAAAGCTTGATAGATGGGTCATAGTGATGGAAAGGGAGAGGCATATGGACGAGATGGCTAGGGACACCAACGTAAGAGAGAAAGCAAAGAAGAAGAAGAAGCTGCGAAAAGGGCTTAGGAAGATGTAGGTAAACGGATGAAAACTGCAAGGAAGCGGATGAGATAAGAGGGGATTGCAGTATCACTTGCAATGTATAACCTAGCAAGAGATTGCAAGGGAGAATGTCATCTAAGATGTGGCTAACTGTCATAGGCTGACCAAAATGTTGAAGTTGATATATGTGGCAATTGTCATCTCCCTTTGGAAGTTAGCTTCTTCTCCATAGGGCAATATGATGAGGTCCATAGCACGGTGGCGGTAGAGATGGTAACAAGTAGGTGGATGTCACTGACAATCTTGACTATTGAGCAGATCGCCTCTTCGACAGGCAGGCTAAGTGAGCCAGTCATTGACACTACTGCAATGGTAGATAAGGAGATGATGCATGATGAGGACTACTAAATCATTGGGCACCTCTTGCCACTATGAGTGGCTAAGTTACAGGAGGTCTATTTGTGTTTTTTTACTTGTCGTCTTTTTTTTGTTGATGTGTAGATCGGATGGGTCATAGGGTTATACTGAACTTGCTAGTGAAATAAATTGACACCTTTTTACTGTACTAAGCTTTTCTTTCTATGGCGAAAGTTTTTGAATTGGACCTATGTTTTTGTTTCAATATTCTATGTTTATCTTCTAATTTTCTATTGACATTTCACATATATACTTATCTTTTGCGTTTACTTATTATGTAACTTTTATCTACTCTAAGTCAGGCAGTTCAAACGGTCCCCATATTTGTTAAGTAAACACGTAGACTGCCATTTGTGCACAACATAAGTAACAAGTAGCACAAAGAGATAGCAAACCAAAAAAACTTATCTTCCATTGAGGTCGCCCTCCCTCAACATTCATAGCGGATGGGAATTAGTGATGGTGCATCTTTAGGCGGTGTCCCGGTTCTCATTTTGATCCAGCATTGCCGTATTTGCAGGACGTCAAGCGGTCTAACTTTTCTTGTAAGCCAATTTAGGTGTTTAAATTAGCCCGCACTATGGATGCTAGGTTTGAGGTTACAATGTGGGTAGCTATGTCGCCTTGGCACCCGTGCCTCACCTGTTGGAGGGACGGGAAACATCATGCGCAGACAAATCGGAACCCCAACATGGGTAATCGCGTCATCATTTAACTAATGACTCCTGGACAGAAGGGAGCATTGAGTAGCTCATGCATTCTCATGGAGGAATGCTACATATGTCAGATTCAAAGTTGCAACATGGGTAACTGTGCCACTATAGCACCGGTGCCCCCATCCCTCCCTCCCCCCATGGAGGGATGGACAACATCATGGGCAAACGAATTAGGACCATGACACGATTGGTCGCGCCATTAGTTCGGTGATGCCTTTAGCATGAAATGGAGCACTGAGTGGTTAACATATCCTCATGGACCAGCACTATGGATGCTAGGTATGGGGTAATAGCATGGGTAACCATGTCGATATGGTATCAATGCCTCGCCCTGTAGGAGATGCGACCAACATTACCGGTGAACGAATCAGGACAATGATGAGGGTCGTCATGCTATTGGATTTTCGATGCTTACAACACGAAAGAGAGCATTAAGTGGCTCATGCATCCTTATGGAGCTGTTTTGGCATACCTTAGTTGTAGAGGAGGACCTATGGTGGATTTCCTCTACGGATAGCCTAGAGTATGCCAATCTCCGACAAGGAAGAGAGCGTTATTTGGCTCGTTCCTATTGGATAACCTTTAATATGGCATTCCTTAACAAAGAAGAGAGTGTTGCTTGGCTCATCCCTACTAGATAGCCTTGAGCGTGGCATTCCTTGATTGCAAAAAAGGGCCTTTGTTGTCCAATCCTCTTCAAATAACCTTGCGAATGCTTGAGTGATGAATGCCTGGGAACACCCTATTTTAACTTCAAACTCAGAATTTTATAAGATGTTGTGCCTTATAATTATGGCTTACAAAGTTTCAAACATAATATGTTCAACGATGTTTTGTATTCCAAGTGCAAGACATATGGATGCCATCTAGATGTGAAAGACAATATGTGTCGTCGATGAGTGCTAGCACTGATCACATCATGCCTTCTCAGTTTAGCCCCAATACTACATCAGTCATGTTTATGGTGTTTGCAAAGACCCAATGCAGTACCAAGTCTTTGATGTTCAATTGATGGAGCTTCACCCTTGTGTTATAGTGCTTAGCTATCTTTCTTTTGCATGCCTCAATGTGAAGAAATGCCTTCGCTCTCCTTTCATCTAAAGTGTTAAGTCTGAGCTTGAGTAGCTCTTCATTTTGCTTGGGGTCATGAGTAAATCATCTGGAAGATGGTACGTCAACTTCGACGGGCAGCATAGCTTCATATCCATGGACTAAAGAGAATAGGGAGTGCCTGGTTGATGTGGGATTCGAGGTACGGTAAGAACAAAGTACAAATAGAAAGTCTTCCGCCATATTTCCATTTATCCTTGGTTAGCCACTTCTTCAACGTTGATATGATGGTTGTGTTTATGGCATCAACCTGGATATTTATTTGTGGATGGGAAACTAAGGAGAAACACTTCTCTATTCCATTCAAGTCCTAGAACCCTTAGAATAGACTACTTTAGTATTTCTACCATTATCCAGGATAATTTTCTTTAAAAGTTCGAAGCAGTAGATGATGTTCTTAATTATGAAGTTAAAGATCTTAGGCATAGTGGCCTGAGTGAGGTGCTTTGCCTCTTTCCACTTCTTGAAATAGTTGATGGTGACTATGGCTAATTATATCCACCTTTACCATTTGGGAACTTTTCAATAAATTCCATCCATATGTGTCGAATGGCCAAGCGAATGTCATGGGAGTTAGAAGATTAGGAGAAGCTCTTAGAATCTTGGTGAACCGCGGACATCCACCACACTTGTTGACATAACTCATTGCATCCTTGATCATAGTGGGCCAATATTAACCCTGATGGGCCACTTTATTTACTAGGCTTTGCCCCTCAGCATGATCACCATAGAATCAGTCATGTAACTCTTTTAATATATAACTCGCTTAATCATTTATGACACAAAGATGAAGGGGAGTTAAATACCCTCACTGGTAAAGTTTTCACCAATGAATGTATAGTGGGGCGAGCAAGGTCATCCAGACGTCATTTTGGACCTTGCTAATTTATATGGCGATTCCCCACCTCCCCCTTGATTCAAAGCATGGTGAAGCCAGCACCTCCATCGGGACCCAGGGAATGCTCTCTTCTAGATTGGTTGCCGCCTTGGCCAGTTGATCGGCCTTGGAATTTCTCTTATGAAGGATTTGGTCTTGCTTAAAGTGGTTGAAGTTGCTAATAGGTTTCTTGGCTTTCATGATATATAAGGCCGATGTTTTTCCTTGCACGTGGAAATGTTCGCCAACTGGTTGATGACCAGGAAACAGGCACTAAAAATATGCAATGATACCATTCGTAGTTCCCTAATCATCATGAGACCATTTGGGATGGATTCATACTCGGCTTTATTGTTTGTAGCTCTGAAGCTAAGATGGATGACGAAGCACATCTCTTTCCCATCAGGCATGAGGCAGTGTCGGCCCCAACTCCTTTCTCGTTATACACGTAATCAATGTATAATTGCCATGCATGGCGACAGGTGACCATTTCCTCTTTACCATTGTCCGAGCTGGAGTATTTCGCTATAAAGTTAGCCATAGCCTGCCCTTTGATGGGGGGTAGAATGTGACGTGATGTCGTATGAGTTCCATGAACCACTTCAAGAGTCAGCCCGCTATGTCGGGTTGATTCGATACTTGCGTGAGCGCTTGGTTGGAGAGGACGTTGATCGGGTGTGCTTGGAAATACGATTGGAGTCATCGGGAAACCATAAAGACATAGAAAGATAATTTCTTCAATTTGGTTTTTCTTGCTTCTGGGCCAGACAACCTATTTTTACATAATAGATTAGCTGATGGTTTTTCTCTTCCTCTCAAACCAAGGCAACACTAATTGCATGGTTAGTAACCATGAGATATAAATATAATTCTTCCCCGTCTACCAGTTTGGAATGCACGAGGGTGAGGAAAGGTGTTGCTTTAAGCCTTCAAAATCCTTGGTGCATTCTTTTTTGAGAGCATTTTTCCTTTCTTAATGAGATCAAAGAAGGCGACGCAAAGGTCAATCGCTTTGACATGAAGAGGCTAAGCATTGCGATTATCTCATTCAGTCCCTGCACTTGCTTGACAGTGCGGGGTATCTACATACGTTGAATTGCCGGAATTTTACTGGGGTTGGCCTCAGTGCCTTTGGCACTTACAATTGAGGAACTTCTCGTACCGGATGGCGAAGGAGCACTTCTTGGGATTAAGCTTCACGTTATACTTGCGGGTATGTTGAAGTTTTTTCCAGGTTCTCTACAAGCTCCTAGGCCTTCTTCGATTTCACAAGCATGTCATCCACGTACTCTCCATGGACCAGTAGATCTTTTGGACAACCATTCTTTTGACAAGCCTTTAGTAGGTTGCAGCAGCATTATCCAGTCTAAATGGCATGGCCTATTAACAATAAAGGTCAACAATGGTAATGAAGGAGGTGTGTTCTTGATTAGGGTCATGCATGGCGATCTAATTGTATCTGGAGTGGGCGTCCATGAATGTAACTCGTGTCTACTGGACATGTCCATGTACTGGTCGATGTGGGGTAGTGGAAGCAGTCTTTTGTCCAAGACTTGTTAAGATCGAAGAAATCAATACAAGTCCTCCCAACCCTACTTAGCTTTCAAACTAATACTGGGTTTTCTACCTAGAGCGAGTGTGTAGCCTCGCGGATGAAACCATTTGCGAGTAGCTTTTCCAATTCTTCTTTGAGCGCCTGTTATCACTTGGTATTGAGAAGTCATCTCTTTTGGCGGAATAGGTAAGTCGCTAGGTTGATGTTTAGGGTATGACAGATAATTAAGGGATCTATGTCGATCATGCCGACATGCCCCGGATAAAAACATATTTATTATTGCTAAAGAAATGAATTAGCTCTTTCCATACTTCAAGGCTTAGTTCCATGCTTAATTGGACAACCTTGCTTGGATCTTTGTAGTTGACTAATATTGCCTCAAGGGTAATCACCGGCCCACCATTGGGGTTTGAGTCTCCCATACGAGGCTCGAGAGGGGAATTGTTGCTATTATTTATGCTCTCTCAAAGGTCGCACTAGACCACTGCATATATCATGTGTTTAATAACTTCCTCGACTGAGATGGACATCCATGCATGAATTGAAGAGCCACCCTCTGCTCTTACAAAAGAGTCCATTGGCAATAAGAACGAAAGAGTAGTGGTATCTATCATCCCCATGTACCCATGAGGGTGAACTTGCTCATTCCATGTTGCTATGAGTTCTCTTGGCTTACATGCACTGGCTAAACAATGAAGGAACCTCTCAACTATGATGTCCGGGCCCCTCGCACGAACATGAGCATTAGCAGCTTACGTGCTCTCTTAAGGAAGATAGAGATTCCCAACCGAAAGTGAATATGTGCAAGGTGATCCCTAGGCATACTATGCCAACACCGCTGAACCCATAGATGAGTATGACATAAGCAGTGAGGTTGGAAGTGAGAGTTTCATCTTATCAAAAACATCTCTAAACATCACATTATTGGAGCCACCCTAATCAATGAAGACCCATTGAACCTTGATGCCGACCACACTAACTGAGATGACCATGGGGTCATGATAAGGGAAACCAAGTATTCTTTTGTCTTCCGCATTAAAATCAATGTCTATTACCTCTTATTCAACTTAGGGAGCCTTTGGGGCCCAGAGATCTACCAAAATATACCTGATCGCCGAAGGCGAGTTCTCTCCCGTATCAGGGCTGAGCTCCTCGGATGCTTTCAGCCACCTGCGATGTACGATAAGTAAATAGAATCTTTGTTATAATTACGGCCATGTTGTTGTCATCTTCCTACTGAGATGGGATGAGTGGATTTTATTGGGCATTACATTCTTCTACTTGTTGCCACACATACTGAACCAATATGCCCTCGCGGATGCTGACACTTATTGGTGGAGTTGCTATTGAATTGGTGGAATTCGAAATATTTTTCATCCTCCTAAGTTCCTCCCTCCTTCCAAACCAGGAGGGAGCGGACCACTGAAAAGGCATGCGATCATATGTGGCAAGATAGATAGTTTCCATGTCATGACTTAGAGTTGCATAAATTTTGCATCTAGGATTGAAATGCAAAATAGCTTTCATAGTGATTTCGGTATTATTTTGCACAATACATGTAAACAGAGCAGCTAAATATTTTTTTTTCATTACATCAATTTGGTTTACATAATTCATTACATTAGCTTTAACCCAATCATTCCCGCATAGGAGTAAATTTATAATATGAAAATTAGAGAAGAATGTGTTTGACATATGAAGAAGCCAACATCACACCTAACCAGTTATAAATTCTGGTTTTACATAGTGAAAAATTTAAAATAATTTTATTTAAATAGCAAGCCTCCTGCTTCATCTTTCGAACCTTTATTCATCCTTCAAAAGCTAAATGTCTAGTTTATAAACTTAGCCTACTCGAATGAGTACCCATGAATTTATGGAAAATAATAAAAACACAGGTCAGACAATACTCTGGTATGAGTAAAACCTTTATCCTAAGCATCCATGGTGAGACCACACTGCTAATGCGGAATGGGTTTTCCCCTCCTTTATCATTATCTATGTACATCACTTTATCATTATCGATATGCATCAATATATATAACAAAACCCTATATATATATATATATATCATATAAAGAAACCATGTGTATGTATTCAGTCAAGAAGTGAACCCTACACCTAAGCATTCAATTATGAACCAAGTCATACAATTAATTGTCATTCATTCATCCGTCGCCTAATTTTTGCTTTAGGGTTTTCTCATTAAGTTATCATTAACTTGTTTTAGTGATTATCTACCGAGGGATGTCTATCACTTATTTATCTTTTTCTCTAACAATGTCACTTGGTGAAAACGTCAACTCGTTTCCCCATGGGAGCCATCCTAACTACAGCCACTCCAACTCTCCTAAGAGGTTAAATGTAAGCACACTGAATACATTCTAGTAAATGTCTTTACTAGGCATCAATAGCCCCTATTAGTCCCTGAACCTCTATCGTTCATGTTACCAATTTATTTTATAACACCACCCTGATGTTTTGGCACTCTTTTATGGACCCTGCCTTAACCCCTCTGTAGAATTTTATAATATACTTAGGTTGAACCCTATCGTGGCACCATACCATATACAACTGGATTTTAGACTGATAGTCATGGCACCCTACCATCCAATAGTCTATGAGTTGGTATACGTTTATAATCATGTTTCAACTCTTTTCTTTCATTCATTAATTACGTACGCTACATATTCTTTGGATAAAACCTTTTCATCCTTTATATAAATAATACCCTATCATTTATTAGCTCTTAAGCTTTCTTCATTTAAAAAATAATTTAACACAATTTTAACCTATAATATCGTTTCTTTATTTCATCCCTATGAAATAGTTCAATAACACTTGGAAGTTGTCTTAAACAAAGTGCCCTAAGTATCCGTTATTTTTCTTAGAAGAATATAGCTTCCCAAACTATTACAAGTTACATTTAATTGTTGTACATTGGCTATCCCAGAGCCATCATGAACTATGCCTAGTTATCATATATGTTGGCTATCCCATAGCCGTCGTGTTTATTTACTTTATTTCTATCGCGTGCTGTCCTTGTACATGCCTTTATGAGATAAGGGTCATCGCGTGCGTTATTATTATTTGACGCCATGGTCTTTATTATTATTTGGAGTTTTCATATGCATGAGCTTCCATGGGTGATTTTTATTTCTGTGGCTTCGTGAGTTATAAATATTTGCCTTCCTTCATATGTTTTTATGTCTCCAACCTGCAGCTTTCATGAGCATTCAGAAAGGAGATCTAGTGTCTTGTTTTTATTTAACGCCTTTGTGATCAAGTTACATTCGTGTACTATCATTTTGCTTTTTGTTTTCATGTGTTTAAATTTGCATGTGAGCTGCCCCATTTCTTTTCATTCCTTTCGTGAGCTACGAGTCCCATTATGTGCTGTCACTATTTCCACTTTGTTTTCATGAATTATATATGTGTGGTATCTCTATGCTAAAGCTCCCATTTGTTATTTTATTTAAAGCTTGTTATTTTATTTAAAGCTTTTAAGAATTAGAATGCCACTTACCCCATCCTCTATGTGTTACCATGTATCAGTCTTCAGGTGTTAATAATACATGTCTTCCTAAGTCATTATAGTGATTTGGTAAAGGCCATGGTGAGTTAAGTGGCACACTTGTAATACTACAGAAAATTGATTTCTTACCCTATTTAGTAACCTATCCTCAATTGGTGATGAGTTCTCATTGGCTAACTTTATATTTTCGATTCTCTTTTCAGAATAAGGTAACTACACCATTAACTAATTCTCACTTAATTAATTAGTGCTTTCCTTCACTAAATAATTCATTTAAAATAGAAAATTGATGGGAAAAATCTCAAAAATTCACCAAAATTCTCTTTTACCATATTCTATCTATATGAAAATTTCAGATCAAAATCATTAATTTTATTATTTTTTAATAATTAACTAATTTGAAATTAACCAAAATTCATATAATATTCATATTAACTCCAAAAATTATGACATGAAAATCTCATCTATATGTTGTCATTACGCATATCATATCAAAATTTCATGGCATTCGATGTGATTTGTCCATGTTTTACCCTAAAACGTGAACTAATTCACCATAATTAAATTTTAAACTATAATTAAAATAATATTCAGATATCAAACACATTAAACATCATTTAAATATTCATTTACTAGAAAATCAAAATTTAAAAATGCTGGAAAGGTTTTAAAGAAGGATTTTACTCACCTAGCTTAAGAAAATTTGTTTTGACCTACTTTCATTCTTAAATTTGAAAGCTTTATTTTTTGCTAGCTTGAAAACCTCTTCTTCTTCTATGTATGTAGTCGGGCTTGGTTAAGTTCTAGGGATTTTGAGTTAGTGAATCAAAACAAAATGAAATGTTGGTGTAACAAGGGGTTAGGACTAAAGAATATGGGTTAGTGGTTTTAGGCCTTACTATTCCCCTTAATTAATTCCTTCCCATTAAAATTTAAGTTGTTTATTTTCATTAATCAAGGCCAACCAAAATTGCTTTCATTTTCTTTGGTTCTTCCAATTAACTTTTTGAAGTGATCCTCACTTAATTAATTTAATTCCCATAGGCAATTCTTGCAATTACATCACTTTAACAATTTAATAAATAATGTCTTTATATTATTGATTTAATTTAATTTTCCTATATTATGTACCCTCCTAAATATGGGACATTACAATCTCACCTCTTTATAAAATTTTGTCCTTGAAATTTCGATATGGAAACAAAATTTATACTTACACCTTAAAAGTGTAGAGTCATCATCATATAAGTATACATAAGAACAAAAGATTGCAGTAGCACTCTGCTAATGTAAACCATCAATCATTAAGCATAAATATATTTTGTGTAACTACTAAAACACAATCATATCATACATGAATATACCAGTACCCTACTAGCCCATATAGTAGACAAACAAAGCATACTGCTATATATATGAATGTTTAAAACAACTCAAGGTAGATATTTCTAATCCTACCATCTACCTCCCAGGTACAATCTTCTTTATTGTCACTCCACCAGATGCGAACAAGTTTAATAACTTTGTTTCTCGGCTCCATATCATGACCTATTATTTCTTTTAGTCATCTCACATATGTAAAATATGGCTATACATATAAATCCTATATCACCCTCAGTTCCACTACCGAACTTGGGCCGTGCACACATTTCCTTAAATGTGATATATGAAACATATTCTGTACACCTGCCAAACTCCTACCCAAATACTTGGTATCTCAACCAGATGTGCGAGCTTGCCAATTCACTCAATCATAAAAAATGATCCTAAAAATCTAGGAGCCAACTTCACCGCTTTTCCAAGTGCATAACTCCTCGCATCATAGAAACCTTTACGAATACGTAGTCGCCTATGCAAACTCGATCTATTTCCCTCGCTTGTTGGCATTACTCTTCTACCTTGATTGTGCTACTTTCATCCTGGCACCAATCAACTCTACCTTCTCGGTAAATCCTCTTACCAAATCAGGTCCTAACACGAGCCCGTTTTCTATGTCCAACCAACAAACTTGTACCTTATACAGTCTACCATATAGCGCCTCAAATGGTGTCATCCCGATACTCGTTTGGTAACTGCTATTATAGGCAAACTCTACCATATGAAAATGGCCTTCCCAAGATCCTCCAAAATTCAAAGTAAATCCTCGAGTACACGGTTCACCCTCTTGGTCTAACCATTAGTCTATAGGCAGTAAGCCGCACTCAAGTTCAACTCCATACCCAATGCACTTCGTAAACTTCTCTAGAACTCACTGGTAAATAATGGGTCTCTATCACTAACGATACTACTTGATATCCTATGCAATCTCATTACCTTCTCCATATATAGCTTCGCTAAGCTAGTTGTCATCCTTGTCAAATTCACGGGGATAGAGTGGGTACTTTTAGTCAATCTATCGACTATCACCCAAATGTTATCGTTTCCCATCATCGACCTAGGCATTCCATCAATAAAATCCATATACATTGAATCCCACTTCTAAGTCTGTACTTCAAAAGGTTTAAGTAAACCACTCGGATTGTGGAGCTCGGCCTTCACTTGCTGACAGGTGACATACCTCTTCACATATTCTTGTATATCTCTTTTCACCCCTTCCCAAATAAGACTCTCTTCATGTCACGATACATTTTCATGCCTCCGAGATGGATAGTCAACTTTGACCGAAGACTTTATTTTAAGACTTTCGTCCGAAGAATTCCCATATTCAGAAGATAAAGTCTTCCTTTCTTCATAAGCCATCCCTCCGAGTCTGTCTCAAATCCTTTCCAACCCTCAACGTCCATGCCCATCCCCGATCGCCTGATCCTTTCGACAATCAATGGATCTTCCCTTTACCTTGAAGTTATTCTTTCTACAAGTGTTGTACGTACTTTTAGACTTACTAACATGTCAGGATTTCTACCCTTTCCAGTATTCTTTCTAAAATGCACGCCGTAAGAGGTTAACATCTCTAACGTCTTCCATTCTTCAATCATGGCTAACACTTCATTCTGATGCTTCCTTCTTAAAGCATCATAAACCTTGTTCCATTTTCTTGGCGTATATCATATCCCAAAATCACATAACGCCATAAACTCAAGTCACTGCCGACTCGTATTCAACACCTTCTAAGAGTAGATACTTAAAGGATTTATGGTCTGTATACAACTCGAACTTTCTCTCAACAAGTAATATCTCTAATCTTCAGTGGAAACACCATTGTTGTAGCTCTAAATAATGAGTCAGATATCTAACCTCATGCGGTCTCAACTACCTTGATGCAAAAGTTGTCACTCGTCTTCTTTACAACAACACCACTCCCATGCTTGTTCCACAAAAGTTAGTATACACTACTAGATCATGATTCCCTTCAGGCACGACTAAGACATAAGCATTCGTCGATAACTTCATCAACTCCATAACAATGCTTCACACTTATCAATCCATATGAACTTCTCATTCTTCTTGATCAAATTAGTTAAGGGTGCTGCTATACATAAGAAATCTTTCATGAATATGTAGTGGTAACCAACCAATCCAAAGAAACTTCTCATCACTGTTACCGTCTTTGGCCTCCTCCAACCATAAATAGTTTCTATCTTCGATGGATCCACAGTTAGTCCATTTTTTGAAACAACATGCCCAATAAAATTCACTTCTCAAATCCAAAAGTAACATTCTGAAAGTTTCACCTTTAACTTGTGTTGTCTCAACGTCTCCGACACCAGTCCCGGATGGACTTGATGATCTCTCATCCTTAGAGTATACCTGAATATCATCGATGAATACCAACACAAATCTATCCAATTGATCGTGAAACGTTCGGTTCATAAGATCAACCAAGGGATTTGGTCAGTCTAAACGGCATCACTAACCATTCAAATGAACCATACTTATTCGAAATACGGTTAATGGCAAACTATCTCCTACTACTCTTAATTGATGGAAGCCTATGGTCAAATCTAGTTGGGAGAACACCCAGGCTTCACTTAATTGATTAAATAAATCGTCTATCCTAGGCAAGGGATAAAGATACTTCACTTTCAACTCATTCGGTTTCTGATAATCTCTACACATCTGTAAATTTCCATCTGACTTCTTTACAAATATCGCAAATTCTCCCTATGGTGAACTACTCGGTCTGATGAAATTCTTATACTGGAGTTCCATCAATTGCTTCTTCAATTCTTCCATCTACTTGGGTGGCATTCTGCTAGGTGGTTTACTAATATATTGCATCCTCAGCGTTAAATCTATCCGAAATTTGGTTGTCCTTCTCGGTGGTGGTCCTATTACAGGTTCGAATACATCTGCAAATTCTTGGACTACTCTTACTTTGCTGATCTAATCTTCTTGATCATCCGTAACACAACATCAAGTCCGACTTTCCTTCATTACGATCAACGCAATCATAATTCTCACTCCACCTCTTGGATTCCCAAAGAGATAACTTTATTCGCATAATAGATTCCAGCGTCATTTCGAACTAACCAATCCATAGCAAAATTACTCCATACCCTAAGTCAACCACATATGGGTCGTAAATAAATAAATGTGCAAACAAGTCAAATTCAAGGTCAGTGCACCTTAATCCGAGAGTGGAGTACCTATCGGTCAGACTAACAACAGTAAGGACGTCATTAAATAGGTAGTTTCTATTCCTAACTTATAAACCTAGTCTTTCGATATGAAAGAGAGAGTGGCACCAGTATCAAACAGAACTCTAATTGATATACTGGAAATCAAAATCATACCTCCATGTACAATACCCTTTTCGTTTTTCTTAACAGTTAGTCCAGACAAAGCTCCTCCAAAACATAAATGATAGCTTGTTTAGCTTCCGGGCAATCATTCTTCTTGTGCCTAGGCTTGTCATAGACAAATCAGTTAATCTTTACTACTCCGACTGGAATTGGACACTCATTTGAATTGCACCCCCTCTACCTACCATTATAGCAAGTCACATCATCAACGTCTTTACGTCTCCACTACCCTGAGCCTTTTCTTTTTGTTATTGGCCTTTCTTTCCCTTTTGATATGGTGCAAACTACTTTTTCTACCCACTCTTAGGCTTAATGTAACGACCCGTAATTTTTGATAATTAAAAATAGTTAATTTAATAAGGTTTTATAATTTAATATTGGAAGAAATAAAATTTTGTACCCTGTTTATGATAATAATGAGTGGAATGAAATGTAATGGTATTTATTCAAGGTAATTGATAACTGCTTTTTATGTAATTTCTATTAATTTAAATGATGGAAAGGTTTTATTGGTCATAAAGGTAAATAAGTAAATAAATCAAGGATTGAATAAAATGGTGGAGTTATGTAATAAATTGAAATTGATTAATATAGAATAATTTATTAGTATGAGAATTTATTTGTTCTGTTTGTTAACTGCAGAAATAGAGTTGTGTTCGAAATTGTAGGTGGTAACAATGGTTTAATTATCATTGCATTATTAAATCTATTGAATCGTTTGGAAATAAATTGCAATAAATGTAACTAAATATTGCATTAAAATGAATTAAAATGATAATTGTAGAATACTAATGTAATAAGATAAACCAAGTAAATAAGTCCATAAAATAATGATTGATTGAATAAAAGATTGAATTCAAAATTAAATCAATTTATTGGAATTAAAAATATAATTAATTGGATTTAGTTGAAGTTGAAATTGAACACTGTAATTAGTGTAATATTTAACACTAGATTAATATGTAAATTTGTTTAAATTACTGGAAAGGTCTAAGGAATCAGAAACGATAAAAATTGTTAGTTATTAACTTCGAAATTAAAGAGCGATTTAATTTAATTAACGTGAAAATAGCTATTTTGGTCACTGTCTCGGATTTCGATGAAACTAGTTTCATCGGATCCGTAATGGTGAATTATTGTAAGGTTTCAAGTTTCGTAGCAATCAGACTTGTCAGTTGATTGTAAAGACTCGACACGCGTAGAAATCAATTTAATTAAATTCAGTTGAAATCAATTTGAAATAAGCTGGTTTTTAAACTGACTTCTCCATACAATGGAAAGGACTTGCAACCTGTTCCATTGAGTTTAAAAATATCGAAAACATCTGTGTTGAATATAGGATGACCCATTTCTATTTTGGTGGTAGAACGGGCTTTTCGGGTTGCTATTCGACTTTCGTACAAATTTGATACGCGTTTATTTTCTTTTTGGGCCCTGTTTATATAAATAGTCTTGTTTCCCAAAACCGTAGCAGTCATTTTCTCATTCCAAAACGTACAACTCCATCTCTCTGTTCCTCCTTCTCAAATGGCAGAAACCTAAATTTCTAGATTCAATTGCAAATCAAAATCAAAATGAAAAATTTAAACTCCTCAAACAATATCATATTATATATCAATTTGAAGCTCTCAATGAGCGTAATCTACTACAATGATTCATTTCTCGAGTTGGATCATCATTTGTCCAGAAATTGATGAATTAATCTCAACCGCTCATCATGTCGAGATCAACTTCATTGGATCGTTGAATGGAAGGTACCGGTTTGTGGAGAGCGGCAAGTGGAGCACATCCGTGTAGTTTTTTTTGGCGAATTGATGGTTGGATCAGCCCAAAAAATTCGACCTAAGGCTTCGAACGGCAGCGGCTGTGTGTTTTGGGCGTTCAAATGGAGGTCACGTGGCCTTCGTAAGAGGATGTGAGGTGTGGCGGAGGGTCGCGTAGGCATAGGGTGTTGCAGCCTCGGCCGCGACTGGCCTACGTGGCGGCAAACGATGAGGTAGCTGTCGAGCGCGATGTACAGTGGAGTAAGGTTTCGCTGTGTGCTTGGAGACGATGGTGACGTGTATATTGAGTTGTCACTTTCTCATTTGTTTATTTATTTTTATATAATTTAAATTTCAACTCGTTCTAATCAACATATTATTTGCAACTCGGATTTGGATGCGTTCTGTTTCATTGGGATCGTATCGAAATTACAGATGTTTTGACTCTAGTTTGGAAGAATTCTGATACTGTTGAATTTTCGGCCTTACTTTGGATTTCAAATCGACTTGAAATCAAAGGTGAGTGTTTTAACCCACTCATAACTACTAAATATTTTATGTTAGTTAAATCAAAATTCTGATGTGATTTGAAATTTATTTGTTGATGTTTGGTATATTTAATTTGTCATCCCGGTTAAATTTGACCTTTATTGAACTAAATAGCCATTTAATTTAATATTGATGTTTAATAGCCAGTTAATACCTATCATTGATCACTGTTTGATTGTTACTGTTTATTGATTGGTTTGAATGATGATTGTGATGGATGTTGATTATTGATGTTGGATGATTGGATGTTATGTTTTTATATTGTTTTAACGCTGCAAGCTCCCTATGGGTTACATACCCGAACGATCTATAGATTAGGGAAAAATCGTTATGGGTTGATACGATAAACCCGAGTGATTTTATGCATTTTGAATTTTATTTAGGATTGTGGGTTGAAATGATATATTTGTAAATATAAAATGTTTGCGGATTGAAATGATAAATAACTATATCACTTGACCATAGGGTAGAAAATTATACACGGACTCCGGATTGGTTAAATTAAATGATTTTAAATCCTTAATTTTTGAATCAGTTAAATGATATTTTGAAATAAAATTTGATTTACATAAATTGAAATATTGTTAAAAATTCGAGTTTTAAATGTGAATTGGAATGGTTTAAATGAATTGTTTAAGGACTTAAATTGAAATTTGAAAGCTAGACGTGGTCCAAATGTGCTCAAATGAATGAAATAGTCCAGTTAATTTATTTTAATATAAATTGTGTAAAGAGATATTATTCTAAAAATCTTGATTATTAAGGTTTTCAAACTATTTAACTAATTTAATCCATTTTTTAACTATTTTAAACTATTTAATAAAATTAACCATTTAATTTATTTAAATTCTATTTTAATTTATTTTAAATCTATCTTAATTCATTTTAAATCTATTTAGTATATTTTAATTTATTATTAATCTATTTAATCTATTTTAAATCTATTTAATCTATTTTAAACCTATATTAAATCTATTTAATCTATTTTAAAACTATTTAATCTGTTTTAAAATATTTTAAATCATTTAAACTATTTTATAGTATTTTAACTATTTTAAAATATTCTAAAAACTATTAAAACTATTTATGGCTATCTAAACTATTTTCTAAAATTTCAAACTGTGTAAAGTGGAAGTATTTATATTTAAATCCTTGATGATGATACCACCTAAATTGGGATTTGAAATTGATACCTTTTGTGAAATGACACATTGAGTAAATATGATGATTTTGGAATGAGGATTTATTTAATCTAGCTTATCGATAATTTCAAAAGTGTATATGATTTTGAAGTGAATATGATTTTAAAAGTGAATATGGCTTAGAAAGCGAATATTATTTCGAAAGTAATATGTTTTGAAATCGAATATGATATTCTAACATTAGTTATGAATTGACTTTTGAAATGTAAAGGAACCATCTGGTGTGAAATAAGTGTTTGGTTGTTAAAGAGACTAGGATCGGATTTTGTCATACTCTTTCCATTACCGAACACCACTTTAACAACTGTGTACGTGGTGGAGAATCCAGAATGAAGTAGGATGGTTTGGGGTATGATTCCGTATGAGGTATTTACGTATCCCCGACTCCTGCGATTTAGCTTAGATGTGACTAAAACAGGAACGACGTCGGGCCAAGTTAGGCCATTCCTCCTATGGGACATGCTTCTTCGATACCATATTATGACTTTGTGATGATTTGGTGGCCACCCCTTGATTTTGATTATGGGCATGTGTTCCGAAGTGGGCGGTAGTAGCTGCTATATGTTACCACCAGTTTGGATCCGCAATTGGTAGAATACTACCCTAGCATTGCCTTGAGTGCCGTGTTCACATGCCCTATCGCTCTTTCTACGAGTTTGTTTTGTGTCGTACCTATGGAGAATTCCCTGATAGCCAACCTACGGGTGGAGTTTACAGTATCTGTATAGACTACGACATTATATAAAATGTATTAAGGGGGATATGGGTAATGCATTAATGCTATTTTAATACTTTACTGTAGACACTATTATAATAGCATATTGTACTATGTATGTAGATAGTTTAACGGATCCTTAGGAGATGGTAATCCCGAACATCTGTTAAGTTATTGATCTCACGTTTGACACTGGATAGGAGATGTCAAACCCCGTAAGCAGCTCTGACGCCATTACACTCGTATTTATTTACAGTTGATTTAACTTGCATAAGATCTTTTAGTTATGACTCGAGTATTCTGTCTTTTCAATTCGCTCGGGTCAGTCTGAGCTTTTTAGTGTATCGGAGACTGCTTTCTGGAGGGCAAAGACGAAGATTTAGTATTATTTTTATTTATTTTATTTATTTCACTACCTTATGTTGTTCGATTGCATTTATTTATTTATTCATGTTATATGTAACTCTGATTTTGTTTTTTAAAAGAATAATCAAATGTATTTGTAAAACAACTTTATGAACTGTTATTTGATTATTATATTTCGTCATTCCACTATGAGATTCCGTATTTGTTTTCTTTCTTCCACTTTTTTTCTGATTACCTATATCAATCCTCCCTTTTGAATGGTTTGACTTTGAAATCCATCCAAAAAGGTGGGTCGTTACATTTGGTATCAGAGCTTTAGTTTAGCGATAACGTTAGCTTTGTAGGGTCTGACTCATATTAAATAGGGTAGTAAAACCCTAGAATGAGTCATTGAGTGTATATATATGAGAGAGCATATTTGTTAGTGTTATAAAAGGTTTTGTAGTGTGTTGATTTGTCCTATTTTGTATTTATTAATTCCAGTTGGTGCATAGGATGTTATGACATCGATAGGGATTTCTAAACACTCAATAGGGCAAATCGACACAATATTGTTTTGAAATATAGGTAAATGAAATAATTTTGCCTATTGTTATATTTTGTATACAAAAGAATAATTTTAAAAGTGATATAATTGGATGTGATATATTTTTTTGTTAGGAAGTGAAATTTATAAACATTGGTTGCAAAATGAGATTTTGAATAAAATAAATATAAATTGGAAAACCGAGAACCAAAGTTCCGGGATTTTGAAAATTTCTTTCGAAGGACTTTGGAATATAATATTAGTATTATTTGGAAGTATTTTTTGATATAAATGTTTCAATGTGATTTGAAAGAAATTTTTAAAAAAGGATCTTTCGAAGTAAACAAGTTATGTACTCCCCTCTCTGTCGCTAGAAAATAATTTCATGATTAGTGCACGCATCATCGACGTTCATTTTCAAGTTTCAAAGTGGGAAGGCCACTATAATAGTTTTACTACATACTTGTTTTGATAACAAATCTTAATTTTACTTCTAGATATGATTTGGATACGTGGGATATGATTATATATATATATATACATATATTGCTTTAAATGATTTGAAAGAAACACGGAGTTAATTCTCAAATTTTTCTGATAATTAGTAGTTTTCAATTATGGTAATGGAACATAATCTTAATTATTTTAATAATTGGAAACTTCTAACATGTCAAATTAAGAAATTGATGTTAAGTGATTAATGAGATATATAGAAATTGAAAATTTGTAACTTGTAGATGTGAAAAAAAATGATAACTATTGAACATTTTATTTACTAAATGAAAAAGATGAACTTGTGTAACAACCCTGATATTAGCGATTACATGAGAATATTAAATTATAATGGCGATTATAATTTAATAGTGTAAATTAATAATTAATGTGGAATATATATTGTTTATTGGGAATAAACAATATATTTGAGGATAAAATGAGAAAATAGAATTTTGAAAACTTTAGTAAGATGGTTTGAGATAATAAACCAAAGAAAATGTGTTTTATTTAGAGTTAATGCAATAATTTTGTTAATTATTGCTATTTACTTCTTTTAATGATTTTTAAAAAGAAGTAATTGATTTTAAGATGAGATATATCTAAAATAATGATGGAATTGAGTTTAAAAATATAATTTAGGTGTAAAATTATATTCGAAATGGGTTATAAAATTTTATTACACAAAAATATTATTTTTGTGTAATTTATAATGTGAATTACAATGGGATTTGTAACTAAGGATGTAAATTTGTTATAAAAAAGAGAGATATGATGATAAAATATTTTAAAAATATAAATAATCTTTTATTTTGAGTACTTAACATTTTTTCATCATGAATATGAAGTTTTATAAATTTTTGATATGAAATAAAGTTGAATAGATGATTGAATTTGAAGGTTCGCGTTGTTAACATGTAACTATGTGATTAATTTATAACCTAAGCTAATTTTCCTAAACAATTGGACTCTAGCCCATTAACATAATTTACTTAGCCTGTTAGAAAAGAAATGAGAAACATCTTTCTCTTCCTCACGTTCATTCTCTATTCATAGTAAAACAAATCAGAAACCATTCCTCTTTCCAAACCCTAGAGCTCTAAATCTTCAATTCCTACGTTAATTTGCTAATTTTAATCAAGCTAAAGCTATATCTCTCAGGTAATCAACTCCAGAACTTATTCTATTTCATCAAATTTGGATTTTTGCAATAGGTAGATTGTTAGTAATAGGGTTTTCTTGCTTGCATGTTGTTGTAGTGTTGTTTATAGGTTCTAGAAGCTAAAATTCAATCAAAAGCTCTAACCTTTTCTACATTAATTCGAGTTCTTGCATTCCTACAACAAGGTGAGTTAATCACTCACACCACTAGATTTAATCTATGAGAATAATTGGTAGTTTCTATTTGAATTAATTGGATGGGAAGTTGATTGAATTGCTTTCCAGTTGGTTGTGCTTTGCTAAAAATTATTTGTGGAAAAAATTGCTGCTGTAAAACAGCAATATCTTAGTGCAAGTTTACCCAAATTGGCTCAATCTTTTAGAAGTTGAAAGAACATTCCATTATCTACAACTTCTCTTTTAATTACTTTCTGAAATTTTATTGTTTATAGGGTCGAAATTTAGTTTGGATCTAATGTATGCAGTTCTGCTTTGTGCAATTTGTTTTGTTGAAACCTGATCTTCAAATCTTCATAACTTTTGAACGATAAATCAAAATTGAGTGAGATTTTTTTTATTTGGAAGGTATATTTATAAAGTACAACTTTCATGTATTGAGTTTTCTGTAATTTAGAGGTTTGCTGTGTCAAAATCCAATTTATCTACTGTTGTCCCGAGAGCAAAAACAATATTTGCTCTGTGCTTAAGGCTGAAACTAAATTGGTCATAACTTCTTCGTTTTTGATCCGATTTTGATAATTTTAGATGTTTCGGAAATCATAAATGATGTACTAAAAATTTTATGTATTGAGAATCCTGTATTTTAGAGGTTTGCTATGTCAAAATTCAATTTTTATACTGTTGTCCCGAGAGCAAAAGCAATATTTGCTCTGTGCTTAAGGCAGAAACTAAATTGGTCATAACTTCTTCGTTTTTGATCTGATTTTGATAACTTTAGATGTTTTGGAAAGCATAAATCATGTAATATAACTTTCTTGTATTGAGTTTTCTATAATTTATAGGTTTGCTGTGTCAAATCCAATTTTTCTACTGTTGTCCCGAGAGTAAGAGCAATATTTGCTCTGTGCTTAAGGCTGAAACAAAATTGGCCATAACTTCTTCGTTTCTTATCCGATTTTGATAATTTTAGATGTTTCGAAAAGTTCAAATCATGTAATACAAGATTTGTTCATTGTTTTTTTGGAATTTTGAAGTTTTCTTGGTCGAAATTATGGTTATAAATTGCTGTCTTGAGAACAAGATGACAACAACAACAAACATTGACCTTAGGATTGTATTAGCACATTTTTACTCTTATTTTCTTCCGGTTTTGATGATGTTTTTGAGATTTTTGAGAGCTATGATGCTTATCTATAGGCTAGCTATATTTGTAAAATTTTAAATTCAAATTTAAATAGAATTCGAATTGATTTTTAGTTAAATTTGAATTGAATTCGTATTGAACTCAAGTTATCGGTCTTGAGTTATCTTTCTTGTTTTTCATTGTTTTCGAGTACGGTTTTCACTAAACAATTTTTGAAGTAATTTTGAAATAAATGGACATTTCAAATTATTATGATATAGTATTTTAAAATTACATTTCTAATATAAAAAAAACCTATTTATTCCCTATAATAAAAGAATTTCAAATATGGATTTTATTAATCTTTTCGGGAAAACGTTTTAAAAGCTTGTTTTCTCTAGTAAACTATTTTAAATATAAAATACACACTTTTACACTATTCGAACATATGAGAAAGAGAATTAAACGATTTAGTAAAACACGTGGTATGTGACATGTGCGTTTACTATTTCGGTTAATTCCGTACTTGTACGATCGAAGCTATTTGAGTTTAATGATTCTGAGATGTTTTACCATTTTATGGCGTATTTTGAGTTTTATAATTCCTATTTATTGGAATTATTTAAGATAGCCAATATTTGACAAGTATTATGGTTTAAGATCTCCTATGTAGGAGTATGGTCGATGAGAACCATCATGATGTTTTATTTACTTGCCAATGATATAAGACAAGTCTTGAGTATATGATTTCATATTTTGAGGTTTATGGTTTATGAGGAACCATCACGATATTTTCACTTGTCGAGGAGATGAGACAAGTTACGATGCTATTTAATTCTTATAGATGAGATGAGACAAGTATGATGTCTTTTTATCACTTGCCAATGAGACAAGTATGAATCCTGTTGAGGGGTCCACAACGATTGGCTTGTTGTGAGCATTCTGAGTTTTCTATTTGTTGCTGCTTTAGTGAGTATTTGTTTATTACTCACTATATTGAGATGTATTTGATTTGAGATGGATTGACTTATTTGATGTTAAGTCCGATCCTTTTGGTTATTATAGAATCCTATATTTATTTAGGCATCCTAATTTGATTGGTTTATTATTTCTATCACTTTGGAATGTTAATGATGATACCGAAGTTTCTGTATTCACTCTTGAGTATCGAGACGTTGATGATATATCTTGAATTCCAATCAAGATGACTTTGTTGATTTTTGTGAGTCCATTTGGATTTGACATCTAATCAGGCAATCAAATGTTGAGGTAACCTTATTCCTGGCTCTTAGCTCTTCGATTATCCTTCCACGAGGATATCTACTAAGGAATGAGGTGAGTTTCTAGATTATTCGAGTTGGATTAAGTTTATCATTCAGTTTCTTTAAGTTATCCGTTTCGAATACTCAATCGGTGTTATCCTTTGTAGCATTACTTTGTTTGAAGTAATGATTTGTGGTTTGTGTGCTTCTTTTCCTTCGAGGAGAATATCTTACTTATCTTTTGTCTTGATGATTTCCAAGAGTGGCTCGTCCACTTGTAGGAGTTGACGAACACTCCATCTCCTTCTGTTGATTTTTTGAATCGCGTACTCTCGGAATATCTCGATGCATTCTCTTAATGTTCTTTGGTTTGAGTTTTTGAAGCCATATATATGATTTTTAAAAAGAGAAATTAGAGTTTTGAGATATTTTAAAAATCAAAGAATGTTTTGAGAATATATTTATACGAGTAGTATTCTTTCAGAGAAATAATTTGAGAGTGTTGGGTTATCCATCGAGTAGTTAAGAGTTCTGGTCGATACGCCAGATCAATGTTATTGATAAGAATCTCCTACATGCAATGATGAGGCAATCAAACACGATGATTTGTGTTTTAAGGATTGAGATTTTGAAAATAATATTTTGAGATTAAATATTAAATTTATTTTTGAATGGTAATTGCAGCCATTGATTTTAGAGATGAGTAATAGAGTGGCAAGTCAGTTTTGATCGTTCGGTCAACTCTACAGCCAACGGATATATTTATTTATTAGAGACTCAATGGCGAGGCAATGCCATTTATTTATTTTTAAATTATAAAAATGAGAATATAAATGAGATTATTTTTGAGTTGTGTTTTATTGGAAGTATATTTTGAGATTTTAGAATCTATATTATATAATAATAGAATTTAAACCCTCAATTTATTTTGAGGGATATTATTATGGATTTACAAAATTCTTTGGAAATTTATATCGAAGTAAGAGAAGAAATTTGAATTTTAACTTTGAGTTTTAAATTACTTACTAAGTAATATAGTAAAGAGTTTGAAAATTTTTCAAATGTTGAAAATTATGATTTAAAAATTTAAAAGATGTTGAAATTTAAAATTCTAAATATCTTGGATTAAAAGATAATTCGAGCTTATATCCCTGTTCTTGAGTATGTTATATCTTTGAGCTATTATCAACGACGTGCATTTTTCGCGGTCGTTCGAATTTGGTGGCCTTGTGAGAAGCCATCATGTGATTTATCTTTCTTGTCTATTGTGTCTATCCTGTTGTGAGGATGTTCATTCCGTATATTTATGCAGAAAATCTTCTTGATGATCTTCTTTATTGTTTAAAGTTTCGGTTTAAGTGAGTATGAGCCCGACCCTATTCGTAGAGTTTTTTTGAAATTAATCATTTCTGATTGATTAATTGTTGAGCATGTTAGTGAGTTTTGATTCGAAGATGGGGTATCTTCGAAACTCTTTCGAGATACTTGGAAAACTCGATGGTTTGCTAATCACTATATTAGCATATGATGGGCCATTGAGTTAACCAAGTGAGTTTTTCCTTATTTCTTTCTACCATTTTATATTGAGAGTATGAATGGTTGGGAATTCAAGCTTGTCTTTATCCTTCAATGATTGTATCTTTTGTATTGTTTACAGCTCTTCTTCTAGAAATTGCGGGGATGCAATTTTTGTAAGAGGGGGAGCTGTAACAACCCTGATTTAGCGATTACATGAGAATATTAAATTATAATGGCGATTATAATTTAATAGTGTAAATTAATAATTAATGTGGAATTTAAATTGTTTATTGGGAATAAACAATATATTTGAGGATAAAATGAGAAAATAGAATTTTGAAAACTTTAGTAAGATGGTTTGAGATAATAAACCGAAGAAAATGTGTTTTATTTAGAGTTAATGCAATAATTTTGTTAATTATTACTATTTACTTCTTTTAATGATTTTTAAAAAGAAGTAATAAATTTTAAGATGAGATATATCAAAAATAATGATGGAATTGAGTTTAAAAATATAATTTAGGTGTAAAATTATATTTGAAATGGGTTATAAAATTTTATTACACAAAAATATTATTTTTGTGTAATTTATAATGTTAATTACAATGGGATTTGTAACTAAAGATGTAAATTTGTTATAAAAAAAGAGAGATATGATGATAAAATATTTTAAAAATATAAATAATCTTTTATTTTGAGTATCTAGCATTTTTTCATCATGAATATGAAGTTTTATAAAATTTTGATATGAAATAAAGTTGAATAGACGATTGAATTTGAAGGTTCGCATTGTTAACATGTAACTAAGTGATTAATTTATAACCTAAGCTAATTTTCCTAAACAATTGGACTCTAGCCCATTAACATTCTTTACTTAGCCTGTTAGAAAAGAAATGAGAAACATCTTTCTCTTCCTCACGTTCATTCTCTATTCACAGTAAAACAAATCAGAAACCATTCCTCTTTCCAAACCTAGAGCTCTAAATCTTCAATTCCTACTTTATTTTGCTAATTTTAATCAAGCTAAAGCTATATTTCTCAGGTAATCAACTCCAAAACATATTATATTTCATCAAATTTTGATTTTTTTTTCTATAGGTAGATTGTTAGTAATAGGGTTTTCTTGCTTGCATGTTGTTGTAGTGTTGTTTATAGGTTCTAGAAGCTAAAATTCAATCAAAAGCTCCAACCTTTCTACATTAATTCTAGTTCTTGCATTCCTACAATAAGTGAGTTAATCACTCACACCACTAGATTTAATCTATGAGAATAATTGTTAGTTTCTATTTGAATTAATTGGATGAGATGTTGATTGAATTGCTTTCAAGTTGGTTGTGCTTTGCTAAAAATTGTTTGTGGAAAAAATTGCTGCTGTAAAACTGCAATATCTTAGTGCAAGTTTACTCCAATTTGCTCAATCATTTTACAGTTGAAAGAAAATTCGATTATCTAAAAGTTCTCTTTTAATTACTTTATGAAATTTTATTGTTTATAGGGTCGAAATTTAGTTTGGATCTGATGTATACAGTTCTGCTCGGTGCAATTTGTTTTGTTGAAACCTAATTTTCAAATCACCATAACTTTTGAACGACAAATCAAAATCGAGTAAGATTTTTTTTCATTTAGAAGGTATATTTATAAAGAAAAACTTTCATGTATTGAGTTTTCTATAATTTAGAGGTTTGTTGTGTCAAAATCCAATTTATCTACTGTTGTCCCGAGAGCAAAAACAATATTTGCTCTGTGCTTAAGGCTGAAACTAAATTGGTCATAACTTCTTCGTTTTTGATCCGATTTTAATAATCTTAGATGTTTCGGAAAGTACAAATCATGCAATTCAACTTTCATGTATTGAATTTTCTATATTTTAGAGGTTTGCCATGTCAAAATCCAATTTTTCTACTATTGTCCCGAGAGCAAAAGCAATATTTGCTCTGTGCTTAAGGCTAAAACTAAATTGGTCATAACTTCTTCGTTTTTGATCTGATTTTGATGACTTTAGATGTTTTGAAAAGCATAAATCATGTACTATAACTTTCATGCATTGAATTTTCTGTAGTTTAGAGGTTTGCTGTGTCAAAATCCAATTTTTCTACTGTTGTCCTGAGAGCATAAGCAATATTTGCTCTGTGCTTAAGGCTAAAACAAAATTGGCCATAACTTCTTCGTTTCTTATCTGATTTTGATAATTTTAGATGTTTCGAAAAGTTCAAATCATATACTACAAGATTTGATCATTGTGTTTTCTGGAATTTTGAAGTTTTCTTGGTTGAAATTATCGTTATAAGTTGCTGTCCTGAGAACAAGATAACAACAACAACAAACATTGACCTTAGAATTGTATTAGCTCATTTTTACTCTTATTTTCTTCCGGTTTTGATGATGTTTTTGAGATTTTTGAGAGCTATGATGCCTATCCATAGTCTAGCAATATTTTGAAAATTTTAAATTCAAATTTAAATAGAATTCGAATTGATTTTTAGTTAAATTTGAATTGAATTCGTATTGAACTCAAGTTATCGGTCTCGAGTTATCTTTCTTGTTTTTCATTGTTTTCGAGTACGGTTTTCACTAAACAATTATTGAAGTAATTTTGAAATAAATGGACATTTTAAATTATTATGATATAGTATTTTAAAATTACCTTTCTAATATAAAAAAACCTATTTATTCCCTATAATAAAAGAATTTCAAATATGGGTTTTATTAATATTTTCGGGAAAAATTTTTAAAAGCTTGTTTCCTCTAGTAAACTATTTTAAATATAAAACACACACTTTTACACTATTCGAACATATGAGAAAGAGAATTAAACGATTTAGTAAAACATGTGATACGGGACATGTGCGTTTACTAGTTCGGTTAATTCCGGACTTGTACGATCGAAGCTATTTGAGTTTAATGATTCTGAGATGTTTTACCACTTTATGGCGTATTTTGAGTTTTATAATTCCTATTTATTGGAATTATCTAAGATGGCCAATATTTGACAAGTATTATGGTTTAAGATCTCCTATGTAGGAGTATGGTCGATAAGAACCATCATGATGTTTTATTTACTTGCCAATGATATAAGACAAGTCTTGAGTATATGATTTTATATTTTGAGGTTATGGTTTATGAGGAACCATCACGATATTTTCACTTGTAGAGGAGATGAGACAAGTTACGGTGCTATTTAATTCTTATAGATGAGATGAGACAAGTATGATGTCTTTTTATCACTTGCCAATAAGACGAGGCGAGATATGATTTTCTGAGTTTTAAGATGTTCCTAGTGTGGCATCGACTAGCGGCTAGTAAACCGCTAAGTACGAACGTGTGGTACGGGACACACGTTAATACTTTTCGGGTTCATATCCACGAGTTTGTGACACATTCATGATGTTTACCTAGCAGAACTGCTTTGAGAGGTGTCGACGACCTTATCATGAGGACAAACTGCTTTGGAGGTGTTAGCGACCTTGTAAGGGATGACAAAATGGCTTGGAAAGGTGTCAACGACCTTGTCATGAGGACGAACTGCTTTGGAAAGGTGTCAGCGACCTTGTCATGAGGACGAACTGCTTTGGAAGGTGTTAGCGATCTTGTCTATGGCTTCGGCCATCTGAGTTTAGCACATGCAACGTTGCTTCGGCATTGTATTCAGGGATATGGCCAATCCGGATTTTCTGAGTTTTGAATTCGTCTTTTTTGGCGCATTAGTGTGAAGATTTTCTAAGTTTTGAACATGCATCGAATTATTTATTGAGTTTGAAATTTTGTGAGTTTGAATTCGTATCGAGTTCCATGAGTTTTTATGGTTGAGATGTATGTGTGAGGTTTAGCCGCCTTGGCTTACTTATGAGTTTGAGATCTCACATTCTTATGGAGTTGTCTTGTGTTGCTTTCATGACTTCTATTTGTGATTGAGATGAGTTTTCTCCTTTTAGGAGTAATGGTTCATCGAACCATTTGAGTTTTGCTTGAGTTTTATATGAGTTGATTTGAGTTCATTATGGGTTATCGCTAATGATATGAGGCACTTGTGTTTTATTTGAGTATTGAGTTTGAGTTACCTCTTTCGAGGTATTTAATCACTTAGGTAGCGTTTGTTACTTAAGTAGTGAGCTATGAGTTATCTAATACTTCTCCTCATTCGAGAAGAAATATCACTATATCCATTCTACTTCATATTATCGATATTGACTGATTTGTGTAGCTAGACTGACCCGTGTATTTATACTCAGGTCAGACCAAGTCGCTTCATGTATCATCTATTGGACTTAGCTTGAAATTGGTGTTGGATATCATCTCGCTTGAGTAGTTCATTTCTTCCGCATACTCTGATGTTTTTACATTTGATTTGATGTATATGGTATGGTCGAGTACCACCTTTATTGTATTCATATTGTATTGTACTAAACATGTATCAGTGTATATGTATATATATATGATGTCGATTACTGTTCTGTGATGTGCTTTACATTTAGTTATTGTATTTTGTTCTGATAGATCCGTCAACCACCTATAGTTTTGGATTAAGCTTTTACTGTGTATGTCGATCCATTGAGATAGAAAAGAAAATTTATATTGCATTTATCGACGTATTCAGTAGATGTTTAAGACAAAGTTATAGATGGTCACCCTTAACCAGCCCTATTCTCTGCTTTAGTAGACGGAATTACTCGTTAATTCTCTTTACTAAGGTGGGTCTCGGGGTGGGGTGTTACAGCTTGGTATCAGAGCTGTGGTCAGAACAAAGTAGAAACACAGAACAGTACGTATATCATGATACATCAAAGTACAATACAAGTGAACCATTGTCCCTTATTCGAGCTTATTTTCAATTCGATCCTTGAATCTTTTTCGAGTTTTGGGATTGTTGAGATGGAATATGTCTAGGAATATATATACATGTATATCGTATTCCGTAATAGAGTTTGATGTCATATTATCTGATAAATAATCTTATTTAGGATTATTCTATTTTTATTTTTGTCGATACGAGTGAGTTCGTATCGATGGAGCTGATTGATTTCTTTAAGCATTCTTGTTGCATTCCTTTGAGAGTTGTGAATCCTGCTGATGGGTCCATAACGATTGGCTTGTTGTGAGCATTCCGAGTTTTCTATTTGTTGCTGCTTTAGTGAGTATTTGTTTATTACTCACTATATTGAGATGTATTTGATTTGAGATGGATTGACTTATTTGATGTTAAGTCCGATCCTTTTGGTTGTTATAGGATCCTATATTTATTTAGGTACCCTAATTTGATTGGTTTATTATTTCTACCACTTTGGAATGTTAATGATGATACCGAAGTTTCTGTATTCACTCTTGAGTATCGAGATGTTGATGATATATCTCGAATTCCAATCAAGGTGACTTTGTTGATTTTTATGAGTCCGTTTGGATTTGACATCCAATCAGGCAAACGAATGTTGAGGTAACCTTATTCCTGGCTCTTAGCTCTTCGATTATCCTTCCACGAGGATATCCACTAAGAAATGAGGTGAGTTTCTAGATTATTTGAGTTCGATTGAGTTTATCATTAAGTTTCTTTAAGTTATACTTTTCGAATACTCAATCGGTGTTATCCTTTGCAGCATTACTTTGTTTGAAGTAATGATTTGTGGTTTGTATGCTTCTTTTCCTTCGAGGAGAATATCTTACTTATCTTTTGTCTTGATGATTTCCAAGAGTGGCTCATCCTCTTGTAGGAGTTGACGAACACTCCATCACCTTCTGTTGATTTTGTGAATCACGTACTCTCGGAATATCTCGATGCATTCTCTTAATGTTCTTTGGTTTGAGTTTTTGAAGCCATATGTATGATTTTTAAAATGATAAATTGGAGTTTTGAGATATTTTAAAAATCAAAGAATGTTTTGAGAATATATTTATACGAGTAGTATTCTTTCATAGAAATAATTTGAGTGTTGGGTTATCCATCGAGTAGTTAAGAGTTCTGGTCGATACGCCTGATCAGCGTTATTGATAAGAATATCCTAAATGCTATGATGAGGCAATCAAACACGATGATTTATGTTTTAAGGATTGAGATTTTGAAAATAATATTTTTAGATTAAATATTAAATTTATTTTTGAATGGTAATTGTATCCATTGATTTTAGAGATGAGTAGTAGAGTGGCAAGACAGTTTTGATCGTTCGGTCAACTCTACAGCCAACGGATATATTTATTTATTAGAGACTCAATGGCGAGGCAATGCCATTTATTTATTTTTAAATTATAAAAATGAGAATATAAATGAGATTATTTTTGAGTTGTGTTTTATTGGAAGTATATTTTGAGATTTTAGAATCTACATTATATAATAATAGAATTTAAACCCTCAATTTATTTTGAGGGATATTATTATGGATTTACAAAATTCTTTGGAAATTAATTTTGAAGTAAGAGAAGAAATTTGAATTTTAACTTTGAGTGTTAAATTACTTACTAAGTAATATAGTAAAGAGTTTGAGAAATTTTCAAATGTTAAAAATTGTGATTTAAAAATTTAAAAGATGTTGAAATTTAAAATTCTAAATATGTTGGATTAAAAGATTATTCGAGCTTATATCCTTGTTCTTGAGTATGTTATATCTTTGAGCTATTATCAACGACGTGCATTTTTCACGATCGTTCGAATTTGGTGGCCTTGTGAGAAGCCATCTTGTGATTTATCTTTCTTGTCTATTGTGTATATCCTGTTGTGAGGATGTTCTTTCCGTATATTTATGCAGAAAATCTTCTTGATGATCTTATTTATTGTTTAGAGTTCCGGTTTAAGTGAGTATGAGCACGACTCTATTCATAGAGTTTTTTTAAAATTAATCATTTTCGATTGATTAATTATTGAGCATGTTAGTGAGTTTTGATTCGAAGACGGGGTATCTTCGAAACTCTTTCGAGATACTTGGAAAACTCGATGGTTTGCTAATCACTATATTAGCATATGATGGGCCGTTGAGTTAACCAAGTGAGTTTTTCCTTATTTCTTTCTACCATTTTATATTGAGAGTATGAATGGTTTGCAATTCAAGCTTGTCTTTATCCTTCGATGATTGTATCTTTTGTATTGTTTACAGCTTTTCTTCTAGAAATTGCGGGGACGCAATTTTTGTAAGAGGGGGAGCTGTAACAACCCTGATTTTAGCGATTACATGAGAATATTAAATTATAACGGCGATTATAATTTAATAGTGTAAATTAATAATTAATGTGGAATTTAAATTGTTTATTGGGAATAAACAATATATGTGAGGATAAAATGAGAAAATAGAATTTTGAAAACTTTAGTAAGATGGTTTGAGATAATAAACCGAAGAAAATGTGTTTTATTTAGAGTTAATGCAATAATTTTGTTAATTATTGCTATTTACTTCTTTTAATGATTTTTAAAAAGAAGTGATATGAGATATATCTAAAATAATGATAGAATTGAGTTTAAAAATTTAATTTAGGTGTAAAATTATATTTGAAATGGGTTATAAAATTTTATTACACAAAAATATTATTTTGTGTAATTTATAATGTTAATTACAATGGGATTTGCAACTAAAGATGTAAATTTGTTACAAAAAAAGAGAGATATGATGATAAAATATTTTAAAAAAATAAATAATCTTTTATTTTGAGTATCTAACATTTTGTCATCATGAATATGAAGTTTTACAAATTTTTGATATGAAATAAAGTTGAATAGATGATTGAATTTGAAGGTTCGCATTGTTAACATGTAACTAAGTGATTAATTTATAACTTAAGCTAATTTTCCTAAACAATTGGACTCTAGCCCATTAACATACTTTACTTAGCCTGTTAGAAAAGAAATGAAAAACATCTTTCTCTTCCTCACGTTCATTCTCTATTCACAGTAAAACAAATCAGAAACCATTCCTCTTTCCAAACCGTAGAGCTCTAAATCTTCATATCCAACTTTATTTTGCTGATTTTAATCAAGCTAAAGCTATATTTCTCAAATAATCAACTCCAAAACTTATTCTATTTCATCAAATTTGGAATTTTGCAATAGGTAGATTGTTAGTAATAGGGTTTTCTTGCTTGCATGTTGTTGTAGTGCTGTTTATAGGTTCTAGAAGCTAAAATTCAATCAAATGCTCCAACATTTCTACATTAATTCGAGTTCTTGCATTCCTACAATAAGGTGAGTTAATCACTCACACCACTAGATTTAATCTATGAGAATAATTGTTAGTTTCTATTTGAATTAATTGGATGGGATGTTGATTGAATTGCTTTCAAGTTGGTTGTGCTTTGCTAAAAATTGTTTGTGGAAAAAATTGCTGCTGTAAAACAACAATATCTTGGAGCAAGTTTACCCGAATTAGCTCAATATTTTTGCAGTTGAAAGAAAATTCCTTTAGCTACAAGTTATCTTTTAATTACTTTCTGAAATTTTATTGTTTATAGGGTCAAAAGTTAGTTTGGATCTAATGTATACAGTTCTGCTCTGTGCAATTTGTTTTGTTGAAACCTAATTTTCAAATCGCCATAACTTTTGAACGACCAATCAAAATTGAGTTAGATTTTTTTCACTTGGAAGGTATATTTATAAAGAACAACTTTAATGTATTGAGTTTTCTATAATTTAGAGGTTTGTTGTGTCAAAATCCAATTTATCTACTGTTGTCCCGAGAGCAAAAACAATATTTTCTCTGTGCTTAAGGCTGAAACTAAATTGGTCATAACTTCTTCGTTTTTGATCCGATTTTGATAATTTTAGATGTCTCGGAAAGTATAAATCATGTACTACAACTTTCATGTATTGAAATTTCTATATTTTAGAGGTTTGCTATGTCAAAATCCAATTTTTATACTGTTGTCCCGAGAGCAAAAGCAATATTTGCTCTGTGCTTAAGGCTAAAACTAAATTGATCATAACTTCATCGTTTTTGATCTGATTTTGATAAATTTAGATGTTTTTAAAAGCATAAATCATGTACTATAACTTTCATGTATTGATTTTTCTGTAATTTAGAGGTTTTCTATGTCAAAATCCAATTTTTCTACTGTTGTCCCGAGAGCAAAAGCAATATTTGCTCTGTGCTTAAGGCTGAAACAAAATTGGCCATAACTTCTTCGTTTCTTATCCGATTTTGATAATTTTAGATGTTTAGAAAAGTTAAAATCATGTACTACAAGATTTGTTCATTGTTTTTTCTGGAATTTTGAAGTTTTCTTGGTTGAAATTATGGTTATAAGTTGTTGTCTAGAGAACAAGATGACAACAACAACAAACATTGACCTTAGAATTGTATTTTCTCATTTTTACTCTTATTTTCTTCCGGTTTTGATGATGTTTTTGAGATTTTTGAGAGCTGTGATGCCTATCCATAGGCTAGCTATATTTGGAAAATTTTAAATTCAAATTTAAATAGAATTCGAATTGATTTTTAGTTAAATTTGAATTAAATTCGTATCGACCTCAAGTAATCGGTCTTGAGTTATCTTTCTTGTTTTTCATTGTTTTCGAGTACGGTTTTCACTAAACAATTCTTGAAGTAATTTTGAAATAAATGGACATTTTAAATTATTATGATATAGTATTTTAAAATTACTTTTCTAATATTAAAAAACCTATTTATTCCCTATAATAAAAGAATTTGAAATATGGGTTTTATTATTATTTTCGGGAAAAAGTTTTAAAAGCTTGTTTTCTCTAGTAAACTATTTTGAATATAAAACACGCACTTTTACACTATTCGAACATATGAGAAAGAGAATTAAACGATTGAGTAAAACACGTGGTACGGGACATGTGCGTTTACTATTTCGGTTAATTTCGGACTTCTACGATCGAAGCTATTTGAGTTTAATGATTCTGAGATGTTTTGCTATTTCATGGCGTATTTTGAGTTTTATAATTCCTATTTATTGGAATTATTTAAGATGGCCAATATTTGATAGTATTATGGTTTAAGATCTCCTATGTAGGAGTATGGTCGATGAGAACCATCATGATGTTTTATTTACTTGCCAATGATATAAGACAAGTCTTGAGTATATGATTTCATATTTTGAGGTTTATGGTTTATGAGGAACCATCACGATATTTTCACTTGTAGAGGAGATGAGACAAGTTACGGTGCTATTTAATTCTTATAGATGAGATGAGACAAGTATGATGTCTTTTTATCACTTGCCAATGAGACGAGGCGAGATATGATTTTCTGAGTTTTAAGATGTTCCTAGTGTGGCATCGACTAGCGGCTAGTAAACCGCTAAGTACGAACGTGTGGTACGGGACACACGTTAATACTTTTCGGGTTCATATCCACGAGTTTGTGACACATTCATGATGTTTACCTAGCAGAACTGCTTTGAGAGGTGTCGACGACCTTATCATGAGGACAAACTGCTTTGGAGGTGTTAGCGACCTTGTAAGGGATGACAAAATGGCTTGGAAAGGTGTTAACGACCTTGTCATGAGGACGAACTGCTTTGGAAAGGTGTCAGCGACATTGTCATGAGGACGAACTGCTTTGGAAGGTGTTAGCGACCTTGTCTATGGCTTTGGCCGTCTGAGTTTAGCACATGCAACGTTGCTTCGGCATTGTATTCAGGGATATGGCCAATCCGGATTTTCTGAGTTTTGAATTCGTCTTTTTTGGCGCATTAGTGTGAAGATTTTCTAAGTTTTGAACATGCATCGAATTATTTATTGAGTTTGAGATTTTGTGAGTCTGAATTCGTATTGAGTTCCATGAGTTTTTATGGTTGAGATGTATGTGTGAGGTTTAGCCGCCTTGGCTTACTTATGATTTTGAGATCTCACATTCTTATGGAGTTGTCTTGTGTTGCTTTCATGACTTCTATTTGTGATTGATATGAGTTTTCTCCTTTTTGGAGTAATGGTTCATCGAACTATTTGAGTTTTGCTTGAGTTTTATATGAGTTGATTTGAGTTCATTATGGGTTATCGCTAATGATATGAAGCACTTGTGTTTTATTTGAGTATTGAGTTCGAGTTACCTCTTTCGAGGTATTTAATCACTTAGGTAGCGTTGTTACTTAAGTATTGAGCTATGAGTTATCTAATCCTTCTCCTCATTCGAGAAGAAATATCACTATATCCATTCTGCTTCATATTATCGATATTGACTGATTTGTGTAGCTAGATTGACCTGTGTATTTATACTCGGGTCAGACCGAGTTGTTTCAAGTATCATCTATTAGAGTTAGCTTGAAGTTGGTGTTGGATATCATCTCGCTTGAGTAGTTTATTTCTTCCACATACTATGATGTTTTTACATTTGATTTGATGTATATGGTGTGGTCGAGTACCACCTTTATTGTATTCATATTGTATTGTACTAAACATGTATCAGTGTATATGTATATATATATGATGTCGATTACTGTTCTGTGATGTGCTTTACATTTAGTTATTGTATTTTTTTATGATAGATCTTTAAAACACCTATAGTTTTGGATTAAGCATTTACTGTGTATGTCGATCCATTGAGATAGAAAACAAAATTTATATTGCATTTATCGACGTATTCAGTAGATGTTTAAGACAAAGTTATAGACGGTCACCCTTAACCAGCCCTATTCTCTGCTTTAGTAGACGGAATTACTCGTTAATTCTCTTTACTAAGGTGGGTCTCGGGGTGGGGCGTTACAACTTGTGTAACATTCAATTTCATTTTAAGAGACATATATATAACTTACAAAAATGTTAAAAGTTGTAATGTTAAATGAGGGTATGTAATAGAATATTATACAAGTAAAACTTAAGTAATGAAAGTGTTCAATGGAATTTCTTCTATATACGAATCTGATGTTATAAATTATTATAAACTTAAGTTAATATTTGAAATGTTACAAATTAAATGTAATAGAATAGATGAATACTATACGTAAATAATTATAAACTTATGTTAATGTTGAAGCCATTTATAATTAAAGTGAGTACTATATTAATTGAGTGATTATAACATCAGAAGTGTTGAAATAACTTAGAAATAAATGTAATATTCAATAATACTATATATGAAAAAATGAATGTGAAAAAAATAACCCATCAATGGTGAAATAAATTGTGAATAGACTTACATAATAGTGAATAGTCTAGATAATTGAAATGAAAATAACTTATGTAAGCAATGAATGTAAAGTAATGAGAAGAGAATGGCATTATATGTATAAATGAGAAATGGAATTTTGTAAGTAATGAATGTAGATTAAAGAAAATGATCATTGTATGAAAAAATAATTGAATAGTAAATAATGTGTAAGGAGATTTATAAGGAAAACTTGCATGACATTTAAATTTATTGGTTGTTTAGTTTATGGGATGATTTGGAAGTGATACTTTAAATTTTTTAGGATGTATGACTAATCTATTAAGTTTTATCTAAGGTCGTTGGGTGTATGGTATACTTAGCAGTTATTTATCATTCTATAATCTATACAATTAAAAGTTTCTAAACCCGAACAAACAATTAGTTTTGGTTGTTATGGATGGGTGGTTGATTTCTTTGATTTTGTATATGATGATTGTATGGTTTTGTTTGCAAGTGCTATTGTTATATTGTGCTGATTTGTTGTCATAAATTGAAACAACGTAAATATTTCTCTTTTGCATAAATCTAACTCTTTTGGATTACACAAGTGAAATATAGGTTTATGGAATCAATAACTATTGCTTTTGGTTTCATAAATTAAGCGTTGTTTGCCAAACAAATAGGTACGTTTTCGGATTACGGTTTTATAGTGACATTATATTGTTTTTCTCATGGTTTGGGATATTTTATTTTGAAATATATGATATATATATATATATATATTGTTATTATTGATATTATTATTTCTTCCGGACCTCTCCGCACAAAGGAGACTCTACCGAAATTTTCTATGAATTTTGGACTTAGAAAATTTTGTGAAATGTTTTTCAAACTTTTATTAACTTGAATATAAAAGGGTATAATTGTTTTATAGATTGATCTATTTTATTTAGATTATTTAATTATGTAAATTGATTGTTTATAAAATTAATATTTTGAATAAGATATATTAGTTCCTTAATCCCTTCTTTTCCCTTTTCGAGGATGAAAAGTTTTGAGTGGGGGAGAGTGCAACGACCTGTAATTTTCTATAATTAAAAATAGTTAATTCAATAAGGTTTTATAATTTAATATTAGAAGAAATAAAATTTTGTCACTTATTTAAGATAATAATGACCGAAATGAAATGTAATGGTACTTATTCAAGGTAATTAATAACTACTTTTACTGTAATTTCTATTAATTTAAATTATGGAAAGGTTATATTGGTCATAAAGTGTAAATAAGTAAATAAACCAAGTATTGCATAAAATGGTGGAGTAACGTAATAAATTGAAATTGATTAATGTAGAATAATTTATTAGTATGAGAAATTATTTGTCTTGTTTGTTAACTATAGAAATAGAATTGTGTTTGAAATTGTAGGTGGTAACAATGGTTTAATTATCATTGCATTATTTAATCTGTTGAATTAGTTTGGAAATAAATTGCAGTAAATGTAATTAAATATTGCATTAAAATGAATTAAATTGATAATCGTAGAATACTAATGTAATAAGATAAACCAAGGTAAATATGTCCATAAAATAATGATTGACTGAATAAAAGATTGAAATCAAAATTAAATCAATTTGATGGAATTAAAAATATAATTAATTGGATTTAATTGCAGTTGAAATTGAATGCTGTAATTAGTGTAATATTTAACACTGAATTGATATGTAATTTTTTTAAATTATTGGAAAGGTCTAAGGAATTATAAATGACAAAAATTGTTAGTTATTAACTTTGAAATGAAAGAGCGATTTAATTTAATATTAATTTATTTAATTAATGTGAAAATAGTCATTTTGACCACTGTCTCGGATTTCGACGAAACCAGTTTCATCGGATCCGTAACAGTGAATTATTGTAAGATTTCAAGTTTCGTAGCGATCGCACTTGTCGGTTGATCGCACAGACTCAAAACGCGTAGAAATCAATTTAATTAAATTCAATTGAAATCAATTAGAAATAAGCAGATTTTTAAGCTAACTTCTCCATACGATAGAATTAGGACTTGAAACCTGTTCCATTGAGTTTAAAAATATCAAAAACATCAATTTTGACATATGGAATGACCCACTTCCGTTTTGGAGGCAGAACGGCTTTTAGGGTCGCTATTCGTCGTTCATACAAATTCGATACGTGTTTATTTTCTTATTGGGCCATGTTCATATAAATAGTCTTGTTTTCCAAAACCCTAGCAGTCATTTTCTCATTACAGTATGTACAACTCCATCTGTCTGTTCCTCCTTCTCAAATGGCAAAAATCCAAATTTCTAGATTCAATTACAAATCAAAACCGAATCGAAAAATTTAAGCTCCTTAAAAAATATCATATTATATATCAATCAAAGCTATCGATAAGCGGAATCTTCTACAATGATTCATTTCTTGGATCGGATCATCATTTGTCCAGAAATCAATGTATTAATCTCAACCGTTCATCGTGTCGAGATCAACTTCGTCGGATCGCTGAATGGAGGATACCGATCTGTGGAGAGCGGAGAGTGGAGCACATTTGTGTAGTTTGTTTGGCGAATTGATGGTTGGATCGGCCAAAAAAATTCGACCTAGGGCTTTGAACGGCAGCGGCGACTGTGTGTTTCGGGCGTTCAAATGGAGGTCGCATGGCCTTCGCGAGGCGGTGCGATGTGTGGCGGAGGGTCGCATAGGCGTTGGGTGTTGCAGCCTTGGCCACGACTGGCCTACATGGCGGAAAATGATGGGGGCGGCGGCTGTCGAGCGCGATGTACAGTGGAGTATGTGCTCTTAGAGACGATGGCGACATGTATGTTGAGTTGTCACTATCTTGTTTGTTCATTTATTTTTATTTAATATCAATTTTAACTCGTTCTAATCAACATATCTTTTGCATTCCGGATTTGGATGTGGTTTATTTCATTGGGATCATATCGAAATTACAGACATTTTGTCGCTAGTTTGGATGAATCTGAGACTATTAAATTTTGGGCCTTATTTTGGATTTCAAATCGATTTGAAATCGAAGGTGAGTGTTTTAACCACTCACCACTACTAAACTATCTTATGATAGTTAAATCAAATTTCTAATGTGATTTGAAATTTATTTGTTGATGTTTGGTATATTTAATTTGTCATTCCAGTTAAATTTGACATTTATTGAATTAAATAGCCATTTAATTTAACATTGAAGTTTAATAACTAGTTGATATCTGTCATTGCTCACCGTTTGATTGTTATTATTTATTGATTGGTTTGAATGATGTTTGTGATAGATGTTGATTTTTGATATTGGATGACTAGATATTATATTTTATATTGTTTTAACACTGCAAATTCCCTATGGGTTGAAACGATACATACCTGGATGATCTATAGATTAGGGAAAAATCGTTACGGGTTGAAACGATAAACCCAAGCGATTTTATGGATTTTGAATTTTATTCGGGATTGCGGGTTGAAATGATATATATACATAAATATAAAATGTTTGTGGATTGAAATGATAAATATCTGTATCACTTGACCATAAGGTAGAAAATTATACACAGACACTGAATTGGTTAAATTAAATGATTTCAAATCCTTAATTTTTGAATCAGTTAAATGATATTTTGAAATAAAATTTGATTTATATATATTGAAATATTGTTAAAAATTCAAGTTTTAAATGTGGTATTGGAATGTTTTGAATGAATTGTTTAAAGGACTTAAATTGAAATTTGAAAGTTGGACGTGGTGCAGATGTGTTGAAATGAAGGAAATAGTCTAGTTTGATATTAATTCATTTTAATATAAATTGTGTAAAAAGATATTATTCTAAGAATCTCTATTATTAAGGTTTTTAAACTATTTGACTATTTTAATCCCTTTTTTTAACTATTTTAAACTATTTAATCAAATTTACCATTTGATTTATTTCAAATCTATTTCAATTTATTTTAAATCTGTCTTAATTCATTTTAAATCTATTTTAATTTATGTTAAATCTATATAATCTATTTAATCTATTTTAAATCTATTAAATCTATATTAAATCTATTTAATCTATTCTAAATCTATTTAATCTATTCTAAATCTGTTTAATTTAAATTTATTTAATCTTTTTTAAATCGATTTAATCTATTTTAAATCTATTTAATCTATATTAAATCTATTTAAATATAGTTAAACTATTTAAATCATTTAAACCATTTTAGAGTATTTTAACTATGTTAAATTATTTTTAAAACTATTAAAACTATTTATGACCAACTAAACTATTTTTTAAAATTTCAGACTGTGTAAAGTGGAAGTATTTATATTTAAATCCTTGATGATGATACCACCAAAGTTGGGATTTGAAATTGATACCTTTTGTGAAATGACATATTGAGTAAATATGATGATTTTGGTACAAAAATTTAATTAACCAAGCTTATCGATGATTTTGAAAGTGAATATGATTTTGAAGGCGAATATGGTTTTGAAAGTGAATATGATTTCGAAAGTAATATGGTTTGAAATCGAATATGATACTTTGAAATTAATTATGAATTGAATTTTGAAATGTAAGGAACCATCTGGTGTGAAATAAGCGTCTAGTTGTTAAAGAGACCGGAATCAGATATTGTCATACTCTCTGCCAATACCGAAAATCACTTTAACAACTGTCAACGTGGTAGAGAATCCAGAATGAAGTTGGATGGTTTGGTGTATGATTCTGTATGAGGTATTTACGTAGCCCTGACTCCCATGAGTCAACTTAGATGTGACTAAACCAGGAGCCACACTGGGCCAAGTGAGGCCATTCCTCCTATCAGACATGCTTCTTCAATATAATATTATGTCTTTATGATGATTTGGTAGCCACCCCTTTATTTTGATTATGGGAGTGTATTCCGAAGTGGGCGGTAGTAGCTTCTAAGCGTTACCACCAGTCCGGATCCACAATTGGTAGAATTCTATCCTGGCATTGCCTCAAGTGCCGTGTTCACATGCCCTATCGTGCCTTCTACAAGTTTGTTTTGTGTCGTACCTATCGAATGCTCCCTGATAGCCCACCTGCGGGTGGAGTTTACAATATTTGTATAGACTACGACATTATATAAAATGTATTAAGGGGGATATGGGTAACACCTTAATACTATTTTAATACTTTACTTTACTCTAGACACTATTATAATAGAGTATTGTACTATGTATTTGTATAGTTTAACGGATCCTTAGAAGATGGTAATCCTAAACATCTCTTAAGTTATTGCTCCCACGTTTGACACTGGATAGGAGATGTCAAACCTCGTAAACATCTCTGACACCATTACACTCGTATTTATTACAGTTGATTTAACTTGCATAAGATATTTTAGTTCTCACTTGAGTGTTTTGTCTTTTCAATTCGCTCAGGTCAGTTTGATCTTTTCAGTGTATCGAAGACTGCTATTTTGGAGGGCGAAGACGAAGATTTAGTATTATTGTTATTTATTTTATTTATTCCACTGCATCACGTTGTTCCGCTGCATTTATTTATTTATTCCTGTTATATGTAACTCTGATTTTGTGTTGTAAAAGAATAATCAAATGTATTTGTAAAACAGCTTCATGAACTGTTATTTGATTATTATATTTTGTCATTCTGCTATGAGATTCTGTATTTGTTTTCTTTCTTCCTCTGTTTTTTTCTTAATTACCCCATAACAATCCTTTATTTTGAATGGTTTGAGTTTGACGTCTATCCAAAAAGGTGGGTCGTTACACTTAACATCGACCTTCTTCTCTCCCTGAAAAAGCATTCATATCTGCTTGCCATTTCCACCTCCTTATCAAATGGAGCCAATATATGAACCATCACCTTATGATTCAGCCTCTTCCTCGGACCTTCAATAAATTTATCATTCTTCTTTGGCGGAGTATTGATATGCACCCTACTATACTTCAACAAAGCATTAAAAAGCTGGATGTACTCTGCCAGAGTCATCTCTCCCTAGTTCAAGTCAAGGAACTCCTTGCACCCTTCTGAGATTCAGTAATAAATTAAGCATCGACTCGCTCCTTAAACTGCTCTCAGGTTATCTCCTCCTTTGGGACCTCAGCAATCACAGCCTCCCACTAGTCCAATCAACCTCCTAGAGTTGACGACAAGCCAAAATCCTCTTTTGAGTATTGTTATACCCTATTCCCTACAAATACATTTACATATCTTCAACCAATTCAACACTTCCAAGACAAACTCCTTCCGTGTGAACTCTTTTCCTCCACAGCTCTTGAAATTTTTGTTCATCTTAGAAAAGTTTGCTTCTCTTGCTGCCTCCTGTCTCGGCTCAATAGATCTAACTAGTTGTTGCCACATCATCTCCTTGACAAGCTATTTGTAACATCCTCCAATACGAGACTCGATAATGGATACTAATGAGCTGTAATCATTACCGAAACATTTTCCAAAGACAAAGTGAGCTTAGTATTATTTTGCACAACATAAGTAAATAGAGAAACTAAATGATATTTTTATTACATCGATTTGGTTCACATAATTCATTACAATAACCCAAATCGTCCCTACGTAAAGGTAAATATATAGTAAGAAAATCAGAGTGGTATGTATCCGACATATAAATATGTCAACACCACACCTACCAGTTATACATCCTAGTTTTATGTAACGAAAATAATAAAATACTTTTATTTAAATAGCAAGCCTCCCGATTCGTCTTTGAAATCTTTATTTATCCTTCAAAAGCTACATGTGTAATCCATAAACTCAGCTACTCGTATGAGTATGCATGAGTTTATGAGAAATAATAAAAATAAATGGTTCAGACAATAAGTATGGTATGAGTAAACCTTTACCCTAAGTAGACCACATCACTAATGTAGAACGGGTTTTTCCTCACTTATCATCATCAAAACATCAACATATATATATATATATATATATATATATATATATATATCATAGAAAGCAACCATGTGCATGTATTCAGTCATGAAGTGTACCCTACACTTAAGCATTCAATTATGAATCAAGTCACATAATTAGTCCTCATTCATTCATCCATTGCCTTATCTTTTACTTTAGGCTTTTCTCATTAAGTTGTCATTAAATTGTTTTAGTGATTACCTCCTAGGCCTATTTATCATTAATTTATCTTTTGCTCGAACAATGTCACCTGGTGAAAATGTCGACTCGTTTACCTATGGGAGCCACCCTGACTTTCCTAAAAGGTTTGATGAAAGCACACTAAATACATTCTAGTAAGAGTTCCTACTAGGCATCGATAGCCCCTCTTAGTCCCCGAACCGCTGTCATTTATGTTGCTGGTTTATTTTATAACACCACCTTGATGTTTTGGCACTCTGCCAAGGCACTCTGCCTTAACTAATCTGTAGAGTTTTATAATATTCTTAGGTTGAACTCTATCGTGGTACCCTACCATATATCATTGGATTTTAGACTGATAGTCACCGTACCCTGCCAACTAATACTCTATAAGTTGGTATTTGTTTACGATCATGGTTCAACTCTTTTCTTTCATTCATTAATTGTGTACTCTCTACACATTCTTTAGATCAAATATTTTTATCCTTTATTTAAATGATACTCTAGCATTTATTATTTTTTATAAGCTTTCTTCATTTAAAAATAAATTAACACGGTTTTAACTTATAATATATTTGTTTTATTTCATCCTTATGAATTAGTATAATAACGCTTGGAAACTGTCTTCCATATTGCCCTAAGTCTCTATTATATTACCTAGAAGAATATAGCTTTCTAAGCTATTACAAGTTACATTTAATGGTTGTAAATTGGCTATCCTATAGTCATCATGAACTATGCCTAGTTAGCACATGCGTTGACTATCCCATAGCTATCGTGTTTATTTCCTTTATTGCCATCGCATGACGTCTTTTTTGATGCCTTCGTGAGATAAGGGTCATCGCGTGTATTATTATTATTATTTAATGCCTTCGTGTTGTATTATTATTTGGAGCTTCCTTATGCATGAGCCTCCATGGGCTATTTTTATTTTCCTACCTTCATGAGTTATAAATAATTGTTTGCCTTCATAAATTTATACATCTCCAATCTGTAGCTTTCGTGAGCTTTCAGAAAGGAGCTCTCGTGTCTTATTTTATTTAATGCCTTCGTGAATAGGGTACATTCATGTACTATCATTTCATTTTTTGGTTTTCATGTTTTTGAATTTGCAAGTGAGCTATCCCATTTTTTTACATTTCCTTTCATGATCTTCGTGTCCCATTGTGTGTTGTCACTATTTTTTCACTTTTTTCATTAATTTACATGTGTGTTGTCTTTATGCAAAACCTCTCATGTGTTGCTTTGTTCAAAACTTTCATGAAACAAACTTTGACTTACCCAAGCCTTCGTGTGTTACCGTGTACTAGTCTTCATGTGTTAACAATACAAGCCATCATGGGGTCATTATAATGATTTGGTTAGGGTCATGGTGAGTTAAGTGGCACACATGTAAGTTATCGAAAAGTGATTTCTTACCCTATTTAGTATTTTCTTTTCACCTAACCAAATTAATGTTGAGTTCTCATTGCCCAACTTCATATTTTATTGTTCTCCTTTTAAAATTGGCTAATCAAACCATTAATTAACCAATTAATTAATCAGTTCTCCTTTGATTAATTAGTGCTTTCATTTACTAAATAATTTATATAAAATGAAAAATTGATGGTATACCAAAAATTCATCAAAAATCTCTTTTATCATATTCTACCTCATATGAAAATTTTAGGTCAAAATAATTAATTTTATTATTTTTAATAATTAATTAATTTGAAATTACCATTTTTTCCAACTTAGGAATTTCATAAAATATCCATACTAACTCTGAAAATTATGAAAAAAACACGTCTCTATTACACCATTAAGCATATCATATCAAAATTTTATGGAATTTCGATGTGATTTATCCATGTTTTACCCTATAACATTAACTAATTCACTTTAATTAAATTTTAAACTATAGTTTAAAAAATATTCAAACATCCAGTCACATTAAACATCATTAACACATATATTTATAGCTAAATCCCAATTTAAACATGCTAGGGAAGGTTTTTGAGAAAGATTTTACTCACATAGCTTAGGAAAACTTGTTGTAATCTTCTTTCCTTCTTAAATTTGAAAGCTTGATCTTTTCTAGCATGAAATCATCATCTCCTTCTTCTATATATGTGGCCGGCCTTGCTTTCAGGTGGTAGAGATGTTGTTTTATTGAATTCAAATGAAATGAAATGAAGGTGGAATGAGGGGTTGTGGCTAAGGAATATGAGTTAGTGGTATTGGGCCATACAAACTTATTCCCTTAATTAAATCCTTACCATTTAAATTTAAGTTGTCTATTTTCACTAATCAAGGCCAATCAAAATTGCTCTAGTTGTCTTTAGTCCATCCAGTTAACTTTTAAAGTGACCCTTACTTAATTGATTGAATTTCCCTTAGGTGATTCTTTAGTTGAATCACTTTAACAATTTAATTAATAATATCTCCATATTACAAAGTCAATTCAATTTAATTTAAATTAGATTAATATTTTATATTATGGACCCTCCAAATATGAGTTGTTGCAATTTTTGTCTATTCTAATTTATGTTTGCTCCCCTAGGACAGATTGTTCTCTGTTAAAGTGGTTGACATATGGGAGAGGGGTTTGGTCGGACCTTGTCTAGTATTTCGTAACTTCCTCGCCATTATGACTCTAGTTTTTGATGCGAAGAAGTGATCTTTGAAGTCAGAATACAACTAGGATTAAGAGTGGATGTTGTTAGCTTGTAGATGAAGGAACTAACTAGAGGACAGTCTGGTCGTGGTGGAGGGAAAAAGAAGGCACTTTGCATGGCTGAAAAGCTGATGGTGATATGATCGGATGGGTCAGTGCTACCATCATAGAAGGCAAAGCATACCTACTATGTATGTAAGTACTTAGAATTTCCTTGGAGAAAGAATCTCCATTCTCATCATCTGACAAACCTTCACCGCTTGCATTCCTAGTTTAGATAATATGCATTTGCTAGCGTAGAGCGAGCATTTCTTTCTAAGACCAGCCTTCACATGTTACAGATGGTGTTGGACCATTGTTGGGGTGGGACTCCTTTATTTTCTATCTGGTAATGAGGATCTATGGCAATGGTGTGGTTAAGGGAACAATGATGCCTGCCATTGTTGGAGATCTGCTTTTGACGACCGAGGGTGACCTTGGTGGGTAAGGCTGTCATTCATGAGACCTTGGTCGGGGCACTTCCCGTCGAGGTTGGGAGTGAACATATGGTTATTTTGGTACTAAATTTCAACCTCATCCTCCACTATTGAGATAATCAAAGTGTAGGTCACTTGCCCATATGCTACCTAAAGGCGATGAAACACAGGCAGTCTTTCTACTGAAGGGGAACAATTATTGATATGGAACTCTTGGTATACCAATATTTCAGATTTTGGTACGTCTTGGACGTATCTTTATTTATGGGCATCATGTATATTCCTATGACGGACAAGAGAACCTCCCTCGGGGGTTTACAACACGACCCTCTTATGAGCATCATGCATTATGTTGTAGGTTATAGGAATAGCGGACTAAGCAGTGGTCCGGTCATCCATTGGAGAGACAGTCAGATCGAAGTCTACAATTTTCTGAGCTTCCATTCCAATCCGAAGGCCATTCACATCATAAGTAAGTCGTCCAATGTTAGTCAAGTCGTTGATCATGTAGAGCCACATGTCGTTGCTCAACCCAGGGATAGGAAGAACAACACTTTCCTTAGTCACCCCATTGATGTTGTGTCCATTTTAGTTGTCAGCCTCGTTCACATGAGGCTACATGATGTGAACATGAATGGGATTTGTAGAGGAGAAAAATGACAACTTTTATGGGAGGTCGCCCTTTAAGCATTAAAATATTGACTAAAAGTTTAGCCAACCTTAGAATTATGATTAGAGATGGTAGTTATATGAGGATGCTTACTAATACTTTAATAAAATGAAAAATGAGGAAACAAATATTTGCAAAAAAAGTAAAGACACAAATAAAGTGGTTTTATCAATGTTGATCTATGTCCCCTATAAGGGATCTCTTATTACTTTGCTTTTCTTACACTAGACATGATCACAAGAGACAATAATAAGAATTACAATTCTTGAGAGCTTATATTTTTCATGCCTTGTAAAAACAAAAGTATTAGTGTATTTATAACTGTTGGGATTAGAGTTGGTCATTAATCCTACTGCTAGGTCTGATGCATGACAGCTGGAATGCCAATTAGACTGTCTGGTCGAGATGATGCTACCTATCGAGTCATACCTTGTGCATGCTTTGTATAAGGGCAGATGTCATGGGTTCAGGGAGTGGTTGTTGTAGAAGTGCTTTTGTAATAGCCCAGAATTTCGAACTTCATATTTAAATATCTAATTTATTTAAATATTTTAATCTTAGATAAATGTGATTAAAATGATTTAATAACCTTATTAATTCTTTTTTTATTAATAACTAATGATGATAAACTTGTTTTTAATTTTTTTTTAAAAATAAATACATCGAAGAAATATCGATAATGTAACCGAAAATCGGTTTATCAATATAAGTTGTTAGAACCCTTTTGTGCTAAGCTAATGAACATATGAACATATTAACAACTAATTAACATACTTTTCTTCATGAAGTAATTAGAATGTTCGAGAAGCTTCTAATGGATAAGGAATATTTGTGTGTAAGGATAGTTTAGTCATTTATTAATGGTAAGAGGTGTAAAGGAGAAGTGATATGCATGTGAAGGGGTGAGCCTTACATGGCATGATGGAGGGTGGAAAGAAGGGTAGGCAACACTATCTTAAGCGTATATAATAAGGGGAACACCTCTTTAGTTTACTTTTGAAAATTTAGAAAATAAAAAACAAACTCTTTTCATCTCCTTCTCTATATAATTTCCTAAGAAGATTTAATTCAAAACATCTCCAAATCACTTCAAACTTTGCCACAACCCTTACTACAACATCACCGCACCTTTTAGAATTTGGACCTCGAATAAAGGAGCAAAACACCCCCTAAAACCCATAGGCCATGAGCTATTTGAAGGCATTATTGCCTTGAAAATTTGAATCAAAGCAAGGGAGTGGGAGGAAGTCAGATGTCAGCAAGATTGAGATAGGATGTGGAGCATGGTCCTGCTTGTTTGTTTGGTTAAGGGTGATATTACTCACCACCTTGAATGAAAAACTTATTTATATATGCTTGTGATTGATTGATTGTATGTTAATTGAATTGATCTTGACATGTGCTGTAATATTGGTTTTGATTCTTTCTTTGAAAGCAAAAGTCATATGTAATCCATATGTATAGACTTGAATGGACTTGTAACATAGCCTTGAAACAAAGCACATAGGTTGTAGTTGGACTTTGTTTTAGAATGGACTTTGATTTGAAAGTGCTCTTATAGCGATGGTCGCTATAGATGCACTTAGGAATTGCCTTATATTCGGAAATTTCTATGGAACTTGTCGAGAGATCCTTAGGGCTCCCTTATTGTATTTGTAATTTTTATTATGTATCATTGCTATTGTAGAAAGATTGGATGATAAAAAGTTAAGTAACATATCAAAAAGTGATCAAAATTCCACATGTGCAAAACTGCCCCCTTTTAGACTTTGTTTTGAAGTTTAAAGGTTTGGAAAGCACTTTTAAATTAAGTATTTGGTTTCATTATTTTTATACGTGTTTTCTAACTCTTATTAGAGCATTTTAAAAGTCTTTTTACATTTTTATGATTTTTTAAGATTTAGTTATGAATTTTTAAATAAGAGGATTTACTTTTAGATATAAAGGAAACATGGTTTTTCCAAATTTTTAAGTGAATTATAAACTTGTTATTTTCAAGCAATATTTTGGGTGAATATTTTAAAACCTATAAGTATTTTAAAAGTATTTTTAAGTATATATAATTTAAGAAAATGTGTTGACTGTTTTATCAAAGTATAAATAATTATATAATAAAATATCTTTTAAATTGTTTTATTAAATATCTGGTTTTGTAAATAATTGCTATACTTATATATGTGTGTGTGTGTGTATCTTTTAAATTTTTAAGGTTTTAATTTGTAAATAAGGGATTTAGAAAGGGGTTATGAACTGCTTATCTTAGTGGCTAAATCATGTTTTGTTTAAATACTTGTTTGAAAAGTAACTAGTGTGCTTAACACTAAAAGCCAACGAAGTAGGCATATCTATTTGTGAGTGTTATGATTGATGTTCAAGTAAGGATAGAAGCAATAGTGTGCTAACCTACCGGCTTCCCTCTTTATAGAGGAATAGTTGAGTCGAGAATGACATAAATGTGTTAATCGTGTTGATTTCTTTCTCGTTTATAAAAACCATTATTAATAAACATAAAAGCCGATGCGGTACACATATCTATTTGAAAGAGTGAAGAATAAAGTGTCTAGGCAAGGCTTTGACATGCAACCAGTGCTCTACCTTGCCTGACTTCACTCTTAAATGAGGGATAGTATAAGTTGGAATGTTGGAAACGAGTTAAGTATATGAACCTTAATTTCTATACGCAATCATTTTGACCGGATAGTCGATTAATCGACTATCGAGCTTGATCAAATATTAAGTTAGATCTTTATATGAATGTTTTTAAAGACAATAACGAGTATGAAATGGTTTGGGTTTGTTGTGATAATGCGTTAATAACATTGGTCTTTAACCCGTTTTAATTATACTTACGAATATAAATAGATCTTTAAAAGAATGTTTTAAAGATAAGCATAAGCAAAATGATTTTAGGTTTATGGTGACAATGTTTAAGTAACATTAGTTTTAAAACTCTTGAATGGATCTATGAAAGTATATAGATCCTTAAAATGGATATTTTGAAGGAAATTATAAGTGCGGAATCTTTGGGAAAATTATAGAAAACGTAAAGGTTTAAAGTAAGAAATCTTGTTAATGATTTGTGAATATACTTATACAAATTAAGATAAGTATATAAATACTTTTTAAAGTATTGAAAGAGTACAAATGAATAGTAGTGGTTGGTAAAATGAATTTTTATTAGATAAAATGAAGTTTTACTAATAAAATAGGTTTTAATTAATAAAAATTATTAATTAAATAAAAAGGGGATTAGAGGTCGCTTATGTGACTTGATCGTGCTTTGTATGTTTATAAGTTTGTAACAAGTATATGAGACTTGATCTCCATTTATGATCATTAATCTTGTACTTGATAGTTGATTAGTCGACTATCAAAATTGACCAAAATAACTTAGGAAATATCTAGAAGAAACATGAGGGAAATATGGTACAGTTATCTTTGGAGATGATATACTGTACGTATAAATCGTCTTGCTCTTCTTGGACAAATGGTAAGGAAATCTGTCCGAATAGAAGATTATCTTCACCCTTATGTATTGTCGATTTATTTCTAAAAGAAACAGGGTTAAATTAACCGAAAATTTATCGATTGGCTTTGAAGCATCTGATAAGCCAGGGAAGTTTACTTATATGAGATGATTCGAACATGTAACCACTTCAAACCATATATGCGATCTATGTTCTAGTAGCAGCTTCGAAGTGAAATGTTATAGAGTTGAACTGTCTATCCTAAGGTTAAGTCCAAGAAAGAGGTCAACATTAACATTTCGAACGATGCTATCATGGGGACTGCTTATCTTGAATAGTATTCCAAGAGAGTGGACAGTGTTAGTATTCGTCGAAGGACTTATATGAGAACCATATAGAGATTCAAATATATTCAAGATTCTTGAATCCATGTAGTGATTCATGATCTTTTCGAGGTGATGGAATTCATTTAGGGATTCGTGTTCTGTTCAAGTGATGAAGAGTTGTGTGAGAGATGTTGAACATTGCCTCAACATCGAAAATGACTAAAAGCATAGTAGGATGCACAATTTTGGATTTAGCTGACCTACGAGGGTATAACAACTCCAAATCTAGAGGTGCTTTCGATTGTTGGGCACCGAGAGTTGGTTGTACTTGGTACCATGCATTTCACCATTGGCCCAGTTATGTTTACCTTATGCTATATTCTATCTAGAGATATACGACACTCGGAAGGAAGTTTTTGATCTTTGCTTTGGAGATCTGCTTCAGTTTACTAGAGGCGTATCTATGAAAATCCTACACATTTATGCGAACGTGCTTTAGTGGGTCTTGATTGTATACCTAGTTATTGTTGTTGTGTACATGTACCTCAACAATTTCATACTTATATTCTACACCCTAGACATTATCTATTATATCGAAATATGCACTTAATAGATGGTTGGCTCTTTGAAGGGGATAACTGTTATTATATTCTATGCAGTCTCAAAAGAAGTTGGTATATGTCACACATATTTCTTGAGTTTCTCACACCAAACTTATGTCTGACTCATGGTTTTATATTTCTTTTTATTTCCATAGGTGCTCTTTCAAATAGTTTGAGAGAGGCAGGTTTTCGTGTTTGTTCTTTAGAGCTTCTGGAGAAAAGACGGATGCTTCCATTCACCTACTATATTATTTTTATTTCCACCGGATTACTGTATTGTATATATCAACATATGTGAGGGCATGTTGTTATAACTGTCCAAACTTATGATAGTACTTATTATTGTAACTTTGAAATACCATGTATCTTAGAGTGAAATTTGTACTATCTTTTGATATTATGTATTATCATTTCATTGTGAGATTCTAATATTGTGCTTTCCTCTTCCCAGTTCTGTTTCATCTTCTTTTATTTTACCTTAATAATTCATCTTTCTAGCACATGAGTGCTCGACATATTAATACCGTCGATGTATTAGTGTCGACATTTGAGGGACGAAAACATAAGTCGTTACATGTGGTCTTAGAGCTGAAGGTTAAACGATAACCTTGGCTTTGATTGGGTATGAATTGGAATGCCTTAGCATGAGTTGAGTGTATTATATACATGAGAGCATGATTTTATTTTCTATACATACATACATACATACATACATACATACATACATATATATATATATATATATATATACATATATATATATTATGTTGATAGTGTAGTCTAATTAATATAAGGATTAATGATGTTTATCTATTGTCCCTCATTGATTAGCTCAGTCATGCTCGGGCAGTTTATAACCATTGACTATTGTTGTTGATTCTTGATTTGTGCTCAACCAGTTTATGAGAAGTTTTACCTTTCTACATCATAAGATGGGTAGACAGTAATTATGGATACATTGAAATGAACACCTTATGAATTCAGTTTCACGGTTTGACTCAAGGGGTTCGGTGATAATGTTGGGTTAGAAGTTAAATTTAGTAAAAGATATTTATTATAATCTAAAGGAAAGATAAGGTATTTTGTAAATAAATATTCATGAAAAGATTTTATATAAGAAAGTAATTTTATATAAGTATGGTTTATAAAATATGGTTTATAATCAAAGAAGATTTAAACTGAGAATTTGAGAACTTAAATCCCAATGTCTTTGAAAATGTTTTTCAAGATTTTGGGGAAAATAATAGAAGTATTATTAGAAAGTAAATATTTGAGAAATTGGTTATGAAATTGATATCCCGGTACTTAGTACTATTACGAAGTATTTGATACCTCTTTGAAATGATTTTAGCAAAGTCCAAATTGTATGATTTGGATGTACTGAACCTACTTCTGTTGCTTGAAAATAATTATAGTATTGACTGTAGCATCATCAGTGTTCATTTTTGGATTTCATGGTAGGGGATGCTGCCATGGTAGTTTGATACAAGTTGTTTTAGCAAAAATGGATTTTGATTTAATCCAAAAAGTATGATTCAATATACAAATGTTATATGTATATATATTATTTCAAAATGGTTTGAAATGAAATCTGGTGTTTAGTTTTAAAGTTTTCTTGTTATGTTATTTCATGGACACATGTAGCCTATCCATATGGTATGTGCGTCACGATATGATATGTTGTTTGAAGGTTTTCACTTGTTAAAATGAATCGGGATTTCCATCAATTTTGGACAGTCAAAAACTTTTAAATTGTTATAGAACTTGAAGCTAAGTGTTGTGTGAAAATATAAAGATGAGTTTTTGTAACTCTTGAATTGAGACGGTAGTTAGTTAAAACAAGTTTAAATTTATCAAATACCCTTGTTAAGTAAAATTAATTTTATGTTTCGTATATACTCTTAGGAGATAGTGGAGTATTCTACAATATGAACTTAAGTTATGAAATGTTTATAAACTTGAAGTTATGTCTTTATTAAATGGTTCATAAATTATTTTGTTATTGGATGATACACTATTTGTGTAAAAGAATGTGATAAAAAAGAAACTGGTATAAGTTAAGAAACCAATAGGATAAAATGCGTAAGTTGTACATAGATCGTTTATTCGCATGACTGTTCTTGATCCAGTATTTAAGTAAATGGTTTCAAGATTATTTGCACCAGTCCAAATAAGGATTTTTCACTCGATTCTCGACAGCGAGCACTTGATATAGGTTCTTGATATGATCCCAAAGTTTTATATCATTGTATATGGCTATGTAAGGAATGTAGAGGTTTCAAATCAAGGAACCAAATCAAAGTCCATGCTAGAAAGATCAGGTGATTGATACTAGTTTAGAAGTGAAATTTATGTGATTGAGCAAGTGATTAGATCAGATATTGCGTACGAATGATCCATGCACACTGTATGGGATTTAGTATATGTTAACTATGTTTTTTTGGCTTATGGAGAGTTTAGGTGATGAATTTTCGATTTCTTATAAGGTGTATGAATAATCGTCTAGGTAATAACCTAAGACCGTTGAGCTAAGGTACGCTTAGTAGATTGTTTATCATCCTTGCGTGATATAAGAGTTTTTGAACTTAACCAAATGTGAGCTTTATTTGCTAGTGATTGTGATACTGTTCAATATTGATATGTGATGGTTTCTTTGGTTTCTCATGTTAGAATTCCGAGGAAGAAATAATCTAAGTGGAGGAGAATGTAACGACTCGGAATTTCAGACAATTTATATTTAGATACATGAATTATTTAAATATTTGAATTTTGGATTAAATGTGATTAAATTGATTTAATAACCTTGTTAATTTCTTTTTTATTAATAAATAATGATGGAAACTTTTTTTGAAGTTTATTTACAAAAATAAATACTTCGAAGAAATATTGATAACGTGACCAAAAATCGATTTATCAGTAAATAGCTTTTTTATTGATATAAGTTGTTCGTGCACTTTTGTGCTAAGCTAATGAACATATGAACAAATTAGCAAATAATTAACATACTTTTCTTTATGAAATAATTAGAATGTTCTAAAATCTTCTAATGGATAAGAGATATTTGTGTGTAATGGTAGTTTAGTCATTACTAATGATAAGAGGTGTAAAGGAGAAGTAAGGGACATTTAGAGAGGTGAGCCTTCCACGGCATGGTAGGAGGTGAGAAGAATGGTAGGCAACACCATCTTAAGCATATATAAGAGAGGGCATGCCTCTTGAATTTACTTTTGCAAATTTAGAAAATAATAAAAATCAACCTTTTCATCTCCTTCTCTTCATTATTTCTTAAAGAAGATTTAATTCAACACATCTCCAAAGCTCTTCAAACTTTGCCACAAGCCTTACTACAATATCACAACACCATCTAGAATCTTGTATCTTGAATAAAGGAGTAAAACACACCTTAAAGCCCATAGGCCAAGAGCTATTTGAAGGTACTAATGCCTTAAAAACTTGAACCATAGCAAGATAGTGAGGTGTTAACAAGGTTGAGGTAGGAAGTAAAGCTTGAACTTGCTTGTTTATTCGGTTAAGGGTGAGCTTCCTCACCATCTTGAATGAAAATATTGTGCATATGTGCTTGTGATTGATTTCTTATATGTTGTTTGAATTGATATTGACATATGGTGTAATAATGGTTTTGATTCTTGCTTTCAAAGCAAATTGCATATGTAAGGAACTAAATGGACTTGAATCGACTTATAAGGCTTGTATCATAGCCTTGAAGTAAAGCACAGAGGTTGTAGTTGGACTTCAGTTTAGAATGGACTTGGATTTGAAAGTGCTTTTATAGCGATGGTCGCTATAAATGCACTTAGGAATTGCCCTATGTTCGGAAATTTCTAGGATACTTTGTAAAGAGATCCTCAGGAGTTTCTCGCTATATTTATGATTTTTATTATGTATGCTTGCTATTATAAAATATTAGTTGATAAAAAGTTAAGTAACATATCGAAAAGTGGTCAAACTTCCACTTGTGCAAAACCTCTCCTTTTAGCCCTTGTTTTAAAATTTAAAGATATGGAAAGACTTTTAAATTAAGTATTTGGTTTCATTCTTTTCATAAGTGTTTGCTAACTCTTATTAGAGTATTTTTAAAGTGGTTTGATATTCTCATGGATTTGTAAGAATTAGCTATGAATTTTTAAAGAAGAGGATTTACTTTTAAATATAACGGAAACATGGTTTTTCCAAGTTTTGAATTGAATTATAAACCCGTTATTTTTAAGTAATATTTTGGTGGAATGTTTTAACCTGTTACAAGTATTTTGAAGTATTTTAAAAGTATATTTATGTACATATAGTTTTATAAAATTTGTTGACTATTTTATCAAAGAATAAATATGTCGTGTAATAAAATATCTTTCAAATTGTATAATTAAATATCAACTTTTGTAAATAAATTACTATACTTGTATGTATCGTTTATAAAAGGGTTTTAATTTGTAAACAAAGGATTTAGAAAAGGGTTATGAATTGTTTAGTGGCTAAATTGTGATTTGTTTAATTACAAGTTTGAAAAGTAATTAACTATGTTTAACACTAAAAGCTGACGAATTGGGCTTATTTATTTGTGGGTGTTAAGAATGACGTTCGAGATGGCTGCTCTAACCTACCGTCTTTCCTCTTTATAGAGGAATAGTTAAGTCGAGAATGTCAGAAATGTGTTAGTCGTGTTGATTTCTTACTCGTTTATGAAAACCTTTAATACTATACTTGATACTAAAAGCCAATGAGGTAGACTTGTCTATCTATGAGAGTCAAGAATAAAGTGTCTAGGAAAAGCTTTGATTTTCAACCAGTGCTCTAAGTTACCTGGCTTCGCCTTTAAATGAGGGATACTATAAGTTGGAATGTTAGAAACAAGTTAAGTATATGAACCTTATTTTCTATAAGCGATCGTTTTAACAAGATAGTCGATTAGTCGACTATCGATCTTGATCAAATATTAAGTTAGATCTTTATATGAATATTTTTAAAGATAATAACAAGTATGAAATGGTTTTCAGTTTGTTGTGAAAATGTGTAAATAACATTGTTTTTTAACCCTTTTTTTATTATACTTATGAATATAAATAGATCTTTAAAAGAATGTTTTAAAGATAAGCATAAGTGAAATGGTTTTGGGTTTATAGCGATAATGTTAAGTAACATTAGTCCTAAACCTTTTGAATAGATCTGTGAAAGTACTCAGATCCTAAAAATGGACATTTTGAAGGAAATTATAAGTATGAATCTTTTGGAAAATTATAGAAAAAATAAAGGTTTATAGTAAGAAATCTTGTTAAGGATTTGTGAGTATACTTATACCAAATGAGATAAGTATATGAATACTTTTTGAAGTATTGAAAGAGTACAAATAAATAGTAGTGACTGATAGTGAAGTTTCATTAGATAAAAGGAAGTTTTACTAGTAAAAGAGGTATTAATTAATAAAACATATTAACTAAATAAAAAGGGTATAGAGGTCACTTGTGTGACTTGATCATGCTTTGTGTGTTTATAAGTTGTGAAAAGTATATGAGACTTGGTCTCCACTTATGATCATCAATCTTGTACTTGATAGTCCATTAGTCGACTAACAAAATTGACCAAAATAACTTAGGAAATATCTAAAAGAAACTCAAGGGCTATATGGTACAGTTTTCTTCGGCGATGATATACTGTACATACAAACCCGTCTTACTCTTTTAGGACAAATGATAAGGAAATTGGTCTGGATAGTAGATTATCTCCACCTTTATGCATTTTCTATTTATTTTTGAAAGAACTGAGGTTAAGTTAACTAGAAATTCGTCGATTGGTTTTGAAGAATCTAGTAAGTAGGGGAAGTGTACTTATTGAGATGACTCGAAGCTGTAACCACTTCAAAACCATATACCGATATACGCGATCAATGTTCTGGAAGCGGTTATGAAGTAAAATATTATAAAATTGAACTGCCTATCCTAAGGTTAAGTATAAGGAGAGGTCGGCATTAACATATTAAATGATGCTATCATAGAAGACTGTCTACCTTGAGGAGTATTCCAAGAGAGAGGATAGAGTTAGCATTCATCGCAAGATTTATGTGGGAATCTACGTGGAGATTCAAGATGCTTGAAACTATGTAGTAATTCATGGTCTGTTCGAGATGTTGGAATCTATTTGGGGATTTGTGTTCTACTCGAGCGAAGAAAACTCATGTGAGAGATGCCAAACGTATTCTTGGCATCGAAAATGACTAAAGCCAGAGTAAGATGCACAATTTCAGCTTTAACAAACCTATGAGGGCATAACAACTCCAAATTTAGAGATGCTGTCGATTATTGGGTGCTGTAAGTTGGTTATACTTGGTATCATGTATTTCATCGTTGGGCCGGTTGTGTTTACGTTATGGTATATTCTATCTAGAGATATAGGATGCTTGAAAGGAAGTGTTGATCCTGTAATGGAGATATGCTTCATTTTACTGGAGGCGTCTCTACAGAAATGATACACATTTATGCGAATGCGCCTTAACAGGTCTTAATTGTTTCCCTAGTTATTGTTGTGATGTACACATACCTCGGTTATTTCTTACTTATATTCTACACCATGGACATTATCTATTATATTGGAGTATATGTGTACTTAATAGATGGTTTTCTCTTTTGAGAGGATGATCATTATGGTATTCCATGCGGTCTCAAAAGGTATTGTTATATGTCATATATATTTCTTGAGTTTCTAGCACCAGACTTATGTCTAACTCGTGGTTTTATATTTCTCTTATTTCCATGGGTGCTCTTTCAAGTAGTCTAAGAAAGACAGGTTTCTATTGATGTTCTTTAGAGCTTTTAAAGACGAGCTGGATGCTTCCATTCACCTACCGTAGTATTCTTATTTTCGTTGCATTACTGTATTGTATATATCAGCATATACGAGGATATGTTGTTATAAATGTCCAAGCTGATGATAGTACTTATTATTGTAACTCTGAAATGCTATGTATCTTAGAGTGACAGTTTATACTATCTTTTGATATTATATAGTATCGTTCCTTTGTGAGATTCTAATGTTATGTTCTCCTCTTCCTAGCTCTATTTCATAGTTTTTTTATTTCATCCTAACAATTCGTCTTTACTACACTTGAGCGCTCGGGACATGGGTACCATGGATGTATTAGTATCGACATTGGGGATCAAAAAGGCGAGTCGTTATAGCTTTGGTAGCAGCATTGGACATGAAGTGGTTACTGTATAATGGTATTTTGTCAAATGAACAATGCCATTTTTGTTAGTCTTTGCAAAAAAATGTGTACGTGGAGCTTGTTATTGTAGGGACAGTTTGGCACCGGTGGTAGGAGTCTGTCGAGGCAAGGCAAGGCAAGGCAAGAGGGCTTCGGAAGGGCCAAACGATTGATGAGGAATGTGAGCAAGGGCTTTGTTGAGGAATAGGTTGTTGACTGAACCACTTAGCTATTGAGAGGGATACTTTATGTTGGTCCGACATCCATTGCCGTTGCACGCCAATAGTCATTAGAAGCTTGGCTTTGACTAGTGCGGGCCTAACCGATCATTAAGTTGGTAGCCGAGCTAGTTAATTACAGAGGTGTGCTTCATCGGCAAGTGAGCACTTACTTTCGCCCATAGATTTACATGCAGACGGTGGTTAGCTTGCGTAAGTGAATTAGTCGGGCGAGCTGTCAGTCGAGGAAGCCTTGATGTTTGTGTCAAGCGTGTCATGCGAAGCGGGCGAGCCAAAGTGCCAAGCTTAGAGAAACATATGGATCAAGTGGCAGGTCTGGGTGCACACCGCTGCAACCATGCGGATCGGTTGGACGACGTGGACTAGCCCATTCCATATTTGGAGAAATTTGAGAAACACTCACTAGTTCAAAAACAATTCTGATAGAGCTAATATCCCGATTTGTGTAACAGACCCCTCCGATCGAAGATTAGTGGTTGGTGATTCCATAAAGCTTCCATTAAAGGTTGCACTAATATGTGAGATGTATCTTTTAAGGGCAATTAATCTAAATTAATACATTAAGTAAAAATGCTCACTGCTAAATGTTATTTACGGTTGTTAATAGAATAAGCTTTAAATATAGACTTATTAAATAACCATTCGTGCAAAATAAACTACACTACTGCAAACTTATTATAAGAAGAACTATAGTTTTGTAATAAGCTTAGACACATTTTGTAACGATCCTAAATTTTGAACAATTAAATTTATAAATATTTAATTTATTTTAAATATTTAAATGATAATTTGACTTAAATTTCAAATTATTAGAATGAATTGGTGATTAAAATTTAGAATTTAATCTATTTAAAAAGTTGAATACAAATTTGAATTTTTACTTTGAAGTTGAAATTTAATATTGAACTTATATTTTAAATTTGAAATTGATGATTTAGAAAAATAATTGGATTTGAAATAAGAATGAAAATATAATATGAAAGTAAATAAAGATATATATATATATAATAAGATAAATAAAGAATAAACTAGTTAAAATTTTTTTTTTTTTAACAACATAATTTTAACAAGATAATTTTTAAAACAAAACTAATTGGATTTAAATTAAATAAGAAAAAAATAAAAGTAAAAAAAAATAAAATAAAATAAAAAAATAAATATATAAATAAAATAACAAGTATAAGTCACCATTCCTCCATACCTTCAACATACCGTGTTCCATACCCGTGTTCCACGCCATAACCCACGGAAAAAAAAAAAAATCACGTTCTCTTCTGTTTTATAACCCTATCCCTCTCCACTATCTCATACATACGAAAGAAAAAAAAATAAAAAGGAAAAATGGCGGCCGTATAATTTTCTTCGCCGACCTTCAGTGATTTAGGGTTTTTCAAAATCAAAAGCGACGGCTTCAACTCGATCGCGTGCTCTTCGATCTGAGAAATTAGGGCTTCGGCTCCATTTCATTTCAGTGAAAGGTGAGTCTTTTGGCTCACGATTATCTTAATGCCAGTATTTAGATTTGGTTGCATTGAATTTTGGGTGGCATGCTACTGTTTTGGGGGGGTTGTTGGTTATCAAATTACTCGGTTAATTTGCATGCTTTGTTTTGATGATTTGTGGGTTTCAGTTGCTCGGTTAAATTTGAATTTTAAAATTGATAAGAACAGATAACTCACTGCATGTTGGATTGTTGGTTGCTATTCGTTATCACTTGCTCTGATGTTGTGTTTTTGAACTGTTAAGATCAGATTCTACTCAATTTTTGATTTTAAACTAATAAGAATAAATGCTATTTGATATTTGTTTTAAACTGGTAAGAACAGACACTATTTAAATTTTAATTTAAACTGATAAAAACAAATGCTATGAATAACCTGATGAGAACAGGTGCTTCCAAATGTTTGATTTCAGATTGTTGTTTTGAAAATTTGTTTTTCTTAAAAATTGATAAGAACAGATGCTATGTTTATCTTGTTATTAAATTGGTAAGTACAGTTGCTACTAAAATATTTTGTTTAACTAAGTAGTTGAAGTGCAAAATTGTTCTTGTAATAAAGATATGTCTTGAGTATTGCATGCCTCATGTTGCTTCAGTCTTCAATTCCATTTGTGTTTGCCTATAAATTTTCATGTGCATGTTTGTTTGGGCATCTCTGTAACCATAAACAAACATGCAAACATCTCTGTAACCATAAACAAACATGCAAACATCTCTGTAACCATAAACAAACATGCAAACATCTCTGTAAGCATACTTGATGTTGTCTGCACATTCACCTATGCTTGCACTTCTGTTATGCTTGCTGTTGAAAGATTGATCTTGCATGTTCACCTAAGTTTGAAAATGCTGTCTCATGCTTAAACAGTGCAGTCCCTTTGTTTTAAAACCAGTAAACAAACTTTCATTCCTGATTCATTCCTATAATTATGCTAGTGAGTAAACATCAACTTAAAAATCTTGAGAAATAACGATCTGTTGCTTATATAGATTTCTGAAATGCTTATGTTTGCATGAATATATATATATATATGTATTAGCTATGTATATGAATGTGTTGCATATGTATATGAATCTGTTTGAAAGCATGCATGACTGTTGTTCTTGAATATCTCTGTTCTCAGTTCAGGTTTAAGTTTTTTTTATCTAAATTCAAAATCTTCTCTTTGATCTTTGTTAGACCTTAGTTCCAAAACAAATTTAGTTTGTTTAAACTTGAACGTGAATTTAAAAATAGTGTAAACATGTTTTATGTATATATATAGTAACTGGAAATTAAAATTTGCAGTAAAATTTATATATATGTTAAAATCAATCATTACAATTCTCTTATCCAAATACATAACCTGAATTGGTCTGGGTAAACATGATTTTTAAAATGAAAATTATGATTTTTAGATTTGAATTGGATATGAATTGGAAAATTTTCTGGAATTTGGGTGTTTGCCAAAATCTGTTGATCTATGTATTTGGGGTGTTTCGGGATTGTGCTGTTGCTCCCTGTTGTCTGCACTTGCTTACTTTGTGAATCATCTTGATTTTCATTAGCACTTCATTATATATATGCAAGCCAGTCTGATACCTGTGCATTCATGACTCTGACTCTACATTTTTACCTTGAGCATTGTCATTGCATGCATGTTCATTCTATAGCTCACTGTAGCATATTTGGGGTAGTTGCACTTCAGCATGTTTACTGTCTTCATGTACATGTACATACTGTTGTGTATTTGAGTAATTGGGTTGTATTGGGCTCGTGTGGCCTTCATTTATGTGCAGTCTCCAGTTATTTTTGCCTTGAACTGTTGCATCCATGTCAGTGACATTAGTCTGCATCATTCCTAACTGCATATATGTTGAGTGGTCATGCTAGTGTCCAATCATGTTGTTGTATTGGGCAGTTCTTCACTGTGTTCATGCCTTGCCCACTTTGACCACTGTCCAGTTTCATTTATTTGTTACATTGTGCTTCATGCTGTCTGTCGTCTTGATCCACTTTGTCACTGCATATCTATATATGTCTGTTCCTGGTTGCTGTGGCATTTTGCCATTTGGTCTGCATATTGACTGATGCCTGTCCCTTATTCACTGCACTGTGCTGCTGTGTTGACTCCATTGAGTATTCTTGTACTTGTGCAACCTGATGCTTGCACACTTGCTATTGTTGTCTGATGCGTGCACGTGTGTTGGCGAGGCAGTGCACATGTGTGCAAAGTACATGTGTGTACTGCAGCCACACTAAAAAGTTAAAGTTGTTAGTATGAAAATCCGTAATAGATTAAATTGATTCATGTGATCCATTTTATTCAGTTCATTGCAAATTTATTTACTTGAGTTAAGATTAATCCTGACTCGAGTGTTTTTGTGTTTTGCAATTAACGCTCGGGTCAGACCGAGTATTTTTGCAGCTTAGAGATTTGCTCGCAGCGAAGTTAGAGAGAGGGGGATTAAAGCACTCTACTAAAGTTTTCAGTAAAATTTTTCTTGTATTTAATAAAAGATATATTCCGCTGTATAAAAAAAAAATTTAATGCATTATGCAAACTCTGATATATGTATGTAAGAAAAGTTCAATTATGAATAATATTATGATTATTCTGTGATTCTGTGGCTGATTCTGTTTAAACTTTATAAACTGACTAACAATTCGTCATTTTGAACGTTTCTAGTTGGTTTAATTACCGACTAGAGGCGGTCAAGGCGGCGGGTCGTTACAAAAGTGGTATCAGAGCTTTGGTTTACTCAAAGCTCAGTTTATGATGTTTAATATGAATAGTTACTAGAACCACTATAAAGAAAGTGCTTTTCAAATTTAAAGAAGTATAAAATTGTTTTCTTTAAAACAAAAAGTATTTTGAAAGTTAAAAATTATTTTGAAAATTCCCCTCTCTAAAAATGTGAGTTTGCGATAGTTTATATTCGGTGAGGTCTCGTTAGATTTGAGTTTCGATCGTTCAGAAACTCATTATCGAATTATTGAGATTATGAAAAATGAAATATGAGTTAAGTGAACTAATAAATTAGTGAATTGGTTTAAATTGGTTTAAATCGAATAACTTGAATATTTCGAGTAATAATTGTGAAATAAATTGATATGTTAATTTGGTTATAATCAAGTGGATTATTGAACTATAACTTGAGAATTTGATTCTGAATTCTTTTGAGGAATTGTTTTCAAATATGAAGAACGAATTGGTAAATGAATGGATTATAAGTATTTAACTTATAATATGAACTTTTGAGTATATAACTGAGTTAATGAATTGAATTGAATAGAATCAATAAGAAGATTTATAAATCGAAATTTTATAAATAGAAATGGAATGTGTAAAGATTGTTTATAAATTCGAAACCAATTGAATTTGATGAGTAAATTGTTATAGCTTATTAAAGGAGATATATCCACGATTTTGGACAGTGGGTAATCCTTTAAAAATAAAAATAAGTTGTAGAAATGATGAAATTGGTTGACAAAGCATATTCACGATTTTTGACAGTGAATATATTATTGAATAAAACAGATATGTTTTAGGGAGAATGATTGAATAATCCAACCTCTGCTAATAAAGGATTGCGAACATTGATAGGAAACTTCGAAAACACCTTGTTAATTATAATGGCGAAAACTGAAGCACAAAAAGCAGTACGCCGTGAACGAAGAGCAATTGCTCGTAGAGAAGCAGAAGCGACCCGTGCGGAAATTGAAAGGAGATTCACTGAAAGGCAAGCACCTGGTCCATATGATGAGGTTATTTGCTATCGATGTCATAAAAAGGGACATTATGCCCGTCAGTGTCGAGAGAGAAGAAAGAAAAGGAATGTGGATGACCGATTCGCTCGTCAGGAGATTGTGTGTTTTAAATGTCAAGAGAGAGGGCATTTTCTTAGTCATTGTCCTAAAGTGAAAAGGAAAAAGTGCGTACTCAATTTACCCGTCGATAGATTGACAATCTGCTACCATTGTCGTCAGACTGGACATATAGCCAGAAACTGCACCGAAAGACAACGGGGAGAGCAAGCTATAGCCCGACCAGCTAGAGCGAAAAGTGTTATGGTGATAGATAAAGATGGAAACATCTCATATTATTGCAATAACTGCAAGGAATGGGGACATGTGGATTTTCAATGTGTTAATCCTCCTTTAACACAATATGAAGTAGTGTCATCCGAAGATGAAAGTTTGGCAAAGATGCCTACTATTGGACAAGAAGTCGTTAGTCCTTAATTATTCTGAATCTTAAACCAATCGATATATTTTGTAATACTATCTTTTGTAATCCACAATCTTCTATGTACGTCTTTTAAAAGTATTAAGCTATGTAAAATTTCGTATGGAGGAAATATTTTAATCGAATAGTATTTTGGGAAGTGATATTATGAAATGAAATTTAATTGTTGATTTAACTGTATGAATCAAACTAATTTCGATGTGAAGTTTATATTTTAAGTTTAAAACTATTGTCTAAAATAGTAAATGTGGAGATATGAATTTAATGGAGCTAAATTGATGAACAATTTACTAAAGAACTAGTTGACTATTTTTGAAATAGAAAGTAAATGCAAAGTTCAAATAGAATTTAAATTTTGAATTTGAAATTGTCAACATGATAGTCCATTATAGGTTTAATAAATTCAGTGATGAATTTGAAATTAAACGTGCGGAAAAAAAAAATTAAGTTAAGTGAAAAACTTAATGTTGAAAAGTTTGAAATCGGTTTAAAACCAATATTGTGAAAAGTATGAGGAATTCAAACTATGAATTAAGTGAAGTTGAAAAGTTAATAGTTTTAAAGAGTTTTAAAATGAATTAACTATCGAATACATAGATTTCAACACTCATTGTTGAAATAGACGTTTTCGAGAAATTAAGGAAATGGTAGACTATAACACTATTGTTATAGTAAATGGTTTCCGGAAGGAAATGTTGTTTATAGTATTGGGATTTATATATCTATTTTAAATCCGAATCCCTATACTAGTGATTTTGAGTTGTCGTAACGATGTTTTACGTAACATTCGTTTTTACTCAAATAAATGTGATTAAAAGAATGATTTCCTTAAAGAATGGAATATATACTTAATTTTGATTCAAGTATATTGAATATTTTCAAAGTGTTGAAAATGAAAGAATTTGTGAATTACTTATTTTTGAATAAGTATGGAAATATTTTCCAATGTGAAATGAAAGGTTTGAAATTTTATCTTTTAAAGATAAATTGAGAAATGAATATTTGAAATTAGTTTCAAATGATTAAGTGTGAAAATTATATATCTTGTTAAAGATATTATTTTGAGAAATTTGAACAATTAGTTCAACTTGGAAATTTTTCAAAGAGTGAATTTTGAGTTAAATTGAGTTTAACTTTGACACCAAAAACAATATAAGTTCAGCTTTGAATTTTGGATAGTCGATTGGGATTGTATGTCTAATGTTGTGAATTGATGACATATCATTTGATCTCTATTAAATATATATCTGTGGTGGCGGAGAATTTATTCTTTTAGCTTAACACCCTTCTCTGAGACGTACGAGCTTAGAGGTTATATATCGATAGACATCAATTATATGTTGAGAATTGACGATGTAACGTGAAATCCAAATCGAATGTGAAATCGATAATGAATTGGATTGTGAATGTGAATTAGGTTAGAGATAACCTTAAATTTTCAAATCGATTGAGAGGAAAATTTTAAACGTGAAAGAAAAATTTGGAATCCTCTATTTGTTGTGAATGTGAAATGAGTTTTCGTAACTTATATATGTGAATATAATCGAAAACTAATCAGTTTAGAAAGTCATTATTATGAAAATCCGGTGTAGGGTTACATAGATATGATAAGTACGAAATGTGAATGAAGTACTATATGTATATGACATATGTTTTCTAAAAACTGAGGATATGGAAATGTACCTTCCAATTTATTATGTGTGAAGGTGATTGGAACTCGGTGGAGTGTCCAGTGTAAATCGTAGCTACGTAGAATTCCCTTAGTGGAATGTCCAATGGGACTGATTTGATATCCCATTGTGTTGGGATTATCCCATTGTGTTGGGATTATGTGATTGATGCTGGCGTAATTCGAGGGGTGTGATACCTAAAGTTACAAGCGATTCCATTGAGATAGTGGCGCAACCGCCGAGTAAACTGCGATCTGGGAACCGAAGCGTAATTCGAGGGGCGTGATGCCTAAGGCTACGAGCGATTCTACTGAGATAGTAGCGTAACCGCCGTGTGGACCGCGATCTAAGGCGACAACCATGGCGAAATTCAGGAGTGATGAGAAATCTAAGTTACAAGCGATTCTACTGAGATAGTAGCGGAACCGCCGGGTGACTGTGATCCATGGGGGAACGGACTTTCCATATCCATTTTTAAAAGAATTTTTAAAAAGTATTTTCACTGGGAGTTGAAGCAAGTATGTTTAGTACTTGGAGATTTTTAGTCTTGCGTCTGATCAGCGTATGCCTAAAGTCTGTGAGAACGACGATGAACTTGTTAAACTTTGAGTTATCAAGTATTTTCAAAATTTTGAATAAAAAAATCAATAATTTGAAATTAGAATTACATAATTCTAACTTAATGAATTAAGGAAGAAGATCTTTTTGAATATCTTGAAAAAAATCCATAGTTTTTGGATAAGATATATTATGCAAATATTTAGCATGAAAGATTTCAAGTTTAAAAATCTGAGTTTTGTAAATCAAAAATTTAGTAAAAGACTTTTGTGTCTTGATTATTGAAATCGATAAACAAAACTAGTAAAGTGAAATAAATGGAATGAATACTATATTTATTTATGAGTTTGAAACTGAGTGAAATTATGTAGGATATAAATATCGGTGAGATTTTAGCAATCGTTTTCCTAACTTATAATTTCGGGACGAAATTCTTTTAAGTAGGGGAGACTGTAACGATCCTAAATTTTGAACAATTAAATTTATAAATATTTAATTTATTTTAAATATTTAAATGATAATTTGACTTAAATTTCAAATTATTAGAATGAATTGGTGATTAAAATTTAGAATTTAATCTATTTAAAAAGTTGAATACAAATTTGAATTTTTACTTTGAAGTTGAAATTTAATATTGAACTTATATTTTAAATTTGAAATTGATGATTTAGAAAAATAATTGGATTTGAAATAAGAATGAAAATATAATATGAAAGTAAATAAAGATATATATATATAATAAGATAAATAAAGAATAAACTAGTTAAAATTTTTTTTTTTTTTAACAACATAATTTTAACAAGATAATTTTTAAAACAAAACTAATTGGATTTAAATTAAATAAGAAAAAAATAAAAGTAAAAAAAAATAAAATAAAATAAAAAAATAAATATATAAATAAAATAACAAGTATAAGTCACCATTCCTCCATACCTTCAACACACCGTGTTCCATACCCGTGTTCCACGCCATAACCCACGGAAAAAAAAAAAATCACGTTCTCTTCTGTTTTATAACCCTATCCCTCTCCACTATCTCATACATACGAAAGAAAAAAAAAATAAAAAGGAAAAATGGCGGCCGTATAATTTTCTTCGCCGACCTTCAGTGATTTAGGGTTTTTCAAAATCAAAAGCGACGGCTTCAACTCGATCGCGTGCTCTTCGATCTGAGAAATTAGGGCTTCGGCTCCATTTCATTTCAGTGAAAGGTGAGTCTTTTGGCTCACGATTATCTTAATGCCAGTATTTAGATTTGGTTGCATTGAATTTTGGGTGGCATGCTACTGTTTTGGGGGGGTTGTTGGTTATCAAATTACTCGGTTAATTTGCATGCTTTGTTTTGATGATTTGTGGGTTTCAGTTGCTCGGTTAAATTTGAATTTTAAAATTGATAAGAACAGATAACTCACTGCATGTTGGATTGTTGGTTGCTATTCGTTATCACTTGCTCTGATGTTGTGTTTTTGAACTGTTAAGATCAGATTCTACTCAATTTTTGATTTTAAACTAATAAGAATAAATGCTATTTGATATTTGTTTTAAACTGGTAAGAACAGACACTATTTAAATTTTAATTTAAACTGATAAAAACAAATGCTATGAATAACCTGATGAGAACAGGTGCTTCCAAATGTTTGATTTCAGATTGTTGTTTTGAAAATTTGTTTTTCTTAAAAATTGATAAGAACAGATGCTATGTTTATCTTGTTATTAAATTGGTAAGTACAGTTGCTACTAAAATATTTTGTTTAACTAAGTAGTTGAAGTGCAAAATTGTTCTTGTAATAAAGATATGTCTTGAGTATTGCATGCCTCATGTTGCTTCAGTCTTCAATTCCATTTGTGTTTGCCTATAAATTTTCATGTGCATGTTTGTTTGGGCATCTCTGTAACCATAAACAAACATGCAAACATCTCTGTAACCATAAACAAACATGCAAACATCTCTGTAAGCATACTTGATGTTGTCTGCACATTCACCTATGCTTGCACTTCTGTTATGCTTGCTGTTGAAAGATTGATCTTGCATGTTCACCTAAGTTTGAAAATGCTGTCTCATGCTTAAACAGTGCAGTCCCTTTGTTTTAAAACCAGTAAACAAACTTTCATTCCTGATTCATTCCTATAATTATGCTAGTGAGTAAACATCAACTTAAAAATCTTGAGAAATAACGATCTGTTGCTTATATAGATTTCTGAAATGCTTATGTTTGCATGAATATATATATATATATATGTATTAGCTATGTATATGAATGTGTTGCATATGTATATGAATCTGTTTGAAAGCATGCATGACTGTTGTTCTTGAATATCTCTGTTCTCAGTTCAGGTTTAAGTTTTTTTTATCTAAATTCAAAATCTTCTCTTTGATCTTTGTTAGACCTTAGTTCCAAAACAAATTTAGTTTGTTTAAACTTGAACGTGAATTTAAAAATAGTGTAAACATGTTTTATGTATATATATAGTAACTGGAAATTAAAATTTGCAGTAAAATTTATATATATGTTAAAATCAATCATTACAATTCTCTTATCCAAATACATAACCTGAATTGGTCTGGGTAAACATGATTTTTAAAATGAAAATTATGATTTTTAGATTTGAATTGGATATGAATTGGAAAATTTTCTGGAATTTGGGTGTTTGCCAAAATCTGTTGATCTATGTATTTGGGGTGTTTCGGGATTGTGCTGTTGCTCCCTGTTGTCTGCACTTGCTTACTTTGTGAATCATCTTGATTTTCATTAGCACTTCATTATATATATGCAAGCCAGTCTGATACCTGTGCATTCATGACTCTGACTCTACATTTTTACCTTGAGCATTGTCATTGCATGCATGTTCATTCTATAGCTCACTGTAGCATATTTGGGGTAGTTGCACTTCAGCATGTTTACTGTCTTCATGTACATGTACATACTGTTGTGTATTTGAGTAATTGGGTTGTATTGGGCTCGTGTGGCCTTCATTTATGTGCAGTCTCCAGTTATTTTTGCCTTGAACTGTTGCATCCATGTCAGTGACATTAGTCTGCATCATTCCTAACTGCATATATGTTGAGTGGTCATGCTAGTGTCCAATCATGTTGTTGTATTGGGCAGTTCTTCACTGTGTTCATGCCTTGCCCACTTTGACCACTGTCCAGTTTCATTTATTTGTTACATTGTGCTTCATGCTGTCTGTCGTCTTGATCCACTTTGTCACTGCATATCTATATATGTCTGTTCCTGGTTGCTGTGGCATTTTGCCATTTGGTCTGCATATTGACTGATGCCTGTCCCTTATTCACTGCACTGTGCTGCTGTGTTGACTCCATTGAGTATTCTTGTACTTGTGCAACCTGATGCTTGCACACTTGCTATTGTTGTCTGATGCGTGCACGTGTGTTGGCGAGGCAGTGCACATGTGTGCAAAGTACATGTGTGTACTGCAGCCACACTAAAAAGTTAAAGTTGTTAGTATGAAAATCCGTAATAGATTAAATTGATTCATGTGATCCATTTTATTCAGTTCATTGCAAATTTATTTACTTGAGTTAAGATTAATCCTGACTCGAGTGTTTTTGTGTTTTGCAATTAACGCTCGGGTCAGACCGAGTATTTTTGCAGCTTAGAGATTTGCTCGCAGCGAAGTTAGAGAGAGGGGGATTAAAGCACTCTACTAAAGTTTTCAGTAAAATTTTTCTTGTATTTAATAAAAGATATATTCCGCTGTATAAAAAAAAAATTTAATGCATTATGCAAACTCTGATATATGTATGTAAGAAAAGTTCAATTATGAATAATATTATGATTATTCTGTGATTCTGTGGCTGATTCTGTTTAAACTTTATAAACTGACTAACAATTCGTCATTTTGAACGTTTCTAGTTGGTTTAATTACCGACTAGAGGCGGTCAAGGCGGCGGGTCGTTACACATTTGTACATTCATACTTTATAAGTATGCAATAACAAAGTGCAAATTTATGAGTGCTTTAGATGAGAGCATGTACAAATTGTGATATGTTGAATTAGATGTATTTTTGTAATAAATTTGTGCAATAACTTTGTTTTCTATTTCTTTATGAATCTATATTTAAAATACATCATTGTTAATACTAACAAACCAAGTATAAATTTTGTACAAGTATCTGACATTTGACTTGGTTTGAGACTATAAAGCGTCTGATCTTGTTTTTCAATCTTATTTAGAGCACAAATTAGAAGAAAAAAAACTCGAAATAGTTTAGTGATTTTTATTACAGGAAAATTGGTACAATGACAAACTTAGAAAAAAATTTAGGCTGAAGAGCAACAAGTTTGTTTTTTAGATTGAAGGACAATGCTAGTTATAACTAGCATTTTGTATAGTTGTATAGCGTAAAATCGAATATAATGCTAGATATAACGAGCATTTTGTATAGTGTAAAAGTTGAATATAATAAATTATAAGTAGCATTTGTCCTTCAGCCTAAAAATGAAACTTGGTGTCATTCGGCCTAATTTTTTTTAAAGTTTATCATTTTTCATAATTCGCTCTTTTTATTATTCGTATATTGTCTATCTCGTAAAAACAATGTTCGAACTTAGAGTTTGCCCGATCCTTATCCATCAGAATTTCTTATTGGATGTGTCATGATCATATATGTGTTCGATCCAGTCCGACCCGTTTACAAATCTAATGACAAGCAATTAACACTAAATATGCATTGGAACATACTATTTTTTAAAACACGATTTTCAAATTTCCATCAACCAGATTTAAATCCTACCGATAAGTACTGACAACATTTCATAAATACATGTAGTAGTGTTATGCTAAATATATCAACCAATGACACCTACACTTATCCGACATATCATGATAGAGATAGACTAGTAACATTTTGGTCAACTAGATACAAAATAAGTTCTTTCTCAATCGAACAAACAAACCCTAGCAACCTTTATCGAACCAACAAACCCAGCCCCAATTCTACATCTCTTCCAATCTGGTCTCGCCTCACCAAATCGATCCGAACTCGAATCCATGGCAACGAATAACGCAACTGCACCTGCTCAATCCCCAATAAAATCCACAGCTTCCAAACTCCCAATCAAACGCAAATCTTCGAATTCCCAAACTACCCCCGCTCCCATTCCCCTATCAATCGTCAACCCTAATAATCCAATCTCTCCTGAATATAACAACTCCAACTCCTCCGACAACGAAAAACCAGAGTCCGAATCCCACCATGACTCTCCCGCTCCGTTCAAGTTCCATCGAATCTGGTCGGAATCCGACGAGATCCGATTCCTTCAGGGCCTCCTCGGCTGCGCCTCCCAGAATCTCGTCTTCCCACGCGATCTGAACATCTTCTACGATCGCTTCTCTGACTCCATGCCGCAGCCGTACACGAGGACACAGCTTTCGGAGAAGTTGAGGCGGCTTAGGAAGAAGTTTAGGGTTATGTCGGGTAGGATCGAGAAAGGGCAGGACGTGAATCGGTTGGCGTTGCATGATAGGGATCTGTTGCATCTTTGCAGAAGGCTCTGGGATCCCAATCATAACGCCAATTCTCCGTTTTCAAATGGTGATGGCAACGCTGCTAGTGCCGCAAGTAATGGTTCAGGTGGGTACAAGAGGAGACGGATTAGCCCAAATCTGCCTGAAATTGCAGAAAATGAGATAAAGGTTGAACCTTGCATTGAAGAGGAGACAGAAGATTTGAATTTGGGTAATGGAGATGAGAATCATACTGTTAAGAGAGTAATTGAGGGAACCAGTACCGGATTTAATGTGGCTAAGTGCGTATTAGATGCCTTTAATGAATCCATCAATGAAATTAAAGCGAGTATGGAAAATGGTGAAGAAGTTGAAGCAAGTGAAATGGAGAAGAGATGGAAGGAGCAGAGGGTTGCGGAGCTGGATGTATATGCAAGAAGATTGAAGATGAAGCTTGAGGAATCACTTGGTAATTGATTGCATTGTTTTTAGCATGCATAATTTATAGCAATGGGAAGATGTTAGTATGTTAGAGGATGGATGTTTGTAGGTTTTAATAGTTTCTTTCTTTTGTCTTTTCAAGTTATGTTTGAACTTTGCTCCTTTCTATGTACATGAGTAAATTAAGAAGCATTTTACTACAACTGATTTGTTTTGACCATCAATATATATATATATATATATATATATATATATATATATATATATATATATATATATATATATATATATATATATTCCTTTCTTGTTTTTATATTTTGAAAACAGTGTACTTAATGTTAATTCACACTTTACAGTCGCATCATCTGCTTCTTGTCATGTATAGCATGTTTGATGAGCTTTTCATGGATGCTTAATATGCGAAACCATTTTCTTCATTTATCAAATAACTGCTAACAATTGATTTGTTTGTTATCTTTTATATTTTAGTTTTTGGAACTTGTCATGTAACTTTTGTAGTATAGACAGTAGAAATAGGACCCGCAGCTCACTGTCCACCATCCACATGGCGACAATAGAACAGGCCGAAAACCTAAATCAACCCCAATTAACAACTCCATTTTGCCTAATCATTCCTACCATCTTTTACATTTTTCTATTAATAAACTGTAACTTCCTCCGGCAATCATTTGTTTCCTTAGTTGTTTTCTTTACTTTTTATGGGAAAGCCAGCCACCATTCCCTTGTTTTCTTCATTTTCCTCCTTCCCTTCCATCTCTTCCTTCAACCTCGGCCGTGCACAAGTTGACCGTTTCGCCCTCCATGCACGACCCGTTGGCTCAAATCTTCGTAAACTCATAAAATGAAGCGAAGGGCGTGTCATCTACTGCTCTTCCTCTTCTTCTCCATCTTTTTAGTATCCACAGACGCAATTCCAAATCTACCCTCCCGTGATTCTTCAGACGTTACAAATAACGGAGCGGCAGAGTACCTGGATTCCATTATCCAAAAGCACGCATTCATGGCCCTAACCAAACGAATGAAAACAGGCGTCGTGTACAGAGTGCCGCTCCCTGCAAACCTATCCGGCATACGTCCATCGGTCGTAAGAGTCAGAAGCAAAACACTCTGGGCACACGGGTTGACCATCGGGTCGATCCGCATACCGCCCAAAACGGTAACCATCCCTCCGTTACGGAGGCTTATCGTGGTATACCAAAACTTGGGCAACTGGTCGCACGTGTACTACAAGGTACAAAATCACACTCTTGCCACCCCGGTGCTAGGGTTGTCGACCTACGACAGCAACGGTACGAAGATAGAGTTGGGAATGAAGGGGAATGGCAGTATCGTCATTTCATTCTCGAAGGCGCTGACCGTGAACGGGAAGGGTAGGTGCATGACCTTCGGGTCGGAAGGGTCGCAACGGTTGGATGATATTGTAAGGAACGGTACTTGTTTGAGTGGGTACACCGGGCATTATTCGATAGTTGTACCCGAGAGAGAGAAGCCGGTGATACCGAGCGAAAGGAGGAAGAGGAGGAAGAAAAAATGGGTGGTGTGGGCGGTGGGTGGGGGGGTGGGTGTGTGTGGATTGGTGGTGTTGTGTGGGGTGGGAGTAGGGGTAGGGAAGTGTGTGAAGGGGAGAAGGGTGGAGGAGATGACGAGGAAGGGAGAGGAGGAGGTGGTTTTGGATGTGGTTTGGGTGAAGGGGAGGAAGATGCAGAGTGCTTCTATGATGAGGACTCAGCCTGTTCTTGAGATTGGTTTTGCACCCTGAGGGGATGGTTAACGTTTTTTTTTTTTTTTTTTTTTTTAATTTTGTAAATTGAGTTTACCCTCTTGTTAAGCAGATTGTTAAAGGTATTACTAATGTTTATAAATTTATAATTTATTTATTTGGATGATAAAGGAAAAATCAACTCGAAAATAAGGAACTTGCAATAAGCTCTTTTATTATAATGTTTCTTCCATTGTAGGATGTACACGCAACTGTTACCATTGCCAATCCCTCTCTTTAAGAGAGTACTTCTTTTCTACTGTGTTTTTGAAACTGGTCATGGCAGCTTACCGGTTTGAAATCAATTCAAAATATTTGGTTCCTCTCTAAAGATTTTAACAGTTTAGAACATCATAGTAGTTTATGTATTAAAAGAAAAACATCTTAAAAAACCGTGTGATGCAATAGTAAACGTTTACTCTGCATCAACTTTAAGTATGCACTTCATTCAGCAAAAATTATCAACCTCCTTGCAGCGACCCACCGTTGACGTAAGCTGCCTGCTACTACAGTATCAACTGAATCACCAAGCATCCTTTTAGTTCAAAAGTTCCTTTGCTTTTCAAGCACTCAGTTATAGATCGGATTCAATATTTCAAATAAGGATCCTTTTGTGATATCATCGAAGCATTTCCTCAACATTTCAACTTATTTTTAGTTGATTATCAAACATCATCACTCACCACAAAAGTTATAAGAAATTTAAACAGCCTTTCCAAATTTCTGAGGTGACAGAGTAAATAAGTGCTCAGTATATTTTGGTTGAGCATTGCGTAGGAAATACAAATAACAATTTTAACATTTATTTTAATCTAAGCATCTCTGTAGAATTATTGAACTTCACTCTAGCACAAACATTGCACTCCCATAAAACTACATTGAATTTTAACTTTACCCTAGTGAAACTAATCATCATCATATTATAAAATGAATTGAAGTGTATTTATTATAACCAGGCTCCCGTTCTAAACCACTTGCTTGATTATGATAACAATCTCATTAATGCATTCTCCATGACTAGTTTGACGTTAACATTTTAGAAATAGAATCAACCATTTAGATTATATATTTAATAGTGAAAATTTACCGAGAGGCCTTGGATATAGTATATACTTAAAATACAGGTTCTTGTAACAACCCGTAAATTTTAATGATTTTATTTATTTATTGAAATTTTATGAAATTTTAAATAATTAAATTTTGAAATAAAAATTTAATATTTGAAATACGTAATTTTAAACATAGCAAATGGTGAATTTTCATCAGATAATATTGAAGTTTATTTTATTGTATAATTTAATGCAAATTTAAATCAGTTAAAAATTAATGATAATAAAATATTTTTTAAACCTGAATATTTTTACGCCATAAATTTGTAAATCATCTTCTGAGTGAGACGTCGTATTTCGTTTCTTCAAATTTGTACTGCTATTGCTCCGTTTGTCTTATTTCTGGCGAATTAGCAACATTTTTCGGGTACCGATTATCGACTTTTAGTAGGATGATCGTACCACTAATATCTGTATATCGTTTTGATCGACTCGTCGTGCTGATCTTCGCAGTATATTCATTCGTGTATTTTAGAGTACTCGTACGCGGCGAAATCCGTTAAAACGATTATCCGGGTCGTAATCGTTTGAGCCTTTTTGTTTTCTTTGTTTGAATAACCAACGGCCATTTGGCATTTATTTCCAACAATTCACGCGTGCAACTTTTGTGTTTCCACGACTTTTACAATTCCAAATTTCAATCGTTGATATTTATATTTTGCTCTGTAATCTTTTCTTCCACTTATATTTTCTTGCATTGAAATTTTCTCTGTGACTTTATATCCTTCTATCTCCCCTTCCACCATAGCTTTGTCTCTCCACCAAACACACACGTGCACGACCACTCACAAAACCAACCGAGCATTCCACCAAGATCCGCCATTGTTCAACTCGCCTCCCCTCTATTTTGTCTGCCGACCTGCCATTCTCCCTCACCTCGCCTTTCCCTCCGCGCAACAGTAGCCGCCTCCAAAACTGCACCTCCTCATGCTCATCTCTCGGCCAAAGCAACTCACACCCAATGGCCGAAGTCGTGCCTTCCCCCACTGTTCCAGTGCCGTTCATCCTCTTCTCAACCGAACCCCATGTAAGCATTATATATATACATATATATACATATACATATACATATACATATATATATACACACACACATACATATACATATATGTATATATGTATGTATATATATTGTTTACTTTAAACTGTGTGTATGTATTCATGACTTGTCAGTTGTATTATTATAGTTTATAAAGTTATGTATAATTACAATATATATATATTTTGACACCGGTATATTTTGTTTTTCATATCTTTTGATTTGAAAGTCTGATATGTGTGTGTGTGTGTGTAAAATTTGCGTACAAGTGTTCACAGATCTGTATATGTTTGATTTCACATCTAGTATACAAGTCTGTACAAGTTTACAAATTATTTGTTGAATTGATTCTTAATATTATATATATATATATACATACATACATACATACATATATTTCATAAGGATGTGTTATACATGTAGGCGTACACCGATATATACATATATATATATATATACATATATATATATATATATGCATATAAGTTATATTATTTTATAAAAATCTACTATATTCATGTCGTAGTTTATATAAATTTTCTATTTTATCGAGTTATATATTTTGTTCAATTTGGACACTTTAGTTTATAATATTATGTAAAGTAAGTTATATATGAGTTCATTTTTATATTATTATATACAGGTAAATAGGCACAAGGAAGAAGTTGCAAAAAAAATTAGTCTCAGGGACGACAAGTTTGTTTTTTAGTTTGAAGGACATTTTTTAGTGTAAATTGAAAATGATAGTTACAACTATCATTCTGTGATTTACACTAAAATGTGTCTTTCAGCCTAAAAAACAAACTTCTTTTCCTTGAGACTAAATTTTTCTCTAACTTTTTCATTAAGCCTAAAAACCCCTATTATATATATATATATATATATATATATATATATATTAGTTTATGAGTAGCTGATTTTATATATATGTTTTAATAGGTTCAACGATATTTGTCTGTACCCATTTTATAAAATTTTGAAAGACGGTATATATTTACAGTAATATGGTTACAAAGTATATTATAAGTCATGCATATATTATATATTGGTTATACAGTAGCTATATATAAACATATGTATACGTGTGTTTTGGTTTCCAAAATAAGAATTTAAAAACATATATGAATGGTATATGTAACGATTCTATTGGGATTCATTTGTTTATATCCTGCTTATTTACAGTTTTTAACAGTATACGCTATTGTTATATATATTTGTTTGGCTATATATTCAAATTGGTTTAGTTACATATATAGATTTATATGAGTGTGTGTGTGTGTATTTTGTGGTTATCTGAAGATGCCGTGAGTTTATGTGTGTATAAAATTTTGTATATATATTGGGTTACATATCATGTTATTGTATATAGGGGTCAGTTTGTATATATACTTTGACATGAAGGCTAGTTTATATGTGTGTGTGTATACAGTTTGGATATGTTTCAAATTATATTAATTTCTGTTATATATATATATATATATATATATATATATATATATATATGATTCGTTAGTTTTCTTCTTCTTCTATATATTGAGTTTTGGATATGTATAGATCCTGTAGTTTGAATATATCATATAAAGAAGTATTATATACAAGTATAATTTGTTTCAGGCTGTACAAGCTATATAAAGTGAGTTATTTATGCATATAGTATTGATTCTTAGGCATGTATATATTAGAAGATCATATACTTATATATATATATATATATATATATATATTAGTTGCTTTGTTGGGTTTGATATATATATATATATATATATATATATATATATATATATATATATATATAATAGTTTTATATATAAGTTATGATATAGTTGTGTGTATATAAGTATTATTTCAAATTTATTATGTAGATATGTTTGTTTTATATGTGTTTTATTTAAAAACAATGATTTGAAATATATAAATATTTAATTTAATATGTGTTTAAATTGATTTGAAAATAAATATAATATATATATATATATATATCTTATTTAAATATATGTTTAGAAATTGGATTAGAGAGAAGTTATAATATATATATTTTGTTTCGGTTATATCAAGATGATTTTGATTCGTTTCCATCAATTCCTTTTCTATCAGCTTGTCCGTTGAGCTCGTGTCCATCGTTCTTTGCTTCAAAATTCATGCCTGAATTCGTAACTCATTTCATTGTCTATCCTCTCTAGCCTCGAAAGGTCAGCAATCACTCACGTTTAACGTTCTTATATTTATTAAATTTGATTTCAATTGAAACGACAATTGAAATATGCTGTTGTTAGTTATTTACATTGTCATATATGTATCTGTTCACCTATGACATCTGACATCATTATCTGTTATTTATGCCTGTTATATTGTTATCATATCTGTTATCACTCTGCAAGTTCCCTGTTAGTATAAAATTCCCTATGGGTTGAAATGATACATATTCGAACGATCTGTAGAATAGGAGAAAATCGTTATGGGTTAAAATGATAAACCCAAGCGATTTTCATTGAATTGAATTTGAGATTGCGGGTTGAAATGATATATACCCTTATATATTTAAATTACGGATTGAAATGATAAATATCTGTATCACTTGACCACAGGATAGAAAATTATATACAGACACCATTGGTCAATATATATATATATATATATATATATATATATATATTGAAATGATTTCCAAGGTTTTGAAATGAATATTTTGGTTTTAATAAATATTGATTTATATATATATATAAATGTTATTTTTATAAAGGTTTTAAATTTTGATTTTTTAAATTATATGTTTTGAAAATTTTAAATTTATAAGTTAACTTTGGAATTTTAAATTTTAAGAATTTATTGATAATTTTACTATTTTTATAATACATAAATAGATTTAATATATAAATAAATTTAATATTATGTTTAAGTATTTATTTAAATTTATATTTTCAAATATAGTGTTTATAATAATTTTTTTGATAAACTAAGGTTGGAAAGAGAAATAGAAATTGGTTTGAAATTGAATTTAATTAAGAATTATACTCAAATAAGTTTGATTTGAAATTTATGAAATTTGAGATTTTGAAGATATGATTTATAACTTGATTTGGATTAAAGGTGATTTAATTTAATATTTCAAATTTATATAAATTGAAATGGGATATATAGTTTATTTAAATTTTGTAATTTGATTTTTATTTAAATGATATTGGATTGATTAAGCGAATATTTCAATATTAAATAATTGTAAAGTTAAATTGAGATATAAATGATGTTATCAAACTTGGTTTTGAAATGTTTGAATATTTAAAGCTTTGAAATATATTGAAATTGAAATGGTTTATTTGTGGTTAAAAATGTGTATTTGAAAGCGATATACTTTCAAATGGTTTATTGAGAAACTGAATTGAGTTGAATTTCATGATTTGAGATTTGATTAAATTTGAATTTTGGATTTGAGTTGATTTGAAATCGATTTTGTGAAATTTGAGGAAGCTATTTTATTATATAAAGTATTTTTAAATTATATTTAAAACTATTTATATATTTTACTTTATAAATTAGTTTAATATAAACTATTTCTAATATAAACTATTTTTAATATAAACTATTTTAATATACTAATTATTTTAACATAAACTATTTTAACTTATTACTATTTTATATAAACTATTTATTTTATAAACTATTTTATTATATATACTATTATTAATATCTAAACTGTTTAAAGGAAAGTGTCGTGGTTTTCCAAAGTATTATGATTTCAAAGTGTTATGATTTCCAAAGGGTTATAATTTCAAGTGATTTGATTTAGAAAGTGTTATAACTTTGAAGTGCTATGATTATGAAAATGATATCGTATTGATATGGTTTTGAAATGGCAATGATATTTTGGTTTTGAAGTATAAACTATTTTGAAATGACCGTGGCGTTATAATAACGATTGGTTGTTAAAGAGACCGGGATCGAATATTATCATACTCTCTGCCAATACTGAAAACCACTTTAACAACTGTGTACGCGTTGGAGATTCTAGAATGAAGTAGGATGGTGGCGACGATCCTATATGAGGTATACACGTGGACCCAACTCCCGTGAGTTGGCATAAGGTGTCTAAAATAGAAGCAATCGACGGGCCAATTGAGGTAGCTCCTTTGATCGGACACATTCCTTCGATGCTATATTCTGACTTTATGATTGATTTGGTGGCCACACTTGATTTTGATTTAGGAGTGTGTTCTGAGGTGGGCGGTAGTGGCTGCTATGTAATTGGTATAACTACCCTGGCATTGCCTAGTTGTGTCATGTCACCTACCCTATCGAGACCACTACGAGTTTGTTTTGTACCATACCTATAGAGTGCCTTCTGATGACGCCTAGTACGGAGGAGATTATGGTACTGTATAGACTATGGGAACATATAAAATGTGTTAAGGTGGAAAACGTAAAGCTTTAACGCTATTTTAATAGTTTACTTTACTATAGACATTATTATAATTGCGTATATTACTACATAGTAGATAGTTTAACGGATCCTTAGAGGATCGTTATCCCAAACATCCTTTAAGTTACTTGTATTTCAGTTGTTATTTCACTTGAGTTGGATTTATTGATATAAGAATGTTAATCCTGACTCGAGTGTTCTGTGTTTTGCTTTACGCACGGGTCAGACTGAGTGAAACGGCTTTTGAGACTCACCTCTGGAGTTGGAGCTCCGCTTGGAGATCCATCTATCTATTCAGCTTGCAGTTTTCAGTTAACTCCAGTGATATATTCTGATTTGTACTTGACTATTATATTGAGACTTCTATGTATTCGAGACTCCTGTTGTATCTTGTTTAACTCTGTTATATATATATATATATTAGCTTCATGAACTACTATTCTTTTGTTTCCGCCGCTTATTATTATATTACTCTGTATCTGTGATTCTGTGATTTATTTATTTACTACATATGCTGAGTTTTGCCAAATTTAAATTAACAATCTGGTATTTTGAGCAACTCAATTTCGGCATATGCGGATGCGAATGGTTGAAAATACCATGCTGTTACCGTCCCGCTATTTATTTTACTAAAAAGATGCATCTTTTTTAAATGATGGCTTATAATTAGAAAATATCCATACTTTGTATAATTGGAAAAGACAATTATATCATTTATTTAAAAACCATTGATTATATCAATTAAGAATATCATTAATGATTTTAATAATATCATCTATTTTAAGAAACATTGACTAGGTTAATTCCCATCTAAGAAACAATTAAATATCACGATACCTTACACCTTTTCAGCTGTCCTGCGCATTTTCTATTTTTTTATATTAAAAATCTTCCTTTTTGCATGAAGTTTATCAAAAGAAATGACATCTTTTTCTTCCAATATGCTCAAATTCTATTCCGAAATAATTTATTTTATTTCAATCTTATTAGAAATATCTAATTTGTGGAGTAGATGCCGACAATAATGGAGTTTCAAATAATTGAATGGTAATTTATATCTTTTACAATTTCTTTCTATATTTATTCTTAGGAGTATATAATTCTATGTTAGTCCATGCTTGTTATAGTTTATTTTTAATTTTCATTTTAGTAAACTTAGAACATACTTTCCCATAGATTAAATTAACGTAGAGTTTGGGTTTAAAATATCACACTATAGTAATGTTCTTAAAACAAAATAGTATTGTATCGGTTTTGAAAACGATACGTTTTGTATCAGTTTGAAAACGATACGTTATTATATCCGTTATGAAAACGATACATTAGTGTATCAATTTTAAAATATTAGACTTTTAGAAGTTTTTTAAACAAAGTTATTTTATAATAATTCAACACCTATACGTTACTATATCATTTAAATTAGTTATATATTTTAATTCTATTATTACTCTTGAAAATAAAAGTTATCTTTTGAAAGTGATTTGTTTCGTAATTATGGTATTTTTTATAATTAATTAGTTATGTATTTAAATTATTTGTTTCTTAAATCATATGTATATCAATAAATTTTATATGTTATTTGGATTTTTTTAATCCCAAAATTAAATAAAAAATTACTAATCTTGATAAATATGTATATGTATATCATTGTTTTGGTGCTATAAACTTTTGGTTTATGCTTATAGTGCTTTAGTGTTTGATTTTCGACAAAATCTTTTTGTTTTATGTTTAATAAGTGTTTTTTTATTGTACAAACTTGCATCATAAATTGGTATTGGTAGCTATGTGCAGATTTTATTTCTTAGTGGAGAATGTAGCAAAAGTTTGATTGTCTGTATTGACCGTGAAATTTATAGACTGAAGGAAATGTTATGTGATTTTTGGTCAGATTTAACTCCAAAGACCATTGGGCTTTCTTATTCTATTGAGTCGAAAAGGACTACCGTAGAAACAAACGCGGAATTACAGTCAATTTTGTTGTTTTGTAGCTACGAGGAGGAAGAATATTGAGTTTAAAATGTTAGTTCTAAGAAATCAGTTGCTATGGATTCGTGCTATGATAATTCTTCAACTACATTTTCTACTTCAACTTTATTTCATACTACCATTTGAAAGAGTTGTTGTGAAAAGATAACTAAGCAAAAGTTATTGCAGGTGTAGGTCAAAGATTTTCCGATGCAAATGAATTTAGAGTTTTTTGAAACTCTATTCATCCAAACACAAATTCACTTTCAAATATATTAGAAATGCTCCAAGTTAAATAACAGTACTGTGTTCATAACGGGATGATCTTAACTATAAATCGAGGATACATGCATCGACTACTCATTAAGCAATTGGATCATTTGTAATTAAAACAATGGTCGGCAAACATGATTGTGGAGCCGGTCTAATTAATGTTCACAACCTACATGTATTTTTTTTTATTTTTAAGCATTTTTAAGAAAAAAAAAGTTTAGTAATAATGATAGTGATATCCACATTTTGTGATACGGACTATTTAAAAATGATTGATTATGATATATATATATATATATATATATTTGAAGGTTAAAGGTTCTTTTATTAATGACGATGAGAACCGTAAATAGAAGGATTTGCCTCCTTAGAAAACCTTACCGTCGTGGTATGGAAAAAGAGTACGGTATCCTCTATTGTTACAAACCCTAATGCAGTTGAGTAAAATACAAGAAAAATAAGAAAAACAAAACCGAAAGTAAAAAAGACAACGAAAACTAGGCACGACTCAATACCGGGTAAGAAAAACACCACCACACTTCATATAAGTCTACCCAATCTCGGCCCATGTAACAAGATGAAACAGCATCCTCAAAAACCCTTCATCAAAAATATCTAAAACCAGTCTATCCAGGATCTTCTAGATCTATTCCCCAAAGTAAAAATTTCCTTCTTTCAAGCAATTGAAAGGAGCATTGATGAAATTGCCTTTTCAATTGTAGTCGAAAGTCAATTTCGATCAGCTTAGCTCATTGTTCCATCGAATAGCTCTTTCTTTCAAAGCATCGCCATATACTTTCCAACTAGATGTGGTGAACTGTTGTATCTGCTGCAATGTAAGCCAAGTGCTGAGACGCATTTCGTTGTGAACTTCTGCTGCTGGGTGGAAATTTGTTGTCGTAGTGAATCATTTGGAGTTGGTTGAAGCTCTAGTTTAATAAGAAACTCCGACCATAGATAAGTGCTAAATTTACACTCAGTAAAGATGTGCCGATGAGATTCGTTATAACTTTTACAAAGATCACATTGTATATTTATATTCATTTCCCACACTATCAATCTATCTACAGTTGGTAAGCATTGAAAATAAGCCATGAAGGTTCTGAATGAAAACTTTCTGGCAATTGTGTTATGCCATATAAGTTTAAAGTTGTCATCTCTGTCTGCATGTAGTCGAATCTCGTTCCATACCATAGAAAATATAAACTTTCTCTTATTAACAATATTCCAATGGTCATTAGGCATTTCAGAAGAAAGGTTTACCAGCATAGTATAGGATGTCACCTCCCTAGTCTCTGGAAACTGTTGGGGTTGAAGTTGATTATCTTCTATTATGCAGCTTACCTTACTGTTAGCCATATTACTTAACGAAACCCTGTTCCAACCAATTAAATCCACAAGGGATTTATGATTGATCCAGGGGTCATACCATAAATCTTTATGGTCTCTATTAGCAATAATTCGAGACATGATATTCGCAACTAAATCCCATTGTCGTAGAATAGATTTCATCATAACAAAGAAATTATTATTAATGGGCAAGACCCAAAAATTTATCTTCGATAGATACTTGGTTTTCATCCATTTGGACCATAGACTATGTGTTGTTAATAGTTTCCAAAGAAGTTTCAATCTAGTAGTCGTATTAAGGTTAAAAAACTTTCGAATCTCAATACCACCCTCCATTTTTGGTTTGCATAAGGTATCCCAAGATATCTTATGTAGTTTTCCTTAAAAGAAAAAATCCACACACAAATTGTCTATTTATATAGAATTGATGCAGGTAAGTGGTAAATAAGAATCCAATACATAACAATTTGAGTTATTGTGCTGTGTATCAACTCTGCACGTCCTACAATTTTTTATAAGTTACTATCTCATCCTTCTAATGTCGAACTAATCTTGTTTAGCGGGGAGAACAATGGGAAGCATGGATGTAATCTGAAGTCAATGGCACCCCGAGATATTTTACAGGTAAATTCTTCTCTGGAATGTTAAGAATACTTGAAATATCTAATTTCCACATAGCATCTTTGATAAAGAATAATTGGGATTTGGTTTGATTAATTCGTAATTCAATAGTGTCCTCCATTGTAGTAAATATATAATTCATATAAGTAGCATTTTCTCTTGTTGGGGAGGGAAAAATCATAACATCATCAGCATAAAGTAAGTGGTTAATAGCATGCTAAAATTTATTCATAGGCTCTAACTGTTTGCTAACAACACCCACCTCTATTAATAAAGTAAAATATTCCATAGCTATGCAGAATAAGTAGGGGATAACGGGTTTCCCTACTGAAGGCCTCTATTAGAAGTAATAAAGCCATGAGGTCTTTCACCAATCATTATAGAAAAAGTAGGAGTAGAAATACATTTGTGAATTAACTATATAATGAAAGCGGGAAACCCTAGAGCTTTGAGCATATGGAAAACAAAGTCACGATTCACCATGTAATAGGCCTTTTGTAAATCAATTTTGATACACATCTTTGGTTTACCATGTTTAGCGAAGTTCCAAACTTGTTCATGAACCAACAAGACATTTTACCCAATGTTTCTCCCGGTATAAAAGAGGACAAATTTTATGCAATTAACAACGAAAGAAACCATTTAATTCTATTACAAATAATTTTGGTAATAATCTTATAAAAGACATTAGCACATGCAGTAGGTCTGTAATCGAAAATTAATTGTGTCTTATCTTTTTTGGGGATTACGGTTATGAAATTGTGATGACCCCATGGCAGTTTTTTCGAATGGAAAAAATATGATATAGCATCATAAAGGTATACTTGTAGGTCATCCCAATGTATCTCGTATAATTTGGCGGAGAAGCTGTTAGGCCATGGGCTTTTGGAATCATTGATGGAAAATAAAGCTGATTTAATTTCTTCCATCGAAACTGGAGAAGATAAGTATTCTTCCCCCATTGTATTAATTTGCATCATGGTCTCTATGTGGGGGTAAAAAGTAGTTGTGTCCCCATTAAACAGCCGTTGATAATATTCAATGGCTGTTTCCTTTATGATATTGCAATCGTAAATGAATTATCCCTGAGAATCAAGCAATGCATGTATCTTATTTCTATGTCTCCGCATGGAGAGTTTGGCATAGAAATATTTAGTATTACTCTCACCCTGTTGTAGCCACAATGCTTTACTTTGTTGCCTCAGAAATTGGTGATGTTTTTGAAGTTGGTCGTTTAATTTGTGACCTAACTGGTACATAGTGTCATACAAAATAAAATTCTCGGGATCATGATCCAACTGATGGAAAATTGAGTCGAATTCAGCCTACAGTTTAGTAAAAGAATTTTCTCGAGCTCTTAACCTATGCCATAATTTCAGTTCTGATTTAACTGCCTTGAGTTAATGGATAAATTTCTTAATAGACGATCCCTATGTGTGAGCAGATAGTCCTTTCTCTATACATTGAGCATATCCCTGAAAATAGCACCAATTGTTCATAAATCCAAAATGAGCTCTTTTCCGTTGGTGCTGTTGTGTGCTGAAAAATGTCAAGATAGGGGTGTGGTCACTTATGGAGGAAGGGAAAGTGATAGTACTGAATTATGGGAATGTAGACATAAATTCATAATTTACTAGAACTTTATCTATGTTTGTTTCAATTCCCCTACGTCGCTAAGTAAATTTACAGCCATGTAAAGGAGATTCAACTAAACTACAATTAAATAGACAATTTTTAAAGGTTTGTAAATAAGATAAGGGAATAGGCAAACCTCCCTTCTTATCCTTTGGGTTGAGAGCATAAGTAAAGTCCCCCATAGCTAACCATGGTGACCTTATTGCTGAAGCATCGATACGAAGCAAATCTCATAATTTCTGTCATTCGGAGAAAGAGTTGCTAGCGTAAACACACGTACAATGGCACATAAATCCTCCCTTATTAGTCAGCAGCAAGGTGATATGTTGTTGTGATGTACTTACAACAACATATTCCCAAACTGATTTGTCAAGAAAAATCAGAATACGACCTTTATTGCCAGTATCGTTGTTATGTATAATATTCCAAGTAGAAAACTTCATTCGTAAATTGTCAATGTTATATATGGAAAGTTTTGTCTCAACTAAGCTTAAGAGGCTAAGCTTGTGAGAATGTAGAAGCGTGAATACATGACTGACTTTGTCATCGGTATTCATGCCTCTAATATTCCAAGTCATAGCATTCATTTACCCATCGCGGAGCTCCGTGTTGATCTTTTAGGAGGAGCTAGTTGAATTTTGTTGGGGTTTGTTAATGTTTCACGCTTCATTAAGTATGTGGGGTTCTCCGATACCGTGGGGGACACATTCATTTCAGAACTAATTTTGTCTCCTATCTCTTGAATATGTGTTGCAACATCCTGAATAAGAGCTTCATTATTTTCATAATAGTCAACTATGCCTTCATTATCATCCATGTTAATATTTTTGGTTTGTTAGTATTAGTAGCAGGTGTTGTGTTCATGGTGGCAAGAGAACTTGATGAGGATGGAATACAAGGGGATAATAATATGGCAGAAAAACCATTATTTGTGTCATCCTTATTGTGCTGGTATACGTTTGCACATTTAGATGCTATGTGCGAGGTTGCAGGCTGTACTTGTACAGAGGGTGCATCCAGTTCGTTTGTAGTACTGGGTGGTGAAGTATGCGGAACTTCAAGGTCGTCAGTCAACATAGAGAACCAATTGCAATCTGCAATATCTAAGCTACAGAATCAATTTTTAGCTACACATTTGAAGTGCCAAATTCACTTATTATAACAGAGCTTTGTACATTTATTCCTGTATATTTGGGCAGTGGTTGAACAGTTACTGTATCAATGTTCTGTTTAGGAATCCATTCCTTCTTCGAAACAGTAGTGCAATTTGACTCCCTGTGTCCAAAAACTTGACAAATTGAGCAAGCAGCAAACTTGTGTTCATACACAACTTGTACATTGTCTAATTTTCTGTTATATAATTCCATCTTGATACAGTGAGGCTAGGAGAAAGAAACATCAACTTCAACTAGTACACAAGCGTAGTTAAGCCTGTTTTCCATGGTCGTAGTAGAATCCATCCGAATCGGGCGACCTTAAACGTTGGCTATTCTACTAATGCCTTCATTATTCCAGTATTCAAGTTTCAAATCTATGAAATGGGCCCGTATTAAAATTGTGGAAAATGATTCCTTTGAGATTTCAATACCCGGTTTCCATTTTTTAATTATCAATATTTTGGATCCAATGGTACAAGGATCAAAACGGATAATTCTTGTACAATCTTCAGAGTTATAAAATTTAACAAAAACGAAACCATTTTTCTTGTAAAATAACTCATAGATTCCATTAGGCTTCCACGTCTTCTCAATGATGCCTTTAAAATTATCGTACGATGGTCTCCTTCGCATGATATAAACTACTAAAGTATTTTTACACTTCTCTTCAGCAGTAGTGAAAACTATTTTGGGTAGTATACCTTTGTTGTCTCCCCGTCAAGGATTGGAGCAAAATAAGTTAGATCAGTGATTTCCGCATCTTTCTCGTAATGCATTCCTTAACAGTAACCTTTCAAGAGCGATGCCGTGCAACTTGCGAGAAAGATTGGAAGTAGCATTCATCTCTGGTAAGCCCATAGGTCCTGAAGTAAAATTGTGCATTGGTAAAGCCATAACGCACAGAAGTGTAGGTGTCTGGATGGTTGCTGCAGCTAGAGGAGGACACGACGTCGCGATTGTAGTTTGAGAAAGTGGTCCTTGTCTCCCTCCTCTGGAGTAGACACACGGTAAGAGGCCAGATCTGACTGTGGAGGATCAGGTGGTTTAGGTGGAGGAGGAAAAGTAACCATTCCCGCCCGGACATCTTCATTCACCATGGCAGTAGTTTAATTATATGTATATATAAGTATTTGAATTTAGATACATATGTATACCATATTTGAATTTAGATACATATGTATACCATTATTATAACTGCAATGTTTGTATTATTAATTTTCAGGTTTCGTCTAAATTTGTAAAGCCTTTGGTTATTGATCAGATACAAGATGAGCCTATAAAAAAACCTAAACATATCATCAGCTAATTTAGACGAGAGTATAATATAAACCTTAGCTATTGCTTATTCAGGGAAAAAGCTTGCAATTGAACATATTCATGGTGATGATAAAAAATCATATAATGAGTAGTATGTTTTTTGAAACTGATTAAGAATACAAATCCTGATAGTCGTGTTAATATTCAAGTTATTCCAAAAACCAATCAATTTGATAGGTTTTTTATTGGATTTGAAGCTTGTAAATTAGGTTTTAAACATCGTCGTCCTATGATATTTCTGGATGGAATATTTTTGAAAGGAAGGCCCCAATGATTTCTATCCAAAGCAACAAAAAATGGCAACCAATGTATTAATTTAATCCACTTGATAGTGAATATAGATATCAATACCATTGCTTGTATAAATTAATTAGTATCATTCATTTTAGCTTGTATGTTTGTGTGCGCATGTGTGTACATATAATTATCAACTACCTTTTATTTTTGATAGATATAATTTTCACATCCATCATGACAATTATAAATATTAGTACAATGTTGTATTATGATACCTACACATATGGATACTAGATTTTACTTGATACATGTAAGTTTCATTATTTGTTCCATTTGATACTTATTTGTACCATTATTCTTTTCATTTCAGTATAACCCACTATAAAAAAAATTCTAGGTTTTTATCCAGTGACAATGGAAATTGTTTCAGGAGAAGCACAAACAATTGATCTTAATATTTAGAACAATTAAAAATTATGTGGAAGTAGATAGGGCTTGGGTATTTATTTCAGATAGACATTATGGACTTCTTGCTAGTGTTCCTTGTATATTTCCAATTTTGTCCCACTCAAAATGTGTTTATCATATGAGAAAAAATTAGAAACAAAACTTAGCGAAGGTTGTAAGAGGAATTGGTTAGTTAAAATATTTTTTCATGTATTGAATTTGATAGAGTTAGGGATATGCTCTAGAGGCAATTATATAATTTGTTACATATATCTAACTTGGTAGCCATCTTGTTCAAAATAAAAGGTGTTTTCTTTCTATTATGTACTTGATACAATGTGTTATCCTAATTTAATTAAAATTATATTTAATAGAAAATTTATAAATGATATGTTTTGTGATAATAGTTACAAAGTATTGTAAAAGCGAGCAATTTACCACAATGAAAATAAATATATCATTTTGAATATACCTAGTCATGATGTATCGAGATTGGATATCGATACATTAATTGAGACTAGAGTATGCAATGTTCTTTAAATGTTGGACAGTGCATCTCATGGATGCTGGAGGCACGAAGGGGTTACATACTGATAGATATTGGATAACAACGGAATGTCCCACTCGATAGTTTTATATTGTTTGATATAACTAAGGTCAAATAGAAAATATTGATGTGACCGATTTACACAGTTCTTTAGATCCGAGAATACTGGCAATCTTCGATACGGAAGCTTTACTTTGATTATAGTCAAATCATGGCATAACGTCCATTGAATGACTATAGTTGGGTCAAGTGGAAGTGTTAAAAGTGGAGCATTATTCAAGAGAGGGTTCATCTCCTCAGTTATATGAGGATAGAATCATAGTCAGCTCAAGTCAACTCAAATTCAAAGTCTCCGGCTAGAGGATTCTGGTTAATAACAATTGTTATTACTGAACCAACGACTTTGTGTTTGGACTATAGAGTAGAATATGGATGATATTGGATTTTGGCTGTTATCAAATCCTATATGTTCAAAATGATATAGTTTTGACAAAGAAAGTTGGTATAAACAAAGTCACAACTAGGTAATGCTTAACAAAGTTAAATTGGATTTTACCAAAACCAAGTAAGCGATGAATTTGGCCAAAATGTCACACCATCTGCTTAACGACGTGTGAACGTTAATATTCGAATAGTTCAATATTAATTGTTGACCAAATTTACACCCGACGAGTCACACAACCGAAACGATGAATTCTTCTTTGACTAAAAGATTTAATTATTTTATAATTGTTATAAATTAGTTAATATTTATGAAATATTAATTATAAAATTTTGATAATGATTTGAGGAATAAATATTATTAAATATATTTATAATGGTTATAAATATATTAATCGACAAATGATTAAATGGGTTTTTGACCCATCACGATGGGTGAAATTTTCAACAGCAGCATGAAATGGTAGGCGGCTCAAAATAGGGTTTAAATGATAGATCTTGTATGATTTAGATCAAGGAAGAATTAGTAGGGGATGAGATCCACTTTTTTCTCCTTTCTATCCAATATATTAAAAAACCTAAATTAAATTGATTAGGACTTTTTTGCTACCGTCTTCACCATATCTTACTGGCCAAAATTACTCCATTAGTGCTCCATCATATCAAGTTCAAAGTAACTCAAAGTCGATGACTATCCAATAGTCAAAGGTCAACGGTTCAAGAACTAGCAATCTACCGAATTAGAAAAGTTTTAAAATGGGAGAGTTTATACTTTCAAGGTGTACCTCAAGGCTTTGGTTCTTAGGTATTGTCAAATTATAATTTATAATTCCCTAAATAATATTTTATCACGTATGTATATATACATATTATTATATTGTTAGTTAGATGATGATTTCGACGTGAACAAATGTTGTCACAAAATGGTTTGGTTATGTATAATGATCGCCTTTTTAACCTTGAATGTCAATACTAATACATCCACGGTATTCATGTGCTGAGCACTTAAGTGCTGAAAAGGCAGAATATTAGGGTAAAAGAAAATAAAGAAAGAAAAAGGACAAGAAATAGGGAATAAAAACATCAAAATATCACAATGGAATGATAACATATAATATTAAAATGATCTTTTACAAAGGAAAACAACAAGGATACAATAATTAGAGCAAACTAGCCTATCATCAGGCTGGATAGTTATAACTGCATTTCCTTACAATTGTTGATATATTTAAACAAATTTATGCAGTGTAAATGTAATCATGGTAGGTAATCATCCAGATCCTCTCCAAAAGCTCCTATGAACATCAACGAAATATAGAAATATACACGGGGCCGACCCAAGCATTATAAGAAATAATACCTGGATCAGTCTGGTAAACCATCATAAGAAACTCAAATCATATGGAATATTTAATGTTATAAAACCTTTCAAATTAAAGGTATCTCCTAAGATTACATCGCAAATGAACATAGATGGGTTTTCACTCTACGATAAGCAAACCATTTCATAGGAAAATCTAGTGACATTATAATAATATCTACGGTTTAAAATAAGTATATAACATAACTAAAATTGTTACATTGGTAACATTCAACAACATATTTAGGTATAAAAACAAAAATGTAAAGGTATGTTCATATACGGATTTTCCATTGGAGGGTCCTCGGTACTTCAAGGCAAGTCTCTTGGCAAAGGTCAAAAAGTACATTCCAAGCGCTGTATATCTCTAGATAAAATATATCAAATAAGGAAGAATAGTTGGTTCATGTAGAAAACAGGTCGCGAGTACCATCAACTCTCGCTAACAACAATCGATAAACATACTCTAGGTAATGGAGTTGATATGTACCCTTTGAGTTTAGCTAAACTCCGTTGGCTATGTGAATACTTTGTTTTTAGCCATTTCTGATGTCGAGGTCACGTTCAGCATCCTTACACGAGTCTTCTATACTTGAACTGAATCCCAGATGGATTCCATCATCTCGATAAATTTTAGAACCACACATGGATTCCATTATTCCACTTTTAAAAGATAGAACATGTATCTCAGTTTTGAAGTGGTTTCAATAAGTAGATTACTTACCGATCCCAGTCTTACCAAGACTGAATCGAGGAATTTGGTCTTATTCAACAATAATGAAAATGATCGCATAAGGGAACTAATTCTCATATACTCTCCATAAGTAAGTAAACATACAAGCGCTATCAATTCATTCAAAGCATGATCAAGCTGCATAAACGAATTTTAGTCCCTTTTTAATTAATTTATCCTATATTAACTTTAAAACCATTTTTATTAGTAAAATACCTTTTTATCAAATAAAACTCTTTCATGAGTCAAAACTTCCTTTATTAATTAATACTCCTTTATTAATTAAAACTTCCTTTATATACTTGTGTCTATACATATATATTTAATTTCTCTCGTAATCTTTTCAATACTTAAAAATATTCATATACTTATCTCAACGGTATAAGTATATCCACAAATTACTTAAAAAGCTGTCCTTACTTAAAATATAATCAAAGAGGTTAAAAACAAATGTGACTAAAACATTGTTACTATAAACCTCTTCCCTTTTATGAATTATACACACGATTTTATCTGTTATAAATTTTTTCAATACTTGTTATTATCTTTAAGATTTCCATAACTAAAATCTAATTATTTTTATAATATTTTTCCACTTTAAAATATAATTCAAGTGTTTAAAAATAAATGTTACTATAACATTGATTACTACAAACTCAAAACATTTTACATTTAATCATTTTCTATAAACTTATTTTTAAAGATTTAGTTATATTTAAGGGTTAAAGACATTATTACTCAAACGTTTGTCACAACAAATCCAAGGCGTTTCTATACTTATCATTAACTTTAAAACATTTTTTTTAAAGATCAAAGCATATCCACACTTATTAATTAAGTAAATATACTTTTAAGTAATTCCATAAAACCATTTATTTTAATTTAAGTGTTAAAATCCAAACTTGCTTTGTTATATTTATAAAATACTCAATTTAATATTAAAAACTTATATATATATATATATATATATATATATATAGAAATACCTTTAAATAATTATTGATATGTTAAAACACTTTTGAAATGTAATGACCCGCCTATCCAACCCTTAGAAATCTACACCAACACATTCACGGTATTCATGTGCCAAATGTCCAAGTGCTTGAAAGACAGATTGCTGGGGTGAAAGAAATAAAATATAGAACAAAATCGCACATCGTGATGAGAAATATACTATGTATAATATAGATGTGATTTTCACCAATATGAAAAGAACTTTATTATATACACAACATCAGAGTACACTGACCTAACATCAGCCCTGGATAGTTATGACAACCTATCCTTATAATTTGCTAATAAATACAGACAGAAATCAAGAACAACAAAACAACGAAAAACTATAAGATAGGTGAAACGTCTTGGAGAATCCATCACGTTCCCTGAAAGCTCCAAAGCATCCAGCTAAATCTTAAAAATATGCTCGGCTTGACCCGAGCACTATTGAAAATAACGCCCATGTCAGTTTGGTAAAACCAGCGTGAAAAACTCAAATCATATGGAAATTTATTTATTATAACTTTTAAAATCCTTTAAAATCAAAGATATCTCGTAAGACCACGCCGCAAATAAACACGTACAAGTTTTTACCTTACGATGACCAAAACATTTATATTAGAAAATCCAGTGATATTATAATAATGTCTAAGGGTGAAAATAATAATAATCAAGTAGCTATGATGCTTGTGAGTGTACGTCACAACAATAATAGGTATATAATCGAAAACTTCCAAGGCGCATTTGCTAATTGTGTAAGATTCCATGGAGGCATCCTCAGCGTTTCGAGAACGGTCCTCCTCCATAAGGATTAGAGATCCTTCCGAAGTAGCATACATCCCTAGTGATGTACCATAGGAAAAACATAGCTGGTCTTGCTAAGACCGAGTGCATTGCTCCATGCATAACAACTGAAGGTAACATCCAGGTGGAGACGACTGCACCCTATGGGTTTTCCAACCCTATTGATCATGCCTTATATCTTTGTTTTAGTCATTACCACTGACATGGCTACATCCGATGTTCTAGTTAACGGATTAACATAAAAAAAGATCATGGAATTCCACATGGATTCTCATACCCCGATGGGTCTCGGAATCACACATAGATGCAAATATCCAAAATAGATCGCAGAATCACACATGGATTCCCATACCCTAAAGGGTCTTGGAATCACATGTGGATTCAAACATCTAATATATCACAACACTCTACAATAGAACTGTACATGGTTTTGGAGCGGTTACGGTACGAATCATCTCTTACGAGTAAACTCCCCCTTTTACATAGCGCCCGAAAAACCAATCGTTGATTTTTTGGAATTCTCAATACCAATTCTTTAGGAAATAATCAAGGATCACCAAATCGTTTGTCCTAGAAGAATAAAATGAGTTTATACATACAGTATAACACCACCGACGATAACTGTATCATATAATTCCCGTGTTTTTCCAAGATATTTCAAGAGATAAAATCCTTTGGTGTTAAGTAGGGAATATTTTCGTACCATCAAAATTAAGAAGGAATATATATTTAGGCTAAGATTTGATAGTTGGTTATTTAACTATCAAATAAACAAATATTCAAACATAGATTATATTTCCTATGGAAATCACTAAGCCTCTTAAAATTTATCTTTGATAAATTAAATCGCTTTCCAAAATATTTATCAAAATATTCATATATTTATCTCGCCGGTATAAATATATCCACAAACCATTCCATTCAAAACTTGGAAACCTTTTCCATATACTTATAAAATGGTATAAGTATATTCTCAAAAAACTTAGAAATAATTTCTGTTTCAAAATCATATTAAAATGATCAAACCCAAGTGTTATTTAAATGGAGATATAAGTAAACCAAACTACCATTAAAATGATCAAACCCAAATTTTGTTTGAACAGAGATATAATTATCCTAAACCACCATTCCTTTTCATAAATCTCTTTTATTTTATAAATAAATATCTCCTTTATAAACTTCGCAACCTATTTGCAAAATTTCTTTATAAATTTCCAATCTATTTATAAAATAATCTTCATAAATTTCAAAACCCCACTTATAAAACTTCCCCATTTAAGATCTCTAAAATCCATTTATAAACTCTTTTATAAACATTCAAAATCATTTATAAAACTCTTTCCAAGTTTCGATATCTCTTTTCAATTTATAAAAATTCTTTTATGAATTTCCTTATTTAAAGCACAACTTCTTCTCTAACTTCCAAAATCCTTTCTAATTTGTAAACCCTTTTGATAAATCTTTTATTAGATAAAACCCTTTTAAAATCTTTCATTTAAAAGCAATTCCTTTTATAAACAAATTCGTTATTTAATTATAATAAATAAAATCCTTAACATCATAAAAATACAACCTTAAACATTTTTAATCAAATAATAACCAACTAACTCCAAAAATATTAATATAATAAATTATCTTTAAAACAATATTAATATATAAATAAATTAACTTTTAAACAATATTGATATATTAGTAAATTAGCTATAAACCATTATTAATATAATAATAAATTAACTTAAAATATTTAAAAAATATATTACCTTTAAACTAATATAATAATAATAAATTAATTAATTAACATTAAAAATGATATTATAATAATAAAAAATTAACTTTAAAATATAATAATATAACAAATAACCTTTAAAATAAAATAGCTACTTTAAACTTGAAATAATATAACCTTTAATTAATAATATTTAGTTCTAAATTAATAATATAAATAAATTTAAAATAATGTTAGAATTAAATTTAACATAGTAATTTTAACTTTAAAATATAATGATTATTTTTCAAAATTACACTTATCTTTAAACCATTATTAATAAAATAAGTTATTATATAAAACACTTTACTAAAATAATAATTATATAAAATATTTACAGTTGTTCAAAATTGAAGTTAATTTAAATACATAGCTTTCTAAATTCAAAAGGTGGCTTAGCAATCACAGTGGTACTTAAGAAAGCTACTATATAACTCAATTTAACTTTCCAAACTAATAGTTGGCATTTACACAATCAATATCTATGTAAACAATTAGACACCAATAGTTGACACATCTTTTATTCAAATTGGCATATCAATTAACGATATATAATTGGATATCCAAATCAATAAAATAACAGAATAGGGATTTATTTTGCTAGTTAAACGACCAATTAATTTAATTAGTGGAACGGTGCTTTTTGCCGCTAAATAGATGTCCAAATTATTCGATTCAATTCACCTTAACAGTATGGTGTTTATTTGGCTAAATAGGTAACAACTATTAAGTATGATTATTTAATTAGATAATTATCCAATTTGACGTAATTATAATGAGGCGGTATTAATTTATTATTAAACTATACTACATCCAAACTAACAACATTTTATACTAGATCATTGTACTCATTAACATGAGTCGAACATAAAAATATGCAAGTCTAACGGATTTCATATGAACGCGATATGCATGTAAAAGTTTACTAGCTTAATATATTTATTTCACTGAAAATTATGTAAAAGTTTCTCACCAAAATGATTTGGCCTAGCCCAATATCCATCACCAAACCACATACGCATATAACCATATCCATCGCCCAAATCCCCAATCGATCTTCTTCCATTCAAACCCCAGCTTCCTATCACGCTGTGCACATGCATGCATGCGCACCACTAACTTTGCCCACCGCTCTACGATCCGACCTCACTCACAAACTCACCTGCGTTGCTTAACTTCCTGCACCCCTGCTTCCACCCTTAAGTGGCTCTGATCAATCTTTGACCCTAACTCGAAGTTTGAATTTTCCTCCAGGATTTGAACCACATTGACAAATTGAGATTCCCCTTATTTCTTTGGTCACCGTCGATCCCATCACTACCTCCATCAGATCCGCCTCTCACCCTCGAAGCCTTTAATCGCAACCCCAGGCCCTTCGGTGCATCATCACCTTCATACGTCCTCCATTCCTGAACGTAGAAACCCAACTCACGAAAACACTAACTTGAGCTATTAACAACACTTCAGAGCACTAATTAAAAATCAGCCATGGTCATCACCTCCGTCTCGCTTCAAGGTTGCTCCTGCCACCGTCGCTACCCCCATATCCTCCCAAATCGTAGGAAATTAATTTTTAAGCCAATTCTGATAGTGTTCTCCTCTACGACAAACTGAGCTACTAAAAATCATGCGAACACTTCTAAATATCCCTAATCTCCGATACGATCCCATCTATACTCCGTTCATCAATCTACGATCGTTGAAATGCTCGTTTTCTCGACCAATTACTATTATTTGCAAGAATCTCCCAAATTACTTAATGAAAATTCATGAAACTCCTTTTAAAATAAATTAGACGCAAAAACTAAAAACTCTCTAACTGACGGTATACAGAAATTCACTTCGGTTTGAGAGTAATCAATTTTAGAAGAGGAAAAGGAATTAAATTTTCATTTCTTTTGAAAATTTACAAAGGAACAAAATAAAGAAGAAGACTTTGCTTTCCTAAGCACACACATAGACACACACATGCACGTCATTCAACACAAAGCAGTCAAGATTCAAATCGAGGTCAATATCCAATAGGGACAAGGAGACAAGGCAGACAAAGGCAGTAGAGAAAAAGAGAGGAGACAAGGAGGTAGGGGTAGACAAATATATATGCTGAATTGATGGTGTGTATTGTGTATGGATTTTTTTTTGAATCGATATCGTTATCCCGCTACAAAATATTGTGTCTGCGTACGAACTGCGAATGACAGTAAATAAAATATGATTTCATATAGAAATGTGACACGATCACAACATAGAAATAAAATACATCGGCTATCAAGTTCTGTTAAATTCAAAAATGTCAATGTTCGATGTAAAATACGTGAAATGATAGTTTAAATATTTACCAAATTACAAAAAAATTATAGAAAAATTCAATAAATTTATTTTATTACCAAATTTATTTTTTTATTTTATAATCACAAATCTAATGTTTAAAATTAATTAAATATTCTTAAAAATTAAATTGATAAAAATTTAGGCCGTTGCACTTTCCCTCCTAAAAAAGAGTTTCGATCTAAAAGTTATTCCACATGAACATCAATACTATTCATAAGTTCGTATGATGTTCATAGATCATTCATATTAAGGTATCAGGTTTTGACTTGAACCACAAGATTCTAGCCACCATGACTTGGTTTCGGTCGGTGGTGGGATAGGATTAAGTCAAAATCCCGTCCCGTAACTTATTGAAAAAAATAAAAAATTCATAATTTATGCCCTAATTGTGAAAAAGGGTAATGACGGCTACGACAGTAAAAACCGTATCAAAATTTCATTTATAAAGCACATGCTTGAAAATTCAACTTACCTCATAATCAACGTTGACTACTACGAGCATCTTCTTCGGTTCGGCTTGGACAACGAGAATCCTGACTTCGACCTCGATTACGGCTTCGACTTCGAGCATCTTCATAAGTCGATAAGTTTTCTTCCTTTCGATTTTTTTCACGCTCTCGTAATCCCTTTTTTAGGGTCTAGATGATAAGTCGATGTAATATTTAGGGTCAAGCTAATACGAGCTGAATGATAATGGGTTGAGATTTTACTTTAGATCTTTAATTTATATGTTTAAACTAATATAGCAATTGATAATGGACCGAGGGAATTTAGTTTTACAAATAATTTATATGTTCAAATGAATATGGAACTGATAATGGGCTAGGTAATTTATATTAGGGGATTTTAGTTTAGGCCTTCAATATGTTTTATATTAAGCAATGAGATTTTAATTTAGGCTTTTGATATGATTTTTCCTATAAAACAACAAATACATTCAAAAAGAATATTAGCTCTGGATCTATATTATTACTTTCTCATTGAAAATATAGAACTCCGATATCAGAACCAAAAATGAAACAAAAATCGAAACTTTTGAAATTTTCGAAATTGACCAAAACCAATAAAATTTCAAATGACCGAAACTGAGACCAAAACTGAGTTCTCAAACGTTGATTCAAATGCAAAATTTGACTCGATCACTACTTGAACGCATAACTTCACTTCCAAATTAGTATCGCTCATTCGATTTACTAGTGGGGTCTCTGATCGGGCTTTTTGATTAGAAACTTCCATTCTCCTTGCATAGCCATATACTATGATAGAAAATCTTGGTTCCACATCAAGAAACCTCACCAAGTGATCGGCATCAAAAATCAAGTGATAAATCCTTATTTGGAACGGTGTGGGACACCTCAAGTTTGGTACTTGAATCTTGGATTGAGAATGAAGGGAAAATGATCTACATACAACCTACATACTCATCTAAAAGTTCTTGCTTGCCCAATTACCTTTATCCATCCTAAGTATATTTATGAAAATACTTCACAAACTCCAATTTAACTTCAACATTTTAAAATGACACATCTTTATTTGTATAACCCTTCTCACAAATCATTTTTTATTAATCTGTATAGTATTCTCCTACATCCTAAGAGTATATACAAAACATCTAATTTTAATCATGTTCACCGTTAACTATTCAGATGGAGGCCCAAAATAATTTTGGTCTTAAAACTGAGTCGACCAATATAACCTCTTTACCCATTCGGTCTAATAAGTAGCTAAAAACAGTAGGGTGCTAGTATCCAAAGTCCATCATAGAATTTACTTTTCTTTAGACGCTCAGAGGTAAAAATGTTCATTAGCCAGCCCAATAACCTTAAGTAATTTCTTTCCCTTCCTAGATGTTAAAATCAAAAGACATGGTTTAATAAATAAAGTTTGTTAAACCTTCTTAATAAATTTAACCCAATTAAAACTTCATTAATTAACCCATTTTAAATTAAGACACGTTTATATTTTGGAAACTTAAGAGTCAAATGCCTGGATATTTATTTAAAGAATCTTTTGAAATGGTACTATATATATTTTAACCATAACAAATATATATATATATATATATAGCTCGAATAACCTTAAAATGAAACCAAGGAACTGGGTAATACCAAACAATATCATTTATTCACTTACCGAGTACAATAATACTTAAGAGAAATGTCTACCATCCAGATGCATCTCATGCACATTTTTAGCTGTTTTTGAGTCACTCGAACTAGTTAATCTATAAATACATTTTCTATGTTCAAAACCCCCTTTGGAGCAATGCTTTATATATTTCTAAACAAATAGTCAGAATATCAACTGCCAACTTGCTTTGGTTTTGTTTGGATTTGAACACTTTCTAAACGGTATAATGATAAAGAGAATAATTTACTAAGCGCACTATACCATTTTCCCAAGCAAACATCCAATCGTCACTTAAAAAATTATTTGGACCATCACAAAATAGATCGGGACTCATTCCCTGAACAAAACCAAAGGAAACACATTTTTTATAAAATTTTCTGTAACATCCCGCCTTTTCGCCCGCTTTAAATCGACGATAAATCACACATGTCAGACTTAAAATATACAAAAGGGCGGATTGTTATGGGGTAAATAAGAAAAACGAGAAAGAAATAAAAACAAAACAGAATCTCACAGTGGAAGGACAAAATATAATAATCAAATATACAGTTTATAAAGCTGTTTATAAAACATTTGATTATATTTATATAATACATATCAGAGTTACACATACCAATAATAATGCAGCGGAACAGCATGGGTGTAGTGCAATAATATAAATAATAATAATAATACAAATCTTCGTCTTCGTCCTCTAGAGCTAATCTTCAGATCCTGAAACGCTCGGACTGACCTGAGCGAATTGAAAAGACAAAACACTCGAGTTAGAACTAAAAGATCTTATGTAAGTTAAATCAACAGGAATAAATATGAGTGCAGTAACTTAAAAGAAGCTCGGGATTTACATCTCTTAAGGATCCGTTAAACTATTTACTACATAGTATATTTCGCTATTATAATAGTGTCTATAGTAAAATAAACTTACTTTTAAATAGCATTAAGGATTTACATTTTCCACCTTAACACGTAATAGTCCCAGTAGTCCATCCAATATCATAGTCCCTCCTGATCGGGAAGCCAGCAGAGGATACCATACGGGCTACGGGAGAAATCCAAACTCGTACAAGGCGCAATAGGGTAGGTGACATGACACAACTAGGCAATGCCAGGGTAGATATACCAATTACGCTTCCGGGTCGGTGCTAACGCATAGCGCGCAGCTACCGCCCACCTCGGACAAACTCCCTCAAATCAAAGAAATCAAAAGTGAAGGTGGCCACCGAATCAATCCAAAGTCAGAGTATAGTATCGAAGGGAAGTGTCCGATCAAAGGTGCGACCATATTAACCCGTCGATCGCTCCTGTTTTAGCCACCTTATGCCAACTCACGGGAGTTGGGTCTACGTATTTACATCAGAGGAAACGCCGCCGCCATCCTACTTCATTCTGGAATCTCCACCATGTACACGGTTGTTAAAGTGGTTTTCGGGGTTGGCAGAGAGTATGACAACTTTCGATCCCGGTCTATTTAACAACCAAACGTTATTATAACACCGCGGTCATTTAAAAATAATTTTACTTTCAAAACCATAATATAATATCTATTTCAAAACCATATAAATAAGATGTCCTTTCCTTTCAAAACAAACTCATTTGATATTATTTTTATAAAACCCAAATTAATATAATATCATTTTATTCAATTATATTTCTTTTCCAAAATCATATTGCTTTAAAATTTATAATAATTGGAAACCAAACATTTGAATCATAACTTTCAAACATAAAACTATGAAATTTGTAGCTTTAAAACCATAACTTCCAAAACTTAAATGGTTTAGATATTCAACAGTATATAAAATAAAACAGTTGAATTTAAAATTTCTTTAAAAAGTAAATAATTTCCACGCCTTTACAATTTTATTCACTTTATATTCAGTCTAAACCCATAACTTTTTAGATTCACTTTCAGTTTGAATAAAAACCCTTAGATTTCAATATTTTCAAACTTTGAGTATTTAATACATTTCAAAACTAAGGTTGGGAATTTCTATTCAACAATTCATTGTCTTATTATTTAGTTTTGAATAATAGATCCATAACCATTTAAAATAAAACTCAATTTATTAACACTAAATATTTCCTTCCATTTATTTACACTAGAATTATTCTTTTAAAAATTCGGATATAATATCATACCTTTAAATTTTAAAGTTTAATAAGTTTACATCAACTTATGGAGTTTAATTTTTAAATAAGCTCAATTCCAAATGAATTTTCAATTTACCTTCCAATCTTAATTGGTTTAAATCATTAAAACTCTATGTACACCATATCTTAAACCTATACTTGACCATATATTATAAATTATCAACTCCATTATTCAACTTATTTATTTTATTTAACAGATTTATACATAGCTTAAATTCAAAAATTTAACTATATATACATATATATAAAATAATATTTATATAATATCAAATTTTAATATTTATTAAACGGTATCCTATCCATACCATAGAAATCATTTCAAGAAATTTTTTATATATATACCGCGGTGCCTGTATATAATTTTCTATCCTATGGTCAAGTGATACGGATATTTATCATTTCAATCCGCAATTTAAAAATAAAAATGCGGTTGTATATCATTTCAAACCGCAATCCCAAATGAAATGAAAATGCATAATAACTTGCAGTTTATACCATATAAATACCGCATCCATTCATCCATCATATCAACCATCAAACATTCATCAATTTATCATCCAATTCAAACAATTACATCAATAAATAATTATTAATTACTGGTAGTTAAATTTCCAATAATGAATTAAATAACCGTTTAACTGTAGTTTATATGCAATAATAAATAATTTTAACTAGCAGTTTGTATGCAATAATAAATTTAACTAAATTTTTAACTAGCAGTTTATATGCAAAATGAACTAATAACGCGTAAATTAAATGAATGCAATTTAACTGAGAAAATGATGAAATATATGCCAAACAGATATAAATAAAATTTTAAACATATCATAAATCAATTTAACAAACATAAGAAATTTTAAAAATTGTGAGTGGATTAAAACACTCACCTTTTGGATTTAAATTGAATTAAAATCCAATTTAAACCTAAAAATTCAACAACCTCAAAATCTGCCCAAACCGGCATCACAATGTCATAAATCTCAATACGATCCTAACAAAAAAATCGCGCGTAAATCAGACATTATATGCGAAAGTTATTCAAGTTATAAGATGACTATTTCCATAATAAAGTGTATATATATAGTGATACTAAAATAAACAAAATAAATACTAAATTTCACGTTTTGGGATGATGAGACTAAGGTACCAGCTAACAAGGTGGTGGCAAGGCTTGGGTGAGGTGGAGAGGCTTTCACGCAACTCAAAGCTTCAGGAAGAATTAGGAAAAAGTGTAGCAAGCAGGCGAGGGAGAAAATGAAATAGGGTCATGTTTGCATAATGAAGTTCTGTGAGATTGAAAAATTGAAATGAGGCTAATGGGAGGATGGAACCAATGAAATGAATGCTTTAGGTAGCAAAAATGAAAATTTATACATTTCAAACAAAGAGGTGGTAACGAATAAATATAAAGTAACAAATGGACCAGTTGTACTAAAACTTTGAGATCCAATTTTAAAACGTCTACTCCGCTAAATTAATTTCTATTAACCCTAAATATACACCTTATTAACACCCAATTAAATTTTATTAACACACATTAAATAAAATGTAACACTCCAATTAATGCCAATGGGGACCGTCGATGTGACGACGTGATTTTTCGTCGCTCAAAAACCGACATCAATACGTCCACTGTATCAACTACCGAGCAATCGAAGGCCGGAAAACCGTACCGTTATGGCTAAAGAAAAAGAAAAAGATAGAAGAAAAGAGAGAAAAAGAAGAAGAAACAGAAAATAATATATCAAAATCTCACAATCGCAGCGGAACAACATATAATAAATAAATGAATAATCTTTAAACAAAGAACTATATCAGTTATTACATTACATCACATTACATTACATTACATCATCAGAGTGTACAACAACAAACAGCAACAAACAGCGGAAAAGAAATACTATATACTAGTAATACGCCATGCCATCCAGCTTGCCTCCAGCAACTCCTAAATTCTAGAATATCCCGATAAACCTGACTCTAGACTGCCCGTGTGAAATTGGTGGGCACCTAGAGTTTAGGAAGGAAAACAATAAACTCCGAGTCAGTCATGTGACTGGTATGAGAACTAAAACAGTTTATCTTTAAAACAAAGAACAGGATAATTTTAAAATAGATTCGCAATGTTTTTTATAAAATGAGACTACCATAAGGCCTCCTGCACACACACACAATGCAAACGCAGAATCGGAGGAGATTTCTCCTTATGATAGTCAAAGATGCTTGATACGCATTAAAAAGAAACATTTGATATTATTACTAGTGCATAGTGTAGGAAAAATCATTTCAAAAATAAAGATATAAATTTTAGCCAGCATAGGCATTTCGCACTTATGCCCACTATAGCTACCATCCAAACAGTGGTGACCACCATAAGTGAATGATAGGTTCTACAACTAAAACCGTACAAGATCGTATTGTTTCTTTGGATTTCCAACAAATGGTCAGGCCAAGGAACTTCCCATTGCCACATGGGTACGCCTCTGTAAAGACGACCCGAGAACCTAACCGGATCTCTGCAAACACAAGGCCGGGTTACCTCTAATCGGGTAACTACTGCACGAATATGTCATTCCCCGATCGTAACCGATCTATATCCAAGGATCCTCGATTTCCAACAACCACAAAGCAATAAATTTGCAGCAACAACATAGGTTAAGTATCTGGGCTCCATACCATGATACCACCTCTATCCAGAAGGAATGACATACAATAAAGGGGCGCTACCCCATAATAACCTTGCCGCATCCTTCCTGTTTTGACCATTTCCGGGGTGTGAGGTCCGACGAAGTCTCATCCACAAAGCCACGCTTTATACAAAAGCTGTGCTTAAATTCACAAATACTCAACAGCACTTCGTATGCCACATTACCAATTTGGGAATGTATCACTAGTAAGCATCAACTACATAACCTCTAAGGGTGTTAAGCTAAGAGAATAAATTCTCCGCCACCAACGGAAATATATTTGATAGAAACCAGCTTTACATCTCAAATTGTAACGTCAGACACACATCCATACAAGTCCGTTCCAGGATCGAACGGAACCGAAGGCACTTACAGAGAAGTCCTTGCAATCCAGATATTCACTAATCGCGACCGGACTTCCTATCACAAAGGGTAATAAATTTCTATATCGAGGATCAGCCGATGAAGAAATATTCGACGATAATCCTTCCATTTTCACAAATATCCGGTCTTCAACATCGATCATCAAATGCAATTCATAATGACGTATCACATATTCGGAATGGGTTATACGACCCCAAGGTCCTTCCTCGGCTAACCCGAATAGTGAGCGCTTATTTAAAAAAAATAAGTGTGGCATTCAGATTCAAGCAATCACAACAAATACCTATTTAAAGGTAAATATTGATAGTCAGTTATTTAACTATCAATAGGCGTGTTCAACATCACCAAATTCCAAATAATTTCCCAAATTATTTACTTTCCAAAATATCTTTACTAGATATATAATTTCCACACTTCAACATTTGAAAACAAATTTTCAAATCACTTTTCACCTCTACCACTTTTGAAAACAAATTTCAAATTGTTTCCGTACACGGAAATACTTTCATTTCAACATGGTTCATTTAAACCAATTAAATAAATCATTAACGATTTACTTTATATTTACGATTCAAATCTGTAAATTTATTCCCACACTTCAAAAATAAATCAACGTTTATTTTTAAACAAATTTCCCTTTCTTTTATAAATTCCATAGTGAATTTACAATTCCAAAATATCTATGAATATACGATTTCCATATCGATTTCTAATATTCATTTTCAATTTATCTTTAAAAGATAAAATCTCAAAATATTCACTTCATATTGGAAAACATTTCCATACTTATTTAATAATAAGTAATTTACAAATCCATTTATTTTCCACACTTGGAAAATATTCAACATACTTAATTCAAAATTAAGTATATATTTCATTCTTTAAGAAATCATTCTCTTAAACACATTTGTTTGGGCCAAAACGAATGTTACGTAAAACATCGTTACGACGACCCAAAATCACTAGTATAGGGATTCGAAATTAAGATAGATATATAAATCCCAATACTATATAAAAACATTTTCTTTCGGAAATCATTTACTATAACAACAGTGTTATAGTCCACCATTTCCTTCTATTTCTCGAATACGTCTATTTCAACAATGAATGTTGAAATCTATGGTTTCGATTCATAATATATTTTAAAACATCTTTTAAAACAATTAGCCTCATTTTATAATATCATTTTTCCAAACCAAATCCATTTTATTTAACAATATATTCACTGTCCAAAATCGTAAATATACTTCACCAACCAAATTTAACATTTTATACACATTTTATTTCAAGGATAACTCGCTATCCGAAATCGCGAATATATCTCCTTTGATAACCTTCTATATTAAATTTATAAAATTCAATTGATTTCGGATTTGTAAACAATGTTTATAAATTTCATTTCTATTTATAAAAATTCAATTATAAAATCCCTTTTTTAAATCAATTCAATTTATAACTCCAAGTACATAAATAATACCAATTCCAATCAAAATGGAATTATCGCGGTATATGTTTTTAATAAACAACCTCCGCTTACTAACGGCGTATAATGTCTATTTCAACAATCAACAGATAATAATTTATCATTCAGGCATATAATCAATAATTTTAAATCTAACTATTTAAAATTTAAATCGAAACTATTCGATTGAGTGAGAAGTTCTCACTTTGGTTTCAATTTCGTTTCAGCTTTTATTTCGAATAAAAATAAACACGCATTTAATTTTACCCGAAATTCTCACTAACTCCAAGCGACTCCATACCAGCTTCATTGCGTAGTGCTTGTCCATACGAAGCCAACGCAACTTGTTTCGTAATTTTTCGACCTCGTATGACAAAGTGATGTCATTTCAAAGTTTATACAAATTAATAAAATTCAATTTACACTTTCATTTTATATTTTTATACCCTTTAGCTAATCCAAGCCGTCCATTTTCAACTGCAGATCCAAGCCCTTGCACGCATCATCTTCCCAATGTCCAGGTTCAACACGCGCAAGAAACCCATCCAAACCGAAATTAGGGTTTGTCACCACGGCCTCCACGAGCTTCGAGAGTTCATCAAACCACCACCACACGAACCACCATTCAAAGCTCCACCTTCGGTCCCCTATGTCTAAAATTCCATGCACGAAAACGTGGCCTTTATCACCTTTTTGCCGTCGATCCGCCGCTTTGATTTTGATCATACCTGTTGATTTTGTAGTTCGTGATGTGTTCTACAATATTGCAGTTGAGAGTTTGTTGAATTAACGTGTGGATTTGAAGAATTTGAGGGAGGAGGGAGAATCATTTTCGGCCATTGGTATAGATAGTGGCGGCTGGCTTTGTTTCTAGGGTTAGGTTTTTAGTTTGGATGCAAATGAAAATAGTTAGGTCCTTTTATAGAAAAATAGCCAAAACACTATTCATCGAAAATTTTCCAAACTCCAAACGAAGCGTGCCGGTTGGCGTTTCTAAGGTTTACCCTGCTTTCCGAACACAATGGAATAGGTTTCGGAAGCTAATTCGATCATCTGTGCAAGTTACGACAATAAACGATCCAATCTAAAATTAAATCGGTTAATCAAATTTCTAGGCGTTTTAGCTTGCCTCGGACAAACGGTAAATCCGATTGACACGAAATTTGAAACCTTACAATAATATGACATTATGGATCCGATGAAACTAGTTTCGTCGAAATCCGAGACTTTTTGAAAAATGACTATTTTAACTCGCCAAATTAATATTAAAACAATTTCGATGCGTTTCGAGCTGCCACGGTCAAACGAAAACTCCGATTACTACGAAATTGAAATCCATTAATAACAAACTGTTACGGATCCAATGGAACTAGTTTCATCCAATTCTGAGACTGCTCTAAAATTGGCTATTTTTCAATCGATAATTAAATATTAAAATATTCAAATTTCACAAATAAACTTTTAATTTAATTTTAAAAGTTCTATAACATCTCTATAACTTCAATATGATATAATAAAAAATTTCAAATCATTTTTAATCATATTTAACCCAATTTTCAATTATTTCTGTATTTTCAACTATTAAATTATCGATTTAATTATCCAATTAAATCCAATATTCGAAAATAAATTATTCGACTTATAGATTTCACTTATTAATATTTAAATTTAAATAAATATACAAATTTTAATTGACAGAAATTCTGGGTCGTTACAAACTTCCCCCCTTAAAAGAATTTCGTTCTCGAAATTACCAAGTAAGAAAAAGTTACAGAATCCATTAACTTTCCAAAACAAACCATTCAAATTGGATTTTTCAAATCTCTTAAGTGTTTAACTCTTTCAAATTCATAGTTAAACTTCTTACAAAATCTTTGCTAAGTTTCCAAATCCAAACTTAGTTTTCAAAAAATTTCCAATTTTCTCAAAAATATTCTAACGCCTTAAATTTTCGGAAAAATTCGCCAGAGTCTCCTTTGCGCGGCTCGATCCAAAAAAAATAGAATAATGACAGTATATATATCACAAATATACATCTCATCAAGTGATGAGGCGTCCCGCAGGGAAAAAAGTGTAAAAGTACGATATTTAATCCGAGATATGTACCTTATATTTTATTAGCGAGCATATACGGCTAATATAGCGCAAAAGCGAGCTCCAAAAGCGAAGCAAACGCTATCCGCACCTACTAAACACTCAACAACAACATGAGAAACATGTATATATGAAAGTAATATCAATATACAACATATATCTGCATATGTTAACATAGCAAATGCAACAAAAGCAATAAATACAACTATCAACAACTATCATCCAACAAATCCATATCAAATCAATATACATTCACTTCTCATTATTATTCAATGAATTTGTTTTTCATTTAAATCACATTTGATTCATTAACATTTGATTTACTAACATTCATTCATATTCAATTTCAGTTAGTTTACATTCACTAATTAAATTCACATTAGTTTACTTCCAAATTGAATCAAATTCAGTTCATATTCATTTACTTCCAATTTGGATTCAATTACTTTAGCTTTCAATTTGTCAATTCAATTTCATTAACACTTAATGAATTATATACAATCAACTAATATTCAACAATCAATGTATATTCAACATAACCAAATTATTAAATTTACACTCAATTCAGTTCAACCCTTTTTTACTTTCAATTGGTTTATATTAAATTGATTTTCATTCAATTATCCACCTTCCAATAACATTAGCTTTTAATGAATTAACACTTATATTCATTATCCCATATCAAATTATTTTACATTCAATTGATTAATATTTCATCCATTTATCAATTCAATTGCTAATTCCTTTAAAAATAAGGTTGAATTTCATTTATATAACTCAAGTTCAAATTCTTAATGACTTCACTTCATTAATTCACTTATTAATTTACTTTGACACCAAAACCAACTTTATTCAACTTCACTTAAGTTATATTCCATTTCAAATATCATTTGTTTACTTTATTAATATCAACATCACTTAATAGGTTCAATAGTTGGTTCATTTTAACTTTTCACATTATCTAGATAGAGTTTCCAGAATTCAATTACCCGGTTTTTACTCCAAAACCATTTTGAAATTATAATCAACTCAAACCCAATTTCCTATGGAAGCAATCCATCACCTTAGAAACTCGAAAATGAATTCTAATGATGTGACCATCATCATCAGGATTATTTTCCAGGGACAGAAGTAAGTTCAGTGCTTCCTCACTTCCACAAATTCATTTTAAAACAATTCTCATCCAAAAATATTTCCTACAATAATATTCAATCATTTCCTTCATACACTTTGGAAAACATTTCAACCTTCCCAAGAGTTTTAAATCCCCAAACCTTTGTTTTCATTACATTTAAAACACTTTTCAAAATTCCCGGGATTTAAATTCTGGTTTAAATCAAATTTAGTTATTCTTCCTTTGGATAAATCATACTTATAGAATTTTATTTGGTTATAACCCTTTCAAACTCTAAGTTCTTATATTTAATTATTTCATTAACAACCAAACATCCAAAGATATATAATATATATTCATAAAATTATTCCTTCTATATCAAAATAAAATTTTCGGGCAAAATTATTTCATTTACCCTCTTTAAAACGATATCGTGTCAAATTGTTCTGTACAAGTGTTTAGAGATCCCTATCAACAACATTAATTACTCGTATTGACCATAATCCATATACCACTCAACAAACTAATCATCACAATATAAAACAATTTATATTCACTAACAAATACGCGCTCGTATCTATTATTACACTCAAACTCATTCTAGAGCACTACTGACTCTATCTCTAATGAGTAATTCCCAACAGAGCCATGGTTGTCGCTTAACCATACGCTCTGATACCAAATGTGACGACGTGATTTTTCGTCGCTCGAAAACCGACATCAATACGTCCACTGTATCAATTGCCAAGCAATCGAAGGCCGAAAAACTGTACCGTTATGGTTAAAGAAAAAGAAAAAGATAGAAGAAAAGAGAAAAAAAGAAGAAGAAGCAGAAAACAATATCAGAATCTCACAATCGCAGCGGAACAACATATAATAAATAAATGAATAATCTTTAAACAAAGAACTATATCAGTTATTACATTACATCATATTACATTACATTACATCATCAGAGTGTACAACAAAAAACAACAACAAACAGCGGAAAAGAAATACTATATACTAGTAATACGCCATGCCATCCAGCTTGCCTCCAGCAACTCCTGAATTCCAGAATATCCTGATAAACCTGACTCTAGACTGCCCGTGTGGAAATTGGTGGGCACCTAGAGTTTAGGAAGGAAAACAATAAACTCCGAGTCAGTCATATGACTGGTGTGAGAACTAAAACAGTTTATCTTTAAAACAAAGGATAGGATAATTTTAAAATAGATTCACAATGCTTTTTAGAAAATGAGACTACCATAAGGCCTCCCACACACACACACAATGCAAACGCAGAATCGGAGGAGATTTCTCCTTATGATAGTCAAAGATGCTTAATACACATTAGAAAGAAACATTTGATATTATTACTAGTGCATAGTGTAGGAAAAATCATTTCGAAAATAAAGATATAAATCTTAGCCACCATAGGCATTTCGCACTTATGCCTACTGTAGCTATCATCCAAACAGTGGTGACCACCATAAGTGAATGATAGGTTCTACAACTAAAACCGTACAAGATCATATTGTTTCTTTGGATTTCCAACAAATGGTCAGGCCAAGGAACTTCCCATTGCCACATGGGTACGCCTCTGGAAAGACGACCCGAGAACCTAATCGGATCTCTGCCAACTCAAGGCCGGGTTACCCCTAACCGGGTAACTACTGACACGAATATGTCATTCCCCGATCGTAACCGATCTATATCCGAGGATCCTCGATTTCCAACAACCACAAAGCAATAAATTTGCAGCAACAACATAGGTTAAGTATCTGGGCTATATACCATGATACCACCTCTATCCAGAAGGAATGGCATACGCTAAAGGGGCGCTACCCCCTAATAACCTTGCTGCATCCTTCCTGTTTTGACCATTTCCGGGGTGTGAGGTCCGACGAAGTCTCGTCCACAAAGCCACGCTTTATACAAAAGCTGTGCTTAAATTCACAAATGCTCAACAGCACTTCGTATGCCACATTACCAATGTGGGAATGTATCACTAGTAACCATCAACTACATAACCTCTAAGGGTGTTAAGCTAAGACAATAAATTCTCCGCCACCAACAAAAATATATTTGATAGAAACCAACTTTACATCTCAAATTGTAACGTCAGACACACATCCATACAAGTCCGTTCCAGGATTGAACGGAACCGAAGGCACTTACAAAGAAGTCCTTGCAATCCGGATGTTCACTAATCACGACCGGACTTGCCATCACAAAGGGTAATAAATTTCTATATCGGGGATCAGCCGATGCAGAAATATTCAACGGTAATCCTTCCGTTTTCACAAATATCCGGTCTTCAACACCGGTCATCAAATGCAATTCATAACGACGTATCACATATTCGGAATGGGTTATACGACCCCAAGGTCCTTTCCCGGCTAACCCGAATAGTGAGCGCTTATTTAAAAAAATAAGTGTGGCATTCAAATTCAAGCAATCACAACAAATACCTATTTAAAGGTAAATATTGATAGTCGGTTACTTAACTATCAATAGGCGTGTTCAACATCACCAAATTCCAAATAATTTCCCAAATTATTTACTTTCCAAAATATCTTTACTAGATATATAATTTCCACACTTCAACATTTGAAAACAAATTTTCAAATCACTTTTCACCTTTACCACTTTTAAAAACAAATTTCAAATTGTTTCCCTACACGGAAATACTTTCATTTCAAGATGGTTCATTTAAACCAATTAAATAAATCCTTAACGATTTACTTTATATTTACGGTTCAAATCCGTTAATTTATTCCCACACTTCAAAAATAAATCAACATTTATTTTTAAACAAATTTCCCTTTCTTTTATAAATTCTATAGTGAATTTACAATTCCAAAATATCTATGAATATACGATTTCCAAATCGATTTCTAATATTCATTTTCAATTTATCTTTAAAAGATAAAATCTCAAAATATTCACTTCATATTGGAAAACATTTCCATACTTATTTAATAATAAGTAATTTACAAATCCATTTATTTTCAACACTTGGAAAATATTCAATATACTTAAATCGAAATTAAGTATATATTTCATTCTTTAAGAAATCATTCTCTTAAACACATTTGTTTGGGCCAAAACGAATGTTACGTAAAACATCGTTACGACGACCCAAAATCACTAGTATTGGGATTCGAAATTAAGATAGATATATAAATCCCAATACTATACAAAAACATTTCCTTTCGGAAATCATTTACTATAACAACAGTGTTATAGTCCACCATTTCCTTCTATTTCTCGAAAACGTCTATTTCAATATTGAATGTTGAAATCTATGGTTTCGATTCATAATATTTTAAAACATCTTTTAAAACAATTAGCTTCATTTTATAATATCATTTCCCCAAACCGTATCCATTTTATTTAACAATATATTCACTGTCCAAAATCGTAAATATACTTCACTAACCAAATTCAATAATTTCTACACATTTTATTTCAAGGATAATTCGCTATCCGAAATCGCGAATATATCTTCTTTAATAACCTTCTATATTAAATTTATCAAATTTAATTGATTTCGAATTTATAAACAATGTTTATAAATTTCATTTCTATTTATAAAAACTTCAATTATAAAATCCCTTTTTTAAATCAATTCAATTTATAACTCAACTTTATACCCAAATCCGATTTATACGTTAACTATTTATAAATCTTTTATTTTATAAAATCTAATCATTTCCTAACTTCACAATTTATAAATCTATAAATTTTATTCACTTGTGAAATCCATTCATACTTCATTTTTACACTTAACAAAACTCGTTTCACAATTCCTATATTTTTAATTTATAAATATTAATCTTAGAAATCTTTTATATAAACCGTTTATAATAATTCAAAAATCTCAATTTAAATAAACCAATCCTTTTAATAATTTACAAAACGTTATTTAAAACTTATATAACTCCAAAATTTTACTTAAATATTATTTTCCAAAAAAATATGACTTTTATAATAATAAAATTATAATGTTTATTTATTTTAACAATTTAAAATTTAATAAAACGTATACTTTCAAAATCACTTTTAAAATTCTTTTTAAAATCAAAAATCATTATTTTAAAACTTCAAAAATGGATCCGACGATGCAACAGCACCAAATAGTCAATCACGACAAACCAAACATCATATATTAATATGATAATCAACAAATATCACAATATCTGTAAATAAATCAATATAATTGAGGAATCCAGTGGGATCCCTCCAACCTGTTTCCCTGCATCCAAAGATGTTAGCACAATACCAATTCCGTTCTAATACAGAATATCGCGGTATATGGGATTCATAAAAATATTATCCGCTTAATAGGCGGCGCGGTAGGGTCTCATCCGCTATATAATGCGGGAAAATCAACTCCAAGTACATAAATAATACCAATTCCAATAAAAATGGAATTATCGCGGTATATGTTTTTAATAAATAACCTCCGCTTACTAACGGCGTATAATGTCTATTTCAACAATCAACAGATAATAATTTATCATTCAGGCATATAATTAATAATTTTAAATCTAACTATTTAAAATTTAAATCGAAACTATTCGATTGAGTGAGAAGTTCTCACCTTGGTTTCAATTTCGTTTCAGCTTTTATTTCGAATAAAAATAAACACGCATTTAATTTTACCCGAAATTTTCACTAACTCCAAACGACTCCATACCAGCTTCATTGCGTAGTGCTTGTCTATACGAAGCCAACGCAACTTGTTTCGTAATTTTTTGACCTCGTATGACAAAGTTATGTCATTTCAAAGTTTATACAAATTAATAAAATTCAATTTACACTTTCATTTTATATTTTTATACCCTTTAGCTAATCCAAGCCGTCCATTTTCAACTGCAGATCCAAGCCCTTGCACGCATCATCTTACCAACGTCCAGGTTCAACACGCGCAAGAAACCCATCCAAACCGAAATTAGGGTTTATCACCACGGCCTCCACGAGCATCGAGAGTTCATCAAACCACCACCACACGAACCATCATTCAAAGCTCCACCTTCGGCTACAACCTCATAGAACTCGGTCTCCCCTATGTCTAAAATTCCGTGCACGAAAACGTGGCCTTTATCTCCTTTTTACCGTCGATCCACCGCTTTGATTTTGATCATACCCGTTGATTTTGTAGTTCGTGATGTGTTCTACAATATTTTAGTTGAGAGTTTGTTGAATTAACGTGTGGATTTGAAGAATTTGAGGGTGGAAGGAGAATCATTTTCGGCCATTGGTATAGATAGTGGCGGCTGGCTTTGTTTCTAGGGTTTGGTTTTTAGTTTGGATGCAAATGAAATGTAATGACCTGTAAATTTAGAGAATTAAACTCGTTAATTTAATAAGATTTTGTAACTAAATTTAAGAAGAAAAAAAACCTTTATAATTTATAATGAAGTGAGTGGTAACTAAATGTTTTTGGATATTATCATAATATCTGTTGTTATACCCATTCCCTAAAAATAATGAAAGGGGAAAATTTGTAACATATTAAAGTGGTTAATTAATTATGTTAATTGGGTAGGTTATGACATGCAAATCATGTTGGTGGAATATTGTCAATTTTGACATACTAATTATGTTAATGGTGAACATTGTTAAGCAATTTAAAACAATGAAACTTGCAATCAGTTTATTTGATGAATCTATTCCTAGTTAGCAATTCAAAACATCAATTTTAAAATGGAGTTTATGACAATTAATAGATATTTCAGAAAGAAATTTATGACAATTAATAGGGAAATTAATTGTAAAATTTTAGTAGTTGACCAGAATTAATTTATTGAATAATTAATGCAAGTTAATTAAATTGATGAAAGATAAATAAGTTAATTCTTTTGGTTAATGGCATGAGGACGCGAGGTTAATCCCCATTTTTGTAGGAGAAATCTTCCCGTGTAACCAGTCCGACTACCAATGCCTACAAAGCGGACGGATTGATGTGAGATGTCGCAGGATTGATAATTAAACCAAAAGGGTTAATTAACTAATTAAGTTAGTAACCAAATTTGAATATGTAATTAAAGGAGATTGATTGACACGAAGGAATTTGGTAATTAATTGAAATCAATTAAGGAGGATAATTAATTCGTAATATGGTAATTAATTGAAATTAATTAAGGAGGTTAATTAAAAGGGATAGGGTAATCAATTGAAATTAATTAAAGGCAATTAAAGGGGAATTAATTGATTAGAAGAATATGGAAATCAATTAGAGGGAATTAACTAATATAAAAATATTAGGTAGGGACTTGGGGCTAGATTGCTAGATGTTCCAATGGTAGAAATCAAAAAGTGGAAACCCATAGGGTAAATTGAAAACTTAACAAGTGGAATTTATAGAAATAAAACACATTTGTTTAAAAACGTTCAAACCATAAATTTGTGACGTTTTCTTCCACTTAAATCAACGCCATCTAAATATTTAGTGCTTGCCACTTTCTTCCCTTGAACCAACGCATTCACTCCCAATTTATTTTGAACGTACGTTATTCCTTGCAAGATTTTATCACTTGATTTACGCCCCTTTTTAATGCAGCAAAATTTGTTATTTTCCTTTACTGTTTCAAAGTCTAAATATAAAATTGGAAGTTTTGAAATTTTTACTTTGTTAAAAGACAACTCCATTTGGAATTTTAATAAAAATGAATTTTGTATATTTAAAATAAGTAAATACGAAGAATGTAAACAAGTTAAAATTTTATTTAAGTAATAACTTTGTAGAATTCAGTGTTTTACAGACTGTTAAATTTCGCATTTAAAAAGGGCACGCATTGTAATGGTATAAGTAACATATAAACGTATAAATTAAAAATGTTACTTTTGCATAAATTTTGGGCGTATTGTATTGCGTCGGCTTGGCGTATGTTAAAATGCATACTACAATATCTATATGGATTAATAAATCAGTTAGTAGATTTTTATAGCAAAACGTTACTTTTTCCACAGCTTTCATTGGTTTTAATTTGGCGTAAAATCCTTGCTAAAATCACTCAGCCTATATTAAGAAAGAAACGCACGCAATCATTAATTGAAGAAAAAGTTTAAAATGAACCAATCTATTAATCACTTGCCGTTTCTTCACCATAAATTTCACTCATCCCTCTTTATCAACGCACGGAAATTTCAAATTTTCTAGTTGCCGTTTCTTTCTTGTCTGCATTTATTTCTTACCCAGATTTCGAAATTCTCTGTATATGTATACATCTTTTAGCCTAACAAAATTTTAACACGCAGCTATTATATTTAGTATAAAATCTTTTAATGAAGTAGCATCCAAAGCTAATATCATTACCGTTTCTTTTCAATTACCTGCCGTTTTCTTCACGTTTAATTTCGCTAGTTTTTCCTTTTTAATAAAGCACGAGAATTTGAAAATCTTATTTCTTGCCGTATCTATAATTCAATCAACAAAATCAATCACCAATGCGAGTGTCACGTACGCTGTAATTTCTTTTCTTTTATCAGCATTGCCTCCTTTAGAGTCATTTACTTCTTATTTAAAACTTTAAACGTGTTCAAGTGTTGCCTAGTATTCCTGTCTATTCTTTGTGTAAATCAAAGCAACCGTTAAAGTTAATTTAAATTTATTTCCTTCCTATAATCATTCACATTAAATCATGCAGCTTTTTATTTTATAGCAATTTTAAATCCTTGCTGTTGTTTTGTATAACAAAATCACTCAGCCTATAAATAACGCACGCAACCTATTAATTGAAAAAAAAGAAGCGTTTGCAATCAATTTTTTCATATAATTGGAAATAAATCACGCAAGTTTCCCTATATTCATTCAAAATATCACGCACCCCTGCCTTTATAAATTCGTTCACAACCTCTGTTGCATACCAACTTATCCTCATTCATATTCGAGCAAGCTTCAGGTATGGCCTATGTTTATATTTTTCCTTCTTCCTCCTTTGCTTTCTTCTTCTTTATTTCCATTTTTTCTCTTTTTTTGTTCACGCAAAGGCTTAAAACTCCACCACCTTAGGCTATGACTCCTCCTTCACCACTATATCCCTGCCCTCCTCCTTTACCACTAATGTCAGCATCTCCTCCAAATAAAATTGCACGAATTTTTTTCATAAACTGATAACTAAGGTTTTATGTCATCTAGCCATCCTTCAAGATTTTCAGTAGTGAATTTGACCAATTTATTTTAGAAATAAAATTTAAACTTTACCCAAAATATAATAGAGTAGAATAAAAAAAATATGAATGGAGGAGAAAGTATGCGTGTGGGTCATAAGTGTCCAAACTAGGTTGCAACAGTAGTTAGAGAAGGAAAATAATTAATAATAATAATTGAATAAGCAAATATAAGAATCGGCTGTAGGAGGGTTTTTGTACTAGTGAAGAAGTGTTCATATAATTTGTATTGTGAGTGTATATGTATTATCAACGTTATGCGCATAAAATTCTTTTATGATGCCGAGAATTAGATTTAAATTATTAGTGTTTCCGCCACTTGTAGAAATAAAAAGGGGTGAAAGTAAGTAACAGGCAAAATTTTGAACCGAGCTTTGAGAACGTAGTCTAACCGTGTGGTGGAGTAGTCGAGCCTATGGGGCGAATTTATTTCCATTCGTTCCCTTTTGTTTTGAGAATTTCGGGTTAAAATTTTTCTTAGTTTGATTCGTTCCCTTTTCAAAATATAAATCTGGTCGCAGCCTCTGCATCAGTTTGATCGTGCTTCTGTGCGTTTTCTTTTTCCAAGTGTTACCATCGTTGGAAATCAAACATTCTGCAGCATTCAGGTGAGTATTTCTCACCAGACAAACATACCTATATATCCGTGATTTATCACAAGTGTATTTGTAAATTATTTATTAAATTTTATCTGCCTGTGATATAACGTATGATGTTAAACCTCATTTTAAATTGACACCTCATCAGTTGTTTATCTATTGTAATATTATTGCAGTTATACAATGTAATGCTTATTTACTGATTTAATCATCACTGTAAGTTCCCTGTAAATTTGAGATCGTTATAGGCTGAAATGATAGGCCTGAACGATAATCATTTGTTTATTTATTTAATTGTTTAATTATTTATTTGTTAACTTGGGATTGCGGGTTTGAAATGATAGAACCCGGGATTTTGTAAATTGCGGATTGAAATGATATAAATCCGTATCACTTGACCTAGGTTAGAAAACTATATACAGACCCGTGGTTTAAATAATATTTTTCTGAAATGTTTAAAAATATTTTAAATGGGAATTCATAATATTCTGGTTCAAATGTATTTAAAGGATTTTTATAAAATTTATAATGATTTTTGAATAAGTCAAAATGTTAAATAAATAAATGTTTAAGTAAATTTTTTTGGAATATAACTTATTTTGGGAAATTCTGAAATTTTATTAAAAGTGAGTTTTAGTTAAGAAAATAATTGATAATAAGTTATATTTGGGAATTTAAAATTTGATTGTTAAGTTAATAATTTATTACAGCACTTAAATGCTATCTTTTATAAATGAACTGTTTTGACTTACAGACTTTAGGTGGCATTTCATAAATGCTACGGAAACTGAATTTTCAGATTGTTTAAAATAAAGGGAAATAATCTTTAGGGAAAAAGGCTTAAATTTTTGGAAATGGTTTTAAATGGAAGAATTTAACTTTTAAATGTGAGTTGAAAGGCAAATTAATTCCTAAATAAATTGAATAGATTTAAATGGTATTTTATAGTAAATAAAATAACTGATGTTTAAATAAATGATGGTTGAAATGATATTATGGTATTGAAATGTATTTGAAACTTATTTTGATTTTTAAAGTATAAATACCATTTCTAAAAGTTGTAACCACGGGTTATAATAATGTTTGGTTGTTAAAGAGACCGGGATCGGATATCTGGCATACTCTCTGTCGATACCGAAAACCACTTTAACAACTGTGTACGTGGTGGAGATTCCAGAATGAAGTAGGATGGTGGTGACGTTTCCTTTGAGGTAAATACGTGGACCCGACTCCCGTGAGTTGGCATAAGGTGGCTAAAACAGGAGCGATTGACGGATTAATGAGGTAGCACCTCTGATCGGACGCACTTCTTCGTATGCCATTCTATTACTTTTGTGATTGTTTTGGTGCGCACCTTTGATTTGGGAGTGTTGTTCGAGGTGGACGGCAGCTGCGCGCTGCGCGTTTCCATCGGTCCGGAAGCGTAATTGGTATATCTACCCTGGCATTGCCTAGTTGTGCCGTGTCACCTACCCTAGCGTGCCTTCTATGAGTTTCTATTTGTGTCGTACCTATGGAGTATCCTCTGGTAGCCTCCCGATCAGGAGGTATTACGGTACTGTATAGACTATTGGCATTATTTGTGTTAAGGGCTATATGGGTAACCCCTTAACGCTATTTAAAAGTAAGTTTATTTTACTAATAGACACTATTATAATAGCGAAGTATTACTACATAGTAAATAGTTTAACGGATCCTTAGAGGATGGGTGGTCCCAAGCATCCTTTAAGTTACTTGCTCTATATTACAGTACACTTGAATTAACTTACACTATATAAGTATGTATGTCCTGACTCGAGTGTTTATGTTTTATTTTACGCTCGGGTCAGCCTGAGTTGCAGTTCAGTTTTCATCTCGGAGCTAAGATTTCTGTAGATCACTTTCAAGCTGCTGGCAAACTTCCTTTCAGTTCTTTATCTAAAATTTTGAAATCGAGACTAGTGTACATTTGGATTGTTTACTGATGATTTAAAACTATATTTGGATTAAAGACTATGTAAATTTTATTTGATTGAGACTATTTATAGTGGCTTCATGAACCACTAAGTATTTTTAAATTCCGCTGCGAGTATTCTGATTCTATGTCTGTGATTCTGTGATTAATTATTTACTGTATAATTTGAGATTTGCCAAATTTTATTTACAACGCGGTATTTTGAACAATTCAAGTCCGACATGTGCGGATGCGAATGGTTGAAAATATCGGGTCGTTACATTTGGTATCAGAGCTTTGGCTCTAGGCAAAACTTAGAATGTATGATAAATTTGATTTACAGAATCACTTTCATTCGATCTTGAATCTCTTCCTTTTCGAATTTTGGAACGTTTCTTGCGGTTCCGAAGTTCATTCGTGTCCCTCACTGTTCATTTTCTTTCGATTCTGGAGTATTCCATGACTCCATTTCGGATGATCTTTATAGTGAATTGGCGGTATCGCCAATATTCTAATAAAGGGGTGAAACTCCTTTATAACTAGCATTGATTCACCAGAGATTTATATTTGTCCTCGGTTTATATGCCAGTATCTTTGGTTATTCCGAACTCTATCTCTTCAGATCGAATGTAGATGTAACGACCCGTTAAATTCGATAATTTTAAATGTGATCATTTAATAGGATTTCTAATTTAATTTAGAATGAAATCCAAATGAATTAGGTAGAAAAAGGATTCTCACCTGGATATGGAATTTAATATGAGAGATTTATGAAAATGTTAAATGGTTTTAATGCAATGAAAGATTTTAAACGGTAAATGGGAATAAATTAAGGAATCATATTAGTTCCAGTTAATAGATTACGACTTGAATGAGATTCCAATTTAATAAAATCATTTAAAATGTTATGATTTGATTTTTATGGAATATGAGAAATACAAATGGAGGGATTTGATTTATATATATGCTATTTGTTCAGGGTATTGAATAAAATTAGAAATCCAATTTAAATTAATGATAATAACGTTGATATTAGTTAATAAATAAATTTCAATGCAATGCCCATAAATGAATGAAATGAAACGAATATATGTAAAATGTATACTAGCTTATTTATCAATAGGAGGAAAGAAGAATGAATATCAAATTTATTTATGAATAAATATATACATTAAATAGTAATGAAATGTAAAGTAAATGGCGATTGTATAAAACCAATGCAATAAGATTTTCTAATAGTAACTGAATGTAGACGTGTGAAATAGAGTTAATGACTATAATTATTGTACTTTACTTATTTTATTAGTTGTCAATGTTAATCTGGAATCAAATTCAATTTATCCCCAAAATTACTGCAGTTAAAGTGGAATAAATTGGTAAATGAAGAATGTTGGATCCAAATAAGTTGTAACCAAGGAAAATCCCATTTTTAATAAACTATGTGGGAAAAGAAATGAAACCAAAATGAAAATGTGAAAATATAAAATGTAATGAAATTCTAAGTAATAATGACTTTGTTAGTAAAGTGAAAACTGATTTGATATTAAGTTGTAACTGGATAGAAATCAAATTTATTTGGAATTGATTTGCAATCAATTCAATTTATTGCAATTAAATGGATTCAATATTTAAATTAATTATGTAAATATTATTTGGAAGAAATTGAAGTTATTTGGGTAATAAGTATTGTAATTGGCTAATTTAGATACTTTAAAGTGAAACGGAAATTATTAACGCAATAGTTTGATTGGAATATTTAATTCATCTAATTGATGATAAAGATTTGTTAGATTTATTTAATAGGAATTTTGGGGCATTTAATAGGTAATTGCTGATTTTGAATCGAATTAAAGGGATTTCTGAAATCAAAAATTTAGCAACTTTTAAACCATTGAAATTTATTTAAAATACAAAGAGTTGTCTATTTAAGTGAGTTAAAATTTTGAAATTGCGTTGTTGCAATTAAATGGGAAATAAAACGTTAAGGATAACCAGTATTCAAGATTTACCATCTATTTAGTATATTAATTGTAACTGATAATCAACTGCAATAAATAATAAATAATTATTACGTTAACGTTAATTGAAGTGATATTTGAAATTTAATATTTAGGAATTGTGTAAATATAAGTTCAGATGAAATTGGAAATATTTACATATTGAAATATGAATCCAATGATAAATTCTTCTATTTGACAATAATAATGGAAAGTAAATTTAATTAAAATTTTGGAAATTTAATTTATAATTTGGTGAAATTAATGATATTTGGGGATTTATAAAATTTAAAATTCGACAAGTTATATTTTTTTTAAATTAGTATAGGTGATTTGAAAATTTTATAATAATAAGAATCGTCAATTATCAAAAAGAAATGGGAAATTTGATTTAATTGACTAACTGTTAATTTATTTAATTAATATAAAAATAGCCATTTCTGTCACAGACTCGGATTTCGACGAAACCAGTTTCATCGGATCCGTATCAGTGAATTATTGTAGGGTTTCAAATTTTGTATCGATCGGACCTGTCATTTGATCGTACGGACGCGAAACGCCTTGAAATCAAATTTTTTAAAATCAATTTGAAATCAATTTGGGAATTTTGTTTTCAGCATAACTTCTTCATACGATCGAATTTGGACGTGAAACTTTTTCCATCACGTTCAGAATATTTTTAAATACCTATTTGGATATATAGGTTTAATAAATTTCGTTTCGGGGTCAGAACGGGCTTTTTGGGCCAATTACCGTTTAGCACGTTCGTAATTCGTGCCCACCTAGCCTGCTACAATTTGTCTATATATATGCTGTGATAAACCCTAGCCTCCATCTTCTATCATTTATCTGTACGTTCATTTTCTTCATTTCTTTCTCTTCCTCAATGGTTGCAAAAACCTAGATCTATCTACAGTTCAAAAATCAAAAGTGAAAATTCAAACTCTCCAGAAAAATTCCAAAAATTTATATGCTGATGCTCTCGACGAGCGTAATCCAATGGTGTTGTTCGTTTTCCGATTTGAGTTATCGTTTGCTCGTAAATTTGCCTTTTATCTTCGGCCGTTCATCAACGCCGCAACAAACTTGGTCAGATCGGGAAACGGTTTCTGGGTTTTAACGAGGGATCGTAGGGAAGGTGATCTGTGGTAATGGTTCGCTGTTTCAATGGTTGGATGTGGCGCAATTGTCGAATTAGGGTTTGGATAAGGGGGCGACGGCCGGCTCTGGAGGCCACGTGGGCGAGTCGCAGGGGCATAGATTGGAGCGGCATGAGTAGAGGTGAACGATGGCATAGGTGGGTGATGCTCTGGTGGTCGATGCCGTTTGAAAATCACGGTCAAAGTGGCGGTGCAGATGGGTTCCGTTGCTTCTGTGCGCGTTTGAAAATCTGGAGAGGAACGTGGAAGTTGATGACATGGCTATTGAATAGGGTTGGTTTTGTTTTAATTTAATTTTGATTTCAATTCGCTTAAATGATCATAACTTCTACATACGACCTCCGTTTCTCACGAATTTTTTTCTGTTAGGATCGTAATTTAATTTCGGATCTACTGACGCTGGTTTGGACTGATTTGGAGGCTGTCGAATTTTTGAGTTTAAATCGGATTTAAATTCGATTTAAATTCAAAAGGTGAGTGTTTTAACCCATTCACTACTTCTAAAAGTTTTTACGTTTGTTAAATTTATTTTAGATATGAGTAGAAATTTATTTATAACTGTTTGGCATGTTTTGTTCATCCTATTTGCTAAATTCACATTTATTTAATTTAACTGTTAATTTAGTTTATTTATTGCATATTAATTGACAGTTAGAATTTATTTATTTGCATATAAACTGCTAGAAACAGTTATAAAATTTATTACTGAATATAAACTGTTAGTTTAATAGTGTTAAATTTATTTCGATTATAACTGCCAGTTATTACCTGTTATATATTATCAGATATATATTGATATTGATTTATTATTGGATGATGATTGTGATTTGGATGATGGATGATGTTGATGAATGGATGTTTTATTTTATATCATTAAATTGCAAGTTATCATGCATTTTTCCATTTCATTCGGGATTGTGGTTTGAAATGATATACAACCGCAAAATTTTATTTTTAAATTGCGGATTGAAATGATAAATATCCGTATCACTTGACCATAGGATAGAAAATTTTATACAGGCACCGTGGTCTATATATAAAATATTTTAAAGTGATTTCTATGGTTTGGATGGATACAGTTTATCAAAATTTTAACTTTGATATTTTATAAATATTATTTTTCTTCTATATATATACATATGAAGTTAGAGATTTTGAATTTAAACTGTGTATAAATCTCTTAAATAAAAATGGAAATTTTTTGAGAAAAGGGATTTGATAATTTATATTATATGTTTAAGTTGGAAATTTTAAGATATGACATTTATAACTGGATTTTCCAAGATAAATTTAAATGAATATTCTAGTATAAATTAAATTGAAGAAAATATTTAATTGCTAGAAATTGGAGTTTTATTTATGGAATTTATGTGAATATTCAAGACTAAATAATAGAACATTAATTTGTTGAAAGAATAAAACCCAACTTTAGTTTTGAAATATTAATACTCCAATGGATATATATATATAGAAACTGAAGTGGTTTTGGAACTTGAAAGTGATATTTAAATTTTGGTTTAGACTTTAAATAAAGAAATATATTTGTAAAGCCATGGAAATTATTTTCTTTGCAAACTAACCTTGAAGTTAAACCATTTATTTTATATACCGTTGAATATCCAAACCATTCAAGTTTTAGAAGTTATGGTTTTAAAACTATGAATTTTTGAAATATTATGCTTTGAAAGTATAATTCAAATCTTTGGTTTCTAGATATTATAGATTTCAAAGCAGTATGATTTTTGAAAAAGAATTATATTTGGATAAAATGATATCATATTGTTTTGGGTTTTAAAAATGATATCGTATTCATAGTTTGAAATGGAACATTTTATTCTGGTTTAAAGTATAAACTATTTTTAAATGACCGCAGTGTTATAATAACGATGGGTTGGCAAAGAGACCGGGATCGGATATGGACATACTCTCTGTCGATACCGAAAACCACTTTGACTAACCGTGTACACGGTGGAGATCCCAGAAGGAAGTAGGTTGGTGGCGACGTTTCCTGTAAGGTAAATACGTGGACCCAACTCCCGTGAGTTGGCATAAGGTGGCTAAAACATGAGCGATTCACGGGCCAATGATGTCATTCCTCTGATCGAACGCACTCCTTCGATACTATACTCTGACTTTGGATTGTTTCGGTGGCCACTATTGATTTCTTTGATTTGGGGGTGTTAGTTCGAGGTGGGCGGTAGCTGCGGCTATGCGTTACCATCAACCCGAGTAGCAATTGGTATATCTACCCTGGCATTGCCTAGTTGTGCCGTGTCACCTACCCTAGCGCGCCTTATACGATTTTGGTTTTGTACCATACCTATGGAGTGCCCTCTGACGACGCCCAGTACGGGGGAGATTACGGTACTGTATAGACTATGGGAATATATTCTGTGTTAAGGGCTATATGGGTAACCCCTTAATGCTATTAAAAAGTAAGTTTATTTTTCAAATAGACACTATTATAATAGCGCAATATACTACATAGTAAATAGTTTAACGGATCCTTAGGAGATGTAAATCCCGAGCATCTCTTGAGTTACTACACTCATATTTATTTCTGTTAATTTAACTCACATAAGATCTTTTAGTTTTGACTCGAGTGTTTTGTCTTTTTCAATTCGCTCGGGTCAGTCCGAGCGTTTCATGATTGCAAGATTTAGCTCTGGAGGACGAAGATGAAGATTTTTATTATTATTATTTATACTAGTGCACTACACACTGTTCCGCTGCATTGTTATTGGTATGTGTAACTCTGAAATGTATTATATAAATGGTTTTGTAAACAGATTTATAAACTGTATATTTGATTATTATATTTTATCCTTCCGCTGTGAGATTCTGTTTAGTTTTTTTTCTTCTTTACCCCATAACAATCCGCCCTTCCGTATGGTTTGAATTGGCACGTGTGTCGATTTAAAGTGTGCGAATAGGCGGGATGTTACAAGTTGGTATCAGAGCTTTGGTTTAGCGATAAACCTTAGCTTTATGGGGTTTGACTCTTGTTAATAGGGTAGTAATACCCTATGGGAGTCGCTGAGTGTATATATATGAGAGAGCGTACTTGTTAGTGTTATAAAAAGGTTTTGATATTGTGTTAATCTGTTCCATTTTGTATTTATAAATTCTGGTTGGTGCATGGGACGCTATGACATCAATAGGGATTTCTAAACACTTAATAGGACAGACCGACATAATATTTGTTTTAAATATAGGTAAATGAAATAATTTTTCCTATTATATTTTCTATATATATAAAGTAAATTTTCCAAAAGATATATATATATTTGGTTGCAATAGATTGGTTGTTAGGAATAAAATTTATATATAATAGGTAAAATAAGATTGAATTTAAAATCAATGAAATTTGGAAATTTTAGGACTTAAGTCCGGGATTTTTGAAAATTTGCTTTCAAAGGATTTATGAAATATAATGATTTGGCTTATAAGTATTTTCTTATATAAATATTTAGTATAATTCGGAAGAATTGTTTTAAAGAAGATTTTGAAGAAAATAAATTTTGTACTTTCCTCTCTGTCGCTGGCCGCATCATCGACTTTCATTTTCGAGTTTCGAGTGGGAAAGGCCACTGTAGTAAATTCTACTGCAGATTTATTTTGAAAATATCTAAAATTTTAATTGTTTATAAGTTATAAGAATATATCTATCTATTATTTTTAAAATAATTTGAAATTTGACCCGGTATTTAATTCTTAAATTTCCATTAATAAATTGTTTAAATTATTTTAATGGAATAAAAGGTAAGTAATTAATGAATTGAAATCTCTAATTTAGGCAAGAAATTTAATGCAAAGTTATAAATGGGAATTAAAGGAAATTTGAAATATGTAACATATGAAACGAAGAGTAATATTGTCGAACATTAAATTTAATTAAAAGATGAGATAAAACTTGTATAAGTTCTTTTGCATTTTCTCTAACATATATAACTTACCAAATATGAAAAGTTGAAATGTTAAATAAGAGATTGGAATAGAATATTATACAAGTAGAAATTTTGGAAATAATGAAGTATTCAAAGAATTGCTATTATAAATAAGAATTTAATGGTATAAACTTAAGTTATAATTGAAATTTTACTACAATCAAAGGTAAGTATTATTAATTGGTGATTTTTAACTTAAGTATATAAAATAAATTCTTTAATTAATAAAGATTGATGTGTAAGGTTATAAAATTAAGTATGATTTAAATGCTACTAGTTTAATATAATAAAAAGTAGGTAATATACATAAATGAATGCAAACCCTAAGTAATAAATTAATAAAATCCTTTATTTATAAGAATGGAGGTTATAAGGTTAAGAATTAAAGTGTAATTAAAAAGGGTTACTATAATTAAGTAGAATATAAATGTAAGTATTAAATAAATAAATGAAAATTAAGAAATGCATAGGTGTAATGAAATAAAAGAAACTTACATGACCTAAATTAATGAGAAGAAATAAATGTAAGTAATTAGTAGGAATAAGGAAACGACCACTGATTAGTAAATAAAATTTAAAGTTGTTAGAAATAGATGTAAATATTAAAAGGATAATTTATGTGGTCTGAATAAAAGAAAGGAAATCAAACAACTAAAGTATGTAATGAATTTATATAAGTTAAATTGATTTGTTGGTTTAAATCGATATTGTTTGCTTTATGGTTGATTGGGTAAGGAAATTTGAAGTTGTTGGATGAATAAATAATCTATTTTAGCCCATCTAAGACTATTGAGTAAATGATGCACTGGAGAGTTATTGTTCATCGCGTACAATTTAAAAAGTTTTGAACCCAACCAACTATTTGGTTGTTTGATTGTATGGTTGCTTTGTAATTGTTGGGTATGCTGTTTGTTGAAATGGATGGTTGTTGGATTGATTTGATTGTTAGTGATTGAAACCACTTAGAGATTATTTGAAAATGTTATCCAAACTTTATTTATTTAAGTACATAAAGATATAATGATGATAAAACGGGTATATTTCATTTAAGGAAATTAATTTAGTAAATTATTGTTTATAAATTAATATTTGAAATAAGATATACTGTTTTTTTATTCTTTCTTTTCCCTTCTTTTTCCTTTTCGGGGACGAAAAGTTTTGAGTGGGGGAGAGTGTAACGACCCGTTAAATTCGATAATTTTAAATGTGATCATTTAATAGGATTTCTAATTTAATTTAGAATGAAATCCAAATGAATTAAGTAGAAAAAGGATTCTCACCTGGATATGGAATTTAATATGAGAGATTTATGAAAATGTTAAATGGTTTTAATGCAATGAAAGATTTTAAACGGTAAATGGGAATAAATTAAGGAATCATATTAGTTCCAGTTAATAGATTACGACTTGAATGAGATTCCAATTTAATAAAATCATTTAAAATGTTATGATTTGATTTTTATGGAATATGAGAAATACAAATGGAGGGATTTGATTTATATATATGTTATTTGTTCAGGGTATTGAATAAAATTGGGAATCCAATTTAAATTAATGATAATAACGTTGATATTAGTTAATAAATAAATTTCAATGCAATGCCCATAAGTGAATGAAATGAAACGAATATATGTAAAATGTATACTAGGTTATTTATCAATAGGAGGAAAGAAGAATGAATATCGAATTTATTTATGAATAAATATATACATTAAATAGTAATGAAATGTAAAGTAAATGGCGATTGTATAAAACCAATGCAATAAGATTTTCTAATTGTAACTGAATGTAGACGTGTGAAATAGAGTTAATGACTATAATTATTGTACTTTACTTATTTTATTAGTTGTCAATGTTAATCTGGAATCAAATTCAATTTATCCCCAAAATTACTGCAGTTAAAGTGGAATAAATTGGTAAATGAAGAATGTTGGATCCAAATAAGTTGTAACCAAGGAAAATCCCATTTTTAATAAACTATGTTGGAAAAGAAATGAAACCAAAATGAAAATGTGAAAATATAAAATGTAATGAAATTCTATGTAATAATGACTTTGTTAGTAAAGTGAAAACTGATTTGATATTAAGTTGTAACTGGATAGAAATCAAATTTATTTGGAATTGATTTGCAATCAATTGAATTTATTGCAATTAAATGGATTCAATATTTAAATTAATTATGTAAATATTATTTGGAAGAAATTGAAGTTATTTGGGTAATAAGTATTGTAATTGGCTAATTTAGATACTTTAAAGTGAAACGGAAATTATTAACGCAATAGTTTGATTGCAATATTTAATTCATCTAATTGATGATAAAGATTTGTTAGATTTATTTAATAGGAATTTTGGGGCATTTAATAGGTAATTGCTGATTTTGAATCGAATTAAAGGGATTTCTGAAATAAAAAATTTAGCAACTTTTAAACCATTGAAATTTATTTAGAATACAAAGAGTTGCCTATTTAAGTGAGTTAAAATTTTGAAATTGCGTTGTTGCAATTAAATGGGAAATAAAACGTTAAGGATAACCAGTATTCAAGATTTACCATCTATTTAGTATATTAATTGTAACTGATAATCAACTGCAATAAATAATAAATAATTATTACGTTAACGTTAATCGAAGTGATATTTGAAATTTAATATTTAGGAATTATGTAAATATAAGTTCAGATGAAATTGGAAATATTTACATATTGAAATATGAATCCAATGATAAATTCTTCTATTTGACAATAATAATGGAAAGTAAATTTAATTAAAATTTTGGAAATTTAATTTATAATTTGGTGAAATTAATGAAATTTGGGGATTTATAAAATTTTAAATTCGACAAGTTAAATTTTGTTTAAATTAGTATAGGTGATTTGAAAAATTTATAATAATAAGAATCGTCAATTATCAAAAAGAAATGGGAAATTTGATTTAATTGACTAATTGTTAATTTATTTAATTAATATAAAAATAGCCATTTCTGTCACGGACTCGGATTTCGACGAAACCAGTTTCATCGGATCCGTATCAGTGAATTATTGTAGGGTTTCAAATTTTGTATCGATCGGACCTGTCATTTGATCGTACGGACGCGAAACGCTTTGAAATCAAATTTTTTAAAATCAATTTGGGAATTTTGTTTTCAGCATAACTTCTTCATACGATCGAATTTGGACGTGAAACTTTTTCCATCACGTTCAGAATATTTTTAAATACCTATTTGGATATATGGGTTTAATAAATTTCGTTCTGGGGTCAGAACGGGCTTTTTGGGCCAACTACCGTTTAGCACGTTCGTAATTCGTGCCCACCTAGCCTGCTACAATTTGTCTATATATATGCTGTGATAAACCCTAGCCTCCATCTTCTATCATTTGTCTGTACGTTCATTTTCTTCATTTCTTTCTCTTCCTCAATGGTTGCAATAACCTAGATCTATCTACAGTTCAAAAATCAAAAGTGAAAATTCAAACTCTCCAGAAAAATTCCAAAAATTTATATGCTGATGCTCTCGATGGGCGTAATCCAATGGTGTTGTTCGTTTTCCGATTTGAGTTATCGTTTGCTCGTAAATTTGCCTTTTATCTTCGGCCGTTCATCAACGCCACAACAAACTTGGTCAGATCGGGAAACGGTTTCTGGGTTTTAACGAGGGAACGTAGGGAAGGTGATCTGTGGTAATGGTTCGCTGTTTCAATGGTTGGATGTGGCGCAATTGTCGAATTAGGGTTTGGATAAGGTGGCGGCGGCCGGCTCTGGAGGCCACGTGGGCGAGTCGCAGGGGCATAGATTGGAGCGGCATGAGTAGAGGTGAACGATGGCATAGGTGGGTGATGCTCTGGTGGTCGATGGCGTTTGAAAATCACGGTCAAAGTGGCGGTGCAGATGGGTTCCGTTGCTTCTGTACGCGTTTGAAAATCTGGAGAGGAACGTGGAAGTTGATGACGTGGCTATTGAATAGGGTTGGTTTTGTTTTAATTTAATTTTGATTTCAATTCGCTTAAATGATCATAACTTCTACATACTACCTCCGTTTCTCACGAATTTTTTTCCGTTAGGATCGTAATTTAATTTCGGATCTATTGACGCTGGTTTGGACTGATTTGGAGGCCGTCGAATTTTTGAGTTTAAATCGGATTTAAATAAATTCAAAAGGTGAGTGTTTTAACCCACTCACAACTTCTAAAAGTTTTTATGTTTGTTAAATTTATTTTAGATATGAGTAGAAATTTATTTATAACTGTTTGGCATGTTTTGTTCATCCTATTTGCTAAATTCGCATTTATTTAATTTAACTGTTAATTTAGTTTATTTATTGCATATTAATTGACAGTTAGAATTTATTTATTTGCATATAAACTGCTAGAAACAGTTATAAAATTTAATACTGAATATAAACTGTTAGTTTAATAGTGTTAAATTTATTTCGATTATAGCTGCCAGTTATTACCTGTTATATATTATCAGATATATATTGATATTGATTTATTATTGGATGATGATTGTGATTTGGATGATGGATGATGTTGATGAATGGATGTTTTATTTTATATCATTAAATTGCAAGTTATCATGCATTTTTCCATTTCATTCGGGATTGTGGTTTGAAATTGTATACAACCGCAAAATTTTATTTTTAAATTGCGGATTGAAATGATAAATATCTGTATCACTTGACCATAGGATAGAAAATTTTATACAGGCACCGTGGTCTATATATAAAATATTTTAAAGTGATTTCTATGGTTTGGATGGATACGGTTTATCAAAATTTTAACTTTGATATTTTATAAATATTATTTTTCTTCTATACATATAGATATGATGTTAGAGATTTTGAATTTAAACTGTGTATAAATCTCTTAAATAAAAATGGAAATTTTTTGAGAAAAGGGATTTGATAATTTATATTATATGTTTAAGTTGGAAATTTTAAGATATGACATTTATAACTGGATTTTCCAAGATAAATTTAAATGAATATTCTAGTATAAATTAAATTGAAGAAAATATTTAATTGCTAGAAATTGGAGTTTTATTTATGGAATTTATGTGAATATTCAAGACTAAATAATAGAACATTAATTTGTTGAAAGAATAAAACCCAACTTTAGTTTTGAAATATTAATACTCCAATGGATATATATATATATATAGAAACTGAAGTGGTTTTGGAACTTGAAAGTGATATTTAAATTTTGGTTTAGACTTTAAATAAAGAAATATATTTGTAAAGCCATGGAAATTATTTTCTTTGCAAAGTAACCTTGAAGTTAAACCATTTATTTTATATACCGTTGAATATCCAAACCATTCAAGTTTTAGAAGTTATGGTTTTAAAACTATGAATTTTTGAAATATTATGCTTTGAAAGTATAATTCAAATGTTTGGTTTCTAGATATTATAGATTTCAAATCAGTATGATTTTTGAAAAAGAATTATATTTGGATAAAATGATATCATATTGTTTTGGGTTTTAAAAATGATATCGTATTCATAGTTTGAAATGGAACATTTTATTCTGGTTTAAAGTATAAACTATTTTTAAATGACCGCAGTGTTATAATAACGATGGGTTGGCAAAGAGACCGGGATCGGATATGGACATACTCTCTGTCGATACCGAAAACCACTTTGACTAACCGTGTACGCGGTGGAGATCCCAGAAGGAAGTAGGTTGGTGGCGACGTTTCCTGTAAGGTAAATACGTGGACCCAACTCCCGTGAGTTGGCATAAGGTGGCTAAAACATGAGCGATTCTCGGGCCAATGAGGTCATTCCTCTGATCGAACGCACTCCTTTGATACTATACTCTGACTTTGGATTGTTTCGGTGGCCACTATTGATTTCTTTGATTTGGGGGTGTTAGTTCGAGGTGGGCGGTAGCTGCGGCTATGCGTTACCATCAGCCCGAGTAGCAATTGGTATATCTACCCTGGCATTACCTAGTTGTGCCGTGTCACCTACCCTACCATACCTATGGAGTGCCCTCTGACGACGCCCAGTACGGGGGAGATTACGGTACTGTATAGACTATGGGAATATATTCTGTGTTAAGGGCTATATGGGTAACCCCTTAATGCTATTAAAAAGTAAGTTTATTTTTCAAATAGACACTATTATAATAGCGCAATATACTACATAGTAAATAGTTTAACGAATCCTTAGGAGATGTAAATCCCGAGCATCTCTTGAGTTACTGCACTCATATTTATTTCTGTTAATTTAACTCACATAAGATCTTTTAGTTTTGACTCGAGTGTTTTGTCTTTTTCAATTCGCTCGGGTCAGTCCGAGCGTTTCAGGATTGCAAGATTTAGCTTTGGAGGACGAAGATGAAGATTTTTATTATTATTATTTATACTAGTGCACTACACACTCTTCCGCTGCATTGTTATTGGTATGTGTAACTCTGAAATGTATTATATAAATGGTTTTGTAAACAGATTTATAAACCGTATATTTGATTATTATATTTTATCCTTCCGCTGTGAGATTCTGTTTAGTTTTTTTTCTTCTTTATCCCATAACAATCCGCCCTTCCGTGTGGTTTGAATTGGCACGTGTGTCGATTTAAAGTGTGCGAATAGGCGGGATGTTACAAGTTGGTATCAGAGCTTTGGTTTAGCGATAAACCTTAGCTTTGTGGGGTTTGACTCTTGTTAATAGGGTAGTAATACCCTATGGGAGTCGCTGAGTGTATATATATGAGAGAGCGTACTTGTTAGTGTTATAAAAAGGTTTTGATATTGTGTTAATCTGTTCCATTTTGTATTTATAAATTCTGGTTGGTGCATGGGACGCTATGACATCAATAGGGATTTCTAAACACTTAATAGGACAGACCGACATAATATTTGTTTTAAATATAGGTAAATGAAATAATTTTTCCTATTATATTTTCTATATATAAAAAGTAAATTTTCCAAAAGATATATATATATATTTGGTTGCAATAGATTGGTTGTTAGGAATAAAATTAATATATAATAGGTAAAATAAGATTGAATTTAAAATCAATGAAATTTGGAAATTTTAGGACTTAAGTCCGGGATTTTTGAAAATTTGCTTTTAAAGGATTTATGAAATATAATGATTTGGCTTATAAGTATTTTCTTATATAAATATTTAGTATAATTCAGAAGAATCGTTTTAAAGAAGATTTTGGAGAAAATAAATTTTGTACTTTCCTCTCTGTCGCTGGAAAATAATTTCGGTGATGGCGGCCGCATCATCGACTTTCATTTTCGAGTTTCGAGGGGGAAAGGCCACTGTAGTAAATTCTACTGCAGATTCATTTTGAAAATATCTAAAATTTTAATTGTTTATAAGTTATAAGAATATATCTATCTATTATTTTTAAAATAATTTGAAATTTGACCCGGTATTTAATTCTTAAATTTCCATTAATAAATTGTTTAAATTATTTTAGTGGAATAAAAGGTAAGTAATTAATGAATTGAAATCTCTAATTTAGGCATGAAATTTAATGCAAAGTTATAAATGAGAATTAAAGGAAATTTGAAATATGTAACATATGAAACGAAGAGTAATATTGTCGAACATTAAATTTAATTAAAAGATGAGATAAAACTTGTATAAGTTCTTTTGCATTTTCTCTAACATATATAACTTACCAAATATGAAAAGTTGAAATGTTAAATAAGAGATTGGAATAGAATATTATACAAGTAGAAATTTTGGAAATAATGAAGTATTCAATGAATTGCTATTATAAATAAGAATTTAATGGTATAAACTTAAGTTATAATTGAAATTTTACTAAAATCAAAGGTAAGTATTATTAATTGGTGATTTTAAACTTAAGTATATAAAATGAAATTCTTTAATTAATAAAGATTGATGTGTAAGGTTATAAAATTAAGTATGATTTAAATGCTACTAGTTTAATATAATAAAAAGTAGGTAATATACATAAATGAATGCAAACCCTAAGTAATAAATTAATAAAATCCTTTATTTATAAGAATGGAGGTTATAAGGTTAAGAATTAAAGTGTAATTAAAAAGGGTTACTATAATTAAGAAGAATATAAATGTAAGTATTAAATAAATAAATGAAAATTAAGAAATGCATAGGTGTAATGAAATAAAAGAAACTTACATGACCTAAATTAATGAGAAGAAATAAATGTAAGTAATAAGTAGGAATAAGGAAACAACCACTGATTAGTAAATAAAATTTAAAGTTGTTAGAAATAGATGTAAATATTAAAAGGATAATTTATGTGGTCTGAATAAAAGAAAGGAAATCAAACAACTAAAGTATGTAATGAATTTATATAAGTTAAATTGATTTGTTGGTTTAAATCGATATTGTTTGCTTTATGGTTGATTGGGTAAGGAAATTTGAAGTTGTTGGATGAATAAATAATCTATTTTAGCCCATCTAAGACTGTTGAGTAAATGATGCACTGGATAGTTATTGTTCATCCCGTACAACTTAAAAAGTTTTGAACCCAACCAACTATTTGGTTGTTTGATTGTATGGTTGCTTTGTAATTGTTGGGTATGCTGTTTGTTGAAATGAATGGTTGTTGGATTGATTTGATTGTTAGTGATTGAAACCACTTAGAGATTATTTGAAAATGTTGTCCAAACTTTATTTATTTAAGTACATAAAGATATAATGATGATAAAACGGGTATATTTCATTTAAGGAAATTAATTTACTAAATTATTGTTTATAAATTAATATTTGAAATAAGATATACTGTTTTTTTTATTCTTTCTTTTCCCTTCTTTTTCCTTTTCGGGGACGAAAAGTTTTGAGTGGGGGAGAGTGTAACGACCCATTAAATTCGATAATTTTAAATGTGATCATTTAATAGGATTTCTAATTTAATTTAGAATGAAATCCAAATGAATTAAGTAGAAAAAGGATTCTCACCTGGATATGGAATTTAATATGAGAGATTTATGAAAATGTTAAATGGTTTTAATGCAATGAAAGATTTTAAATGGTAAATGGGAATAAATTAAGGAATCATATTAGTTCCAGTTAATAGATTACGACTTGAATGAGATTCCAATTTAATAAAATCATTTAAAATGTTATGATTTGATTTTTATGGAATATGAGAAATACAAATGGAGGGATTTGATTTATATATATGCTATTTGTTCAGGGTATTGAATAAAATTGGGAATCCAATTAAATTAATGATAATAACGTTGATATTAGTTAATAAATAAATTTCAATGCAATGCCCATAAATGAATGAAATGAAACGAATATATGTAAAATATATACTAGGTTATTTATCAATAGGAGGAAAGAAGAATGAATATCGAATTTATTTATGAATAAATATATGCATTAAATAGTAATGAAATGTAAAGTAAATGGCGATTGTATAAAACCAATGCAATAAAATTTTCTAATAGTAACTGAATGTAGACGTGTGAAATAGAGTTAATGACTATAATTATTGTACTTTACTTATTTTATTAGTTGTCAATGTTAATCTGGAATCAAATTCAATTTATCCCCAAAATTACTGCAGTTAAAGTGGAATAAATTGGTAAATGAAGAATGTTGGATCCAAATAAGTTGTAACCAAGGAAAATCCCATTTTTAATAAACTATGTGGGAAAAGAAATGAAACCAAAATGAAAATGTGAAAATATAAAATGTAATGAAATTCTAAGTAATAATGACTTTGTTAGTAAAGTGAAAACTGATTTGATATTAAGTTGTAACTGGATAGAAATCAAATTTATTTGGAATTGATTTGCAATCAATTGAATTTATTGCAATTAAATGGATTCAATATTTAAATTAATTATGTAAATATTATTTGGAAGAAATTGAAGTTATTTGGGTAATAAGTATTGTAATTGGCTAATTTAGATACTTTAAAGTGAAACGGAAATTATTAACGCAATAGTTTGATTGCAATATTTAATTCATCTAATTGATGATAAAGATTTGTTAGATTTATTTAATAGGAATTTTGGGGCATTTAATAGGTAATTGCTGATTTTGAATCGAATTAAAGGGATTTCTGAAATCAAAAATTTAGCAACTTTTAAACCATTGAAATTTATTTAGAGTACAAAGAGTTGTCTATTTAAGTGAGTTAAAATTTTGAAATTGCGTTGTTGCAATTAAATGGGAAATAAAACGTTAAGGATAACCAGTATTCAAGATTTACCATCTATTTAGTATATTAATTGTAACTGATAATCAACTGCAATAAATAATAAATAATTATTACGTTAACGTTAATCGAAGTGATATTTGAAATTTAATATTTAGGAATTATGTAAATATAAGTTCAGATGAAATTGGAAATATTTACATATTGAAATATGAATCCAATGATAAATTCTTCTATTTGACAATAATAATGGAAAGTAAATTTAATTAAAATTTTGGAAATTTAATTTATAATTTGGTGAAATTAATGAAATTTGGGGATTTATAAAATTTTAAATTCGACAAGTTAAATTTTGTTTAAATTAGTATAGGTGATTTGAAAAATTTATAATAATAAGAATCGTCAATTATCAAAAAGAAATGGGAAATTTGATTTAATTGACTAATTGTTAATTTATTTAATTAATATAAAAATAGCCATTTCTGTCACGGACTCGGATTTCGACGAAACCAGTTTCATCGGATCCGTATCAGTGAATTATTATAGTGTTTCAAATTTCGTATCGATCGGACCTGTCATTTGATCGTACGGACGCGAAACGCCTTGAAATCAATTTTTTTAAAATCAATTTGAAATCAATTTGGGAATTTTGTTTTCAGCATAACTTCTTCATACGATCGAATTTGGACGTGAAACTTTTTCCATCACGTTCAGAATATTTTTAAATACCTATTTGGATATATGGGTTTAATAAATTTCGTTCCGGGGTCAGAACGGGCTTTTTGGGCCAACTACCGTTTAGCACGTTCGTAATTCGTGCCCACCTAGCCTGCTACAATTTTTCTATATATATGCTGTGATAAACCCTAGCCTCCATCTTCTATCATTTGTCATTTGTCTGTACGTTCATTTTCTTCATTTCTTTCTCTTCCTCAATGGTTGCAAAAACCTAGATCTATCTACAGTTCAAAAATCAAAAGTGAAAATTCAAACTCTCCAGAAAAATTCCAAAAATTTATATGCTGATGCTCTCGACGAGCGTAATCCAATGGTGTTGTTCGTTTTCCGATTTGAGTTATCGTTTGCTCGTAAATTTGCCTTTTATCTTCGGCCGTTCATCAACGCCGCAACAAACTTGGTCAGATCGGGAAACGGTTTCTGGGTTTTGACCAGGGAACGTAGGGAAGGTGATCTGTGGTAATGGTTCGCTGTTTCAATGGTTGGATGTGGCGCAATTGTCGAATTAGGGTTTGGATAAGGGGGCGGGGGCCGGCTCTGGAGGCCACGTGGGCGAGTCGCAGGGGCATAGATTGGAGCGGCATGAGTAGAGGTGAACGATGGCATAGGTGGGTGATGCTCTGGTCGTCGATGGCGTTTGAAAATCACGGTTAAAGTGGCGGTGCAGATGGGTTCCGTTGCTTCTGTGCGCGTTTGAAAATCTGGAGAGGAACGTGGAAGTTGATGACGTGGCTATTGAATAGGGTTGGTTTTGTTTTAATTTAATTTTGATTTCAATTCGCTTAAATGATCATAACTTCTACATACGACCTCCGTTTCTCACGAAATTTTTTCCGTTAGGATCGTAATTTAATTTCGGATCGGTTGACGCTAGTTTGGACTTATTTGGAGGCCGTCGAATTTTTGAGTTTAAATCGAATTTAAATTCGATTTAAATTCAAAAGGTGAGTGTTTTAACCCACTCAATACTTCTAAAAGTTTTTATGTTTGTTAAATTTATTTTAGATATGAGTAGAAATTTATTTATAACTGTTTGGCATGTTTTGTTCATCCTATTTGCTAAATTCGCATTTATTTAATTTAACTGTTAATTTAGTTTATTTATTGCATATTAATTGACAGTTAGAATTTATTTATTTGCATATAAACTGCTAGAAACGGTTATAAAATTTATTACTGAATATAAACTGTTAGTTTAATAGTGTTAAATTTATTTCGATTATAACTGCCAGTTATTACCTGTTATATATTATCAGATATATATCGATATTGATTTATTATTGGATGATGATTGTGATTTGGATGATGGATGATGTTGATGAATGGATGTTTTATTTTATATCATTAAATTGCAAGTTATCATGCATTTTTCCATTTCATTCGGGATTGTGGTTTGAAATGATATACAACCGCAAAATTTTATTTTTAAATTGCGGATTGAAATGATAAATATCCGTATCACTTGACCATAGGATAGAAAATTTTATACAGGCACCGTGGTCTATATATAAAATATTTTAAAGTGATTTCTATGGTTTGGATGGATACGGTTTATCAAAATTTTAACTTTGATATTTTATAAATATTATTTTTCTTCTATATATATACATATGAAGTTAGAGTTTTTGAATTTAAACTGTGTATAAATCTCTTAAATAAAAATGGAATTTTTTTGAGAAAAGGGATTTGATAATTTATATTATATGTTTAAGTTGGAAATTTTAAGATATGACATTTATAACTGGATTTTCCAAGATAAATTTAAATGAATATTCTAGTATAAATTAAATTGAAGAAAATATTTAATTGCTAGAAATTAGAGTTTTATTTATGGAATTTATGTGAATATTCAAGACTAAATAATAGAATATTAATTTGTTGAAAGAATAAAATCCAACTTTAGTTTTGAAATATTAATACTCCAATGGATATATATATATATATAGAAATTGAAGTGGTTTTGGAACTTGAAAGTGATATTTAAATTTTGGTTTAGACTTTAAATAAAGAAATATATTTGTAAAGCCATGGAAATTATTTTCTTTGCAAAGTAACCTTGAAGTTAAACCATTTACTTTATATACCGTTGAATATCCAAACCATTCAAGTTTTAGAAGTTATGGTTTTAAAACTATGAATTTTCGAAATATTATGCTTTGAAAGTATAATTCAAATGTTTGGTTTCTAGATATTATAGATTTCAAAGCAGTATGATTTTTGGAAAAGAATTATATTTGGATAAAATGATATCATATTGTTTTGGGTTTTAAAAATGATATTGTATTCATAGTTTGAAATGGAAAATTTTATTCCGGTTTAAAGTACAAACTATTTTTAAATGACCGCGGTGTTATAATAACGATGGGTTGGCAAAGAGACCGGGATCAGATATGGACATACTCTCTGTCGATACCGAAAACCACTTTGACTAACCGTGTACGCGGTGGAGATCCCAGAAGGAAGTAGGTTGGTGGCGACGTTTCCTGTAAGGTAAATACGTGGACCCAACTCCCGTGAGTTGGCATAAGGTGGCTAAAACAGGAGCGATTCACGGGCCAATGAGGTCATTCCTCTGATCGAACGCACTCCTTCGATACTATACTCTGACTTTGGATTGTTTCGGTGGCCACTATTGATTTCTTTGATTTGGGGGTGTTAGTTCGAGGTGGGCGGTAGCTGCGGCTATGCGTTACCATCAGCCCGAGTAGCAATTGGTATATCTACCCTGGCATTGCCTAGTTGTGCCGTGTCACCTACCCTAGCGCGCCTTATACGATTTTGGTTTTGTACCATACCTATGGAGTGCCCTCTGACGACGCCCAGTACGGGGGAGATTACGGTACTGTATAGACTATGGGAATATATTCTGTGTTAAGGGCTATATGGGCAACCCCTTAATGCTATTAAAAAGTAAGTTTATTTTTCAAATAGACACTATTATAATAGCGCAATATACTAAATAGTAAATAGTTTAACGGATCCTTAGGAGATGTAAATCCCGAGCATCTCTTGAGTTACTGCACTCATATTTATTTTTGTTAATTTAACTCACATAAGATCTTTTAGTTTTGACTCGAGTGTTTTGTCTTTTTCAATTCGCTCGGGTCAGTCCGAGCGTTTCATGATTGCAAGATTTAGCTCTGGAGGACGAAGATGAAGATTTTTATTATTATTATTTATACTAGTGCACTACACACTGTTCCGCTGCATTGTTATTGGTATGTGTAACTCTGAAATGTATTATATAAATGGTTTTGTAAACAGATTTATAAACTGTATATTTGATTATTATATTTTATCCTTCCGCTGTGAGATTCTGTTTAGTTTTTTTTCTTCTTTACCCCATAACAATCCGCCCTTCCGTATGGTTTGAATTGGCACGTGTGTCGATTTAAAGTGTGCGAATAGGCGGGATGTTACAGTAGATTTATGTAACATCCCGCCTTTTCGCACGATTTAAACAGACACACGTGCTAATTCAAACCATACGTAAGGGCGAATTGTTATGGGGTAAATATGAAAACAAGGAAGAAACAAAATAGAATCTCACAGCGGAAGGATAAAATATAATAATCAAATATACAGTTCATGAAGCTGTTTAAAAAAAACATTTGATTATATTTATATAACACATATCAGAGTTACACATACCAATAACAATGCAGCGGAATTAAATGGTGTAGTTGAATAATATACTAGATAATAGTAATACAAATCTTCGTCTTCGTCCTCCAGAGCTAAATCTTCAAATCCTTAAACGCTCGGACTGACCCGAGCGAATTTGGAAAGACAAAACCACTCGAGTCAGAACTAAAAGATCTTATGTGAGTTAAAATTAACAGAATTAAATATGAGTGTAGTAACTCAAGAGATGCTCGGGATTTGCATCTCCTAAGGATCCGTTAAACTATTTACTATGTAGTATATTGCGCTATTATAATAGTGTCTAATTGTAAAATAAACTTACTTTTTAATAGCGTTAAGGGGTTACCCATATAGCCCTTAACACAAATAATGCCAATAGTCTATGCAGTACCGTAATACCTCCTGATCGGAGGCTACCAGAGGATACTCTATAGGTACGCCACAAATAGAAACTCGTACAAGGTGCGCTAGGGTAGGTGACACGTCACAACTAGGCAATGCCAGGGTAGATATACCAATTGCTATCCGGGCTGGTGGAAACGCGCAGCGCGCAGCTACCGCCCACCTCGAACAAACACCCCCAAAATCAAAGAAATCAATAGTGGCCACCGAATCAATCCAAAGTCAGAGTATAGTATTGAAGGAGTGCGTTCGATCAGAGGAATGACCTCATTGGCCCGAGAATCGCTCCTGTTTTAGCCACCTTATGCCAACTCACGGGAGTTGGGTCCACGTATTTACCTTATAGGAAACGCCATCACCAACCTACTTCATTCTGGAATCTCCACCGCGTACACGGTTGTTAAAGTGGTTTTCGGAGTTGGCAGAGAGTATGACAACTTCCGATCCCGGTCTCTTTAACAACCATACGTTATTATAACACCGCGGTCAAAAAAAAATTTAAACTTAAAAACCAGAATATAATATCCATTTCAAAACCATATAAATATGATATCATTTCCTTTTTAAAACCCAAAACAATATGATATCATCTTTATTTTCCAATATATTCTTTCCAAAAATCATAGTGGTTTCAAAGTAAAATATTTAGAAATCAAAACTCTTGAATATAATATTTCCAAATTATACTACCTTGAAAACCATAACTTTGAAACAAATTCCATCTCTCAAATGTTTAAATATTAAATTACTTTTATAAAACAAAATAGCTTCTTTACATTTCACAAATCAATTCCAAATTTCGATTTAAACTTCCAAATACCATTTTAAATTTTTTACGTTTCAAAGCTTTAAATATTACACCATTTCAAAAACAACTCATTCGACCATCCCATATATATCAAATTCAATTACTTCATTTTTTTTAGACTTGAAATGTTTACTTCATGAATTCAATATACTTTAAGTAAAACTTATAACTTCACATAATTGGATAATCTTTCAATTTATTAAACTTGATATATTCATTTAAATCAAACTGATATTCATTTAAATCACTTTACACAAAAATGAAGTTATAAAAATCATATCCTTTAAATTTTTTAATTTTTATTAAATTTCAATTTAACTTAATATTCATCTTCCAAATCTTATTCTCATTTAAGTCATTAAAACTCCAGAAATTTAATTTTGAATAAACTCTTAATCGTATTTGATCTCGAAAATCAAACTCTATTTTATACTTCAAATCAAATTTATACAAAGCTTAAAAACCAAAAATTTACTATATATACATATAAATAACCAAATCAATATCCCATAAACCATATATATATACATATAGCTTTACAAAACCATAGAAAAACATTTCCAAAAATAATTTTATATATTTACCGCGGTGCCTGTATAAAATTTCTACCCTATGGTCAAGTGATACGGATATTTATCATTTCAATCCGCAATTTAAAAATAAAATGCGGTTCTATATCATTTCAAACCGCAATCCCGAATGAAATGAAAATGCATGATAACTTGCAGTTTACATAAGATAGAACACATCATCCATTCAACCAATATCAAACATTAACCAATTTATTTCAATCATCATCAATTTATTTCAATCATCATCAATTTAACAAACATCAATATATGACATATACAATATAACAGGACATAAAAGATAGTTATTAACTAACAGTTTATATTCAAAATAAATTTATTAACTGTTTAACTATCAGTTTATATGCAAATAAATAAATTTTTACTGTCAATTTATATGCAATAATCAAATTAATTAACAGTTATATTATATAAATGCGTTTAAACAAAAAAAATGAATAAAACATGTCAAATAGTCATAAATAAATTTCTACTCATATCTAAAGTCAAATTAACAAACATAAGAAATTTTAGAAATTGTGAGTGGGTTAAAACACTCACCTTTTGAATTTAAATTGGATTTAAATCCAATTTAAACTCAAAAATTCGACGGTCTCCAAATCTTTCCAAACTAGCGTCAACAGATCTAGAAATTTATTACGATCCTAGCAAAAAAAATTTTCGTGTATCACTCATAATAACTTGTGGTCACAACTCTTGATCACCATTAATAAGTTTATTATTTACAATCCAATAATCTCCATTCTATATATATACGAATTAACTAATTCAATATTTCCATTTCGTTTTCCTATCCTAAATTTATTACTAAGTGTATTTACTCCATTCCAACAAGTTGGAATTCCATTTTTACTATAACAATCATTTCCCTATTCACTTTTATTACTAACCCATCATCGTTGCATTTATTGTCTTTTATTGATTTAATCAATTTACCCCATATTCCCTTAAACTCATACTAACGAAACATTCAATCCTATTTATCGCATAAACTCCATTTCATAAATCTACCTGCAATTTCTACCTAGAAATAAGGTTACATTTCCGTTGAAAATACATTTACATCTTACGTTACTACTTTAATAATTAGTAACGTTTATATCATCAACTGTGACGCCCCACCTCTATACCCACGCTAGCCAAGGACACTACGGAGTAATGCTGTCGACTAGCACGGAGAATAAGGCTATTGAGGAGCGACCATCCGTGTAATTGCTTCGTGCGAGCGCCGATATGTCAGATAGTAAAACATACATTTAATTTCAGAGGAAATCCGACATACCGATACAAACTCAAAACTACTACACAGTGGCTATATAAATTCTTCGGAAACAAATATAGAAATAAGCATAACATAAATCAGTCACAGATAATTCATATCACAAAGGCGGAAATAGATATGAATATATATATAACACATAAAAGTGTTCATCAGAGTAGTGGTCTAACAAGATCCACAATATCAAAAAGAATAGATACAAGTGCTAGACAAAAGAATAAGTATACATCATAGAGTCTATATCTCAAATGTATACAACAAAAACTACTAATCTAAGTAGTTAGCCAAAAGATCATATGATAACCCCAGAAGAGAAGTCAAGCAGAAGCACCTGTAACATCTCGGTCTGACCCGAGTATTATTTAAGAAGAAAATAATAAACGGATCAGTCTAGCTATAAATATCAGAAGAAATGATATATAATAAGATATATGACTAAACGTATAAAAATCACAATGCCAAGCTGTGATAAATAAATAATTGAAAAATTAATAAGAGATTAATCAATATCGCAAAGATCTTCTCAAAGATAAAAAGGAATGTCATACTCCTAATTTCATTCACCAAGCCACAATAAATGACATATGTATCAATGCCAATCGTAAAAGATGGTGAAACATAAATTCCAGAAATCAACACAAGAAATCCAGAAATCAAATAATCCGGAGCATCGATGTCGTATAGCGTGACGTCAGATGATCCAGAAACAATAAAAGGGAACAACGACGTCGTACAGCGTGACATCCGATGAACCAAAACACAATCAAAGGGAACAACGACGTCGTACAGCGTGACATCCGATGAACCAAATCACAATCAAAAGGGAACAACGACGTCGTACAACGTGACATCCGATGAACCAAATCAAAATCAAAGGGAACAACGACATCGTACAGCGTGACATCCGATGAACCAAAACACAATCAAAGGGAACAACGACGTCGTACAACATGACATCCGATGAACCAAATCACAATCAAAAGGGAACAACGACGTCGTACAACATGACATCCGATGAACCAAATCACAATCAAAAGGGAACAACGACGTTGTACAACGTGACATCCGATGAACCAAATCACAATCAAAAGGGAACAACGACGTCGTACAACACGTGACATCCGATGAACCAAATCACAATCAAAGGGAACAACGACATCGTACAGCGTGACATCCGATGAACCAAATCACAATCAAAAGGGAACAACGACGTCGTACAACGTGACATCCGATGAACCAAATCACAATCAAAAGGGAACAAGGACGTCGTACAACGTGACATCCGATGAACCAAATCAAAATCAAAGGGAACAACGACGTCGTACAGCGTGACATCCGATGAACCAAATCACAATCAAAAGGGAACAACGACGTCGTACGGCGTGACATCCGATGAACCAAATAACAATCTAAGGGAACAACGACGTCGTACAGCGTGACATCCGATGAACCAAATTAAAAAGACATTGCACAATGCTAGTCTAAAACATAAAATGATCGTCATGATGAAAGAGAAGTGTCGATTACAGTAAGCTAGTAAATATATGAGCTTAGCTTCATGTCCCATAACCACTAGCTTAACTTAAATATTTACGAACAAATTGTAGATCTCCACTAGAAAATTGTCACAAGAGTTTCAATCGAACAAGTCCAAGAATTAACCGACGAAGTAAACGCAAGCGTTTCATACCACTCGTTTTACTAAGTCGTTTAATTAGATTTCTCATACGAGTGAGGTAAAGGCTTGTATATACTAATAGATTGGAAAACGGTTTAAGAAAACGAGCTTTGTAATAAAATAGTGTTGAAATCATTTGAAGAAAGAGTTTTGATATTTACTACTAGTATAGAAAACCTTTATATTTTTAAAGTGACAAATCACAAGGAAGATTGTAGGAACAAACAATCACTAAGATTCACATTTGAAGACGTGAATAGAATCCAAAGAAATCGATACTGAATCCATCGAAATGGATATTTCAGAAATCCCTAAAAAGGAGTCATCAAAGTCGATAATAAATGATAACAACAAAAGGGGAACAACATAAATCGATTAAAGTTGGAAATTCAAGCAACTAGGCTAAATAGGCATAGTTGGCAAATAGCAGCAGGTCGGTCGACCGGACTCCCTGAGTCGGTTGACCGAACCAAAAACAGAAGTGCACGGGGTAGCAGGTCGGTCGACCGGACCCTGAGCTCGGTCGACCGAGCCCTGTAGCCTGCACTTCCAAACAGAGGCAGGAAGTGCCTGTTCTACAGGTGGTCGGCCGGCCCAGGGGCTCGGTCGGCCGAACCTGTTGCTGGCACTCCCATGCCCTATTTCAAATGAGGTGCAAATCTCGATCAATTTGCAATCGCACGAGCAACGACGCTAAGGGTTTATGCCAATCGACTACCCGGCCCTATATGCTCCTCGATGCATCACCAAAAACATGTTCAAACATCAAAGTTAGGATTTTTAACGAATTAAACTCAAAACACTATAAATTGGAACATTCACCAAATCAATCCAAACCAAAAGCAAATGCACACGAATAAGTGTTAGGAATTCATACCTAACAATCGAAGATAATTCATAGACTTAGACGTGAGATTAAAAATCTCACCTTTGAACCCAAACAATAGAAGAAGAAGCTTGAAAGCAAGCTAAGATCAATTCATCTTCAATAACAACTCAAGAAGCTTCAATCTAAGCTTAAAATAGAAACATTTCCTAAATTAGGTTTAGGAAATTTCTGAAATCAATGAGAGAATGAGTTGGGGAAGAAGAGGAGGAGGCTTACCAATGGGTTCTCTTAGAATCTGGAGCTAGATCTTGGATTTGCAATGAAACTAGGGCTTGGAATTTCTAATTTCCACTCTCTTCCACCATTGTTGCTTAAAGCTTAAGGTGTTAGGAATATGAAATGAAGTAATGAAGAGGGGAGGGTTGGAAATGAGTTAAGTGGGGTTAATGGGCTCAGCCCAAACCAAAGCCCTAAGTGAAAAAGTAGCAAAATTCCACTAACTCCAAACATATCGAAGTTTATACTCAAAAAGGTTGCACACGTCATTTTGAACTCAATGGGGGTGGTCTCGAGTCACAATTCGACTGTTTGCAAAAAGTAGCTTTTCGGACCAAAATCCGACGAACGATAAAATATTTAAATAAAATATTTAAATATAAAATCGATAAATATGCGGGTTGTTACAGACTCCCCTCCTTAAAGAAATTGCGTCCTCGCAATACTTAAGAGGAAAATAAGAAGTAACAACCACAGAAGCATATCAACACAAAAGAAAATTTGAAATAGGAAGTTCACCATAAGGAGCATGAAAGAGTAAGATTGAACGGGATCGCTCGATGAATTCTCTGGATTCCCAAGAGCAATCCTTAGGATTTGAGAACCATTGAACTATCACAAGAAGAACATCTTTATTCCGAAGGCGCTCAACCTCCGTAGTAATGATGCGAATGGAATGTTGCTCATAAATCAAATCTGGTGAAACTTCAATTTCCACAATATCACCGGGCACAAGAATAAAAACCGGAAACATAAAAGCATTTCCGTAGATAAAAGACGTGTAGAACGTCAAGAATAGCAGAAAATTGAGCCAGTATAACGGCGTAGTACAGAAACGGTACGCCCGAGAAACTAGAAACTCAAATAATTTGGAATATCAGCGTAGTACAAAAACGGTACGCCCAATGAACCAAAGCCCGAATAATTTCGGAACGCCGACGTAGTACAAAAACGGTACGTCCAATGAAACGATAAACCGGAACAACGATGTAGTATAATGGTACATCCATTGATCCAGATAAGACGGAACATCAATGTAGTATAATAATAGTACATCCGATGAACCGAACACCATAAAAGAACACCGGACACTAGTCCATAAAAGGAATGAGATAAAGCTCAATAAAACGAAGTATATCAAAACGTCCGATGAACTTGATAAAAAGATAATTCCATTCAGACATCATCGAAGAATCAACACCTTGTTGCCTACGACAAAACGTAATGGCAACACAATTTCCCTTTCGGGAATAAAAGAATATCAAGATCATAAGATGCTAGGAACTCGAGTCGACATGAAGTTCCTTATGAGAAAATAAATATTCCAAAGATTTATGATCGAGGTAGAGAACAAATTTCTCATCCAAAATGATGATGCCAAATTCTAAAAATAAAAACAATAGCCGCAAGCACTAGATCATGAGCGGCATATCTAGTCTCGATAAGCTATAACGATTTAGAAGCACAAGTGATAGCACGTTCCCATGTGCAAGAGAATGGCATCCAAACCAATACGACTAGTATCGGTACAAATAGCAAAGTCTTGGTTCCCCTTCAGGAATCACAAGAATAAGAGTATCGAAAGAAAGAGTTCTTTTAAATAATCTTCTTTCCCGAAAAGTTAAAACTTTCAAAATTACATTTTTATTTTTATGTAATAATCTTTCTACAAAAATTTACATTTTTACAAGTCAATATATCGTGTCTGACTGTCTCATCAAAGCGTTTAGGAGATTCTTATCGATAACGTTGATCAAGCGCATCGACCAGAATTCTTAACACACTAAATGGGCAATACAATCACAAAATCATCTTCTATATAGTAAACATGTTTCTTAAAAACCTTTAAGAATATTCTTTGCTTGTTTAAGAGCAAATCAAATTGTACTTATAAATAAATCTTATGAAAAAGATTTGCAAAATTTTAAATTTCAATTTTCATCCAAAATAAATAAATACAAAGATGGAGTCATCGAGATATTCGTAGAATACTCGATTTATAATATGGATGAAACAAGATGAGCAAACTGAATGACATAATAATTCATTCATAGAATCATAACGAGTGCGGAATGCGGTAAGTGGAATGCTAACTCCCGCAACTTGTAGAAAAATGAAAATCGGTGGCAAGGTCGAACTAAAAAGACCTTATCACTACTCAAAAGATTTCTTAGGTGACATTCCTAAGACAAACTCAAAAATACCGGAAATGTTTCACAAATTATTTAGATAAGAGAAATAACACTTTTCCTATTTTGAGGGCTTAAAGAATAAAATGATACCATCAAGTTGGAATCGAAATCACAAAGGAGAAATAGAAATCTGCTTAACAGATAGAAAATGTCGAAGATTAATATTCCACACGGAAAATAGGATATGAGCTTCACAACGATTAAGCCAATCCTTACAAAAATCAATTCCGAAGCCTAAGTAAAAATATCGGCCCGGAAAGAAAAATCATATAAAATAATTTTCGACATCAAATAAAAGCAAATTGAGTGTTGCGGATCTACCATCCAGATTCGCAATTCTCAACGAAGACATCAATCCCAAAATATCTTTAAAGAAAAAGAATCACAAGTTCTTTTAATATAAAATAGTGAGAAGAAACCCATATCAAAAAGAACTCGAATAAGAAGATCACGAAATAAAACAATGCCATTAAGGATTGAATGTAAAATAGCTTGACCGAGAGAAGAGTTTCTAGGGGCTTGCACAATATTTAGCTTTCTCATGTCCTTATTCAAAAGTTTGGGACATGCAGATAAAAGGTGACCCGGTTTCTTGCAATAGCGACAAGAATGGGGTTTTGGACACATATTCGCATAGTGTTCCTTAGAATTACAATTGTAGCATCCTCCACGATTAGGGATTGGAGTCTTTGCTACAAAAGTAGTTTGCTTCACTCTCTTATTGGGATTAAGGCTCTTGAACTTAATATGCCTCTTCTTGGAAGCCCCAATATCACAAACACTTCCTTTACCGACCTCTCCATGAAGAAGAGTAATATCCACAAGCTGATTGAAAGAAACTTCAAGTTTCAAAGGTAGAACCATTTCGGGGTTCTTACTCAAAGCATTGATAAACTCTTGATTCTTTACAAGATCCAAAAGTTGTTGAGCAGACATAAAAACTCCATCTTGGGGAGTAGCACTAGATTGACCGGCGCTGGGACGGCCTGGTCTAACCATTTTTCTTCTTTAAGAAAGAAAGAAGGAGAAAACTTATTCAAAAAATAAATATCAAGAAATCTTGATAGATAAAACAAGGAATCATAAAAAAAATTGGATGAATCGGTACGAAGACTCGAATTAAATCCTAAAGCACGACTCCTAAGATGGACTTAGGACGATGATCCTTGTTGTAATATTCCATATTGTTCCAAAGTTTGGCTCTGACACCAAGCTGTGACGCCCCACCTCTATACCCACGCTAGCCAAGGACACTACGGAGTAATGCTGTCGACTAGCACGGAGAATAAGGCTGTTGAGGAGCGACCATCCGTGTAATTGCTTTGTGCGAGCGCCGATATGTCAGATAGTAAAACGTACATTTAATTTCAGAGGAAATCCGACATACCAATACAAACTCAAAACTACTACACAGTGGCTATATAAATTCTTCGGAAACAAATATAGAAATAAGCATAACATAAATCAGTCACAGATAATTCATATCACAAAGGCGGAAATAGATATGAATATATATATATAACACATAAAAGTGTTCATCAGAGTAGTGGTCTAACAAGATCCACAATATCAAAAAGAATAGATACAAGTGCTAGATAAAAGAATAAGTATACATCATAGAGTCTATATCTCAAACGTATACAACAAAAACTACTAATCTAAGTAGTTAGCCAAAAGATCATATGATAACCCCAGAAGAGAAGTCAAGCAGAAGCACCTGTAACATCTCGGTCTGACCCGAGTATTATTTAAGAAGAAAATAATAAACGGATCAGTCTAGCTATAAATATCAGAAGAAATGATATAGAATAAGAGATATGACTAAACGTATAAAAATCACAATGCCAAGCTGTGATAAATAAGTAATTGAAAAATCAATAAGAGATTAATCAATATCGCAAAGGTCTTCCCAAAGGTAAAAAGGAATGTCATACTCCTAATTTCATTCACCAAGCCACAATAAATGACATATGTATCAATGCCAATCGTAAAAGATGGTGAAACATAAATTCCAGAAATCAACACAAGAAATCCAGAAATCAAATAACCCGGAGCATCGATGTCGTACAGCGTGACGTCAGATGATCCAGAAATAATAGAAGGGAACAACGACATCGTACAGCGTGACATACGATGAACCAAAACACAATCAAAGGGAACAACGACGTCGTACAACGTGACATCCGATGAACCAAATCACAATCAAAAGGGAACAACGACGTCGTACAACGTGACATCCGATGAACCAAATCAAAATCAAAGGGAACAACGACATCGTACAGCGTGACATCCGATGAACCAAAACACAATCAAAGGGAACAACGACGTCGTACAGCGTGACATCCGATGAACCAAATCACAATCAAAAGGGAACAACGACGTCGTACAACGTGACATCCGATGAACCAAATCACAATCAAAAGGGAACAACGACGTCGTACAACGTGACATCCGATGAACCAAATCACAATCAAAAGGGAACAACTACGTCGTACAACGTGACATCCGATGAACCAAATCAAAATCAAAGGGAACAACGACATCGTACAGCGTGACATCCGATGAACAAAATCACAATCAAAAGGGAACAACGACGTCGTACAACGTGACATCCGATGAACCAAATCACAATCAAAAGGGAACAACGACGTCGTACAACGTGACATCCGATGAGCCAAATCACAATCAAAAGGGAACAACGACGTCGTACAACGTGACATCCGATGAACCAAATCAAAATCAAAGGGAACAACGACATCGTACAGCGTGACATCCGATGAACCAAATCACAATCAAAAGGGAACAACGACGTCGTACAGCGTGACATCCGATGAACCAAATAACAATCTAAGGGAACAACGACGTCGTACAGCGTGACATCCGATGAACCAAATCAAAAAGACATTGCACAATGCTAGTCTAAAACATAAAATGATCGTCATGATGAAAGAGAAGTGTCGATTACAGTAAGCCAGTAAATATATGAGCTTAGCTTCATGTCCCATAACCACTAGCTTAACTTAAATATTTACGAACAAATTGTAGATCTCCACTAGAAAATTGTCACAAGAGTTTCAATCAAACAAGTCCAAGAATTAACCGACGAAGTAAATACTAGCGTTTCATACCACTCGTTTTACTAAGTCGTTTAATTAGATTTCTCATACGAGTGAGGTAAAGGCTTGTATATACTAATAGATTGGAAAACAGTTTAAGAAAATGAGCTTTGTAATAAAATAGTGTTGAAATCATTTGAAGAAAGAGTTTTGATATTTACTACTAGTATAGAAAACCTTTATATTTTTAAAGTGACAAATCACAAGGAAGATTGTAGGAACAAACAATCACTAAGATTCACATTTGAAGACGTGAATAGAATCCAAAGAAATCGATACTGAATCCATCGAAATGGATATTTCAAAAATCCCTAAAAAGGAGTCATCAAAGTCGATAATAAATGATAACAACAAAAGGGGAACAACACAAATCGATTAAAGTTGAAAATTCAAACAACTAGGCTAAATAGGCATAGTTGGCAAATAGCAGCAGGTCGGTCGACCGGACTCCCTGAGTCGGTCGACCGGACCAAAAACAGAAGTGCACGGGGTAGCAGGTCGGTCGACCGGACCCTGAGCTCGGTCGACCGAGCCCTGTAGCCTGCACTTCCAAACAGAGGCAGGAAGTGCCCGTTCTACAGGTCGGTCGGCCGGCCCAGTGGCTCGGTCGGTCGAACCTGTTGCTGGCACTCCCATGCCCTATTTCAAATGAGGTGCAAATCTCGATCAATTTGCAATCGCACGAGCAACGGCGCTAAGGGTTTATGCCAATCGACTACCCGGCCCTATATGCTCCTCGATGCATCACCAAAAACATGTTCAAACATCAAAGTTAGGATTTTTAACGAATTAAACTCAAAACACTATAAATTGGAACATTCACCAAATCAATCCAAACCAAAAGCAAATGCACACGAATAAGTGTTAGGAATTCATACCTAACAATCGAAGATAATTCATAGACTTAGATGTGAGATTAAAAATCTCACCTTTGAACCCAAACAATAAAAGAAGAAGCTTGAAAGCAAGCTAAGATCAATTCCTCTTCAATAACAACTCAAGAAGCTTCAATCTAAGCTTAAAATAGAAACATTTCCTAAATTAGGTTTAGGAAATTTCTGAAATCAATGAGAGAATGAGTTGGGGAAGAAGAAGAGGAGGCTTACCAATGGGTTCTCTTAGAATTTGGAGGTAGATTTTGGATTTGCAATGAAACTAGGGCTTGGAATTTCTAATTTCCACTCTCTTCCACCATTGTTGCTTAAAGCTTAAAGTGTTAGGAATATGAAATGAAGTAATGAAGAGGGGAGGGTTGGAACTGAGTTAAGTGGGGTTAATGGGCTCAGCCCAAACCAAAGCCCTAAGTGAAAAAGTAGCAAAATTCCACTAACTCCAAACATATCGAAGTTTATACTCAAAAAGGTTGCAAACGTTATTTTGAACTCAATGGGGGTGGTCTCGAGTCCCAATTCGACTGTTTGCAAAAAGTAGCTTTTCGGACCAAAATCCGACGAACGATAAAATATTTAAATATAAAATCGATAAATATGCGGGTTGTTACATCAACCATCACTTATGAATAATTAGAGTTTCCTATTTATTTTGTTACATTCACTTATATTCACTATGAATAAATTGGTATCCCCTTTAACCTATTAATTACTAACTTTAATTATTGCAATTCATTTATCTAACATAAATTTTGAATCTATTTCCAAATTTTCATATTTCAATTAATTAACACCTTACAATAGTTTACAAATAAAAGGGATTGTACTAATTACATTATTTATTTTCTTGCATTACTTTGTTACCTCCGTTTATATTCAATTTCCGTAAATCAATATTTTATTCCATTGACAAATTCAATATTTGAAACAATTTCCACTATTACTATTAATTGCAATATATAATTTAATTTGTAAATTTTAATTACCCTTGATACATCAAATTTCAATATTTGCTTTCATATAAATTAATAAGATTTTTATTTATTTCTAAATTTAAAATAAAATCCTATTAATTTAATTCATTTTAAACATCGAATTTACACGGGTCGTTACACTCTCTCCCACTCAAAACTTTTTGTCACCGAAAAGGAAAAAAAGGGAAAATAATAATTTAATAACAATACATCCTATTAAAAATATTTAACTTATAAATAATAATTTACTAAATTTATTACCTTAAATAAACCGTAATCCGAAACGTACCTATTTGTCGAGAAATTTATGCTTAATTTATGGAACCAAAAGCAGTAGCAATTGCTTCCATAACCTGCATTACACCTATAAAATCTAAAAGGGTTATAATTTATATAAAGTAAAATATTTAAGTGGTTTCCATCACTAATACAAAACAATACAACAACCATCAATTTTAACAGCAGCATACGCAACAAATTCAAAATAACCATTCAACCAAACAAATAAATAGTCGTTCGGGTTCAAAACCTTTAAATCGTACGGAACGAAGAATAAACCATCAAGTGCATCATTTACTGAGCAGTCTACGATAAACTAAATAGATTATTCATTCACTCCAAATCCAATTTTCCAAGTATTTTACCCAAACAACCATAACCAGACAACAACAATTCAAACAACAATCAACTTAACCTTTTATTAATTTCGTACCTTTGTTGTTTAATTTCTCTTTTTATTTATACCACATAAATTTTCCTTTTATAGTTTAAATTTATTTCTAACAAACTTTTAATTTCATTTACTCATTCAATGTTTGTTTCAGTTATTTTTCTTTTTTACTTATTACTTACAATTTTTCATTTCCATTATCTCAGGTCATGCTAGTTCTTTTTATTTCATTATAATTTTTCGTTCATTTATTGCATGCCCTCATTTATTTACATTTGTTTATCAATAGTATTCATGTCCCATTTAATTTGTTAGCATTTCCATTTTATTTACTTAAGTTGATATTCATCCATTTGAATTACTTACCTTTAATTATATTCACTTATAGTAAAATTTCAGTTGTAACTTAAGTTTATACATTAAATTCTCAAATAGCAAATTCATTGAGTACTTCATTTCCTACTTTTACTTGTACAATTTTCATTACATTTCCTATTTAACATTTCAACTTTTTATATTAGTAAGTTATATATGTTAAAGAAAATGCAAATGAACTTATATAAGTTTTATCTCATCCGTTAATTAAATTTAATGTTCAACAATATTACTCTTTGTTTCATATGTTACAAATTTCAAATTTTCTTTAAATCCATTAATAACTTAGCATTAAATCTCTTACCTAAATTAGAGGTTTCAATTATTAATTACTTACCTTTTATTTTACTATAATAATTGAAACAATTAATTAATGGAAATTTAAGAATTAGATACCGGGCTAAATTTCAAATTATTTTAAAATAATAGATAAATATATTCTTACAACTTATATATCTCTAATTATATTTAAATAATTCAAAACTTATATATTTTTCAAACATGAATCTGCAGTAAAACTACTACAGTGGCCTTTTCCCTTCGAAACTCGAAAATGAAAGTCGATGATGCGGCCGCCATCACCGAAATTATTTTCCAGCGACAAAGAGGAAAGTACAAAACTTATTTTCTCCAAAAATCATCTTTAAAACAATTCTTCCGAATTATATTAAAATATTTATATCAGAAAATACTTATACACAATATTATTATATTCCAAAAAAATTTCGAAAGAAATTTCAAAACCTCGGAACTTAAGCCCTAAATTTCCAGATTTCATTTATTTTACTTTTAACTTAGTTTCAACTATTATTTATTTTACATTACCTAACACCCAATCTATAGCAACCAAATATATGTCATTATAAAATATTTTTATATATAGAAAATATAATAGGCCAAATTATTTCATTCACCTATATTAAAATCAAATATTATGTCGGTCTTTCCTATTAAGTGTTTAGAAATCCGTATTGATGTCACAGCGTCCCATGCACCAACTAGAATTTATAAATTCAAAACGAACAGATTAACACAATATTAAAATCTTTTTATACCACTAACAAATACGCTCTCTCATATATATACACTCAGCGACTCCCATAGGGTATTACTACCCTATTAGTAAAGAGTCAAACCCCACAAAGCTAAGGTTTATCGCTAAACCAAAGCTCTGATACCAGATGTAACATCCCGCCTTTTCGCACGATTTAAACAGACACACGTGCCAATTCAAACCATACGCAAGTGCGAATTGTTATGGGGTAAATATGAAAACAAGGAAGAAATAACAAAATAGAATCTCACAGCGGAAGGATAAAATATAATAATCAAATATACAGTTCATGAAGCTGTTTAAAAAAAACATTTGATTATATTTATATAACACATATCAGAGTTACACATACCAATAACAATGCAGTGGAATTAAATGGTGTAGTTGAATAATATACTAGATAATAGTAATACAAATCTTCGTCTTCGTCCTCCAGAGCTAAATCTTCAAATCCTGAAACGCTCGGACTGACCCGAGCGAATTTTAAAAGACAAAACCACTCGAGTCAGAACTAAAAGATCTTATGTGAGTTAAAATTAACAGAATTAAATATGAGTGCAGTAACTCAAGAGATGCTCGGGATTTACATCTCCTAAGGATCCGTTAAACTATTTACTATGTACTATATTGCGCTATTATAATAGTGTCTAATTGTAAAATAAACTTACTTTTGATAGCGTTAAGGGGTTACCCATATAGCCCTTAACACAAATAATGCCAATAGTCTATACAGTACCGTAATACCTCCTGATTGGGAGGCTACCAGAGGATACTCCATAGGTACGACACAAATAGAAACTCGTACAAGGCGCGCTAGGATAGGTGACACGGCACAACTAGGCAATGCCAGGGTAGATATATCAATTGCTATCCGGACTGGTGGAAACGCGCAGCGTGCAGCTACCGCCCATGTCGAACAAACACCCCCAAAGTCAAAGAAATCAATAGTGGCCACCGAATCAATCCAAAGTCAGAGTATAGTATCGAAGGAGTGCGTTCGATCAGAGGAATGACCTCATTGGCCCGAGAATCGCTCCTGTTTTAGCCACCTTATGCCAACTCACGGGAGTTGGGTCCACGTATTTACCTTATAGGAAACGCCGTCACCAACCTACTTCATTCTGGAATCTCCACCGCGTACACGGTTGTTAAAGTGGTTTTCGAAGTTGGCAGAGAGTATGACAAGTTCCGATCCCGGTCTCTTTAACAACCATACGTTATTATAACACCGCGGTTAAAAAAAAATTAAACTTAAAAACCAGAATATAATATCCATTTCAAAACCATATAAATATGATATCATTTCCTTTTTAAAACCCAAAACAATATGATATCATCTTTATTTTCCAATATATTGTTTCCAAAAATCATAGTGGTTTCAAAGTAAAATATTTAGAAATCAAAACTCTTGAATATAATATTTCCAAATTATACTACCTTGAAAATCATAACTTTGAAACAAATTCCATCTCTCAAATGGTTAAATATTAAATTACGTTAATAAAACAAAATAACTTCTTTACATTTCACAAATCAATTCCAAATATCGATTTAAACTTCCAAATACCATTTTAAATTTTTTTACGTTTCAAAGCTTTAAATATTACACCATTTCAAAAACAACTCATTCAACCATCCCATATATATCAAATTCAGTTACTTCATTTTTTTTAGACTTGAAATGTTTACTTCATGAATTCAATATACTTTAAGTAAAACTTATAACTTCACATAATTGGATAATCTTTCAATTTATTAAACTTGATATATTCACTTAAATCAACCTGATATTCATTTAAATCACTTTACACAAAAATCAAGTTATAAAAATCATATCCTTTAAAAATTTTAATTTTTATTAAATTTCAATTTAACTTAATATTCATCTTCCAAATCTTATTCTCATTTAAGTCATTAAAACTCCAGAAATTTAAATTTGAATAAATTCTTAATCGTATTTGATCTCGAAAATCAAACTTTATTTATACTTCAAATCAAATTTATACAAAGCTTAAAAACCGAAAATTTACTATATATACATATAAATAACCAAATAAATATCCCATAAACCATATATATATATATATATATATACATATAGCTTTACAAAACCATAGTAAAACATTTCCAAAAATAATTTTATATATTTACCGCGGTGCCTGTATAAAATTTCCACCCTATGGTCAAGTGATACGGATATTTATCATTTCAATCCGCAATTTAAAAATAAAATGCGGTTCTATATCATTTCAAACCGCAATCCCGAATGAAATGAAAATGCATGATAACTTGCAGTTTACATAAGATAGAACACATCATCCGTTCAACCAATATCAAACATCAACCAATTTATTTCAATCATCATCAATTTATTTCAATCATCATCAATTTTACAAACATCAATATATGACATATACAATATAACAGGACATAAAAGATAGTTATTAACTAACAGTTTATATTCAAAATAAATTTATTAACTGTTTAACTATCAGTTTATATGCAAATAAATAAATTTTTACTGTCAATTTATATGCAATAATCAAATTAATTAACAGTTATATTATATAAATGCGTTTAAACAGAAAAAATGAATAAAACATGTCAGATAGTCATAAATAAATTTCTACTCATATCTAAAGTCAAATTAACAAACATAAGAAATTTTAGAAATTGTGAGTGGGTTAAAACACTCACCTTTTGAATTTAAATTGGATTTAAATCCAATTTAAACTCAAAAATTCGACGGTCTCCAAATCTTTCCAAACTAGCGTCAACAGATCTAGAAATTTATTACGATCCTAGCAAAAAAAAAATTCATGTAAATCGGAGGTTGTATGAGAAAGTTATACGCATTAATGGTGATTGAAATTTCAAAAAAAAGAAAAAAGGAAATTATATATCACATCATATATTTTATTTAACTTGCAATGGAATTTTTAGTATTGCATAACTTTTTGCTAAGCCAGGTTTGGATCTGGAACTACTTTCTCATTTTGTTTTGTTTCCTTGCTATCTTAATATTTTTTTATTTTATTTTTATAGAAAGTTTTGAAGAGAAGATTATATAAATATGGATTTGAAGAAAAAGACATGGAAAGAAGATAAGGTTTAAAAGAGAAAAAAAATTTAAAGAAGAAGAAGAACAACAACAAAAAAAAGAAAAGGAAACTTTGATAAAGAAGAAGATTTGAAGAATAAGAAGAAGAAAGAGGGAAAAAAAAGCTTTAGAAAAAAAAAGAGAAAGGGGATTTGAAGAAGAAACATGAAAAAGGAAGAAGGAAGGTGAAGAGTGACAAAAAATGAAGCTATAGAAGATGAAATTTTAGAAAAAATGAAATGAAGCTACAGGAATGAGGAATGAAACTAGTGAAAAGCTAAATATAAACAAAGTAGGAATTGAAATAAAGTAAAAATATGAACAACCCAATAAAAATGGTAGATATTAAAAGAGGTGAAAGAAAGAAATAAAAATATGAAAATTATGTAACGTTCATGAAATGGAAAGGCTTTAGACCATGTAAATGGAAATGTGTAATGGAACAAATGAGGAAACAATTAAAAAAACGTGTGACAATTATTAATTAGAAAGGGAATGAATGGACCAACTCTACTCTATAAACAAACTTTTAGAATTCAAATTTCAAAACATTTGTTCACCCAATTAATTTTTTTTAACCCCAAACATACCAAATTTGACACTCATTAAAGATTTAATTACCACAACATAACTAAATTTAAAAAGGCCAATTTACATAACGGGGACAACGGATATATAAATAAAATATGAATCATGATTTTAAAAATTCAAATTTAAAAATAACATTTTTCTCGACACGTAATTATGAACTCAATTATTTAATTTATTTTAAATTTCAAGGTTAGCTATAAAATCACTTCCGTGCAACCTATTCCTGCTATTTAACTACCGAAAAATGTTGTTTTAAAAATTAAATTTTCTCTTTTTACAACGTTATATTTATATTCAGAATTGAAACGTTCACTTTATTTCCTCAACATTCTTTTATTTTCCTTAAAATGCTTATTCGTTACTTGCAAATCATAAATGTAAACATTCTTATATTCTAAAATGATCAACTTATACAATATTAAATCCATTCTTATATTTCCAAATAATGTACATTCATAATGAAAACATTCTTACATAAATTTTATTAATTGCACTTTGTTTCTTTTCCTTTTTCAATTGAAAGGTTTTAATAAATTTATTTCCAATTAATTTTATTCTTGCACTTCAAAACAGACCCTAATTGATGAAATCAATTAAATAAATACGTGAACATTGTAATCCTTATTTATAGTCAAGCAAACATGTTTATAAAATTACAGTTTCCAACAAGCATTAAACTACATACTAAATAAATATTTTTCTCTATTCAATTAAATAATCAAATGTTTATTCCATCTAAAAATTTTAAGTAGAAGGATTCCATGTTGGGTTCAAAATCTATTATTTTAATATCCTTTAATTTTAGTTTAATCTCTATAAACGAAATATTTAAACGTTAATTTCATTTATTTTGCAATACTTTAATTAAACTAAAATATCGTTTTCTAAACATAAATCTATGCTCCCATTGATTCATTCAATTTGCACTTATTATGTATTATTTTAGCAACTCATTTATAACTTTGAATCTATTCCCCAAATTTCACATTTCTATTGTTATATACATTTGAATTCCATCCTATTTAATATTTCAAATATTACGTCATTATCATTAATGAAATAAATATATTTTTAATTATTGCAATTGATTTTCCGTTATAACTTAATATACTAAATAGGTGGTTAATCTTAAATACTTGTTCTCATTAACGATTTATTTCTACTTACAAATTAATGCAATTATTACCTATTTCCATCTTTATCTCCAATTAACATAAAATGTTATATTCAAATTCCATAAATTTCAATAGATTCAAATTATCATATCTATGAAGAACATTTACGTTATTATCCATTTATTACCTTAACTTATTCAACGTAACATTTAATTTATATTTATTGCAATGATTTCCAAATCAATTGAATTGAACTAAATATATATGTATCACTCATAATAACTTGTGGTCACAACTCTTGATCACCATTAATAAGTTTATTATTTACAATCCAATAATCGACATTCTATATATATACGAATTAACTAATTCAATATTTCCATTTCGTTTTCCTATCCTAAATTTATTACTAAGTGTATTTACTCCATTCCAACAAGTTGGAATTCCATTTTTACTATAACAATCATTTCCCTATTCACTTTTATTACTAACCCATCATCGTTGCATTTATTGTCCTTTATTGATTTAATCAATTTACCCCATATTCCCTTAAACTCATACTAACGAAACATTCAATTCTATTTATTGCATAAACTCCATTTCATAAATCTACCTGCAATTTCTACCTAGAAATAAGGTTACATTTCCGTTGAAAATACATTTACATCTTACGTTACTACTTTAATAATTAGTAACGTTTATATCATCAACCATCACTTATGAATAATTAGCGTTTCCTATTTATTTTGTTACATTCACTTATATTCACTATGAATAAATTGGTATTCCCTTTAACCTATTAATTACTAACTTTAATTATTGCAATTCATTTATCTAACATAAATTTTGAATCTATTTCCAAATTTTCATATTTCAATTAATTAACACCTTACAATAGTTTACAAATAAAAGGGATTGTACAAATTACATTATTTATTTTCTTGCATTACTTTATTACCTCCGTTTATATTCAATTTCCGTAAATCAATATTTTATTCCATTGACAAATTCAATATTTGAAACAATTTCCACTATTACTATTAATTGCAATATATAATTTATTTTGTAAATTTTAATTACCCTTGATACATCAAATTTCAATATTTGCTTTCATGTAAATTAATAATATTTTTATTTCTTTCTAAATTTAAAATAAAATCCTATTAATTTAATTCATTTTAAACATCGAATTTACACGGGTCGTTACACTTTACCCCAGAAAATCCACATCGATCTTATTCTTTAAGTCACGGTTGAGCCGGTTAAGGTTGCCCGCGATTTATATAAGCTTATCTGGTACCTTATTCTGTTATTTAATCATCGGATCTTCTGATTCCAACTTATCTTTAAATCAAAATTCTCTTTGATTTGAGTCCTTTAAATTTGAATCTCTATACTTGTTTTGAAAAAATTTATTCCTATATTTGGGAAAAATCTAATATTATATATATAAGTATAATTTTCAGAATTTAACTAGTTGTTTAGAGATAATAGTGTTTGATTTTATTTATGGTTTTGTAAACCATTGGTTTTGTCTTATATAAATAATTGAACTATAAAACATGGTTATAAATTTATTTGGAAATAGAAATGAATTTAAAACAAGAATTTAAGAATTTAATTTCTGATAGTTTCAAACCTTGTGTTTAAAGTCTTAAAAGGATATATGATTATTTAAATTAATAGAAATTTGTTTCCAAAGAATTTTAAAGTTTTAAAAATTAGTGCTCTTCTCTTTGTCGCTGGAAATAATTTCGGTGATGACTACAACATCATCGACATTCATTTTTAAGTATCGAAGTGAAGGGACCACGCTGTAGTTTCGCTTCAAAAATTTAATTGATTTGAATTTCTAAAACATGACTTAATTTATAATATATATAGATATATGATTTAAATTTGATTTGACATATACTATATGTGTGTATTTATTTATCTCTAAAGTGTTTGAAGTTAATTGGAAATTTAATTCATAAATTTATGTTAAAAGGTGATTCTAATGATAAAATAAAGTCAAATTTTGAATGAATATTTAAACTTAAATAATAGAATTGGAAAATTTTTACTTGTATAATTGCATGCCAATATAACTTACCTAAATCATTCAGAAATTAACTATGTAATTGGATAATGTATAATATAAAAGGATTTTATAAATAAAATTTGAGTGGTTATAATAAATGATATACACTTAAAGTTTCAGTTACAACAAGACAAATAGAGGTAAATAGAAATAAAATAATAATTGAATAATATATAATATCAAATGGTGTTGAAGGAAATTTAGAAATAAATTGGAATAGTTATAATAAATGTAATCTACTTAATATGTGCGATAAGATATATTAAGTAGAATATATTTAATAATAATCTGGAATAAAGAAGAATTAAATTTGTTGAATAAAGGATGATTATCATAAATGACTATACAAATTTATGATTTTAGAAATTGTTAATTTCAAAATAATTGGATAATAAGATAACTAATTTGGAAATAGTTAAGATTGATTTATCTTCAGTAAAAATCAAATGAACTAAATCAATTATTGAATATTAATTAATTTAAATTGAATTAATATGGTTTAAATAAATGACTCCATTTTTAGTTTCAATTTAGTTTTCTTTCAGGGTGTTTCTATTCTCCTACCTCCTTCCTTTTCGGGGACGAAAAGTTTTGAGTGGGGGAGAGTGTAATGACCTGTAAATTTTGAGAATTAAACTCGTTAATTTAATAAGATTTTGTAACTAAATTTAAGAAGAAAAAAAACCTTTATAATTTATAATGAAGTGAGTGGTAACTAAATGTTTTTGGGTATTATCATAATATCTGTTGTTATACCCATTCCCTAAAAATAATGAAAGGGGAAAATTTGTAACATATTAAAGTGGTTAATTAATTATGTTAATTGGGTAGGTTATGACATGCAAATCATGTTGGTGGAATATTGTCAATTTTGACATACTAATTATGTTAGTGGTGAACATTATTAAGCAATTTAAAACAATGAAACTTGCAATCAGTTTATTTCATGAATCTATCTTATTCCTAGTTAGCAATTCAAAACATGAATAAAGGCATATACAGATATTTTAAAATGGATTTTATGACAATTAATAGATATTTCAAAAAGAAATTTATGACAATTAATAGGGAAATTAATTGTAAAATTTCAGTAGTTGACCAGAATTAATTTATTGAATAATTAATACAAGTTAATTAAATTGATGAAAGATAAATAAGTTAATTCTTTTGGTTAATGGCATGAGGACGCGAGGTTAATCCCCATTTTTGTAGGAGAAATCTGCCCGTGTAACCAGTCCGGCTACCAGTGCCTACAAAGTGGACGGATTAATGTGAGACGTCGCAGGATTGATAATTAAACCAAAAGGGTTAATTAACTAATTAAGTTAGTAACCAAATTTGAATATGTGATTAAAGGAGATTGATTGACATGAAGGAATTTGGTAATTAATTGAAATCAATTAAGGAGGATAATTAATTGGTAATATGGTAATTAATTGAAATCAATTAAGGAGGTTAATTAAAAGGGATAAGGTAATCAATTGAAACTAATTAAAGGCAATTAAAGGGGAATTAATTGATTAGAAGAATATGGAAATCAATTAGAGGGAATTAACTAATATAAAAATATTAGGTAGGGACTTGGGGCTAGATTGCTAGATGTTCCAATGGTAGAAATCAAAAAGTGAAAACCCATAGGGTAAATTGAAAACTTAACAAGTGGAATTTATAGAAATAAAACACATTTGTTTAAAAACGTTCAAACCATAAATTTGTGACATTTTCTTCCACTTAAATCAACGCCATCTAAATATTTAGTGCTTGCCACTTTCTTTCCTTGAACCAACGCATTCACTCCCAATTTAGTTTGAACGTACGTTATTCCTTGCAAGATTTTATCACTTAATTTACGGCCCTTTTTAATGCAGCAAATTTTTTTATTTTCCTTTACTGTTTCAAAGTCTAAATATAAAATTGGAAGTTTTGAAATTTTTACTTTGTTAAAAGACAACTCCATTTGGAATTTTAATAAAAATGGATTTTGTATATTTAAAATAAGTAAATACGAAGAATGCAAACAAGTTAAAATTTTAGTTAAGTAATAACTTTGTAGAATTCAGTGTTTTACAGACTGTTAAATTTCGCATTTAAAAAGGGCACGCATTGTAATGGTATAAGTAACGTATAAACGTATAAATTAAAAATGTTACTTTTGCATAAATTTTGAGCGTATTGTATTGCGTCGGTTTGGCGCATATTAAAATGCATACTGCAATATCTATATGGATTGATAAATCAGTTAGTAGATTTTTATAGCAAAACGTTACTTTTTCCACAGCTTTCATTGGTTTTAATTTGGTGTAAAATCCTTGCTAAAATCACTCAGCCTATATAAAGAAAGAAACGCACACAATCATTAATTGAAGAAAAAGTTTAAAATGAACCAATCTATTAATCACTTGCTGTTTCTTCACCATAAATTTCACTCATCCCTCTTTATCAACGCACGGAAATTTCAAATTTTCTAGTTGCCGTTTCTTTCTTGTTTGCATTTATTTCTTACCCAGATTTCGAAATTCTCTGTATATGTATACATCTTTTAGCCTAACAAATTTTTAACACGCAGCTATTATATTTAGTATAAAATATTTTAATGAAGTAGCATCCAAAGCTAATATCATTGCCGTTTCTTTTCAATCACCTGCCGTTTTCTTCACGTTTAATTTCGCTAGTTTTTCCTTTTTAATAAAGCACGAGAATTTGAAAATCTTATTTCTTGCCGTATCTATAATTCAATCAATAAAATCAATCACCAATGCGAGTGTCACGTACGCAGTAATTTCTTTTCTTCTATCAGCATTGCCTCCTTTAGAGTCATTTACTTCTTATTTAAAACTTTAAACGTGTTCAAGTGTTGCCTAGTATTCCTGTCTATTCTTTGTGTAAATCAAAGCAACCGTTAAAGTTAATTTAAATTTATTTCCTTCCTATAATCATTCACATTAAATCATGCAGCTTTTTATTTTATAGCAATTTTAAATCCTTGCTGTTGTTTTGTATAAAAAAATCACTCAGCCTATAAATAACGCACGCAACCTATTAATTGAAAAAAAAGAAACGTTTGCAATCAATTTTTTCGTATAACTGGAAATAAATCACGCAAGTTTCCCTATATTCATTCAAAATATCATGCACCCCTGCCTTTATAAATTCGTTCATAACCTCTGTTGCATAACATCTTATCCTCATTCATATTCGAGCAAGCTTCAGGTATGGTCTATGTTTATATTTTTCCTTCTTCCTCCTTTGCTTTCTTCTTCTTTATTTCCATTTTTTTCTCTTTTTTTTGTTCACGCAAAGGCTTAAAACTCCATCACCTTAGGCTATGACTCCTCCTTCACCACTATATCCATGCCCTCCTCCTTTACCACTAATGTCAGCCTCTCCTCCAAATAAAATTGCACGAAATTTTTTCATAAACTGATAACTAAGGTTTTATGTCATCTAGCCATCCTTCAAGATTTTCAGTAGTGAATTTGACCAATTTATTTTAGAAATAAAATTTAAACTTTACCCAAAATATAATAGCGTAGAATAAAAAAAATATGAATGGAGGAGAAAGTATGCGTGTGGGTCATAAGTGTCCAAACTAGGTTGCAACAGTAGTTAGAGAACGAAAATAATTAATAATAATAATTGAATAAGAAAATATAAGAATCGGCTGTAGGAGGCTTTTTGTACTAGTGAAGAAGTGTTCATATAATTTGTATTGTGAGTGTATATGTATTATCAACGTTATGCGCATAAAATTCTTTTATGATGCCGAGAATTAGATTTAAATTATTAGTGTTTCCGCCACTTGTAGAAATAAAAAGGGGTGAAAGTAAGTAACGGGCAAAATTTTGAACCGAGCTTTGAGAACGTAGTCTAACCGTGTGGTGGAGTAGTCGAGCCTATGGGACGAATTTATTTCCATTCGCTCCCTTTTGTTTTGAGAATTTCGGGTTAAAAATTTTCTTAGTTTGATTCGTTCCCTTTTCAAAATATAAATCTGGTCGCAGCCTCTGCATCAGTTTGATCGTGCTTCTGTGCGTTTTCTTTTTCCAAGTGTTACCATCGTTGGAAATCAAACTTTCTGCAGCATTCAGGTGAGTATTTCTCACCAGACAAACATACCTATATATCCGTGATTTATCACAAGTGTATTTGTAAATTATTTATTAAATTTTATCTGCCTGTGATATAACGTATGATGTTAAACCTCATTTTAAATTGACACCTCATCAGTTGTTTATCTATTGTAATATTATTGCAGTTATACAATGTAATGCTTATTTACTGATTTAATCATCACTGTAAGTTCTCTGTAAATTTGAGATCGTTATAGGATGAAATGATAGGCCTGAACGATAATCATTTGTTCATTTATTTAATTGTTTAATTATTTATTTGTTAACTTGGGATTGCGGGTTTGAAATGATAGGACCCGGGATTTTGTAAATTGCAGATTGAAATGATATAAATCCCTATCACTTGACCTAGGCTAGAAAACTATATACAGACCCGTGGTTTATATAATATTTTTCTGAAATGTTTAAAAATATTTTAAATGGGAATTCATAATATTCTGGTTCAAATGTATTTAAAGGATTTTTATAAAATTTATAATGATTTTTGAATAAGTCAAAATGTTAAATAAATAAATGTTTAAGTAAATTTTTTTGGAATATAACTTATTTTGGGAAATTCTGAAATTTTATTAAAAGTGAGTTTTAGTTAAGAAAATAATTGATAATAAGTTATATTTGGGAATTTAAAATTTGATTGTTAAGTTAATAATTTATTACAGCACTTAAATGCTGTCTTTTATAAATGAACTGTTTTGACTTACAGACTTTAGGTGGCATTTCATAAATGCTACAGAAACTGAATTTTCGGATTGTTTAAATAAATGGAAATAATCTTTGGGGAAAAAGGCTTAAATTTTTGGAATTTAATATGTAATTAATAAAAAAAAATAAGGAATTGACTTTAAATGGTTTTAAATGGAAGAATTTAACTTTTAAATGTGAGTTGAAAGGCAAATTAATTCCTAAATAAATTGAATAGATTTAAATGGTATTTTATAGTAAATAAAATGAATGATGTTTAAATAAATGATGGTTGAAATGATATTATGGTATTGAAATGTATTTGAAACTTATTTTGATTTTTAAAGTATAAATACCATTTCTAAAAGTTGTAACCACGGGTTATAATAACGTTTGGTTGTTAAAAAGACCGGGATCGGATATCTAGCATACTCTCTGTCGATATCGAAAACCACTTTAACAACTGTGTACGTGGTGGAGATTCCAGAATGAAGTAGGATGGTGGTGACGTTTCCTTTGAGGTAAATACGTGGACCCGACTCCCGTGAGTTGGCATAAGGTGGCTAAAACAGGAGCGATTGACGGATTAATGAGGTAGCACCTCTGATCGGACGCACTTCTTCGTATGTCATTCTATTACTTTTGTGATTGTTTTGGTGCGCACCTTTGATTTGGGAGTGTGTTCGAGGTGGGCGGCAGCTGCGCGTTTCCATCGGTCCGGAAGCGTAATTGGTATATATACCCTGGCATTGCCTAGTTGTGCCATGTCACCTACCCTAGCGCGCCTTCTACGAGTTTCTATTTGTGTCGTACCTATGGAGTATCCTCTAGTAGCCTCCCGATGAGGAGGTATTACGGTACTGTATAAACTATTGGCATTATTTGTGTTAAGGGCTATATGGGTAACCCCTTAACGCTATTTAAAAGTAAGTTTATTTTACTAATAGACACTATTATAATAGCGAAGTATTACTACATAGTAAATAGTTTAACAGATCCTTAGAGGATGGGCGGTCCCAAGCATCCTTTAAGTTACTTGCTCTATATTACAGTACACTTGAATTAGCTTACACTATATACGTATGTATGTCCTGACTCAAGTGTTTATGTTTTATTTTACGCTCGGGTCAGCCTGAGTTGCTGTAATGACCCGCTATTTTGGACCATTCAAATCGACAATAAAACCATACATGTCCGACTTGAATAATTCAAAATACCATATTGTTAATTAAAATTTGGCAAAACTTAAAATATACAGTAAATAAATCAATCACAGATCACAGAGTAATATAATGCAGCGGAATAGATAAAGAATAGTAGTTTATGAAGCTACTATATACCTCAGAGTTAGAAATAAAATACAACCGAATGGTTCAAATGCAGTGAAGTCTCCAATGCAACAGATGACTTCTCTGAACCAATCAACTGGATGAATGAAGGAATAGATAGCTGGATCTTCAAGCAAAGCTCCAACTTCGAAGGTGAGTCTCAAATGCTGTATCACTCAGTCTGACCCGAGCGTAAAGCAAAACACAAAACACTCGAGTCAGGACTAACATTCTTATATCAATAAATCCAACTCAAATGAAATATCAACTGAAATACAAGTAACTTAAAGGATGTTTGGGATAACCATCCTCTAAGGGTCCATGGAACTATCTACAAGGTAGAAATATACACTATACATCGTGGTCATTTCAGCTTAATTTATACTTCAAAACCAAATATCATTTCACTTCAAATATCTCTATATTTCCCAAAATAGTATTTACATATATTAAATAATTTATACAGTAAAGTATTTTCAATTTTAATTCAACTCAATTCCAAAAATAACCACTTCAATTTTATCGATCTCAAATTCGGATTTGTAATCACAAAATACCCCTTTATATTTCAATATATTTCAAGACTTTAAGTATTCAACGTTTCAAACTAAATTTTTATTCAATTTAGTTTTCTAAATAATAAATTCAAATTTAGTTCAACCTAAATTTTCATTTTAATTCAATTTAGTTTCTAAATAACAAATTCAACTATATTGATTTCAAATACAGATCTGAATCTCAAAATAAACCATTTAAATTCCAATATAGTTCAAAGCTTTAGTATTTAAATGTTCAATTTAACATTTTCCTATAGATCTCGATTTAACCTCATTATTATTTAGTCTTGAAATACTCCCTCATTAGATACAATATCATTTAAGTAACCTTAAATCACATTTTACTCAATATTTTCTTTAATTTATTTAAACATGAAATATTCATTAAATCACATAAATCAAAAATCCAGTTATAAAATCATACCTTTAAATTTCCCATTTAAAAATTTCAAATTGATTTAATTAAATAAATCCTCATTTAAATACTATTTTTAATAAACCAAAATTTATCTCTCAATCTTAATTATTCAATTTATTACAAGAAAATCTATTTGAAATATAGATTTACATAAATACTCAACCATATTATCCGTATTAAATTAATCTAATTTAAATCAAATATTACGACTAAATCTATATATAAAATTTCCATTTATATAATATCTCAAGAATCAATATTATTTAAACCATATATTTTTTTCCAAAATTATAAAAATTATTTTCAGAATATTTATATGGACCAACGGTGTCTGTATATATTTCCTATCATATAGTCTAGTGCTACGGATATTTATCATTTCAATCCGTACACTAAATATATACGGGCGGATATCATTTCAACCCGTAATCCCAAATTCAATTAAATGAAAATCGCTTGGGTTTATCATTTCAACCCATAACGATTTTCTCCTATTCTAAAGTCCGTTCGGGTATGTATCATTTCAACCCATAGTGATTTCTAAACTACAGGGAACTTGCAGAGTGATAACAGATAATACAATAAAATAACAAGCATATATCATCAATAACAATATAATATAAACAACAGGATATGGTGTCATATCCCGCAGGTGAACAGTTACAGATAATAGCATATATAACAAATTTAAATAACTATAGCAGCATATTTCAATTGTCGTTTCAATTGAAATCAAATTTAATGAATAAAAGAATGTTAATCGTGAGTGATTGCTCACCTTTTGAGGCTAGATAGATTGGACAAAGAATTGAGCTACGCTGGATCACGATCTAGACATCGAACAAATCCAAACAAAATTTTCAAAGCGAAGCAAGATTGGCACGAATACGATGGACAACTGATAAATAGAGATCGATGAAAATAGATCAGAAACTGCTTTATGTAGACCGAAATGAAATACAAATATTATTCTATTATACTACTCTCTTAACCAATATTAGTTTTGAAATGCATTAAAATTACATATACATACATACGTTTTCAAACAAACGCAAATAATAGAAAACTGCAAAACTATGTTTAAAACCAATATTAACATAAATTTTTTATAATCATATTTAAATCAACATTTAAGTCAACATTCCACATTATTATTGTTAAGACCAATATCGACTTTTCTTAATTTGTTGAAACACTACACACTTTATACTTGATATAAATTTACCTTTTGCAAAATATTTATAAGAAAGAGAAGGGCGAGGGCACAGCTCCAACTTAATTTAACAATTTAAATTCCAGTACTTTATTTAATATTAAAACAGGCTTCAGGCATTTCTTACATGTTAACACTTACATTAAACTTTCTTTATCATCTTAAAAATATCAATGTCAAATTTTAACCCATATAATCACTAGTATAAACTTACATTTTAAAACAACAAATCTTAGATCTTATAAAACTGTATTTGTATAATAATTCATCTCTGGACAGACACACAAACTAACTTAAAATATATTATACTATATATTCTCCCCCAAATTTTATAACTCTACAACTATATTTTAAACAACAGAAGGAAATTTAAACCCATGCAAACTCTACATATATGTCAAACTTATGTTTTATAACTTACTGTATATTAATATGTTTATAAATGTATACTGTCCCACAATATATATATTATAAAATTAACACCTTTTTATAAACAATACAATATAAAATTAACACCTTTTTTTTTATATAAAAATCTTACATGCTGTAACATATATGCAGACTGCTAAACATCTTATATTATATATAAACAGTATGAAATAACCCAATGTATATTCAAAATTCATACTAAACAAATTTCAATAAATACTCATATAAAACTAACCATAGAACAAATGCAAATGTTTATAACTTTATATTTAATGTATACTTGCGCTGCACTATATAAACATACTTAAAATGTAAAATATATACTTGAAGCATGTTATGCTTAAAATAAAGGAAAAGCAAAAGCAATATAAACAATAAGAAAACAAAAGAAAAGGAGGAAAAAGAAGAAGAAAAAAAAAGAAATAAGAAGAAGAAAAAAATTAGTGCAGCCATTTACCTACAAAGAAGCTTCACACGCAAGAGAGGAGATGAAGATCTATTGATATGGAGTAGGGTATGTACGAGTGATTTGTATTTATAAGAGAAGCCTCACATTGATAGAGTGGAAAGAAATTTTGTTTAAAGTGGCAAGAAATAAAGATAGTAATGGCTAGAGGAAATTTAGGAATTTATTCCTATAATTTAAGGAGAAAAAAAGAAAAAAGAAAGAAAGAGGAAATAAGTTAAAACAAATAAGAAGAGAATGGATTGATTTAAAGGAAAGGCAATGGATGGTTTAGAAATAAATAAATGTAAAACGTATACGTTTTAAATTTCAAAAAGGAAAGAAATAAATACGGGAATGGCAACAGATCTTGCAAACAGGGAAATAACGTAAAAAGAGGAAGAGAAAGAGGCGTATAAATGAATGGTAAATAAATTTAGATTTCAAATGAAATAAATGGAACAGCAGAGATTAAAGTATGGATGTAAATCCAGGAATAATAAAAAGCAACGGTTATATGTCGATTAAGAAAAATAATTAAAATAATTAATGGCTTAAATGGGGCAGCATGTTTCAAATTTTTGAAATGCAAAAGAAACGTACACTATAAATATAAAGTTTTCAAAAGCAAAAGAAACGTAAAGCTGTCCATTGATTCATCAAAACGTTATTAAGTAATAAATTGAAATGAATATAAAAATAAAAGTAATTGTAATGGTCAATAGTTGATTTAGCTATACACTTAAAGCAATAAATTTTGGTTTGTTTGTACAACACAAAATGAGTTTTGAAAGTCAAGGATATAAAAATGGACAAAAGGAAAGAAATCAGGAAATTTTGTGAGCAATAGCTTTCTAAGGAAAGGTAGGCTTACATTATATATACATGCTGAGATGATTAGGCACGTTCAAAAATTTTGAAGCAAATGAAGGAATTGGAAATAAATATAAAATGAAAGAAATTTGAAAAGTCCGTAGCTATGATTTAGCCAAAATTTATTAAAGCCATTTACTAGGAAGGTTGGAACCGAAATAATAGGGAGAGGAAGGCACATTAAATTTGATGACAAAGTTGTTTTCAGATCTATAAGCAAGTTGTTTATATATTATAGGCCTTATGAAAGTGAGGGAAGGAATGGATGCTACTAGCTTGATGATTTGAGATTCTTTCGAGCATTAAAAACAAAAATAAAGGGAGACCAGAATAAACGCACCACCATAAATATAAATATACGCTTCAATTGCAAAAGAAACGTATAGAGAAAATTATGGATAGTGGGAAAAGTAAAGTCAGTGCACGAAACTACAAGGAATAATAAAAGCAAGATCGATGATCTCAAATTTATTAATGGTTACGAATGGAAAAGTCTACCTGAATTAGAATAGTATTAAGCAATAGAAATCTTTAACGGTAGTAAAAAGAAACCGTTACGCACTGATTCAGAAATCAATTAAAGCAATTAATAGCTTGAATTGGACAGCACGTTTTCTCAATTAAATAAACTTCCATAAAATTATTTGAAAATTTACAATCTGCTATATTTAAATATACGTATTCTAAATATATAAACATTTTATTTAAAAATTCAATTATTATAAGATTTCACAAATATTCAATTATATACGTTATAGAATCAATTAAAAATTGTTAAAATTTTCCGGGTCGTTACACTCTCCCCCACTCAAAACTTTTCGTCCCCGAAAAGGAAGGAGGTAGGAGAATAAAACAACCAAAAAAAAATAGATTGAAAGCCAAGATAAACAATAAATTTTAAAACTATATAAATTTTATTTAAAATATTTATTTGAAAACTTCATTTGAAATTAAATTTTCTTTAATATTTAATACTTCTCAAACTCCTTTGCAAACAATTATTTACATTATTACTTCTATTTACAAAGACTATTGAAAATATTAAATCCAAAATTTATGAAATTTTTAATTTATCTCAAGATACCTTTCAAATATTATCAATAAATTAATAATCATTTTCTTTAAAGATGTTTTATTTAATTTATAACTTCAAAAATATTTATAACACTAAAATTTTATATAAAACAATGTAGTATACAAATAAGCAATATTTAAAAGATTTATTCAAAAAGGAAAGGAAGGTAGATTCCGAAAACGGAATATAGGTGAAAAATAAAGCTGAGCAGATGAGGTAGATTCAAAAGAATATAATCGGGCACGAATAATTTATTTCAAACCATAAGAATTTAAATTTCAAATATTAATACAAAATTTCTTTGTTGAAAATACTTTTATAATAAAACACCTTTATAAATAAAATACTTTTATATCGAAACCAATTTTTCTTTCGAAAATACTTTTATAACTCGATGTTTTAACAAGTTTATCCTCGTTCTTGCAGACTCTGGCCATGCGTTGATCAGGCGCAAAGCTAGAGTTCTTCAAGTACTTAGTAGACCTATTTCAACACCCAGTGAAAATATTTGAAAAACCTTTTAAAAACAGATATGGAAAGTACAATCCAAACAAATCAACCAAACCAAAACCTTTGTCCGATCATGGTTCGCAGATACACAATGGTTACGCCTGGGTCCCCCAGGAAACAATCCATATCCGTAAGCTTTCTCAGCCCTGCGAGTTACGCCATGATGACTAGTAGAGTGCAGGATACACAATGGTTACGCCTGGATCCCCCAGGAAACAATCCGTACCCCTAGGCAAGACTCAGCCAAGCACTTGCGCTACTATTCGCGACCTACACAGATTGCAGGATACACAATGGTTACGCCTGGATCCCCCAGGAAACAATCCGTACCCTTAGGCAAGACTCAGCCAGGCAATTGCGCTATGCATTCACGAGAGAAAAAAAAACCATGGGTTACGCCACGGTGGGAACACTCGAGTATTACATCCGGAAAACCAAAAATCAGAGAGAATAATATCGATAGAATGAATCCACAATGTGGCCACAAAGCGGATATCAAGCAGAAGGCACTTTCCATATCTTTACTTCGAAAATATATATCATATAGTACCTTTTCAAATCACTTTCAAATATCGTACTTATATAAAGTCCATATATATAGGATTTCATTTTTCCCAAATCGAATACTTTCCAAATCAATAGTAGATCAAATCATACTTATATAGACTTCGATTATATAAAATCTCTTTCCAAATTGAGTACCTTTCAAATCAATAGATTTCAAATCAACTTCATACTTATACAATCATTTTCTATAGGTTCGACCACTCCCAAATCAAGTGCTTAATAATATAAGGTACTCAAATTTCAAATCATTTCAATATCAGTTTCAAAATCATATATGATTTCACCAAATTTTCTTCCAAATTAAATATCTCAATTTCAAAGTTCCCATAATAATAGGTTTGGAAAATAATCCCAGTTTCCAAATTAAAATAATTCAAGTCAAACAAATTCATTTCCAAAATCACCATATAAGTACTGGTTTTAATTTCAATTAAATTTCAAAACCAAATATTTTCTCAAAATCAATTATACTAAAAATAGTTTCCAAATTTATAAGTATCCCTTTAAAACTTTTAAACTATCTATTTCTATTTGAAATATCCAATTTACCTTTTTGAAAACCATTATTCAAAACCATATTTTTTTTCAAAACATTTCAAAACTAAATTTATATTCTTTATCAAACATTTTATACTCCTCGAAATTTCTTAGCTTTGAAAATTTAATCTCGATTTGGAAGTGTTCGAACATTCAAAATAGTTAGGGAAATCAAATTTTCAATTCAACTATTGAAAATCAATAATAAATCAATAAACCAATTATTAAATCCAAAACTCGAGGACTGAACACCGGTCTCATTTTAAATTGTTTCAAATATATACTTATATCTTTCTAAAATATCAAATTATACTTCGGAATTTGAAATCAAAAACGGTTTTACAAAATCACTTGCATAGCGAAGCTATTAAAGTGGCCACTCCCCCACTCTGAAACTCGAAAATCAATGTCGATGATGCGTGCACTCATCACCGAAATTATTTTCCAGCGACATAAGTGAGTTCTGGATTTCTATTTTCTTGAAAACTTCTTTGAAATTTCTTCAAAATTATTGGAATTCATTTGAAATCATTTGAAACATTTCTTATTCGGAAAAATACTTTTAAATCATATTATTTTTATATATTTTCCAAAATCTTAAAACCAATTTCAAAATACCGGAATTCAATTCTCGAATTTCAAATTTAACCCTTCAGTTATAAATCATTTTTATATGAATCACTTTCTTATAAATTTTCGAAATTTCCAACCCTTTCAAAACTTTTATATATAGAATAACATTTCTTATTCGTTTTATATATAGGTATATAATCCTTATCGAAAACATTTTCACTTTTATATAGAATAAAATCATAATTATCAAAATAATAATTTCGATATATAAAACAATTTCAAAAATGCAAATATACTCGATTTTCAAAGAATAATTTTAAGAATGGATTTCAAAACAAAGATAGAGATTTGAATTAGAGGAACTCCAATCAACAGAATTCTGATTCGAAGATAGACTCGATCAAAGATGAGATAATTAAATTACAAAATAGAAGATGGATATACTTCTATAAATCGCGGGCGACCTTAACCGGGTCAACCGTGACTTCAGAGATATGATCGATGCGGAATTCTAAAACAAATCGACATTCGATTGCCAGAGATGGAATTCGGCATATCAAGATATAGCAGCATCGTAAACCAAGGATACAAAAATCTTCGGTGAATCGATGCCAATTGTAAAGGTGTTTTCACCCCCTTTACAAAACATTCGGTGGAGTTATGGGATACTCCAGAATCAAACGAATATAAATAGGAAGAGACAAGAATGAATTTCGGAACCGAGGGACATTCCAAAACTCAAAGGAAATTGAGTCAAAAAGGAAGAGATTCAACTCGAACGAAAGTGATTCTGTAAATAAATTTACCATATATGCTAAGTTTTGCCTAGAGCCAAAGCTCTGATACCAACTGTAATGACCCGCTATTTTGGACCATTCAAATCGACAATAAAACCATACATGTCCGACTTGAATAATTCAAAATACCATATTGTTAATTAAAATTTGGCAAAACTTAAAATATACAGTAAATAAATCAATCACAGATCACAGAGTAATATAATGCAGCGGAATAGATAAAGAATAGTAGTTTATGAAGCTACTATATACCTCAGAGTTAGAAATAAAATACAACCGAATGGTTCAAATGCAGTGAAGTCTCCAATGCAACAGATGACTTCTCTGAACCAATCAACTGGATGAATGAAGGAATAGATAGCTGGATCTTCAAGCAAAGCTCCAACTTCGAAGGTGAGTCTCAAATGCTGTATCACTCAGTCTGACCCGAGCGTAAAGCAAAACACAAAACACTCGAGTCAGGACTAACATTCTTATATCAATAAATCCAACTCAAATGAAATATCAACTGAAATACAAGTAACTTAAAGGATGTTTGGGATAACCATCCTCTAAGGGTCCATGGAACTATCTACAAGGTAGAAATATACACTATACATCGTGGTCATTTCAGCTTAATTTATACTTCAAAACCAAATATCATTTCACTTCAAATATCTCTATATTTCCCAAAATAGTATTTACATATATTAAATAATTTATACAGTAAAGTATTTTCAATTTTAATTCAACTCAATTCCAAAAATAACCACTTCAATTTTATCGATCTCAAATTCGGATTTGTAATCACAAAATACCCCTTTATATTTCAATATATTTCAAGACTTTAAGTATTCAACGTTTCAAACTAAATTTTTATTCAATTTAGTTTTCTAAATAATAAATTCAAATTTAGTTCAACCTAAATTTTCATTTTAATTCAATTTAGTTTCTAAATAACAAATTCAACTATATTGATTTCAAATACAGATCTGAATCTCAAAATAAGCCATTTAAATTCCAATATAGTTCAAAGCTTTAGTATTTAAATGTTCAATTTAACATTTTCCTATAGATCTCGATTTAACCTCATTATTATTTAGTCTTGAAATACTCCCTCATTAGATACAATATCATTTAAGTAACCTTAAATCACATTTTACTCAATATTTTCTTTAATTTATTTAAACATGAAATATTCATTAAATCACATAAATCAAAAATCCAGTTATAAAATCATACCTTTAAATTTCCCATTTAAAAATTTCAAATTGATTTAATTAAATAAATCCTCATTTAAATACTATTTTTAATAAACCAAAATTTATCTCTCAATCTTAATTATTCAATTTATTACAAGAAAATCTATTTGAAATATAGATTTACATAAATACTCAACCATATTATCCGTATTAAATTAATCTAATTTAAATCAAATATTACGACTAAATCTATATATAAAATTTCCATTTATATAATATCTCAAGAATCAATATTATTTAAACCATATATTTTTTTCCAAAATTATAAAAATTATTTTCAGAATATTTATATGGACCAACGGTGTCTGTATATATTTCCTATCATATAGTCTAGTGCTACGGATATTTATCATTTCAATCCGTACACTAAATATATACGGGCGGATATCATTTCAACCCGTAATCCCAAATTCAATTAAATGAAAATCGCTTGGGTTTATCATTTCAACCCATAACGATTTTCTCCTATTCTAAAGTCCGTTCGGGTATGTATCATTTCAACCCATAGTGATTTCTAAACTACAGGGAACTTGCAGAGTGATAACAGATAATACAATAAAATAACAAGCATATATCATCAATAACAATATAATATAAACAACAGGATATGGTGTCATATCCCGCAGGTGAACAGTTACAGATAATAGCATATATAACAAATTTAAATAACTATAGCAGCATATTTCAATTGTCGTTTCAATTGAAATCAAATTTAATGAATAAAAGAATGTTAATCGTGAGTGATTGCTCACCTTTTGAGGCTAGATAGATTGGACAAAGAATTGAGCTACGCTGGATCACGATCTAGACATCGAACAAATCCAAACAAAATTTTCAAAGCGAAGCAAGATTGGCACGAATACGATGGACAACTGATAAATAGAGATCGATGAAAATAGATCAGAAACTGCTTTATGTAGACCGAAATGAAATACAAATATTATTCTATTATACTACTCTCTTAACCAATATTAGTTTTGAAATGCATTAAAATTACATATACATACATACGTTTTCAAACAAACGCAAATAATAGAAAACTGCAAAACTATGTTTAAAACCAATATTAACATAAATTTTTTATAATCATATTTAAATCAACATTTAAGTCAACATTCCACATTATTATTGTTAAGACCAATATCGACTTTTCTTAATTTGTTGAAACACTACACACCTTATACTTGATATAAATTTACCTTTTGCAAAATATTTATAAGAAAGAGAAGGGCGAGGGCACAGCTCCAACTTAATTTAACAATTTAAATTCCAGTACTTTATTTAATATTAAAACAGGCTTCAGGCATTTCTTACATGTTAACACTTACATTAAACTTTCTTTATCATCTTAAAAATATCAATGTCAAATTTTAACCCATATAATCACTAGTATAAACTTACATTTTAAAACAACAAATCTTAGATCTTATAAAACTGTATTTGTATAATAATTCATCTCTGGACAGACACACAAACTAACTTAAAATATATTATACTATATATTCTCCCCCAAATTTTATACGTCTACAACTATATTTTAAACAACAGAAGGAAATTTAAACCCATGCAAACTCTACATATATGTCAAACTTATGTTTTATAACTTACTGTATATTAATATGTTTATAAATGTATACTGTCCCACAATATATATATTATAAAATTAACACCTTTTTATAAACAATACAATATAAAATTAACACCTTTTTTTTTATATAAAAATCTTACATGCTGTAACATATATGCAGACTGCTAAACATCTTATATTATATATAAACAGTATGAAATAACCCAATGTATATTCAAAATTCATACTAAACAAATTTCAATAAATACTCATATAAAACTAACCATAGAACAAATGCAAATGTTTATAACTTTATATTTAATGTATACTTGCGCTGCACTATATAAACATACTTAAAATGTAAAATATATACTTGAAGCATGTTATGCTTAAAATAAAGGAAAAGCAAAAGCAATATAAACAATAAGAAAACAAAAGAAAAGGAGGAAAAAGAAGAAGAAAAAAAAAAGAAATAAGAAGAAGAAAAAAATTAGTGCAGCCATTTACCTACAAAGAAGCTTCACACGCAAGAGAGGAGATGAAGATCTATTGATATGGAGTAGGGTATGTATGAGTGATTTGTATTTATAAGAGAAGCCTCACATTGATAGAGTGGAAAGAAATTTTGTTTAAAGTGGCAAGAAATAAAGATAGTAATGGCTAGAGGAAATTTAGGAATTTATTCCTATAATTTAAGGAGAAAAAAAAGAAAAAAAAAAGAAAGAGGAAATAAGTTAAAACAAATAAGAAGAGAATGGATTGATTTAAAGGAAAGGCAATGGATGGTTTAGAAATAAATAAATGTAAAACGTATACGTTTTAAATTTCAAAAAGGAAAGAAATAAATACGGGAATGGCAACAGATCTTGCAAACAGGGAAATAACGTAAAAAGAGGAAGAGAAAGAGGCGTATAAATGAATGGTAAATAAATTTAGATTTCAAATGAAATAAATGGAACAGCAGAGATTAAAGTATGGATGTAAATCCAGGAATAATAAAAAGCAACGGTTATATGTCGATTAAGAAAAATAATTAAAATAATTAATGGCTTAAATGGGGCAGCATGTTTCAAATTTTTGAAATGCAAAAGAAACGTACACTATAAATATAAAGTTTTCAAAAGCAAAAGAAACGTAAAGCTGTCCATTGATTCATCAAAACGTTATTAAGTAATAAATTGAAATGAATATAAAAATAAAAGTAATTGTAATGGTCAATAGTTGATTTAGCTATACACTTAAAGCAATAAATTTTGGTTTGTTTGTACAACACAAAATGAGTTTTGAAAGTCAAGGATATAAAAATGGACAAAAGGAAAGAAATCAGGAAATTTTGTGAGCAATAGCTTTCTAAGGAAAGGTAGGCTTACATTATATATACATGCTGAGATGATTAGGCACGTTCAAAAATTTTGAAGCAAATGAAGGAATTGGAAATAAATATAAAATGAAAGAAATTTGAAAAGTCCGTAGCTATGATTTAGCCAAAATTTATTAAAGCCATTTACTAGGAAGGTTGGAACCGAAATAATAGGGAGAGGAAGGCACATTAAATTTGATGACAAAGTTGTTTTCAGATCTATAAGCAAGTTGTTTATATATTATAGGCCTTATGAAAGCGAGGGAAGGAATGGATGCTACTAGCTTGATGATTTGAGATTCTTTCGAGCATTAAAAACAAAAATAAAGGGAGACCAGAATAAACGCACCACCATAAATATAAATATACGCTTCAATTGCAAAAGAAACGTATAGAGAAAATTATGGATAGTGGGAAAAGTAAAGTCAGTGCACGAAACTACAAGGAATAATAAAAGCAAGATCGATGATCTCAAATTTATTAATGGTTACGAATGGAAAAGTCTACCTGAATTAGAATAGTATTAAGCAATAGAAATCTTTAACGGTAGTAAAAAGAAACCGTTACGCACTGATTCAGAAATCAATTAAAGCAATTAATAGCTTGAATTGGACAGCACGTTTTCTCAATTAAATAAACTTCCATAAAATTATTTGAAAATTTACAATCTGCTATATTTAAATATACGTATTCTAAATATATAAACATTTTATTTAAAAATTCAATTATTATAAGATTTCACAAATATTCAATTATATACGTTATAGAATCAATTAAAAATTGTTAAAATTTTCCGGGTCGTTACAGTTGCAGTTCAGTTTTCATCCCGGAGCTAGGATTTCTGTAGATCACTTTCAAGCTGCTGGCAAACTTCCTTTCCAGTTCTTTATCTAAAATTTTGAAATCGAGACTAGTGGACATTTGGATTGTTTACTGATGATTTAAAACTATATTTGGATTAAAGACTATGTAAATTTTATTTGATTGAGACTATTTATAGTGGCTTCATGAACCACTGAGTATTTTTAAATTCCGCTGCGAGTATTCTGATTCTGTGTATGTGATTCTGTGATTAATTATTTACTGTATATTTTGAGATTTGCCAAATTTTATTTACAACGCGGTATTTTGAAAAATTCAAGTCCGACATGTGCGGATGCGAATGGTTGAAAATATCGGGTCGTTACATGAAAATAGTTAGGCCCTTTTATAGAAAAATAGCAAAAACACTATTCATCGAAAATTTTCCGAACTCCAAACGAAGCGTGTCGGTTGGCGCTTCTAAGGTTTACCCCGCGTTCCGAACATAATGGAATAGGTTTCAGAAGCTAATTCGATCATTTGTGCGAGTTACGGTAATAAACGATCCAATTTAAAATTAAATCGGTTTATCAAATTTCTAGGCGTTTTAGCTTGCCCCGGACAAACGGTAAATCCGATTGACACGAAATTTGAAACCTTACAATAATATGACATTACGGATCCGATGAAACTGGTTTCGTCTAAATCCTAGACTGTTTGGAAAATGACTATTTTAACTCGCCAAATTAATATTAAAACAATTTCGATGCGTTTCGAGCTGCCACGGTCAAACGAAAACTCCGATTACTACGAAAATTGAAATCCGATAATAACAAACTGTTACAGATCCAATGGAACTAGTTTCATCCAATTCTGAGACTGTTCTAAAATTGGCTATTTTTCAATCGATAATTAAATATTAATATATTCAATTTTCACAAATAAACTTTTAATTCAATTTTAAAAGTTCTATAACATCTCTATAACTTCAATATGATATAATAAAAATTTTAAAATCATTTTTAATCATATTTAACCCAATTTTCAATTATTTCTGTGCTTTCAACTATTAAATTATCGATTTAATTATCTAATTAAATCCAATATTCGAAAATAAATTATTCGACTTATAAATTTCACTTATTAATATTTAAATTCAATTAAATATACTAATTTTAATTGACAGAAATTCTGGGTCGTTACAGCCGCTGCACACAATAAAAGATTAACCGAGACTGGAAATTCAAATTTAAAAACGGTGTTTTTCTCAGCGCGCAATCACGATTCAAAATATTTAATTTACTTTAAAATATAAGGTTTGCATTAAAATCACTTCTATACTGCCTCTGATTGTTATAAAATGAATGTAAAATGTTGTTTCAAAATTCAAAATTTTCCTTTTTTATAAAATTTTACTTATCTTTAAAATGAAACGTTCATTTTATTTTTCTCAAACTGTTTTTAATTTTCATTAAAAATGCTCTTTCTATTTAACCCAAAAATATACTTTTCTTATATTAAATGCCAATAATTTCAATTAACTTCTCTTTCCTTTTAATTTAAAGATTCCTCATATGGATTAGATGTTGCAAATTCCACACTTTCAAAGTTTTAACCTCTATTTCAATTGTTTATGAATTATACATTAAATCTTCCAAAATTTTCAATGAAATTAGCTTTCCATTTATTTTCAATACATTCTTCTTATGGTATAATTATTTTGTTTCATATCTATTATTCAATTCACTATTCTTAAACGGATAAAATTTTTCATTGAATTTGCAAACTATCATAATATTCTTACATTCCATCTCACTTTCCATTAACGTAATAACTAAGTGTTAAATTTCATTTATTTGCCATAAATCCAATTATTGAATTTTTCTACACTTCAAATAAATTAAAATCTTACTTTCCATTCTTTTAAATTCAGTCAATTGTCATATTATAAATGAAATTGACATTATTTTCAAATATTACTTTATATAAGATTAACGTCATAATTTATTTATATTTATTGCAATTAATTACCAGTTATACTTTAATACACTAAATAAATGGTTAACCTAAATAATTGTTACCATTTAACATTTATAAGCTATTATTAACACAATGTTGTTATTGACTTAGCTCTAATTAAGCAAATTAGATGAATGGGTAAATTTTAACAATTATCACTAAATGCCAAATTTACTCACATTCATACTTAAATATCAACTAAAATTTATTAAAATTACTTACCTAGCCTTGATTCAATCACATTGCAATTTATTATGTACTATTTCTCAATTAACATAACCTTTGAATTTAATTCCCAATTTATTTAATGCAATCAATTATGACTTTTACAACTTAAATACATTCATTGGTTCGTAGTTATTTCATTAATGAATGCTTTATTCCATACTATTTAGTTATATTTGCCAAGTACGTACATTAATTAATATTTATATTCTTAATCCATTTATTTTCTTGTATACAATTTATACCAAACATACATTTAGATTATTTTCTATAACTGGAATTTTATGCAAGTTCATAAATCATTAACCTTAAATTTGCATTGTTTCTATTAAATTTTCATTCATCGCCGTTACCCTTTTAATAATCATTGAGGTAACATATAATTTCAACAATGACCATTTAAAATTACGTTTCTAACATTTATTGTAATTGGTTTTCATAATTTGGAATTCGCTAATTTAGTTAGCCTTAACGTTATTACATTAAATCTACATTCAGTTTCAATTAATATAGAATTTAATTCTAATTACTTACCATTTAGTTCATAAATTATTGGTTACCTTCAAAATTAGATAAACTTTGATTTGATTGCCATCTTCACTATGTCCATTATTACTTAACTTCAAATTTACAATTTCACTCAAATATGACTTTACAAAATTTTCCCAGTTAATAGGTAGTGCACAAATATCGTTACTTATCAACCTGCATAAACATTTTCACATACATTTTCATTCAACTACTATTCAATATATTTTATTTGAGCCTTCATTTTAATATTAACTTATAAAGTTTTTTTTCTTTTTTTCGGTCTAAATTTAATTACTAAATTTTAATTTAAAATAACCAACTAAATTATTAAAATTCACGGGTCGTTACACTCTCCCCCACTTCAAACTTTTCGTCCCCGAAAAGGAAAAGACGGAAAAAGAAGAATTAAGAAATCAATATATTTTATTTAAAATATTAAATTTATAAAGAAATAAACTTACAAAATTAATTATTTTAAATAAAATATACAATGTATAACCATTAAACCTTTTATACTCAAATTAATAAAATTTGGAAAACATATTTAAAATAATTTCTAAGTCTGAAATTTTCAAAAAATTTCAGCAGAGTCTCCTTTGTACGGAGAGGCTCGTAAGAAAATATAATATCAAATATAACATATCATATCTTAAAATTTCCAAACTTAACATTTAAACATATGATATAAATTATCAAACTCCATTTTCTTAATTTTTTTTTCCATTTTTAATAAAGAGATTTATACACCTTTTAATTTCAAAAATTTCAACTTCATATGTATACATATGGAAGAATAATATTTATACAATATAAAATTTAAGATTATTATAAACCGTATTCCATCCAAACCATAGAAATCACATTAAAATAGTTATATATAGACCGCGGTGCCTGTATATAATTTTCTATCCTATGGTCAAGTGATACGGATATTTATCATTTCAATCCGCAATTTAAAAGATATAAAATTTTGCGGTTGTATATCATTTCAAACCACAATCCCGAATGAAAGGAAATATGCATGAAAATTTGCAAATTTAATGATATACAATAAAACATCCATCGACATCACCCATCATCCAATCACAATCATCAAGCAATATCAATCAATAAAAATTTATATTTGATAATATATAACAGGTAATAACTGACAATTTTATTCAGATTAAATTTAACAACTATTAATCTAACAGTTTATATTCAGTAATAATCTATATAACTGTTAACTAGCAGTTTATAGGCAAACAAATAAATTCTAACTATCAATTAATACGCAATAAATAAATTAAATTAACAGTTAAACTTAATAAATGCAATTCAACAAATATGAGTGAAATAAACATGCCAAATACTCATAAATAAATTTCTGTTCATTTCTAAAATTAATTTAACAAACATAAAAGCTTCTAGTAGTTGTGAGTGGGTTTAAACACTCACCTTTGGAATTTAAATCGAATTTAAATTCAATTTAAACTCAAAATTTTGACGGTCTCCAAATCCATCCAAACCAGCGTCAAAACGTCAGAAATTCCGATATGATCCCAGCAAAACAAACCGCGCGTGAATCCGAGCTCGTATGCAAAAGTTATGAAAATTTGAAAAATGAAAAATTCTGGTCCTGGGTCGACACTGTAACATCCCGCCTTTTCGCACACTTTAAACCGACACACGTGCCAATTCAAAGCATACGCAAGGGCGGATTGTTATGGAGTAAATAAGAAAACAGAGAAGAAATAAAAACAAAACAGAATCTCACAGCGGAAGGATAAAATATAATAATCAATATACAGTTCATGATAACTGTTTACAAAATATTTATTTTACTTATACAATGAATATCAGAGTTACACATACCAATACAATCAATGCAGCGGAAATTTAGAGTGTGGTGCAATACTATAAATAATACAATACGGATTCTTCGTCTTCGTCCTCCAAAGCTAAAATCTTCGATCCTGAAACGCTCGGACTGACCCGAGCGAATTTGAAAAGACAAAAACACTCGAGTCAGAACTAAAAGATCTTATGTGAGTTAAATTAACAGAAATAAATATGAGTACAGTAACTCAAGAGATGTTCGGGATTTACATCTTCTAAGGATCCGTTAAACTATTTACTATGTAGTATATTGCGCTATTATAATAGTGTCTATTTATAAAATAAACTTACTTTTTAATAGCGTTAAGGGGTTACCCATATAGCCCTTAACACAAATAATGCCAATAGTCTATACAGTACCGTAATACCTCCTGATCGGGAAGCTACCAGAGGATACTCCATAGGTACGACACAAATAGAAACTCGTAGTAAAGGCTCGGTATGGTAGGTGGCACGGCACAACTAGGCAATGCCAGGGTAGATATACCAATTGCTATCCAGGCTGGTGGAAACGCGTAGCCGCAGTTACCGCCCACCTCGGACTAACTCCCCAAAATCAAAATATAGAAGTGGCCACTGAATCAATCCAAGTCAAAGTATAATATCGAAGAGGAGGGTCCGATCAGAGGAATGACCTCATTGGCCTGAGAATCGCTCCTGTTTTAGCCACCTTATGCCAACTCATGGGAGTCGGGTCCACGTATTTACCTTACAGGAAACGTCGTCACCACCTACTTCATTTTGGAATCTCCACCGCGTACACGGTTAGTCAAAGTGGTTTTCGGTATCGACAGAGAGTATGTCCATATCCGATCCCGGTCTCTTTGCCAACCCATCGTTATTATAACACCGCGGTCATTTAAAAATAGGTTATACTTTAAAAATCAGATTAAACATTTCCATTTTAAAATTATGAATACGATATCATTTTAAAACCCAAAACAATATGATATCCTTTATCCCAAATATAAACCTTTTCAAAAATCCAAATGCTTTAAAATTTATAACGTCTGAAAGCCAAATATCCTTTCAAAGCATAATATTTCGAAATTCATAATTTAAAACCATAACTTTTAAAACTTGAATGGTTTGGATATTCAACGGTATATGAATTAAAAGGTTTAACTTAAATGTTACTTTGTAAAGAAAATAGTTCTCATGGTTTTACAAATACATTTCTTTATTAAAGTCTAAACCAAAATTTATATTATCTCTCTCAAGTTCCAAAACCACTTCAATTTATTTATATATACGTATATCCATTTTGAGTATCAATATTTCAAACTAAAGTTGGATTTTATTCTTTCAACAAATCAATTGTTCTATTAATTAGTCTTGAATATTCATATAAAATCCATAAATAATAAGACTTCAATTTCTAGTAATAAACTATATATATTTTTCCCAATTCAAATTATACTAGAATATTCATTTCAATTTATCTTGGGAAAAATCCAATTATAAATATCATACCTAAAATTTCCAAACTTAACATTTAAACATATGATATAAATTATCAAACTCCATTTTCTTAATATATTTTTTTCCATTTTTAATAAAGAGATTTATACACCTTTTAATTTCAAAAATTTCAACTTCATATGTATACATATGGAAGAATAATATTTATACAATATAAAATTTAAGATTATTATAAACCGTATTCCATCCAAACCATAGAAATCACATTAAAATAGTTATATATAGACCGCGGTGCCTGTATATAATTTTCTATCCTATGGTCAAGTGATACGGATATTTATCATTTCAATCCGCAATTTAAAAGATATAAAATTTTGCGGTTGTATATCATTTCAAACCACAATCCCGAATGAAAGGAAATATGCATGAAAATTTGCAAATTCAATGATATACAATAAAACATCCATCAACATCACCCATCATCCAATCACAATCATCAAGCAATATCAATCAATAACAATTTATATTTGATAATATATAACAGGTAATAACTGACAATTTTATTCAGATTAAATTTAACAACTATTAATCTAACAGTTTATATTCAGTAATAATCTATATAACTGTTAACTAGCAGTTTATAGGCAAACAAATAAATTCTAACTATCAATTAATACGCAATAAATAAATTAAATTAACAGTTAAACTTAATAAATGCAATTCAACAAATATGAGTGAAATAAACATGCCAAATACTCATAAATAAATTTCTGTTCATTTCTAAAATTAATTTAACAAACATAAAAGCTTCTAGTAGTTGTGAGTGAGTTTAAACACTCACCTTTGGAATTTAAATCGAATTTAAATTCAATTTAAACTCAAAATTTTGACGGTCTCCAAATCCATCCAAACCAGCGTTAAAACGTCAGAAATTCCGATACGATCCCAGCAAAACAAACCGCGCGTGAATCCGAGCTCGTATGCAAAAGTTATGAAAATTTGAAAAATGGAAAATTCTGGTCCTGGGTCGACTTCGGGTTCGACTTCGGTGCGCCGCCTCAATTCCCCGGTGCTTGCTTGAGTTTTCGCCAAAACGACCCGGAGCGACCCGAGTCATTTTTTTCCTGACCCGAAGTTGCTCTAGGGTTTTCTCCCCTGAAACCCGAAGCGCGACCAGAAGCTGCTGCAGATCCGAATTTTTTTTTTTTTTTTTAATTTGATTTTTTTTTTGAACTGACTGGATCTAGGGTTAGCCCCCATTGAAGAAGAAGAGAAGCTTGAAGAAAATACGCGCAGATAAATGAAATTAGGCGGAGGCTAGGACTGAATAGCTTGGTTTATATAGAGGGTTAGAGGTAGAGTAGATAGACCGTAGAATGAACGCGCGGAACAAACTATGGCCCAAAAAGCCCGCTATGCCTCCGGAACCGAATTTCGTAAATCTATATATCCAAATAGGTAATTTAAAATATTCTGAACGCGATGGAAAAAGTTTCACGTCCAAATTTGATCGTATGAACAAGTTATACTGAAAACAAAATTTCCAAATTGATTTCAAATTGATTTTATTAAAATTGATTTCAAGGCGTTTCACGCCCGTACGATCAAACGACAAGTCCGATCGATACGAAACTTGAAACCCTATAATAATTCACCGATACGGATCCGATGAAACTGGTTTCATCGAAATCCGAGTCCGTGGCCAAAATGGCTATTTTTAATATTCATTAAATAAATTAAATAAATTATAAAAAAATCCAAATTTTATATTAAATTCTAAAATTGGCCAAATTTTATTTCTTATATGATTCGTAATCAATTGAAAAGATTTAACAGGCTTAGCTGTGAATTAAAAGTTGACGGTATATTAATTGCAATGTTAATTTCTACACTTTCTTATATTTAAGAATTTTATAAATTATATTCTCAAAACCCATACTTCAGATTTTTAATCTTTATATTCTCAACTTTCACTTAAAATAAAGATGCCATAAATATTAGTTCCTGTGACGCCCCACCTCTATACCCACGCTAGCCAAGAACACTTCGGAGAAGTGCTGTCAACTAGCACGGAGAATAAGGCTGTTGAGGAGCGACCATCCATGTAATTGCTTATCACACGGTGGCTATAAATAATCTTCGGAAACAAACATAGAAATAATCATATCACAAATCAGTCACAGATATCCATATCACAAAGGCGGAAGAAGATATGAATATATAACTAACACATGAAAGTGTACATCAGAGTAGTGGTCAATAAGATCCACGATAATACAAAAGAATAGCAACACGTGCTATACAAAAGAATACAACTATGAGTCTATATCTCAAGTGTATACAACAAAAACTGCTAATCTAAACAGTTAGCCAAAAGTCAGAGTGATGAATCCCTGGGAAGAAGTCAAGCAGAAGCACCTGTAACATCTCGGTCTGATCCGAGTATTATTTAAGAAAATAATAAACGGATCAGTCTAGCTATAAATATCAGATGACATGATATAACATAAAAGATATGGCATAAACATAAACATCCATAACGACATACCGCTATAAGTATGTAAATAATGATCAACAGAAGATCAATCAATAAGAGATAATCAATATCACAAGAATCTTCTCAAAGATTCGAAGGGGGCATCATACCCTAAACTTGTACTCATAACAAGTCAATGACATAAATTCCAGAAATCAACACGAGAAATCCAGAAATCATAAAAAGGGAAAGAGGCCTATCACATGACGGTCCAAAGACCATGGGGAGCTACCCCACATGTGTGAGTGGAATCACACAGAATGAGGTCAAGACTAACCAAAAAGCAGAAAGGTATGTGTGAATGGAATCACACAAGTGGTGTCTAGTCTAACCTTGCAATGAAAGAGACATCACGCAATTGCTAGTCTAATTCATAAAGCGATCATCAAGATCAACGAGAAGTGTCAATTACACTAAGCTAGTAAATATAGAAGTTTAGCTTCATGTCCCATAACCACTTGCTTAACTTAAATATTTACGAACAAACTGTAAATCTTCACTAATAAAATTGTCACAAGAGGTTCAATCGAACAAGTCCAAGAATTAACCGACGAAGTGAACGCAAGCGTTTCATACCACTTGTTTTACTAAGTCGTTTAATTAGATTTCTCATCCGAGTGAGGTAAAGGCTTGTATATACTAATAGATTGGAAAACGGTTTAAGAAAAGAGCTTTGTTATTAAAAATAGAGTTGAAATTGTTTGTTAAAAGAGTTTTGATATTTACTACTAGTATTGAAACCTTTATATTATAAAGTGACAAAACACATAAGCAATTGTAGAAACAATCAGTCACAAAAATCGCATACGGAGATGTGAATAAAATCCAAGGAAATCAGCTCAATGTTTTTCAGATAAGATCCCCTACGGAGGGGGGGTCCAGGGGGGGTGGCAACCCCCTAAGGTGGGGGTGCGGGGGCAACGCCACCGCTTACGGGGTTCGACCTAAAGCAAAGTGAGGTCTAACGACCTAAGGGTTCACGCGGCCTAACACAATGGCCGAGCGACCTAACTGGAGTTAAGGGAGGCAAGCGACTTAAGGTCCAACGACCTACGACTCCAGCAAGCCGAGCGACATAGTGTGAAGGGGTCGAGCGACTTAAGGAATGCGAACGACCTAAGGTCTAACGACCTATGACTTAACAGAGTCGAGCGACCTAAGGTCTAACGACCTACGACTTAACAGAGTCGAGCGACCTAAGGACTAACGACCTACGACTTAACAGAGTCGAGCGACCTAAGGTAAATGGTCCAATGACCTAACTCGAACGACTTATCTGGAGCTTAGGTCGGAGACGACCTACGAGATAAACCAGGCCGACCTAGTGGACGAGCGACCTAAGGTAAATGGTCCAACGACCTAACTCGAACGACTTATCAGGAGCTTAGGTCGGAGACGACCTACGAGATAAACCAGGGCGAGCGACTTAACGTTTGCCTAGAGATTATAGGTCGGAAACGACCTAAGACTTAAAGCTTAACTCGCGAGCGACCTACGGCTTAAGGCCTAACTCGTGAGCGACCTACGACTTAAGGCTTAACTCGTGAGCGACCTAATTCCGAAGTGCCAATTCTTCCAGAACGACCTAAAGTTAACTCGTGAACGACTCACGACCCATGGACGAACGACTTAACTCCGAACGACCTAAAAATGGCCAGAACGACCTAAGTGCAGAAAATTCACCAAAACGCTAAAAATTGGAGTTTTTCGCCAATCCAATCCAAACCAAATGCTAACATGCATGCAAAAATGATAGGGAATCATTCCCAACAGTCCAATATAGTTATAGGCTAGAATTGTGAGATAAAAATCTCACCTTTGCACTAAAATTTATGAAGATGAAGCTTGAAAGCAAGGAGAAGCAATCCAAAGCTTGAATCCAATATCTTCTACTTGAATTTGGAGTTGAATGATGGAGTTGCAATTGAATTTGAGCTTGGAGTTTTAATTTCCCATTCTCTTCACCATTAATGCTAAAGCTTGAGTTAGTTAGGAAATTTATGAAGAGTGAGGAGAAGAGGGTTGGAAACTTGGGCTTAATAGGCTAAACTAACCCAAAGTCCAAAGCGGGAAAAGTTAGTGAAATTTCACTAACTCCAAACCTATCGATGTTTATACTTAAAAAGTTGTAAACGACATTTCGAACTCAATGGAAGTGGTCTCGAGTCCTAATTTGACCGTTTGCAAAAAGTAATTTTTCGGACCAAAATCCGATTAACGATTTAATATTTAAATAAAAATATTTAAATGTAAACTCGATAAATATTCGGGTTGTTACAGTTCCTGATTCGGGTACTGCATTGAAATATATTTATTCTCTAATACTAACGTTATTATCATTAAATTATGATTGGATTCCAAGTTTTTATTCAATACCTTGAACAATAACTTACATATTAACCAAATCCTTCTTCTACTTAATTCAAATTGGATTATGTTCCAATTCCTATAACCTAGGTCTTGAGTCACCATTTACATAATTAAATTTATCGTTTATTTCAATCTTCGTTTATAATTTAAAGTTCTACTAAACTAAATTACAAAACTTATGAACTTTAACAAATTTAATCCACCAATTAAATTTTTCTGATGTTTATATATTGCAATTAAATTCAGTTATTATTTCATTAATACCATTTTAATCAACTAATTATGACTTATAACCACAACACAAATCTTCGTTATTCTACCTATTGCCATATAACATTTCAATTGTTAAATCTTTAATCTCAGTTACTATATCCAACTCCTACATTTATTATAAATTAGATTAAAATTTATATTAAGTTAATCCATTTAATATTATCAAATTTAACGGGTCGTTACAATACTACAGTGGCCTTCCCACTTTGAAACTCAAAAATGAACATCGATGATGCCTGCACTCATCACCGAAATTATTTTCCAGCGACAGAGAGGGGAGTACAACTTATTTCTTTCCAGAATTTCTTTAAAACCATACTTCCAAATTATATTGAAATATTTATATCAAAAATATTTCTAAATACTATTATTATATTTCAAAATCCTTTGAAAGCAAAATTTTAAAATCCCGGACTTAAGTTCTGAAATTTCCAAATTTCATTGATTTTATTTTCAATCTTATTTTACCTATTATTTATAAATTTTATTCCTAACAACCAATATATTGCAACCAAATATAATCTTTATAAAAAAATTATTTTATACAAAATATAATAGGCAAAATTATTTCATTTACCTATATTAAAACAAATATTATGTCGGTCTGTCCTATTAAGTATTTAGAAATCCCTACTGATGTCACAGCGTCCCATGCACCAACCAGAATTTATAAATACAAAACGGAACAAATTAACACAATATTAAAACCTTTTTATAACACTAACAAATACGCTCTCATATATATACACTCAGCGACTCCCATAGGGTATTACTACCCTATTAATAAAGAGTCAAACCCCACAAAGCTAAGATTTATCGCTAAACCAAATCTCTGATACCAACTGTAACATCCCGCCTTTTTGCCCGCTTTAAATCGACGATAAACCACATACGTCGGACTTAAAACATACAAAAGGACGGATTGTTATGGGGTAAATAAGAAAAACGATAAAGAAATAAAAACAAAACAGAATCTCACAGCGGAAGGATAAAATATAATAATCAAATATACAGTTTATAAAGCTGTTTATAATACATTTGATTATATTTATATAATACATATCGGAGTTACACATACCAATAATAATGCAGCGGAACGGTATGGGTGTGGTGCAATAATATAAATAATAATAATACAAATCTTCGTCTTCGTCCTCCAGAGCTAATCTTCAGATCCTGAAACGCTCGGACTGACCCGAGCGAATTGAAAAGACAAAACACTCGAGTCGAAACTAAAAGATCTTATGTAAGTTAAATGTGACGCCCCACCTCTATACCCACGCTAGCCAAGAACACTCCGGAGAAGTGCTGTCAACTAGCACGGAGAATAAGGCTGTTGAGGAGCGACCATCCATGTAATTGCTTATCACACGGTGGCTATAAATAATCTTCGGAAACAAACATAGAAATAATCATATCACAAATCAGTCACAGATATCCATATCACAAAGGCGGAAGAAGATATGAATATATAACTAACACATGAAAGTGTACATCAGAGTAGTGGTCAATAAGATCCACGATAATACAAAAGAATAGCAACACGTGCTATACAAAAGAATACAACTATGAGTCTATATCTCAAGTGTATACAACAAAAACTGCTAATCTAAACAGCTAGCCAAAAGTCAGAGTGACGAATCCCTGGGAAGAAGTCAAGCAGAAGCACCTGTAACATCTCGGTCTGACCCGAGTATTATTTAAGAAAATAATAAACGGATCAGTCTAGCTATAAATATCAGATGACATGATATAACATAAAAGATATGGCATAAACATAAACATCCATAACGACATACCACTATAAGTATGTAAATAATGATCAACAGAAGATCAATCAATAAGAGATAATCAATATCACAAGAATCTTCTCAAAGATTCGAAGGGGGCATCATACCCTAAACTTGTACTCATAACAAGTCAATGACATAAATTCCAGAAATCAACACGAGAAATCCAGAAATCATAAAAAGGGAAAGAGGCCTATCACATGACGGTCCGAAGACCATGGGGAGCTACCCCACATGTGTGAGTGGAATCACACAGATTGAGGTCAAGACTAACCAAAAAGCAGAAAGGTATGTGTGAATGGAATCACACAAGTGGTGTCTAGTCTAACCTTGCAATGAAAGAGACATCGCGCAATTGCTAGTCTAATTCATAAAGCGATCATCAAGATCAACGAGAAGTGTCAATTACACTAAGCTAGTAAATATAGAAGTTTAGCTTCATGTCCCATAACCACTTGCTTAACTTAAATATTTACGAACAAACTGTAAATCTTCACTAATAAAATTGTCACAAGAGGTTCAATCGAACAAGTCCAAGAATTAACCGACGAAGTGAACGCAAGCGTTTCATACCACTTGTTTTACTAAGTCGTTTAATTAGATTTCTCATCCGAGTGAGGTAAAGGTTTGTATATACTAATAGATTGGAAAACGGTTTAAGAAAAGAGCTTTGTTATTAAAAATAGAGTTGAAATTGTTTGTTAAAAGAGTTTTGATATTTACTACTAGTATTGAAACCTTTATATTATAAAGTGACAAAACACAGAAGCAATTGTAGAAACAATCAGTCACAAAAATCGCATACGGAGATGTGAATAAAATCCAAGGAAACCAGCTCAATGTTTTTCAGATAAGATCCCCTACGGAGGGGGGGTCTAGGGGGGTGGCAACCCCCCAAGGTGGGGGTGCGGGGGCAACGCCACCGCTTACGGGGTTCGACCTGCCCGGTCAGGTCGCGGGGGTCCAGGGGGCAGCGCCCCCGGCGGGGTGCGGGGCAGCGCCCCGACCAAAACGGTACGACCTAGTGAAGATAAAATGAGGTCTAACGACCTAAGGACTCAAGGGTCTAACGACCTAACGACTCAAGGGTCATACGACCTTACGACTCAAGGGTCATACGACCTAACGACTCAAGGATCCAACGACTCAACGACTCAAGGGTCCAACGACTCAACGTCTCAAGGGTCCAACGACTCAACGACTCAAGGGTCCAACGACCCAACGTCTCAACGACTCAAGGGTCCAACGACCCAACGACTCAAGGGTCCAACGACCCAACGACTCAACGACTCAAGGGTCCAACGACTCAAGGGTCCAACGACTCAACGAGTTAAGGGTCCAGCGACCCATCGGTATAACTCGTAACCGACTCAAGGGTTGCGTGACTGAAGGGCTGCACGACTTAAGGGTTAACTCGTAAACGACTCACGACCTATGGATGAACGACTTAACTCCGAACGAGCTAAAAATGGCCAGAACGACCTAGGGTTAACTCGTGAACGACTCACGACCTATGGACGAACGACTTAACTCCGAACGACCTAAAAATGGCCAGAACGACTCAAGTGCGGAAAATTCAACAAAACGCTAAAAATTGGAGTTTTTCGCCAATCCAATCCAAACCAAATGCTAACATGCATGCTAAAATGATAGGGAATCATTCCCAACAGTCCAATATAGTTATAGGCTAGAATTGTGAGATAAAAATCTCACCTTTGCACTAAAATTTATGAAGATGAAGCTTGAAAGCAAGGAGAAGCAATCCAAAGCTTGAATCCAATATCTTCTACTTGAATTTGGAGTTGAATGATGGAGTTGCAATTGAATTTGAGCTTGGAGTTTTAATTTCCCATTCTCTTCACCATTAATGCCAAAGCTTGAGTTAGTTAGGAAATTTATGAAGAGTGAGGAGAAGAGGGTTGGAACTTGGGCTTAATAGGCTAAACTAACCCAAAGTCCAAAGCGGGAAAAGTTAGTGAAATTTCACTAACTCCAAACCTATCGATGTTTATACTTAAAAAGTTGTAAACGACATTTCGAACTCAATGGAAGTGGTCTCGAGTCCTAATTTGACCGTTTGCAAAAAGTAGTTTTTCGGACCAAAATCCGATTAACGATTTAATATTTAAATAAAAATATTTAAATGTAAACTCGATAAATATGCGGGTTGTTACAGACTCCCCTCCTTAAAGAAATTGCGTCCTCGCAATATATATATAAGGTGGAAATAAAAAGTAACAACCATAAAAGCATATTAACACAAGAGAAATTTGAAATAAGAAGTTCACCTCAAAGGGCAGGAGTAAGCAAGTCCGGATGTGTACGCTCGATGAATTCTCTGGATTCCCAAGAACAATCCTTAGGATTTGAGGACCATTGAACCTTTACGAGTGGAACATCTTTATTTCGAAGTCGTTTAACCTCAGAAGCTATAATTCGAATAGGATGCTGCTCATAAGTTAAATTCGGCGAAACTTCAATTTCTTCCACAACAGCAGGCTCAAGAATAGAATCGGAGTCCCGAAGGCATTTCCGTAATTGAGAAACGTGAAATACATCATGTATAGCAGAAAACTGAGCCGGCAATGCAAGGCGATAAGCCATGGAACCAATACGTTCAGTGATAGGAAATGGCCCAATATATCGAGGCGCTAACTTCCCCGATCGACTGAAACGTACAACACCCTTCATAGGTGAAACACGAATAAAAACAGGATCCCCAACAGAAAATTCTAATTTCCTTCTTCGATTATCGGCATAGGATTTTTGTCTACTCTGGGCTTCTTTCATCCTATGTCGAATAAGTTCAATCTTTTCCGTGGAATCACGAATAAAGTCTGGACCTAAAACCAGCTTCTCACCGGCCTCAAGCCAACAAGAAGGAGATCGGCATGGCCTTCCGTAGAGTGCCTCGAAATGTGCCATACCAATACTAGATTGGAAGCTATTATTATAGGAAAATTCAACAAGTGAAATATGATCTTCCCAACTTCCACCAAAATCAAGCACACAAGCACGAAGAAGATCTTCAAGAGTTTGATTCACACGCTCGGTTTGTCCATCGGACTGGGGGTGATAAGCGGTGCTAAAATTAAGCTTCGTTCCTAAAGCTTTTTGAAGACTCTTCCAAAATCCACTAGTAAACAATGGATCACGATCGCTAACAATAGAAGTAGGAACTCCATGCAATTTTACAATTTCCTTGACAAATAATTTGGCCAAAAGAGGAACGGTTCGGTTAGACCGAACCGGAATAAAATGGGCGGATTTAGTAAGTCTATCAACAATCACCCATAAGCTATCATGACCCGAACGAGAACGGGGAAGGCCATCTATAAAGTCCATGGAAATTTGATCCCACTTCCAAATTGGAATTTCTAAAGGTTGCAATAACCCACCAGGCCTTTGATGTTCGGCCTTGACAAGTTGGCAAGTCATGCAACACTTAACAAAGTTAGCAATATCAGATTTCATTCCCTCCCAATAATAAAGTCGCTTCATATCAGCGTACATTTTACTACTACCGGGATGAATGGTGAATTTAGAACAATGGGAATCTTCTAAAATATCTTTACGAAGATCTCCAATATTTGGTACGATAAGTCTACCAAATTTTCGAATGCCGCCACGAGAATCAATATCATAGTCTTTCAAACCTTCAATATCAATTTTATCCTTAACATTTTTGCCAAGAAGAGCCAATTCAGAATCTAGCCCTTGAGCTTCAAGAATGCGGTCTAAAAGAGAAGGATGAGCCTCAAGGCTACATAAAACAAGCGATGAGCATAAATCGGATACGCGCTCTCGAATCTCACAAGTGGATAAGATCTCGAGATCGTTCCATTCGAATATCATCATAGAAACAACTGCTTGTTGCTTACGGCTAAGAGCATCGGCGACACGATTACCCTTACCGGGGGTATAAAGAATATCAAGATCATAAGGTGCAAGGAACTCGAGCCAACGCTGTTGACGTAAATTAAGTTCTTTTTGAGAAAATAAATATTTCAAAGACTTATGATCCGTGTAAAGAATAAATTTCTCTCCCAATAGATAATGACGCCACATTCGAAGGGCGAAAACAATAGCCGCGAGCTCTAGATCATGTGTGGCATATCTAGTCTCGGCCGGCTTCAATTGCCTAGAAGCATAAGCAACAACACGTTCTTTTTGCATAAGAACGGCACCCAAACCAACGTGACTAGCATCGGTATAAACAACAAAATCTTGATTCCCCTCGGGAATAACAAGAATAGGAGCATCGGAAAGGAGTTCTTTCAATTTCTGAAAAGAGGCTTCACATTTGTCCGACCAAATGTATTTAACTCCCTTCTTAGTCAAGCCAGTAAGAGGCACGACAATCTTAGAAAAGTCTTTAATAAAACGACGGTAATAGCCCGCCAATCCGAGAAAACTACGAATCTCTGTCACACTCTCCGGTCTCTTCCAATCTTGAATCGCTTCAATCTTTGAAGGATCCACAGATATCCCGGATTCGGAAATAATATGATCGAGAAACTTCACACGAGATTGCCAAAAGTGGCATTTAGAAAATTTCGCCTTTAATTGATTACTCCTAAGTGTTTCCAATACAATCCGAAGATGTTTCTCATGTTCCTCCTCGGTTTTTGAATACACAAGAATATCATCAATGAATATGAGAACAAACCGATCGAGGAAATCTTTGAAAACTCGATTCATGAGATCAACGAAATAAGCTGGAGCATTTGTTAACCCAAATGGCATAACAAGCCATTCATAAGATCCATATCGAGTACGGAATGATGTCAACGGAATGCTATCCTCAGCGATACGAAGCTGATGGAAACCGGTAGCCAAGTCCAATTGTGAAAAGACCTTAGCACCACTAAGCTGATCGAATAGATCATCAATCCGAGGTAAAGGATATTTATTTTTAATAGTAAGATCGTTAAGCTTGCGATAATCAACGCAGAGCCTCAGAGTACCATCGGATTTCTTTACGAAAATAGCCGAAGCTCCCCAAGGCGAGGAACTAGAGCGAATAAATTGCCTCGTCTCCAACTCAGATAATTGTTTACGCATCTCCTCATTTTCCTTATTGGACATGCGATAAGGAGGACGAGTAATAGGTTGAGCTCCAGAAACAAGATTAATTCTGAACTCAATTGCTCGTTTAGGTGGTAAACCTAAAACGGGCTCGAATATGTCGGAAAATTCACGAACAACATGAATACAAGAAATAATATCATCTTCATCATCATCATCGTTATCACGAGGATTTAAAGAATATAAAGATGCCACCAAACATGATTCTGAATCTTTAAGATTAACAGAAATCTGTTTAACAGATTGTGGATGTCGGAGATGAATAGTCCGCTCAGGACATAGGATATGGGCTTGATAACGGTTAAGCCAATCCATTCCCAAAATTATTCCAAAGCCTAAGTAACGCATGACATGCAAATCGGCTAGGAAAGAAAAATCACATAAAATAATCTCCACATCTTTACAAAGCAAACTAAGAGTTGCGGATCCACCAACAGGATTCGCAATTTTTAAAGAAGTCATCAATGCAGTAACACTTAAGGAAAAAGTGTCTACCAGTTCCTTTGATATAAAGGAATGGGATGCACCCGTATCAAAGAGAACTCTAATAGGTTGATCATGAAATAAAATAATACCATCAAGAATGGAATTAGAAATACCTTGGCCACGAGATGTGTTGCCAGGGGCTTGAGCCACATTTAACTTTCCCTCATTCCTGCTTTTACGTTTGAGGCATTGATGTATAAAGTGATCTGGGCTCTTACAATAGCGACAAGATTTGGGCTTAGAGCACTTATTCGCATAATGATCCCCAGACCCACAGTTGAAGCAACTCGCACCACTAGGAGAAGGAGACTTTGCCGCAGGGGTTGCCTGCTTACCCTTTTTGTTGGGATAAGGACCCTTGAATTTGTTTGGCCTCTTCTTGTTGTTGAAGTTTGGTTTAGCGCCTTCCACTTCAATATCACTCTCTCTATCAGCCTCTTCAAGACGAAGAGCGATATCGACGAGTTGATCAAATGCGACTTCTAGTTTCAGGAGCAGTGGCTTCTTAAGACTCTTATTTAAGCCATAAACGAACCTCTGGTTCTTCTTCAATGGGGTGTTGATGTATTCAACCCCATATTTGGAAAGCGACTCGAAGGCTGCGACGTAATCAGTCACAGAGGATTGACCTTGAACAAGGTCTATAAAACGTCGAGCCAAGCTTACTTTCCCAGCTTCTGGTACAAACTTTAACTCGAAGCGTCCCTGAAATTGCTCCCAGGTGAGATCCGCTTCATTAATTTCTGAAATAAGGAGTTCGTACCAGTCCAATGCCCTCTCTTGGAGCATGCTGGAAGCCACCTGAACGCGGTGGAGATCGATAAGATTCATGCGAGAAAAAGATTCGATCGCATGATTTTAACCAAGCCTGGACCTCGATGATATTTTCCGAACCTTTGAAGGGCTTCCCACCCAAGTTGGTGTAATCGCTGCACAAGCGTGCAAATCCCGACTTTGGGTGAGTAGGTTCCGGGTTAGCTCCAGCTGCTTGAGCATTAGTTACTAAATCAAGAAGCTGTTGAGCAGTCATAAAAACTCCATCCGGAGGAGCAGCACCAGATGATCCAGTTCTGGGACGGCCTGGTCTAGACATTCTCTTCCTTAAAGAAAGAAAGAAGAGAAGGAAGAAGGTTATTTACCAATGAACATCAAGCAATCTTGATAGATAAAACAAGGAATCATAAAGGAAATAGGATGAGTCGGTACGAAGACTCAAATTAATCCTATGGTATGACTCCTAAGATAGACCTAGGACGATGATCCTTGTTAAGTTATTCTACATTGTTCCGAAGTTTGGCTCTGATACCAAGCTGTGACGCCCCACCTCTATACCCACGCTAGCCAAGAACACTCCGGAGAAGTGCTGTCAACTAGCACGGAGAATAAGGCTGTTGAGGAGCGACCATCCATGTAATTGCTTATCACACGGTGGCTATAAATAATCTTCGGAAACAAACATAGAAATAATCATATCACAAATCAGTCACAGATATCCATATCACAAAGGCGGAAGAAGATATGAATATATAACTAACACATGAAAGTGTACATCAGAGTAGTGGTCAATAAGATCCACGATAATACAAAAGAATAGCAACACGTGCTATACAAAAGAATACAACTATGAGTCTATATCTCAAGTGTATACAACAAAAACTGCTAATCTAAACAGCTAGCCAAAAGTCAGAGTGACGAATCCCTGGGAAGAAGTCAAGCAGAAGCACCTGTAACATCTCGGTCTGACCCGAGTATTATTTAAGAAAATAATAAACGGATCAGTCTAGCTATAAATATCAGATGACATGATATAACATAAAAGATATGGCATAAACATAAACATCCATAACGACATACCACTATAAGTATGTAAATAATGATCAACAGAAGATCAATCAATAAGAGATAATCAATATCACAAGAATCTTCTCAAAGATTCGAAGGGGGCATCATACCCTAAACTTGTACTCATAACAAGTCAATGACATAAATTCCAGAAATCAACACGAGAAATCCAGAAATCATAAAAAGGGAAAGAGGCCTATCACATGACGGTCCGAAGACCATGGGGAGCTACCCCACATGTGTGAGTGGAATCACACAGATTGAGGTCAAGACTAACCAAAAAGCAGAAAGGTATGTGTGAATGGAATCACACAAGTGGTGTCTAGTCTAACCTTGCAATGAAAGAGACATCGCGCAATTGCTAGTCTAATTCATAAAGCGATCATCAAGATCAACGAGAAGTGTCAATTACACTAAGCTAGTAAATATAGAAGTTTAGCTTCATGTCCCATAACCACTTGCTTAACTTAAATATTTACGAACAAACTGTAAATCTTCACTAATAAAATTGTCACAAGAGGTTCAATCGAACAAGTCCAAGAATTAACCGACGAAGTGAACGCAAGCGTTTCATACCACTTGTTTTACTAAGTCGTTTAATTAGATTTCTCATCCGAGTGAGGTAAAGGTTTGTATATACTAATAGATTGGAAAACGGTTTAAGAAAAGAGCTTTGTTATTAAAAATAGAGTTGAAATTGTTTGTTAAAAGAGTTTTGATATTTACTACTAGTATTGAAACCTTTATATTATAAAGTGACAAAACACAGAAGCAATTGTAGAAACAATCAGTCACAAAAATCGCATACGGAGATGTGAATAAAATCCAAGGAAACCAGCTCAATGTTTTTCAGATAAGATCCCCTACGGAGGGGGGGTCTAGGGGGGTGGCAACCCCCCAAGGTGGGGGTGCGGGGGCAACGCCACCGCTTACGGGGTTCGACCTGCCCGGTCAGGTCGCGGGGGTCCAGGGGGCAGCGCCCCCGGCGGGGTGCGGGGCAGCGCCCCGACCAAAACGGTACGACCTAGTGAAGATAAAATGAGGTCTAACGACCTAAGGACTCAAGGGTCTAACGACCTAACGACTCAAGGGTCATACGACCTTACGACTCAAGGGTCATACGACCTAACGACTCAAGGATCCAACGACTCAACGACTCAAGGGTCCAACGACTCAACGTCTCAAGGGTCCAACGACTCAACGACTCAAGGGTCCAACGACCCAACGTCTCAACGACTCAAGGGTCCAACGACCCAACGACTCAAGGGTCCAACGACCCAACGACTCAACGACTCAAGGGTCCAACGACTCAAGGGTCCAACGACTCAACGAGTTAAGGGTCCAGCGACCCATCGGTATAACTCGTAACCGACTCAAGGGTTGCGTGACTGAAGGGCTGCACGACTTAAGGGTTAACTCGTAAACGACTCACGACCTATGGATGAACGACTTAACTCCGAACGAGCTAAAAATGGCCAGAACGACCTAGGGTTAACTCGTGAACGACTCACGACCTATGGACGAACGACTTAACTCCGAACGACCTAAAAATGGCCAGAACGACTCAAGTGCGGAAAATTCAACAAAACGCTAAAAATTGGAGTTTTTCGCCAATCCAATCCAAACCAAATGCTAACATGCATGCTAAAATGATAGGGAATCATTCCCAACAGTCCAATATAGTTATAGGCTAGAATTGTGAGATAAAAATCTCACCTTTGCACTAAAATTTATGAAGATGAAGCTTGAAAGCAAGGAGAAGCAATCCAAAGCTTGAATCCAATATCTTCTACTTGAATTTGGAGTTGAATGATGGAGTTGCAATTGAATTTGAGCTTGGAGTTTTAATTTCCCATTCTCTTCACCATTAATGCCAAAGCTTGAGTTAGTTAGGAAATTTATGAAGAGTGAGGAGAAGAGGGTTGGAACTTGGGCTTAATAGGCTAAACTAACCCAAAGTCCAAAGCGGGAAAAGTTAGTGAAATTTCACTAACTCCAAACCTATCGATGTTTATACTTAAAAAGTTGTAAACGACATTTCGAACTCAATGGAAGTGGTCTCGAGTCCTAATTTGACCGTTTGCAAAAAGTAGTTTTTCGGACCAAAATCCGATTAACGATTTAATATTTAAATAAAAATATTTAAATGTAAACTCGATAAATATGCGGGTTGTTACAGACTCCCCTCCTTAAAGAAATTGCGTCCTCGCAATATATATATAAGGTGGAAATAAAAAGTAACAACCATAAAAGCATATTAACACAAGAGAAATTTGAAATAAGAAGTTCACCTCAAAGGGCAGGAGTAAGCAAGTCCGGATGTGTACGCTCGATGAATTCTCTGGATTCCCAAGAACAATCCTTAGGATTTGAGGACCATTGAACCTTTACGAGTGGAACATCTTTATTTCGAAGTCGTTTAACCTCAGAAGCTATAATTCGAATAGGATGCTGCTCATAAGTTAAATTCGGCGAAACTTCAATTTCTTCCACAACAGCAGGCTCAAGAATAGAATCGGAGTCCCGAAGGCATTTCCGTAATTGAGAAACGTGAAATACATCATGTATAGCAGAAAACTGAGCCGGCAATGCAAGGCGATAAGCCATGGAACCAATACGTTCAGTGATAGGAAATGGCCCAATATATCGAGGCGCTAACTTCCCCGATCGACTGAAACGTACAACACCCTTCATAGGTGAAACACGAATAAAAACAGGATCCCCAACAGAAAATTCTAATTTCCTTCTTCGATTATCGGCATAGGATTTTTGTCTACTCTGGGCTTCTTTCATCCTATGTCGAATAAGTTCAATCTTTTCCGTGGAATCACGAATAAAGTCTGGACCTAAAACCAGCTTCTCACCGGCCTCAAGCCAACAAGAAGGAGATCGGCATGGCCTTCCGTAGAGTGCCTCGAAATGTGCCATACCAATACTAGATTGGAAGCTATTATTATAGGAAAATTCAACAAGTGAAATATGATCTTCCCAACTTCCACCAAAATCAAGCACACAAGCACGAAGAAGATCTTCAAGAGTTTGATTCACACGCTCGGTTTGTCCATCGGACTGGGGGTGATAAGCGGTGCTAAAATTAAGCTTCGTTCCTAAAGCTTTTTGAAGACTCTTCCAAAATCCACTAGTAAACAATGGATCACGATCGCTAACAATAGAAGTAGGAACTCCATGCAATTTTACAATTTCCTTGACAAATAATTTGGCCAAAAGAGGAACGGTTCGGTTAGACCGAACCGGAATAAAATGGGCGGATTTAGTAAGTCTATCAACAATCACCCATAAGCTATCATGACCCGAACGAGAACGGGGAAGGCCATCTATAAAGTCCATGGAAATTTGATCCCACTTCCAAATTGGAATTTCTAAAGGTTGCAATAACCCACCAGGCCTTTGATGTTCGGCCTTGACAAGTTGGCAAGTCATGCAACACTTAACAAAGTTAGCAATATCAGATTTCATTCCCTCCCAATAATAAAGTCGCTTCATATCAGCGTACATTTTACTACTACCGGGATGAATGGTGAATTTAGAACAATGGGAATCTTCTAAAATATCTTTACGAAGATCTCCAATATTTGGTACGATAAGTCTACCAAATTTTCGAATGCCGCCACGAGAATCAATATCATAGTCTTTCAAACCTTCAATATCAATTTTATCCTTAACATTTTTGCCAAGAAGAGCCAATTCAGAATCTAGCCCTTGAGCTTCAAGAATGCGGTCTAAAAGAGAAGGATGAGCCTCAAGGCTACATAAAACAAGCGATGAGCATAAATCGGATACGCGCTCTCGAATCTCACAAGTGGATAAGATCTCGAGATCGTTCCATTCGAATATCATCATAGAAACAACTGCTTGTTGCTTACGGCTAAGAGCATCGGCGACACGATTACCCTTACCGGGGGTATAAAGAATATCAAGATCATAAGGTGCAAGGAACTCGAGCCAACGCTGTTGACGTAAATTAAGTTCTTTTTGAGAAAATAAATATTTCAAAGACTTATGATCCGTGTAAAGAATAAATTTCTCTCCCAATAGATAATGACGCCACATTCGAAGGGCGAAAACAATAGCCGCGAGCTCTAGATCATGTGTGGCATATCTAGTCTCGGCCGGCTTCAATTGCCTAGAAGCATAAGCAACAACACGTTCTTTTTGCATAAGAACGGCACCCAAACCAACGTGACTAGCATCGGTATAAACAACAAAATCTTGATTCCCCTCGGGAATAACAAGAATAGGAGCATCGGAAAGGAGTTCTTTCAATTTCTGAAAAGAGGCTTCACATTTGTCCGACCAAATGTATTTAACTCCCTTCTTAGTCAAGCCAGTAAGAGGCACGACAATCTTAGAAAAGTCTTTAATAAAACGACGGTAATAGCCCGCCAATCCGAGAAAACTACGAATCTCTGTCACACTCTCCGGTCTCTTCCAATCTTGAATCGCTTCAATCTTTGAAGGATCCACAGATATCCCGGATTCGGAAATAATATGATCGAGAAACTTCACACGAGATTGCCAAAAGTGGCATTTAGAAAATTTCGCCTTTAATTGATTACTCCTAAGTGTTTCCAATACAATCCGAAGATGTTTCTCATGTTCCTCCTCGGTTTTTGAATACACAAGAATATCATCAATGAATATGAGAACAAACCGATCGAGGAAATCTTTGAAAACTCGATTCATGAGATCAACGAAATAAGCTGGAGCATTTGTTAACCCAAATGGCATAACAAGCCATTCATAAGATCCATATCGAGTACGGAATGATGTCAACGGAATGCTATCCTCAGCGATACGAAGCTGATGGAAACCGGTAGCCAAGTCCAATTGTGAAAAGACCTTAGCACCACTAAGCTGATCGAATAGATCATCAATCCGAGGTAAAGGATATTTATTTTTAATAGTAAGATCGTTAAGCTTGCGATAATCAACGCAGAGCCTCAGAGTACCATCGGATTTCTTTACGAAAATAGCCGAAGCTCCCCAAGGCGAGGAACTAGAGCGAATAAATTGCCTCGTCTCCAACTCAGATAATTGTTTACGCATCTCCTCATTTTCCTTATTGGACATGCGATAAGGAGGACGAGTAATAGGTTGAGCTCCAGAAACAAGATTAATTCTGAACTCAATTGCTCGTTTAGGTGGTAAACCTAAAACGGGCTCGAATATGTCGGAAAATTCACGAACAACATGAATACAAGAAATAATATCATCTTCATCATCATCATCGTTATCACGAGGATTTAAAGAATATAAAGATGCCACCAAACATGATTCTGAATCTTTAAGATTAACAGAAATCTGTTTAACAGATTGTGGATGTCGGAGATGAATAGTCCGCTCAGGACATAGGATATGGGCTTGATAACGGTTAAGCCAATCCATTCCCAAAATTATTCCAAAGCCTAAGTAACGCATGACATGCAAATCGGCTAGGAAAGAAAAATCACATAAAATAATCTCCACATCTTTACAAAGCAAACTAAGAGTTGCGGATCCACCAACAGGATTCGCAATTTTTAAAGAAGTCATCAATGCAGTAACACTTAAGGAAAAAGTGTCTACCAGTTCCTTTGATATAAAGGAATGGGATGCACCCGTATCAAAGAGAACTCTAATAGGTTGATCATGAAATAAAATAATACCATCAAGAATGGAATGAGAAATACCTTGGCCACGAGATGTGTTGCCAGGGGCTTGAGCCACATTTAACTTTCCCTCATTCCTGCTTTTACGTTTGAGGCATTGATGTATAAAGTGATCTGGGCTCTTACAATAGCGACAAGATTTGGGCTTAGAGCACTTATTCGCATAATGATCCCCAGACCCACAGTTGAAGCAACTCGCACCACTAGGAGAAGGAGACTTTGCCGCAGGGGTTGCCTGCTTACCCTTTTTGTTGGGATAAGGACCCTTGAATTTGTTTGGCCTCTTCTTGTTGTTGAAGTTTGGTTTAGCGCCTTCCACTTCAATATCACTCTCTCTATCAGCCTCTTCAAGACGAAGAGCGATATCGACGAGTTGATCAAATGCGACTTCTAGTTTCAGGAGCAGTGGCTTCTTAAGACTCTTATTTAAGCCATAAACGAACCTCTGGTTCTTCTTCAATGGGGTGTTGATGTATTCAACCCCATATTTGGAAAGCGACTCGAAGGCTGCGACGTAATCAGTCACAGAGGATTGACCTTGAACAAGGTCTATAAAACGTCGAGCCAAGCTTACTTTCCCAGCTTCTGGTACAAACTTTAACTCGAAGCGTCCCTGAAATTGCTCCCAGGTGAGATCCGCTTCATTAATTTCTGAAATAAGGAGTTCGTACCAGTCCAATGCCCTCTCTTGGAGCATGCTGGAAGCCACCTGAACGCGGTGGAGATCGATAAGATTCATGCGAGAAAAAGATTCGATCGCATGATTTTAACCAAGCCTGGACCTCGATGATATTTTCCGAACCTTTGAAGGGCTTCCCACCCAAGTTGGTGTAATCGCTGCACAAGCGTGCAAATCCCGACTTTGGGTGAGTAGGTTCCGGGTTAGCTCCAGCTGCTTGAGCATTAGTTACTAAATCAAGAAGCTGTTGAGCAGTCATAAAAACTCCATCCGGAGGAGCAGCACCAGATGATCCAGTTCTGGGACGGCCTGGTCTAGACATTCTCTTCCTTAAAGAAAGAAAGAAGAGAAGGAAGAAGGTTATTTACCAATGAACATCAAGCAATCTTGATAGATAAAACAAGGAATCATAAAGGAAATAGGATGAGTCGGTACGAAGACTCAAATTAATCCTATGGTATGACTCCTAAGATAGACCTAGGACGATGATCCTTGTTAAGTTATTCTACATTGTTCCGAAGTTTGGCTCTGATACCAAGCTGTGACGCCCCACCTCTATACCCACGCTAGCCAAGAACACTCCGGAGAAGTGCTGTCAACTAGCACGGAGAATAAGGCTGTTGAGGAGCGACCATCCATGTAATTGCTTATCACACGGTGGCTATAAATAATCTTCGGAAACAAACATAGAAATAATCATATCACAAATCAGTCACAGATATCCATATCACAAAGGCGGAAGAAGATATGAATATATAACTAACACATGAAAGTGTACATCAGAGTAGTGGTCAATAAGATCCACGATAATACAAAAGAATAGCAACACGTGCTATACAAAAGAATACAACTATGAGTCTATATCTCAAGTGTATACAACAAAAACTGCTAATCTAAACAGCTAGCCAAAAGTCAGAGTGACGAATCCCTGGGAAGAAGTCAAGCAGAAGCACCTGTAACATCTCGGTCTGACCCGAGTATTATTTAAGAAAATAATAAACGGATCAGTCTAGCTATAAATATCAGATGACATGATATAACATAAAAGATATGGCATAAACATAAACATCCATAACGACATACCACTATAAGTATGTAAATAATGATCAACAGAAGATCAATCAATAAGAGATAATCAATATCACAAGAATCTTCTCAAAGATTCGAAGGGGGCATCATACCCTAAACTTGTACTCATAACAAGTCAATGACATAAATTCCAGAAATCAACACGAGAAATCCAGAAATCATAAAAAGGGAAAGAGGCCTATCACATGACGGTCCGAAGACCATGGGGAGCTACCCCACATGTGTGAGTGGAATCACACAGATTGAGGTCAAGACTAACCAAAAAGCAGAAAGGTATGTGTGAATGGAATCACACAAGTGGTGTCTAGTCTAACCTTGCAATGAAAGAGACATCGCGCAATTGCTAGTCTAATTCATAAAGCGATCATCAAGATCAACGAGAAGTGTCAATTACACTAAGCTATTAAATATAGAAGTTTAGCTTCATGTCCCATAACCACTTGCTTAACTTAAATATTTACGAACAAACTGTAAATCTTCACTAATAAAATTGTCACAAGAGGTTCAATCGAACAAGTCCAAGAATTAACCGACGAAGTGAACGCAAGCGTTTCATACCACTTGTTTTACTAAGTCGTTTAATTAGATTTCTCATCCGAGTGAGGTAAAGGTTTGTATATACTAATAGATTGGAAAACGGTTTAAGAAAAGAGCTTTGTTATTAAAAATAGAGTTGAAATTGTTTGTTAAAAGAGTTTTGATATTTACTACTAGTATTGAAACCTTTATATTATAAAGTGACAAAACACAGAAGCAATTGTAGAAACAATCAGTCACAAAAATCGCATACGGAGATGTGAATAAAATCCAAGGAAACCAGCTCAATGTTTTTCAGATAAGATCCCCTACGGAGGGGGGGTCTAGGGGGGTGGCAACCCCCCAAGGTGGGGGTGCGGGGGCAACGCCACCGCTTACGGGGTTCGACCTGCCCGGTCAGGTCGCGGGGGTCCAGGGGGCAGCGCCCCGACCAAAACGGTACGACCTAGTGAAGATAAAATGAGGTCTAACGACCTAAGGACTCAAGGGTCTAACGACCTAACGACTCAAGGGTCATACGACCTTACGACTCAAGGGTCATACGACCTAACGACTCAAGGATCCAACGACTCAACGACTCAAGGGTCCAACGACTCAACGTCTCAAGGGTCCAACGACTCAACGACTCAAGGGTCCAACGACCCAACGTCTCAACGACTCAAGGGTCCAACGACCCAACGACTCAAGGGTCCAACGACCCAACGACTCAACGACTCAAGGGTCCAACGACTCAAGGGTCCAACGACTCAACGAGTTAAGGGTCCAGCGACCCATCGGTATAACTCGTAACCGACTTAAGGGTTGCGTGACTGAAGGGCTGCACGACTTAAGGGTTAACTCGTAAACGACTCACGACCTATGGATGAACGACTTAACTCCGAACGAGCTAAAAATGGCCAGAACGACCTAGGGTTAACTCGTGAACGACTCACGACCTATGGACGAACGACTTAACTCCGAACGACCTAAAAATGGCCAGAACGACTCAAGTGCGGAAAATTCAACAAAACGCTAAAAATTGGAGTTTTTCGCCAATCCAATCCAAACCAAATGCTAACATGCATGCTAAAATGATAGGGAATCATTCCCAACAGTCCAATATAGTTATAGGCTAGAATTGTGAGATAAAAATCTCACCTTTGCACTAAAATTTATGAAGATGAAGCTTGAAAGCAAGGAGAAGCAATCCAAAGCTTGAATCCAATATCTTCTACTTGAATTTGGAGTTGAATGATGGAGTTGAAATTGAATTTGAGCTTGGAGTTTTAATTTCCCATTCTCTTCACCATTAATGCCAAAGCTTGAGTTAGTTAGGAAATTTATGAAGAGTGAGGAGAAGAGGGTTGGAACTTGGGCTTAATAGGCTAAACTAACCCAAAGTCCAAAGCGGGAAAAGTTAGTGAAATTTCACTAACTCTAAACCTATCGATGTTTATACTTAAAAAGTTGTAAACGACATTTCGAACTCAATGGAAGTGGTCTCGAGTCCTAATTTGACCGTTTGCAAAAAGTAGTTTTTCGGACCAAAATCCGATTAACGATTTAATATTTAAATAAAAATATTTAAATGTAAACTCGATAAATATGCGGGTTGTTACATTAAATCAACAGGAATAAATATGAGTGTAGTAACTTCAAAGAAGCTCGGGATTTACATCTCTTAAGGATCCGTTAAACTATTTACTACGTAGTATATTTCGCTATTATAATAGTGTCTATAGTAAAATAAACTTACTTTTAAATAGTAATAAGGCTTTACATTTTCCACCTTAACACGTAATAGTCCCAGTAGTCCATCCAATATCATAGTCCCTCCTGATCGGGAAGCCACCAGAGGATACCACACGGGCAACAGGAGAAATCCAAACTCGTACAAGGCGCGATAGGGTAGGTGACACGGCACAACTAGGCAATGCCAGGGTAGATATACCAATTACGCTTCCGGGTCGGTGGTAACGCGTAGCGCGCAGCTACCGCCCGCCTCGGACAAACTCTCCCAAATCAAAGAAATCAAAAGTGAAGGTGGCCACCGAATCAATCCAAAGTCAGAGTATAGTATCGAAGGGAACTGTCCGATCAAAGGTGCTACCTTATTAACCCGTCGATCGCTCCTGTTTTAGCCACCTTATGCGAACTCACGGGAGTTGGGTCCACGTATTTACCTCGGAGGAAACGCCGCCACCATCCTACTTCATTCTGGAATCTCCACCACGTACACAGTTGTTAAAGTGGTTTTCGGGATTGGCAGAGAGTATGACAACTTCCGATCCCGGTCTCTTTAACAACCAAACGTTATTGTAACACCGCGGTTATTTAAAAATAATTTTTCTTTCAAAACCAGAATATAATATCTATTTCAAAACCATATAAATACGATATCCTTTCCATTTCAAAACAAACTCATTTGATATTATTTTTATAAAACCCAAATTAATATAATATCATTTTATTTCAAATATATTTCTTTTCCAAAATCATATTGCTTTAAAATTTATAATAATTGGAAACCAAACATTTGAATCATAACTTTCAAAAATAAAACTACGAAATTTGTAGCTTTAAAACCATAACTTCCAAAGCTTAAATGGTTTGGATATTCAACAGTATATAAAATAAAATAGTTGAATTTAAAATTTCTTTATAAAGTAAATAATTTCCACGCCTTTACAATTTTATTCACTTTATATTCAGTCTAAACCCATAATTTTTTAGATTCACTTTTAGTTTGAATAAAAACCCTTAGATTTCAATATTTTCAAACTTTGAGTATTTAATAAATGTCAAAACTAAGGTTGGGAATTTCTATTCAACAATTCATTGTCCTATTATTTAGTTTTGAATAATAGATCCATAACCATTTAAAATAAAACTCAATTTATTAACACTAAATATTTCCTTCCATTTATTTATACTAGAATTATTCATTTAAAAATTCAGATATAATATCATACCTTTAAAATTTCAAGTTTAATAAGTTTACATCAACTTATGGAGTTTAATTTTTAAATAAGCTCAATTCCAAATGAATTTCCAATTTACCTTCCAATCTTAATGTATAAATCATTAAAACTCTCTATATATACCATATCTTAAACCTGTACTTGACCATATGTTATAAATTATTAACTCCATTATTCAACTTATTTATTTTATTTAACAGATTTATACATAGCTTAAATTCAAAAATTTAACTATATATACATATATAAAAAATAATATTTATATAATATCAAAATTTAATATTTATTAAACCGTATCATATCCAAACCATAGAAATCATTTCAAGAATTTTTTTATATATATACCGCGGTGCCTGTATATAATTTTCTACGCTATGGTTAAGTGATACGGATATTTATTATTTCAATCCGCAATTTAAAAATAAAAATGCGGTTGTATATCATTTCAAACCGCAATCCCGAATGAAATGAAAATGCATAATAATTTGCAGTTTATACAATATAAATACAACATCCATTCATCCATTATATCAATCATCAAACATTCATCAATTTATCATCCAATTCAAACAATCACATCAATAAATAATAATCAATTACTGATAGTTAAATTTCCAATGATGAATTAAATAACTGTTTAACTGTAGTATATATGCAATAATAAATAATTTTAACAAGCATTTTATATGCAATAATAAATTTAGCTAAATTTTTAACTAGCAGTTTATATGCAAAATGAACTAAATAACGCGTAAATTAAGTGAATGCAATTTAACTGAGAAAATGATGAAATATATGTCAAACAGCTATAAATAAAATTTTAAACACATCATAAATCAATTTAACAAACATAAGAAATTTTAGAAATTGTGAGTGGGTTAAAACACTCACCTTTTGGATTTAAATTGAATTAAAATCCAATTTAAACCCAAAAATTCAACAGCCTCAGCATCTGCCCAAACTGGCATCAAAATGTCATAAATCTTAATACGATCCTAACAAAAAAAATCGCGCGTAAATCGGACATTGTATGCGAAAGTTATTCAAGTTATAAGATGACTATTGCCATAATAAAGTGTATATATATAGTGATATTAAAATAAACAAAAGAAATACTAAATTTCACGTTTTGGGATGAGGAGACTAGGGTATCTGCTAACACGGTGGTGGCAAGGCTTGGGTGAGGTGGAGAGGCTTTCACGCAACTCAAAGCTTCAAGAAGGATTAGGAAAAAGTGTTGCAAGCAGGTGAGGGAGAAAATGAAATAGGGTCATGTTTGCATAATGAAGTTCAGTGAGATTGGAAAATTGAAATGAGGCTAATGGAGGATGGAACCAATGAAATGAATGCTTCGGGTAGCAAAAATGAAAATTTATACATTTCAAACAAGGAGGTGGTGACGAATAAATATAAAGTAACAAATGGACCAGTTGTACTAAAACTTTGAGATCCAATTTCAAAACGTCTACTCCGCTAAATTAATTTCTATTAACCCTAAATATACACCTTATTAACACCCAATTAAATTTTATTAACAAATATTAAATAAAATGTAACACTCCAATTAATGCCACTGGGGACCGCCGCTGCACACAATAAAAGATGAATCGAGACTGGAAATTCAAATTTAAAAATGGTGTTTTTCTAAGCGCGCAATCACGATTCAAAATATTTAATTTACTTTAAAATATAAGGTTTGCATTAAAATCACTTCTATACTGCCTATGATTGTTATAAAATGAATGTAAAATGTTGTTTCAAAATTCAAAATTTTCCTTTTTTATAAAATTTTACTTATCTTTAAAATGAAACGTTCATTTTATTTTTCTCAAACTGTTCTTTTATTTTAATTAAAAATGCTCTTTCTATTTAACCCAAAAATGTACGTTTCTTATATTAAATGCCATAAATTTCAATTAACTTCTCTTTCCATTTAATTTAAAGATTCCCTCATATGGATTAGATGTTGCAAATTCCACACTTTCAAAGCTTTAACTTCTATTTCAATTGTTTATAGATTATACATTAAATCTTCCAAAATTTTCAATGAAATTAGCTTTCCATTTATTTTCAATACATTCTTCTAATGGTATAATTATTTTGTTTCATATCTGTTATTCAATCACTATTCTTAAACGGATAAAAATTTTCATTGAATTTGCAAACTATCATAATATTCTTACATAACATCTAACTTTCCATTAACGTAATAACTAAGTGTTAAATTTCATTTATTTGCCATAAATCTAATTATTGAATTTTTCTACACTTCAATTAAATTAAAATCTTACTTTCCATTCTTTTAAATTCAGTCAATTGTCGTATTATAAATGAAATTGACATTATTTTCAAATATTACTTTATATTAAGATTAACGTCATAATTTATTTATATTTATTGCAATGAGTTACCAGTTATACTTTAATACACTAAATAAATGGTTAACCTAAAATATTGTTACCATTTAACATTTACTTCCATTTACAAGCTATTATTAACACAAATGTTGTCATTGACTAACTCAATGGGTAAATTTTAACAATTATCACTAAATGCCAAATTTACTCACATTCATACTTAAATATCAACTACAATTTATTAAAATTACTTACCTAACCTTGATTCAATCACATTGCAATTTATTACGTACTATTTCTCAATTGACATAACCTTTGAATTTAATTCCCAATTTATTTAATGCAATCAATTATGACTTTTACAACTTAAATACATTCATTGGTTCGTAGTTATTTCATTAATGCATGCTTCATTCCATACTATTTAGTTATATTTGCCAAGTATGTACACTAATTAATATTTATATTCTTGTATACAATTTATAGCCAAACATACATTTAGATTATTTTCTATAATTGGAATTTTATGCAAGTTCATAAATCATTAACCTTAAATTTGCATTGTTTCTATTAAATTTTCATTCACCTCTGTTACCCTTTTAATAATCATTGAGGTAACGTATAATTTCAACAATGACCATTTAAAATTACGTTTCTAACATCTATTGTAATTGGTTTTCATAATTTGGAATTCGCTAATTTAGTTAGCCTTAACGTTATTTACATTAAATCTACATTCAGTTTCAATTAATATAGAATTTAATTCTAATTACCATTTAGTTCATAAATTATTGATTACCTTCAAAATTAGATAAAATTTGATTTGATTGTCATCTTCACTATGTCCATTATTACTTAACTTCAAATTTACAATTTCATTCAAATATAACTTTACAAATTTTTCCCAGTTAATAGGTATTGCACAAATATCGTTACTTATCAACTTGCATAAACATTTTCACTACATTTTCATTCAACTACTATTCAATATATTTTATTTGAGCCTTCATTTTAATATTAACTTACAAAGTTTTTTTTCCTTTTTTTCGTCTAAATTTAATTACTAAATTTTAATTTAAAATAACCAACTAAATTATTAAAATTCATGGGTCGTTACATTTTCTTTTCGAAAGTATTTACCTTTAAAACACTCTCAAGTAAAACTATTATTTCTTTTCCCATAAATCATTTGAAATAATAATATACATAATTTTCTTTTTATAAATCAAAACATGCTTTTGGGATCAAATCAAAGTCTGTTTAATCAAAACAATTTTATAGCAAATTTCAACGTTGGCATTTCCTCACTTAGAAATTCAAAAATGAACACCGATGATGGTGCAATCATCAATGGAATTATTTTCTAACGATCGAAATGAGTTCAGTGCTTATATCTCCTTAAAAATCCCTAGAAATATTTTCATCTTGAAAATATTTCAAATACTATTATTATATCCTAAACCTTAAAAACCATTTTTAAAAATCACCAAGATTTAAATTTTCAAATTCTTTTTTATTTACAAGTCACGTTTTTATAAATCAATTCTTATAAAGTCAGCTACTTATATAAACCATTTTTCATGTATTTATCTCAGAAATATTTCAGCTTTCTTTTAATAAACCTCTTTTATAAAAATTTAATTTTATAAAACCTTTTTTTATATAAAATCATTTTTAAAATATTTATTTTAAAAGATTCTAACCGTTATTTTAATGAATATAATTTATTGAAACTCAAGTTTTAACTAACATTATCAACGAGCGCCTTATAGGCAAATTGTGAAACTCAATTCACAAGGCGCTCATTTTAATGTTCCCAAAATTCCTATCTACCCATCCTAGGTTTCAAAAAAGAAGATTCCAGACAAATTTTCGAACAATAGTCAGTTCTCTTAACTAGGCGAGCATGATTAACCAAAATCTAGATGATAATGATAATATATTGTCATTTCCTAACAAAAAAGCATAACCAAGAATAACTATATTGAATTTTTGAAAGCTTGTTCTTATATATATAATATATACTCTTAGGTAAATTTATTTTGTTTACCAACTTTAAAAAAATATTGTGTTAGTTAGCCTTGTTCAACTGTTTAGAAATTCCTATCGATAACGTTGGCCAAACATATTAATCAAATATCATATTCCACTCAAAAAATCAAACAACAAAATATAAAATATTTTTATTGAGATAACACATACGTGCTCTTATATATACACACTCAACTCATTCTAAGATGTTACTAATCCCATCTCTAATAGTTACTCATTCTAGGGCATTACTAACCCTATTTATAATGAGTTTGCCCCCACTAAGACCTAAGTGTTGGCTCAACCTGAGCTCTGATACCACTGTATCGATCCGCTTTTTTGACCCTTAGAAATCTACATTGATACATCCATGGTATTCATGTGCAAATATCCAAGTGCCGGAAAGACAGATTATTGGGCTGAAAGAAGTAAACGATAGAACAAAATCTCACATCGTGATAAGGAATATATAATATAAACATGATCTTTATCAAGACGAAAAGAACTTTATTATATACACAACATCAGAGATCACTAACCTATCATCATCTTCGGACAGTAATAACAACCCGTCCTTACAATTTGTTGATAAATACAGACATAAATTAAGAACAACAAAACAATGGAAAAATATAAGACACGTGAATATGCCGTATGGAATCTAGCTCGTATCCTGAAAGCTCCAAAGCATCCAGCAAAATCTAAAAACATGCTCAGGGTAACCCGAGCATTATAGAAAACAACGCTCGGGTCAGCTGGGTAAAACCAGCATGAGAAAGTAAAATCACAAGGAACTATATTTATTATAACATGTAAAATCCTTTAAAATCAAAGAGATTTTATAAGACGACGCCGCAAATAAACACAGATGCATTTTACCTTACGTTAATGAAAACATACATATTAGAAAATCCAGTGATATTATAATAATTTCTAAGAGTGAAAATAGTAATAATCAAGTACATGTGATACTTATGAGTGTACATCACAACAATAATAGGTATATAATCAAAAACCACTAAGACGCGTTCGCTAATTGCGTAATATTCCTTGGAGATGCCCTTAGTACTCTAAGAACCGTCCTTCTGCACAAGGATTAGAGATATCCCTCTGAAGCAGTATACATCCCTAGTGATGTACCATAGGTAAAACATAGTTGGTCTCGCTAAAACCTAGTGCATCGCTCCATGCATGCATAACAAATGAAGTTAACGTTTAGGTAGAGTTAATTGCACCCTATGGGTTTGCCAAACCTATTGGCCATGTGTAACAAACTGGGATTTCGACCCTCGAAAATCGACACCGATACATCCTCATGCCACAAATCCAAGTACCAAAACGCCCGATTGTTAAGGGGAAAAGAAAATAAAGATAGAATATAATAGAAAAACAGAATCTCATATGAATGGAATAACATATATTATTTCAACAATAATCTTTACTGTGGAAAATTTTAAAACATATATCAGAGTCTTACCTAGATTCAGCCTGGATAGTTATAACACCTGCCCTTACAAATGATGACAAACAACAAAACAAATGCAGCAGATAATAGAATATGTCCATATAATGATAAAGATCTCCAAATCTTCTCTAAAAACTCCAAGCGGTCTTCAGCTACTCTTGGGACTACTCAGATCTGACCCAAGTAATAGAAATACTCGGACCAGGCTTGATAAACTTGTGTGAGATACTCGAAAGTTTAAATGTATAGCTCATGACCATGTTATCAAAATCTTTGAAAAGAAAGGTACCTCATAAAACCTCACCCACACATAAATACGGAAGAATTTTTATCTTATGATAACCTAAATACTTTTATTACCATAATAATTTAATATAATTTTTAAGACGTTCTTTGGAATCTTTCAAATAAACTTATTCAGATAAGGTATCAATACCCAGACTAAGTCTAAGGGAATATATCCGGACTAGGTCAAACGGAATATATCGGACGAAATATGTGATATGAAAGGGGTAGCTGAAATGTTTGCGAAGCATTACAACTATTTTTGGAATACAATCAAAACCGTAAAGCTCGTATTAGAATTGGATTCCAACATGATAGGGAACCTCGAGAACCACGCATAGCAACCGAAACTCGGTTGTTTTTCGTGCAAGAACTCAAACACCACTATTCCTCATATTGCCATGCTTCTGGATATCCGATGGCTTCTCATGCAAGGAATCACACGCCACTATACCATACAATGAGGGTCTCTTCTGGACCACTTGGTGTAACGACCTGATAATTTCAACCATTCGCATCCGCACATGTCGGACTTGAATTGGTCAAAATACCAGATTGTTAATTGAAATTTGGCAAAACTTAACATCTACAGTAAATAAATTAATCAAAAAATCACAGATACAGAGTAGTACAATGATACGCAGCGGAATAAATGAATAGTAGTTCATGAAGCTACTATATAAACAAAGTTAGAAATAAAATACAACAGAATATCTCAGATGCAGTGAAGTCTCCTGTACGAGCAGATGACTTCTCTGGGCCAATCAACTGGATGACTGAAAGGATAGATAGCTGGATCTTCAAGCAAAGCTCCAACTTCGAAGGTGAGTTCCAAATGTTGTATCACTCAGTCTGACCCGAGCATAAAGCAAAACACAAAACACTTGAGTCAGGATTAACATTCTTATATCGATAAATCCAACTCAAGTGAAATATCAACTGAAATATAATTAACTTAAAGGATGTTTGGGATAACCATCCTCTAAGGATCCATGGAACTATCTACAGGGTAGAAATATACGCTATAACACCGTGGTCATTTTAATTTTATTTATATTTCAAAATTAAAATATCATTTTAATTTCAAATATCTCTATTTTCCAAATTAGTATATATATCCAATAATTTATGAAGTAAAGTATTTTTATTTCCTCAAACTTCACAAATCGCTTCCGAATCAACTCGACCTTCCCGTTCAAATTTAATTAAATCAAAATTTATCAATTTCCATTCAATTTAGTTTTTGACTAAACTAATTCAAATTTTATCTATTTTAAATACGGATTTGAATAACAAAATAAACCATTTAAATTTCAATATAATTCGAAGTTAATATATTTCGGAGCTTTAAATATTAAACATTTCAAAGACTAAACTTTGATAGTTGCGTTTATCTCCCAACTTGACTTCACTATTATTTAGTTTATAAATATTCACTTGATAAATTCAATATTATTTATATGACCTTAAATTTTCTTTTTCTATATATTACCTTCGTTTTCTTTCGACATGAAACATCCATTAAATTTCTTAAATAAAAATTCAAGTTATAGGATCATATGTTAAAGTTTCGAATTTAATAGTTTCAAATTGATTTAACTAAATAAAATCCTTAATTAATGACAAATTCAAATAAGTCCCAAATATATCTTCAAACCTTAGCTTATAAAATTTATTCCACAAATCTATTTTAGAAATACAAATTTAATAAATCCTTAAACATATTTCATATTAATAAAATCAATCTTAATTAAATTATCTTAATATTAAACCTATATATAAAATAACCTTTATATATAATACTTTAAATCAGTATTCATTAAAACCATATATTTCTTTTCAAGACCACAGAAATTATTTTCAAAACATTCATATAGACCACGACGTCGATGTAAAATTTTCTATTCTATGGACAAGGGCTACGGATATTCATCATTTCAATCCGTAAGTTAAACATATACGGGTGGATATCATTTCAACCCGTAATCCCAAATTCAATTCAAATGGAAATCGCTTCGGTTTACCATTTCAACCCATAACGAAATTCTCCTATTCTACAGTCCGTTCGGGTATGTATCATTTCAACCCATAGTGATTTCTATACTAACAGGGAACTTACAGAGTGATAACAGATATGAAAATAATAATAACAATAGGCATATATCATCAAAAATAAATATAAACAATAGGATATGGTGTCATATCCCATAAGTGAACAGTTACAGATAATAGCATATATAACAATTTAAATAACTACAACATCATTTTTCAATTGTCGTTTCAATTTAATCAAATTTTCCAAATAAAAGAATGTTAATCGTGAGTGATTGCTCACCTTTCGAGGCTAGAGAATACAGAAGATGACATGGATACACACACTGATACGGACACTGAAATTTGAATTATAAATACGAGCACGAATTTCAAAGCAAAGTACGATTGGCACGAATTGGACGAACGAGGCTGATAATCCAGAATTTATGAATTGAATCAGAATCAGTTGATACATACAGAAATTTTTGCTATTTTAATAAAAATCAAAATTGAATCCCTAAGAAAAATTTAAAGTCGAATCACACACACACACACATATATAATTTACCTTTTTTTTCATACATAAACCAATAGTTTTAACATTTGAAATAAAACATATATATGTTAAATAAAAATCCTTACAATTTTTCCAAACCATTTTAATTTTTACACATAGATCAAAATTTCTATTTACAAATCTAAGACCTAAACCAGCCCATACGAATTATGTATATAATATCATTAAGATTTATATTTTAAAATAAGATTAATATATAAAACTTCAACAAATTACACTGTTCAAATCTCATTTATAAACTACTATATACATATGGTACAAAATGCACTTCACAATACAATTATAAATTTTAAACACTTTACCTATATATAAACTAATATATAACTATCCATACATAAACATTAAAGCCTATACACAGACTTATATAAAATTTTAGACAACGGATGTACGAATTACTTATACAACTTATATTAAAACTTATTTTATAAATATATATATAATACTGTAACCTGTGCAGACCGAAAGTATAAGTTAGAATGTAAACTTTATACAATATATATAAATAGCAACTAATATAACTTTATATATATATATATATTTTTACGAAAGCAACTGGTCTACACTAAAACACATATACACCCTTAACTTTTATGCAAACATGCATGCCAACTGAAATGAAAACTAATATATTAGAAACTAACTCCATACATAAGTCTATGCAAAGTGTGTGTGTGTGTGTGTGTGTGTGTATATATATATAAGGCCATAAAAATATATCTATAATTATTATAACTTTATATAAATATATGTCATATACGAACTTAGGAAAATAAAAAACTTCAAAAATCCTATACAACTTCCATAATAATAAGATGTAAATTGACCTTCAACAAAAGTTATAAACCTATTTATTATAAAACTATATATATAATAACGGATTTACAAAAGCCTATAAAATAAATCATACAATATTATTTTTAAAATATACATATATGGACTCAAAGTTAAAACAAAAATGAATATAAATCTACTTGCCAAATATGCAGAATCCATTTGCAGATCCAACAAAACTCACACATATTAAATATGCATACACTTCTAGAAACAAAACAAACTTTTCAAAAAAAATGGAAAACACGTTCGGTATATATATGTATTCAAATCCAACAACTTTATATAAACCACTATATGTATGCATCTTATATTTTTATACCACTATCAATATATCATAACCATACTCCATATAAACAAATATGCGTACCAACTTTGAATGCTAGAATATGCGTCAACAGCACGTACATGGGACGTGTATTGATAAAATCATCCATATCATAGCTAAATATAAAACTATATGTGTGTGTATATATATATATATAAATAACACTTGCAAATATAAACTTAACTTACCTATGCCTGGTTATGCGAACAGTAGAGGAAACAGGGGAGGGTCGCTGCGTCTTCGATGGATATTGCGCAAGAGGAAGAGTGGGTTCGGTGGAGGAGCAGAGTTTAGAAAAGGTGAAGGAGAGGCCGAAATTTGTAGTGCCGGGCAAGTTTATATAGAAGAGGAAGAAACAATAAAGAGGGAAAGAAGAGAAATCTGGGAAGAAGCAATAAAAAAGGGAAGAAAATACGAACAGAAGTAAATGGAAACGACTAAATAAAAGTAACCAAAGAAATAGCACAATCACGTGCTATGATTCAGTGGAGAATTTAAGGCAAAATATTAACATTGATTCAGGAAAATAATTAAAGCAAATAAATGGTAGCACATTTCAAATTTGAACGGAAGGAAAGAGAAAAGTCACAATTCCAGAAAAATATCAAAGTAAAAGCTACACATTTATTCAAGAGCTATTAAAGCAGTTTTTAAATTGTGAAGGCAACGTTACTCTACGTTATATTTTTAAAATAAGAACGCTGAACGAAAATCAACAGTCAAATATGGTGCGGTGTAAATGGCAAGTGTCACGCTGATTACTGAATAAAATAAAATGAATAACCATTTATTTATTTTTTTAGACGGTGGAAAAATGAAGAAATAAAAGGTCAGTGAAAGTAGGAATGAATATATTAGAAAAGTAACGATCCTACTAGCAACGGTCATCTTAGATTAAGTTGAAAATTTTATAATAATTTATTACTGTGGCTATGGTTCAATTTTTTTTGAAAGCAAGGAAACCAAAAGGTCACAATTAAAGGTAAGCTTTTAATTTTTAATAAATACAAAACGTATCTAAGTTTATACGTTTATAACTTTCCAGCTGTAGTGTATAAATATAATGAACGGTCATAATGAAAGAAGTGGAAACAGGGAGCGCAGGAAAGGAAAGGTTAGAAAAATAAAATTTTCACCCTTAAAATATACTTTTTTAATTTTTGATGAAAATTTATCATTTGCCACATTTAACTATACGTAATCCAAATGTAAGATTTTATTTTGAAATATTATTATTTAAAATTTCTCAAAATTCAAATTAAATACGCTAAAAAAAATTAAAAATTAACAAAATTTTACGGGTCGTTACACTCTCCCCCACTCAAAACTTTTCGTCCCGAAAAGGAAGAAGGTAGGAGAATAGAAACAAACAGAAAGATAAATAGATTGAAAGACAAGGATAAACAATCAGTTTAAATGTAACAACCCGATATTTTCAACCATTCGCATCATTTATAAGTGTATAGGTAGACACTCACGCCGGAATTGAATTGCTCAAAATACCGCGTTGTAAATAAAAATTTGGCAAACCTCAGAATATACGGTAAATAAAAATCACAGATCATAGACATAGAGTAATAATAATGTAGCGGAAGTAAAAGAGATAGTAGTTCATGAAGCTACTATATAAATAATCAGAGTTACATAAGATACAACAGAAGAAATAAAGTACAAAAGAAGTCTCAATACATAGAAGTCTACTTATACAATAGCTGGAAAGGACCAACAGACCGAAAATATAAAACTAGACAAGAGATAATCTCCAGCGATTCCAAATCTCTAGAAAGTGGAAATCCAAATCTGTGAATACTCAGGCTGACCCGAGCGTAAATAAAAATACAACACTCGAGTCAGGACATACATATTTATACAATGTAAACTACCTCAAGTGAACTGTAGTAAAGGGACAAGTAACTTAGAAGACGCTTGGGACCGCCCATCCTCTAAGGATCCGTTAAACTATTTACTATGTAGTATATTGCGCTATACAGTAGTGTCTAATCAGTAAAGTATAATCATATAGAAAATAGCTTTAAAGGGATGGTGAACATTAACACGGTCGGATCTTTAAAACCAAAATCGTAGTGGGCTCGCTATAAGGAGATGACACGACACGCGAGGCAATGCCAGGGTGGATACACCATTTGCACTCCCGGACCGATGGTGACGGTGAGCCAACAGCTTCCGCCCACCTCGAGACATACCCCCGAATCAAAGTGGCGCCACATATCGAATCACAAAAGTAATAGAATGGTTTTCGAAGAAGCATGCTCGATGAAAGGGTGCGACCCTTTGTGTTGCCCGGTATAGCTCCTGTTTTAGTCATTTATGCCAACTCATGAGAGTTGGGTCCACGTAATATACCTCGAGAACGTCGCCACCATCCTACTTCATTCTGGAATCTCCACCGCGTACACAGTTGTTAAAGTGATTTTCGGTATTGGCCGGCTATAAGACAATATTCGATTCCGGTCTCTTTAACAACCAATCGTTATTATAACCCGTAGTTATAACTTTAAAACAATATTTTATACTTCAAAATAAAATATCATTTCAACCCAAATCTTTATCAAAATAAAGATTAAATCATTTCCAAACCATTTCAATATATCATCATACCATATCTTTCAAATTCAAATATTTATCAAAATAAATATCAAGTCATTTCTAACCATTTCAATATATTAAATTATCATACCCTTTCAAAACTTCCTTTCAAATCATTTTAATATATCAAAATATCATAACCTTTCAAAGCTTCATTTCCACAATATCATATCTTTCAAAACTTCTTTTCAAATCATGTTAATATCAAAATATCATATCTTTCAAAACTTCATTTCAAATCATTTTAATATATCAAAATATCATATCATTTCAAAACCACATTTCAAATCATTTTAATATATCAAAATAGCTATATTATTTCAAAACCACATGTCAAATCATTTTAATATATCAAAATAGCTATTTTTTTCAAAACCACCTTTCAAATCATTTCAATATACCAAAATATCATATCTTTCAGTACCATATTTTAAATCATTTTAATATATCAAAATATCATATCTTTTCGAAACCACATTTCAATCATTTTAATATATCAAATAGTTATATTTCAAAACAAATTACTTCATTTTAAATCATAAAAATGAAGTTATCACATTTAATAATTAAATTATTAAATTCCAAAAATTTAAACTTTTCAATGTTCATTTATGCACTTAAATTTATTAAAACAATGAAAATTCAAGTTTCGCAGCATTTGAAAAATGCTACAGAAAGTTATATTCAAAACAATTCAATTTAACAAAAGACAACATTTAAAAATGCTGTTAATTAACTTCAAATATTCAATAGAATTTCGCAAACACTTATTTTTTTATTTAAATCATTTTTAACTTATAAAATCATACATTTTCACATTTATAAGCATCATTTAATTTTCCTTAAATTCATGATTTTATAAAGTTAAGTTTCCTTTCAAAAATCAATATTTATTAATAATTCGCTTATTAAATTTCAACATTCAAATTTAAATTCATTACATCAAATTTCAACTTAACACTTAAGTTTAAAGTTTCAAATATAACTTAATTCCATTTTGTTTAACTTAACTTAAAATTTCACTTTTAAACCAATTTCATAAATTCCAATTTAAGTTATATTTCCAAATTCAACTCAATATTCACTCATTAACATTTTAACTTTATTCAAAAATCATTACTATGTTATAAAATCATTTTAAATTAATTTAAATTCAAAATATCATAAATTTATCATATTTTCTAGGATAATTTAAATTCCATTAAAAATTAAATCAAAATTTCCAAAATAACTTACGTTTAGATTTTCTAACTTTTCCACAATTTATTTAACTTATAGATTTCCAGAAAATCAATAATACTTTACAAAAATTATATTTTTATTTAATTTTAAATCAAAATATTATAATAATTAAATTTCTAAAATATTTTAAATTTTTTAGAAAAACATACTTTAACTACGCGCCTGTATATAATTTTCTACACTAGGTAAAGTGATACGGGTAATATATCATTTCAACCCGTAATTTACAAAGAAAAATCTGGGTTTTATCATTTCAAACCTGTAGTCCCAAGTAAATAAAATAAATTAAAAATCGCTCAGGCCTATCATTTCAGCCCATAACGATTTTCCCCTATTCTAAAGTCCGTTCGGGTATGTATCATTTCAACCCATAGTGATTTCTAATTTACATGGAACTTGCAGTGTGATAAATTGATAAAAATAGCAGAACAACATAATATAACAGTAACAAATGTTATAATAGGTGTTTAAGCATGGGTGAACATCATAAAATCATAATATAGCAGGTGTAACATGATAATGCATTTTACAGATTCAAAAGGGGTCAATTTACTAGTTATATGTACATTTTGTCTGGTGAGAATAGCTCACCTCTATAAGTTAAAGATAACAGATTCAGACACTCAAACAAAGACCCAGAAAGCATGAAGGCACGACAATGATTTGAGTGAGAGAGAGACAAGGTTAATTTCCTTGAATACATGAGACAAAACAAATAAATATAACATAAGTTTTCAACTCAAAATGAACAAACAATGTTAAGAATAAATGTATAAAACAACTCCAATGTCTTTGCACTTGCTTTCTACCACCTATGCTTCAGATATAGATCTGAAATACATGGCTACGGAGTGGGTTAGGATCTGGTTTGGGTTCCTAAAGGTCGGCCTAGCATGTATGGGGATGGGCAAAATTGATGCAAAGAGATAGGCATGGAACTACACTACACAAGGAAATACAACAAGTTTTCATGCAACAAAAGGTCACGGCCAAAGGTGGTGGCGGCGGAGGCAAAAGGCGGAGGAAGAACGAGATGGCAATTCTAGACTAGGTTTGGTACAGGTGATGGCTAGTGCTAGTTTAGATAATTTTTGTGATGATCTTCATCATGGCTTGGCTTGGCCTGAGGAGGAGAGGTGTTAGGATGTGATGGTCAGGAAAAAGTGATGATGGTGGTCGGCCACAGCTTGGAGGAGGGGTAATACAACTATGAAGGTAGAGAACATATACAAAATTCAATAGAAAACTAGAAAAACAAGGAGGAAGGAGATGAATTTTACCCAAACCTTTGAAGCAATGGCCGTGCAATTTTTTTCTGAGTTTGAGAAGGTTGGAATACGTGAAAAATGAAGGAGATGTTCTGGAATGAGAAATGAAAGCACGACAAAAAAAATCATTAAAGAGTGGAGTTGAGAAAATGAAAGGTCGGAATTCAAAAAGGCAAAAGGCAATTCAAAAGTCAAAAACCCTTCATATTTCCTTATTTTATTTATATAACTTTATATTTCTGGAAATAATAATAATCCCAGATAATATTTCGAAAATTTATCAAAATATAAAAATTTATTAATTATATAAGGTAAAACAAGAAAATAGCTCAAAAAAATGCAAACTGGACTAGAAAATTTGAAAATAAACAGAATAAATTTAGAAAAATTATATGGACTTGGAAAAATAATGATAACAAAGATAATAACATAAAAATAAAAATTTATTCATAAAATAAATATATAAATTTAATTAAATAAAATTTAAATGAAGAAAATAGCAAAGAAAATAGAAACTAGGCTTTAAAATAGAAAATAAATTTCAATAGACCTTAGAAAAATTATATTATCACTTTAAAAATATTAAAAGACAAAAATGTACTTAAAATAAAATATTAACACATATAAAAAAAAATTAAATTTAAAGAAAATAGAAAAAGATTTAAAGAAATTGCTTAAAAATCCAAAACGGTGTCCAGAAATTACAAATAATCACCATTGACTTTGGAAAATTATTTACTTCATTTTAAAATTATTATAATACAAAAATATACATACAATAACATATTAAAATAAATATGACAAAGGAAAAAAAATTATAATTTAAAATAGACAAAATTGTTAAATAAATCAAATTACACTCAAAATTGAAATGTACATAACTTTTACAGTTTAACTCCGTTTTCAACGAAACGAAAAGCAGTGTTCAAGTTATTACATATATTTTCATAATAAAAGATAAAATTTAAGATATTAAATAATTTAAATTTGAAGTTTAAAAGTCATAGTTTGAACAGTTTGACCAGAAATTCACTTTTTAGTAAAATATTCAATTTATACTAATTTGAACTATAAATCACTTAATAATCATCATTTATATTTAAAATTAAATGTTTGAAATAAAACAAGTTTTAAAATAATTTAAAAATAAAATAAATTCAAAATTAAATTATATGCAAAAAATGTAGGGTTGTTACACTCTCCCCCCCTCAAAACTTTTCGTCCCCGAAAAGGAATGAGGTACGGGAATGCACGGAAAAAGATAAAGTGAAATAAGATTGAGAGAGGATGACAAGGAGATTGAAATTATACTTGATAACTATTGTTATAGGAAAGTTTAACAAGGTGTAGATTTATCAAAGATTATAGAAAGATTTCTAAACAGAAAGATTATAGAAAGATGCCTATACCAGTCTACAGCAAGATAAGGATGATAGGGACAACCAAAAGATAGTTTGAAAAAATCAAAATAAGGAAATAAATTTGAAAGCATGGAAATTTCAACTTAAATAGAGAATAAATCTTTTACACAAGTTAAATAAATCTTAACTATCCCAAATTTCATTATCTTATTATCCAATCATCTTAAGTTAACAATTTTTAAAACCATGGGTTTGAAAAATAATCATTTATTACACTCACAATGTACTTAATAAATTTTATTCTTCTTTATTCCTAATTAAAATTAAATTTATTCCGCTCAATATATTTATCACTTATGTTAAACATACTTACACTTATTATATCTGCTTTCTTTTATTCTTAGTTCTTTTAACATTATTTTATTGTAAGTTATTCAATTACCCTTTATTATATTTACCTCTGTTAATCGTTTTATAACTAAAATTTAAGTGTATAACATTTATTATAACCACTCAGATTTTATTTATAAATCTTTTTATATCGTATATTATCTAATTACATTTTTAACTTCTGAATTTAGGTAAGTTATATTTGAATGCAATTGTATTATACAAATAAACTTTCCAATTAAATCATTTCATGCTTGATATTCATCCAAAATTTTGATTTGATTTTTTTTATAATTGGAATTATTCTTTAAAATAAAATTTAAGAACTAAATTTCCGATTACATTCAAACCATTTAGAGATAAGTAATAATATATACATAATATGTCAAATCAAATTTCAATCATATATATATATATATATATATATTATAAATCAAGTCATATTTTAGAAATTCAATTCAAATAAATTTGATTTACCAAAACAAAGCTGTAGTAAGTCTATAGAGCGGTCTCTTCACTTCGAAACTTGAAAATGAACGTTGACGATGTCGCGATCATCACTGAAGTTATTTTTCAGCGACAAAGAGAAGAGCACTAATTTTAAACTTTAAAATTCTTTGGAAAAAAATTTCTATTTGAAAATACTTTAAATAATATATCCCTTATAAAACTTTTTAAACAAAAGGTTTGAAACCATCGGAAATTAAATCCTCAAATTTCTTGTTCTAAATTCATTTCAGTTCCCAAATCAAGTATTATCACTTCAAATAATCAATTTAAATCAGTTTATTAAGTTCCATAAATTTACTTATATATCAAAATTTATTTCATTAACCAAATTTTAAAATAATATTGTGTCAGTTTGTTCTGTAGAGTGTTTTAGAAATCCTATTGATAGCGTTGATCAGACGAATCGATCGGAAACCCAAATCAACATCAACAACTCAAACAACACATTATATAAAACAAAACATAGATATAGAAGTACAATTCAAAATGTTTGGAAGAATAGATTGGAAACAAAAGACAAGATGATTAAATAACAAAACAGTGAGGTGGATAAGCTTAAATAAATCACGGGCAACATTTACCGGGTCAACCGTGGCTTAAAGAATAAGATCAATGTGGATTTTTCTAGGGCAAATCTACATTCAATCCCAAGGGTTAGAGTTTGGAATAGCAAAAGATATTAGCATCTAAACCAAGGATAGATATAAATCTCTGCTGAATCGATGCTAATTGTAAAGGAGTTTCCCCCCATTTTCAATTCAATTTGAAATTGGCATGACTGCCGACTTACTAGAAAGATCATTCGAAGCAGAGTTATGGAATACTCCAGAGTCAAAAGAAGATGAATAGTGAGGGATACGAATGGATTTTGGAACCGTAGGGAACGTTCCAAAATTCAAAGGAATCGAGTCAAAAGGGAGAGATACAACTCGAATGAAAGTGATTCTGTAAATACATTCACTCCATATGCTGAGTTTTGCCTAGAGCTACCAAAGCTCTGATACCAACTATAACAACCCGATATTTTCAACCATTCGCATCCATTATAAGTGTATAGGTGGACACTCATGCCGAAATTGAATTGCTCAAAATACCTCGTTGTAAATAAAAATTTGGCAAACCTCAGAATATACAGTAAATAAAAATCACAGATCACAGACACAGAGTAATAATAATGCAGCGGAAGTAAAAGAGATAGTAGTTCATGAAGCTACTATATAAATATATCAGAGTTACATAAGATACAACAGAAGAAATAAAGTACAAAAGAAGTCTCAATACATAGGAATCTACTAATACAATAGCTGGAAAGGGCCAACAGACTGAAAAGATAAAACTAGACAAGCAGATAATCTCCAGCGATTCCAAATCTTCAGAAAGTGGAAATCCAAATCTATGAATACTCGGGCTGACCCGAGCGTAAATAAAAATACAATACTGGAGTCAGGACATACATACTTATACAATGTAAACTACCTCAAGTGAACTGTAGTAAAGGTACAAGTAACTTAGAAGATGCTTGGGACCGCCCATCCTCTAAGGATCCGTTAAACTATTTACTATGTAGTATATTGCGCTATATACAGTAGTGTCTAATCAGTGAAGTATAATCATATAGAAAATAGCGTTAAGGGTTTGGTGAACCTTAACGCGGTCGGATCTTTAAAACCAAAATCGTAGTGGGCTCGCTATAAGGAGATGACATGGCACGTGAGGCAATGCCAGGGTGGATACATCGTTTGCACTCCCGGACCAGTGGTGACGGCAAGCCAGCAGCTTCCGCCCACCTCGAGGCATACCCCCGAATCAAAGTGGCGCCACATATCGAATCACAAAAGTAATAGAATGGTTTCTGAAAAAGCAAGCTCGATGAAAGGGTGCGAACCTTTGTGTAGCCCGGTATAGCTCCTGTTTTAGTCATTTATGCCAACTCACGGGAGTTGGGTCCACGTAATATACCTCGAGAACGTCTCCACCATCCTACTTCATTCTGGAATCTTCACCGCGTACACAGTTGTTAAAGTGGTTTTCGATATTGGCCGGCTATAAGACTATATCCGATCCTGGTCTCTTTAACAACCAATCGTTATTATAACCCGTAGTTATAACTTTAAAACAATATTTTATACTTCAAAATAAAATATCATTTCAACCCAAATCTTTATCAAAATAAAGATTAAATCATTTCCAAACCATTTCAATATATCATCGTACCATATCTTTCAATTCAAATATTTATCAAAATAAATATCAAGTCATTTCTAACCATTTCAATATACTAAATTATCATACCCTTTCAAAACTTCCTTTCAAATCATTTTAATATATCAAAATATCATAACCTTTCAAAGCACCATTTCCAAAATATCTTATCTTTCAGAACTTCTTTTCAAATCATTTTAATATAAAAATATCATATCTTTCAAAACTTCGTTTCAAATCATTTTAATATATCAAAATATCATATCTTTTCAAAACCACATTTCAAATCATTTTAATATATCAAAATAGCTATATTTTTTCAAAACCACCTTTCAAATCATTTTAATATATCAAAATAGCTTTTTTTTTGCAAAACCACCTTTCAAATCATTTCAATATATCAAAATATCATATCTTTCAGTACCACATTTTAAATCATTTTAATATATCAAAATATCATATCTTTTTAAAACCACATTTCAATCATTTTAATATATCAAATAGTTATATTTCAAAACAAATTACTTCATTTTAAATCATAAAATTGAAGTTATTACATTTAATAATTAAATTATTAAATTCCAAAAATTTAAACTTTTCAATGTTCATTTATGCACTTAAATTTATTAAAACAATGAAAATTCAAGTTTCGCAGCATTTGGAAAATGCTACAGAAAGTTACATTCAAAACAATTCAATTTAACAAAAGACAGCATTTAAAAATGCTGTTAATTAACTTCAAATATTCAATAGAATTTCACAAACACTTATTTTTTATTTAAACCATTTTTAACTTATAAAATCATACATTTTCACATTTATAAGCATCATTTAATTTTCCTTAAATTCATGATTTTATAAAGTTACGTTTCCTTTCAAAAATCAATATTTATTAATAATTCGCTTATTAAATTTCAACATTCAAATTTAAATTCATTACATCAAATTTCAACTTAACACTTAAGTTTAAAATTTCAAATATAACTTAATTCCATTTTGTTTAACTTAACTTAAAATTTCACTTTTAAACCAATTTCATAAATTCCAATTTAAGTTATATTTCCAAATTCAACTCAATATTCACTCATTAACATTTTAACTTTGTTCAAAAATCATTAATATGTTATAAAATCATTTTAAATTAATTTAAATTCAAAATATCATAAATTTATCATATTTTCTAAGTTAATTTAAATTCCATTAAAAATTAAATCAAAATTTCCAAAATAACTTACATTTAGATTTTCTAACTTTTCCATAATTTATTTAACTTATATATTTCCAAAAAATCAATAATACTTTACAAAAATTATATTTTTATTTAATTTTAAATCAAAATATTATAATAATTAAATTTCTAAAATATTTTAAATTTTTTAGAAAAACATATTTTAACAACGGGCCTGTATATAATTTTCTACGCTAGGTAAAGTGTACGGGTAATATATCATTTCAACCCGTAATTTACAAAGAAAAATCCGGGTTTTATCATTTCAAACCCGCATTCCCAAGTAAATAAAATAAATTGAAAATCGCTCAGGCCTATCATTTTAGCCCATAACGATTTTCTCCTATTCTAAAGTCCATTCGGGTATGTATCATTTCAACCCATAGTGATTTCTAATCTACAGGGAACTTGCAGTGTGATAAACTGATAAAAATAGCAGAACAACATAATATAACAGTAAAAGATGTTATAAAAGGTGTTTAAGCATGGGTGAACGTCATAAAATCATAATATAGCAGGTGTAACATGATAATGCATTTTACAGGTTCAAAAGGGGTCAATTTACTAGTTATATATGTACATATTGTCTGGTGAGAATAACTCACCTCTATAAGTTGAAGATAACAGATTCAGACACACAAACAAAGACCCGGAAAGCATGAAGGCACGACAATGATTTGAGTGAGAGAGAGACAAGGTTAATTTCCTTAAATACATGAGGCAAAACAAATAAATATAACATAAGTTTTCAACTCAAAATGAATAAACAATGTTAAGAATAAATGTATAAAACAATTCCAATGTCTTTGCACTTGCTTTATACCACCTATGCTTCAGATATAGATCTGAAATACATGGCTACGGAGTGGGTTAGGATCTGGTTTGGGTTCCTAAAGGTCGGCCTAGCATGTATGGGGATGGGCAAAATTGATGCAAAGAGATAGGCATGGAACTACACTACACAAGGCAATACAACAAGTTTTCATGCAACAAAAGGTCACGACCAACATAAGTAGGACATGGCCAGTGGCTCCAGGTGGTGGTGGGTGATGTGGAAGAGGGTGGAGGACATGCCAGAGGTGGTGGCGGCGGCGGTGGAAAAAGGTGGAGGAAGAAGGAGATGGCAATCCTAGACTAGGTTTGGTACAGGTGATGGCTAGTGCTAGTTTAGATGGATTTTTGTGATGATCTTCACCATGGCTTGGCTTGGCCTGAGGAGGAGAGGTGTTATGATGTGTGATGGTCAGGAAAAAGTGGTGGTGGTGGTCGGCCACAGCTTGGAGGAGGGGGAATACAGCTATGAAGGTAGAGAACATATACAAAATTCAATAGAAAACTAGAAAAACAAGGAGGAAGGAGATGAATTTTGCCCAAACCTTTGAAGCAATGGCCGTGCAATTTTTTTCTGAGTTTGAGAAGGTTAGAATACATGAAAGATGAGGGAGATGCAGCTGGAATGAGAAATGAAAGCACGACAAAAAAAATCATTAAAGAGTGGAGTTGAGAAAATGAAAGGTCGGAATTCAAAAAGGCAAAAGGCAATTCAAAAGTAAAAAACCCTTCATATTTCCTTATTTTATTTATATAACTTTATATTTCTGGAAATAATAATAATCCCAGATAATATTTCGAAAATTTATCAAAATATAAAAATTTATTAATTATATAAGGTAAAATAAGAAAATAGCTTAAAATAATGAAAACTAGACTAGAAAATTTGAAAATAAACAGACTAAATTTTATAAAAACTATATGGACTTGGAAAAATAATTATAACAAAGATAATAACATAAAAATAAAAATTCATTCATAAAATAAATATACAAATTTAATTAAATAAAATTTAAATGGAGAAAATAACAAAGAAAATAGAAACTAGGCTTTAAAATAGAAAATAAATTTCAATAGACCTTAGAAAAATTATATTATCAATTTAAAAATATTAAAAGACAAAAATATACTTAAAATAACATATTAACACATATAAAAAAATTAAATTTAAAGAAAATAGAAAAAGATTTAAATAAATTGCTTAAAAATCCAAAACGGTGTCCAGAAATTACAAATAATCACCATTGACTTTGGAAAATTGTTTACTTCATTTTAAAATTATTATAATACAAAAATATACATACAATAACATATTAAAATAAATATGACAAAGAAAAAAAATTATAATTTAAAATAGACAAAATTGTTAAATAAATCAAATTACACTCAAAATTGAAATGTACATAACTTTTACAGTTTAACTCCGTTTTCAACGAAACGAAAAGCAATGTTCAAGTTATTACATCTATTTTCATAATAAAATATAAAATTTAAGATTTTAAATAATTTAAATTTGAAATTTAAAAGTCACAGTTTGAACAGTTTGACCAGAAATTCACTTTTTAGTAAAATATTCAATTTATACTAATTTGAACTATAAATCACTTAATAATCATCATTTATATTTAAAATGAAATGTTTGAAATAAAACAAGTTTTAAAATAATTTAAAAATAAAATAAAGTCAAATTTAAATTATATGCAAAAAATGTAGGGTTGTTACACTAAGACCATATAAATTTTACTTGAAATATTCATTTGAAAACTTTATTTGTAATTAAATTTTCTTTAATACTTAATTTTTTTTTCAAACCCATTTTTAAAATTTCTTGCTTCCTTTATAAATACCATTTATAAGTTTTAAATAACACCTTTATAAATATATATGAAAACTATTTGGAAACAGTTATTCACATCCTTGGTTATATTTTCAAGGAAGTTATTTGGCAACATTAAATCCATAGTTTATAAATTTATTAATTTATCTTAAGACGCTTTCAACATTAAAGATAAATTAATACTCATTTCTTAAATATGTTATATTAAATTAATAACTTCTGAAATATTCATGACACTAATGATTTACTATTAAACCATGTAGTATATAAATAAACAATATTTTAAAGATTATATTCAAAAAGGAAAGGAGGGTAGATTTCGAAAAACGGAATATAGGTGAATAAATAAAGCTGAGCAGATAAGGTAGGTTCAAAGGGATAGTATCAGACTCGAATAATTAAATGAAGCCATAAAATTTTAATCTCAAATATTAATACAAAATTTCTTTGTTGGAAATACCTTTATAATAAAATACTTTTATGTCGAAACGAATTTTTCCTTTCAAAAATACTTTTATAACTCGATGTTTCAACAAGTTTATCCTCGTTCTTGCAGACTCTGGCCATGCGTTGATCAGGCGCAAAGCTAGAATTCTTCAAGTACTTAGTAGACCTGTTTCAACACCCAGTGAAAATACTTGAAAAACCTTTAAAACAGATATGGAAAGTACAATCCAAACAAAATAACCAAACCAAAACCTTTGTCCAACCATGGTTCGTAGATACACAATGGTTATGCTTGGATCCCCCAGGAAACAATCTGTATCCATAAGCTTTCTCAGCCCTGCGAGTTACGCCATGATGATTAGTAGGGTGCAGGATACACAATGGTTACGCCTGGGTCCCCTAGGAAACAATCTGTACCCCTAGGCTGTCTCAGCCAGCCAGTTTCGCTACTAATGCGACCTACACAGATTGCAAGATACACAATCGTTACGCTTGGATCCTCCAGGAAACAATCCGTACCCCTAGGCCAGACTCAGCCAGGTAGTTGCGCTATGCAGTCGCGAGAGAAAAAAACCATGGGTTACGCCACGGTGGGAACACTCGAGTATCACATCCGGAAAACCAAAAGTCAAAGAAAATAATATTGATAGAATGAATCCAAAATGTGGCCACAAAGCGGATATCAAGCAGAAGGCACTTTCCATATCTTTACATCGAAAATATATATCATATAGTACCTTTTCAAATTACTTTCAAATATCATACTTATATAAAGTCCATTATATATAGGATTTCATTCTCAAATCGAATACTTTCCAAATCAATAGTATATCAAATCACACTTAAATAGACTTCGATTATATAAAATTCTCTTTCCAAATTAAGTACCTTTCAAATCAATAGATTTCAAGCCAACTTTATACTTATACAAATCCATTTTATATAAGTTCGACCACTCCCAAATCAAGTACTTAATAATATAAGGTTCTCAATTTCAAATTATTTCAATATCAATTCAGTTTCAAAATCATATATGATTTCACCAAATTTTCTTCCAAATTAAATATCTCAATTTAAAAGTTCCCAAAGTAATAGGTTTAGAAAAATAATCCCAGTTTCCAAATTAACATAATTCAAGTCAACAAATTCATTTCCAAAGTCACCATATAAGTACTGGTTTTAATTCCAATCTAATTTCAAAACCAAATATTTTTCTCAAAATCAATTATACTCAAAATGGTTTCCAAATTCATAATTATTCCTTTAAAACCTTTAAACTATTTATTTCTACTTGAAATATCCAATTTACCTTTCTAAAAACCATTTTGTAAATTTTTTTTCTCAAAGCATTTCGAAACTAAATTCCATATTAGTATAATTCAAAATAGTCATATTCATTTACTTAACAAAAGGTTTCAAACTTAAACATACAAAACTAAATATATATGCTTTATCAAATATTTTATCCTCTTCTAAATTTCTTAGCTTTGAAAATTTAACCTCGATTTGGAAGTGTTCGAACATTCAAAATAGTTAGGGAAATCAAATTTCTAATTCAAGAGTTGAAAATCAACAATAAATCAATAAATCAATTTCAATAGATAGGATTATACCAAATCAAAATCGAAACTCAAGGACGAATACCGGTCTCACTTTAAATTGTTTCAAATATATACATATATCTTTCGAAAATATCAAATTACTTCGGAATTTGAAATCAAAAACGGTTTTACAAAATCACTCGCATAGCGAAGCTATTAAAGTGGCCTCTCCCCCACTTTGAAACTCGAAAATCAATGTCGATGATGCGTGCACTCATCACCGAAATTATTTTCCAACGACATAAGTGAGTTCTGGACTTCTATTTTCTTGAAATCTTCTTCGAAATTTCTTCAAAATTATTGGAATTCATTTAAACTCATTTGAAACATTTCTTATTCAGAAAATACTTTTAAATCGTATTATTTTTATATATTTTCCAAAATCTTAAAACCAATTTCAAAATACCGGAATTCAATTCTCGAATTTCAAATTTTACCCTTCAGTTATAAATCATTTTTATATAAATCAATTTCTTATAATTTCCATAATTTCAAATCCTTTCAAAACTTTTATATATAGAATAACATTTCTTATTTGTTTTATATATAGGTATATAATCCTTATCGAAAACATTTTCACTTTTATATATAGAATAAAATCATAGTTATCAAAATAATAATTTCGATACATAAAACAATTTCAAAAATACAAACATACCGATTTTTCAAAAGGTGATGCACGAATGGATTTCAAAACAAAGATAGAGATTTAAATTAGAGGAACTCCAATCAATAGAATCCTGATTCGAAGATAGACTCGATCGAAAATGAGATAATTAAATTACAAAATAGAAAATGGATATACTTCTATAAATCTCGGGCGACCTTAACCGGGTCAACCGTGACTTCAGGAATATGATCGATGTGGAATTCCAAAGCAAATCGACATTCGATCGCCCGATATAGCATTCGGCATAACAAGATATAACAACATCGTAAACCGAGGATACAGAAATATTCGGTGAATTAATGCCAATTGAAAAGGAGTAATCACCCCCATTTACAAATCATTTAGTGGAGTTATTGGATACTCCAGAATCAAATGAATATAAATAGAGCGAGAGACAAGAATGAATTTCGGAACCGAGGGACATTCCAAAATTCAAAGGAAATTGAGTCAAAAGGAAGTGATTCAACTCGAACGAAAGTGATTCTGTAAATAAATTTACCATATATGCTAAGTTTTGCCTAGAGCCAAAGCTCTGATACCAACTGTAACAACCTGATAATTTCAACCATTCGCATCCGCACATGTCGGACTTGAATTGCTCAAAATACCAGATTGTTAATTGAAATTTGGCAAAACTTAACATCTACAATAAATAAATCAATCACAGAATCACAAATACAGAGTAGTACAATGATATGCTGCGGAATAAATGAATAGTAGTTCATGAAGCTACTATATAAACAAAGTTAGAAATAAAATACAACAGAATATCTCAGATGCAATGAAGTCTCCAGTGCGAGCAGATGACTTCTCTGGACCAATCAACTGGATGACTGAAAGGATAGATAGCTGGATCTTCAAGCAAAGCTCCAACTTCGAAGGTGAGTCTCAAATGCTGTATCAATTAGTCTGACCCGAGCGTAAAGCAAAACACAAAACACTCGAGTCGGGATTAACATTCTTATATCGATAAATCCAACTCAAGTGAAATATCAACTGAAATATAATTAATTTAAAGGATGTTTGGGATAACCATCCTCTAAGGATCCATGGAACTATCTACATGGTAGAAATATACACTATAACACCGTGGTCATTTCAATTTTATTTATATTTCAAAACTAAAATATCATTTTCATTTCAAATATCTCTATTTTCCAAATTAGTATATACATCCAATAATTTATGAAGTAAAGTATTTTTATTTCCTCAAACTTCACAAATCGCTTCCGAATCAACTCGACAATCCCGTTCAAATTTAATTAAATCAAAATTTATCAATTTCCATTCAATTTAGTTTCTGACTAAACTAATTCAAATTTTATCTATTTTAAATATGGATTTTAACCACAAAATAAACCATTTAAATTTCAATATAATTCGAAGTTAATACATTTCGGAGCTTTAAATATTCAACATTTCAAAGACTAAACTTTGATAGTTGCGTTTATCTCCCAACTTGACTTCACTATTATTTAGTTTTGAAATATTCACTTAATAAATTCAATATTATTTATATGACCTTAAATTTTCATTTTCTATATATTACCTTCGATTTCTTTATACATGAAACATCCATTAAATTTCTTAAATAAAAATTCAAGTTATAGGATCATATGTTAAAGTTTCGAATTTACTAGTTTCAAATTGATTTAACTAAATAAAATCCTTAATTAATGACAAATTCAAATAAGTCCCAAATATATCTTCAAACCTTAGCTTATAAAATTTATTCCACAAATCTATTTCAGAAATACAAATTTAATAAATCCTTAAACATATTTCATATTAATAAAATCAATCTTAATTAAATTATCTTAATATTAAATCTATATATAAAATAACCTTTATATATAATACTTTAAATCAATATTCATTAAAACCATATATTTCTTTTCAAGACCATAGAAATTATTTTCAAAACATTCATATAGACCACGACGTCGATGTAAAATTTTCTATTCTATGAACAAGGGATACAGATATTTATCATTTCAATCCGTAAGTTAAATATATACAGGTGGATGTCATTTCAACCTGTAATCCCAAATTCAATTCAAATGAAAATCGCTTGGGTTTATCATTTCAATCCATAACGAAATTCTCCTATTCTACAGTCCGTTCGGGTATGTATCATTTCAACCCATAGTGATTTCTATACTAACAGGGAACTTACAGAGTGATAACAGATATGAAAATAATAATAACAATAGGCATATATCATCAAAAATAAATATAAACAATAGGATATGGTGTCATATCCCATAAGTGAATAGTTACAGATAATAACATATATAACAATTTAAATAGCTACAACATCTTTTTTCAATTGTCGTTTCAATTTAATCAAATTTTCCAAATAAAAGAATGTTAATCGTGAGTGATTGCTCACCTTTCGAGGCTAGAGAATACAGAAGATGACATGGATACACACACTGATACGGACACTGAAATTTGAATTATAAATACGAGCACGAATTTCAAAGCAAAGTATGATTGACACGAATTGGACGAACGAGGCTGATAATCCAGAATTTATGAATTGAATCAGAATCAGTTGATACATACAGAAATTTTTGCTATTTTAATAAAAATCAAAATTGAATCCCTAAGAAAAATTTAAAGTCGAAACACACACACACACACACACACACACACATATATTTATAATTTACCTTTTTTTCATACATAAACCAATAGTTTTAACATTTGAAATAAAACATATATGTTAAATAAAAATCCTTATAATTTTTCCAAACCATTTTAATTTTTACACATAGATCAAAATTTCTATTTACAAATATAAGACCCAAACTACCCCATACGACCTATGTATATAATATCATTAAGATTTATATTTTAAAATAAGATTAATATATAGAACTCCAACAAATTACACTGTTCAAATCACATTTATAAACTACTATATACATATGGTACAAAATCCACTTCACAATACAATTATAAATTTTAAACACTTTACCTATATATATAAACTAATATATAACTACCCATACATAAACAATAAAGCCTATACACAGACTTATATAAAATTTTAGACAACGGATGTACGAATTACTTATATAACTTATATTATAACTTATTTTATAAATATATATAATACTGTAACCTGTGCAGACCGAAAGTATAAATTAGAATGAAAACGTTATACAATATATATAAATAGCAACTAATATAACTTTATATATATATATATATATATATATATATTTGCGAAAGCAACTGGTCTACACTAAAACACATATACACCCTTAACTTTTATGCAAACATGCATGCCAACTGAAATGAAAACTTATATATTAGAAAACTAACTCCATACATAAGTGTATGCAAAGTGTGTATATATATAAGTCCATAAAGATATATCTATAATTATTATAACTTTATATAAATATATGTCATATACGAACTTAGGAAAATAAACAACTTCAATAATCCTATACAACTTCCATAATAATAAGATGTAAATTGACCTTCAATAAAAGTTATAAACCTGTTTATTATAAAACTATATATATAATAACGGATTTACAAAAACCTATAAAATAAATCATACAATATGGTTTGTAAAATATACATTTATGGACTCAAAGTTAAAACAAAAATGAATATAAATCTACTTGCCAAATATGCAGACTCCATTTGCAGATCCAACACAACTCACACATATTAAATATGCATACACTTCTAGAAATAAAACAAACTTTTCAAAAAAAATGGAAACCACGTTTGGTATATATGTATTCAAATCCAACAACTTTATATAAACCACTATATGTAAGCATCTTATATTTTTATACCACTATCAATATATCATAACTATACTCCTTATAAACAAATATGCGTACCAACTTTGAATGCTAGAATATGCATCAACAACACTTACATGGGACGTGTATTGATAAAATCATCCATATCATAGCTAAATATAAAAGTATATATATATATATAAATAAATAACACTTGTAAATATAAACTTAACTTACCTATGCCTGGTTATGCGAACGGTAGAGGAAACAGGAGAGGGTCGCTGCGTCTTCGATGGATATTGCGCAAGGGGAAGAGTGGGTTCGGTGGAGGAGCAAAGTTTAGAAAAGGTGAAGGAGAGGCCGAAATTTGTAATGTCAGGCAAGTTTATATAGAAGAGGAAGAAACAATAGAGAGGGAAAGAAGAGAAATCTAGGAAGAAGCAATAAAAAAGGGAAGAAAATACGAACAGAAGTAAATGGAAACGACTAAATAAAAGTAATCAAAGAAATAGCACAATCACGTGCTATGATTCAATGGAGGATTTAAGGCAAATATTCATGTTGATTCAGGAAAATAATCAAAGCAAATAAATGGTAGCACGTTTCAAATTTGAACGGAAGGAAAGAGAAAAGTCACAATTCCAAAAAAATATCAAAGTAACAGCTACACAATTATTCAAGAGCTATTAAAGCAATTTTTAAATTGTGAAGGCAACGTTACTCTGCGTTATATTTTTAAAATAAGAACGTTGAACGAAAATCAACAGTCTAATATGGTGCGGTGTAAATGACAAGAGTCACGCTGATTACCGAATAAAATAAAATGAATAACCATTTATTTATTTTTTTAGACGGTGGAAAAATGAAGAAATAAAAGGTCAGTGAAAGTAGGAATGAATATATTAGAAAAGTAACGATTCTAGTAGCAACGGTCATCTTAGATTAAGTTGAAAAGTTTATAATAATTTATTACCGTGACTATGGTTCAAATTTTTTTGAAAGCAAGGAAACCAAAAGGTCACAATTAAAGGTAAGCTTTAAATTTTTAATAAATACAAAATGTATCTAAGTCTATACGTTTATAACTTTCCACCTGTGGTGTATATATATAATGAATGGTCATAATGAAAGAAGTGGAAACAGGGAGCGTAGGAAAGGAAAGGTTAGAAAAATAAAATTTTCACCCTTAAAATATACTTTCTTAATTTTTGATGAAAATTTATCATTTGCCACATTTAACTATACGTAATCCAAATGTAAGATTTTATTTCAAAATATTATTATTTAAAATTTCTCAAAAATCAAATTAAATACGCTAAATAAAACCATTAAAAATTAACAAAATTTTACGGGTCGTTACAACTTGGTGACCTAGATCATACGCCACCAGTCACCTTGAGGGATCATACGCCACCTTCATGATACTAAGCCTGAAATATGTATCATAGTTTAAGTATCATTTTAGAGATGTGAGGCTTGGGAGTGGGTTTACGCTCAACTAGACAAAGCCACACTTTTTATACAAAACCATGCTTTGAACATAATAGGTTCCAATTTGAATGCTATATTGCCATTCCTTAATCACACAACTGATTTCTACCAACGTATAACTCCTGAGCTCGTTGGTCTCAAAAAAGGGTGTTAAGCTAAGAGAAGTTGTCTTCTCCGCACCAAGCAGATAATACGTTGATAGAGATCAATTTATGTGATCATAAATGCACAGTCAGACACTCATCCATACAAGTTCATTCCGGAACTGAACGAAACCAAAGGCACTCCTCTTACTACCATTAATAGCGAGTAGTCCTTGTAATCCAAAATTTCAAAATACGATTGAACCACTGCTATAAATGTATCTATATTGGGAGCTACCCAGAGAATGTCAACAAGCAGTCATTCGGCTATGAAGTTCTTCGGTCTTCAATACAACAAAGATTTTCAGAATGCAATCATCACTGCCATATACGTATAATGTGGGGTAAAACCCATAGGACTCGTGACAGCAATCTCTACATGCTGAAGATCTCTGGTCTTCAATAATTATCATCTTTAACATGCCTTTACTTTTGAACGTATATATTGGTTCGAAGTGATTTTCGAATAGCACACAAATCCAACCGCCGTTCCTTCGAAACCAAGTATTGATAAAATGATGTTTAGTCCATATGTAGATATCAATCATCAATCAATTACTTCATCATTTATTTAAATCAAATATCTTTCTTAGATATATTCTTTTCAATTTATTCCATTTTCTTTTCAAGAGCATATGGAATCATTAAGCCTCACTTATCAAATCGTTTGGTTTATTTAAACCTTTCTTAAATCTTGGAATAATTCCAAATTTTTTCTCTTCCACTTAGGAAAACATTTCAACGTTATTTCTTTAAATCCTTCATGTAAAACTCATCTTTAATTTTGGCAAATACTAAGTCATCTTACTAAAAGTCAAGTTTAAACCTTTAATAAAGATTTCTATTTCCAAATCCTCATTTAAATGGGTTGAAAATGATGTTATGTAAAACATCTTACAACAAACCCAAAACCATTTTATTCATATCTTTGTTTAACTCTTGGAAAACTCTTCACTTTTTACTTTGGGAAAACCTTTTTAGAGCATCCAAACTTTCCTTTCGATTTGTTCCACCCCTCGTGTAAAAGATAAAATGAAGGCCATGTAAGTTCAGGGCACTGGTTGCTTCATTCATAAGCTTAGTTACACACCTTGTTTTACCAGTTAGATCTCACAGGCGGGACAAATGCACTAGTCGTTCCCGCTACTCAATTTTTGTTAAGGATTATTTAAAATTCCTAATCATTATTTAAAACACTTAATTATTCTTCGAAAAACATTTATAAAAGATTAGAAAGAGGACTGTTGAGTTAAAATCCATACTTCATAAGTTATTACAAATTGTTGCAAAAGCGACGCAAAAAGTGTTTTAAAAAGTGTTTTAAAAGCTATATTCTTCAAGACGACTTTTACATCGTTTAGAAATCCATCTTTTTAACTTAAATCAATTTGAAAATATTTTAAAATAAATTTAGAATTTATTTCATTTTTTCAAACATTTTAAAATGTTAATTTTAAACTTTGGTCACTTTACTACAAAAGCACGATTTGTTTGAAAAATTGTTTTGGACGTATTTTAAAATATACAAGATGAAATCTTGATTTTATTTCTTTGGTGGAAAGATATGGATATATTAGTCTAGAAAATTCTTATCTCGAAAGATTCCGAGTTACATTCCACTTTGTACACTTAAACCAACATTTTGTATATTAGATCACTTATTCACTTTTAACCATTTCAGAATATCATATTATTACAATATTCATTTCCAAACTTTTTACATATTTTAAAATCATTAAAGGCTAAATAACTTCATATTCACATTCATATGGATTTTAATTTTCATTAATTAATCATGGTTAATTTCTTAACCATTTTTATTATGATTTCTCATAACTTCTCACAACCAAGTTATCAATCATATCAATATCCTTATAATCAATCAAAGTAATCATCCAAGCATTTAAATTTATAATTTAAACATTCGTATAATTATTTCTAAATGTAAGTAAATTGAGTACTCGCCTTTAACTTAATCGATTATTCCTACCAAAATCCTTATAAATCCACATTTCACCTAAACTTTTGTTAATTAATCATCACAAATGCTCTCCCCTTTGCAAACTCTAGAAAATCTGACTGTGCTTCCGCGACATCTTGAATTTCTCCTAGCTCGTTGGAATAAATTCGGCGACACTTCTTTCTCTATTTCTTGCTCAGAAGCTCTACGATCATGCTCCTCTCTTCTTGGTAGGCTTGTTCTAGAGTGTTGGCGCTTGGATTTGGATGGTGGAGGGCATATGACCTTGGAGGAGGCAGGGGAAGGTATGGTCGAAGTGAGGGGAGAGTAGGTGGTGGTTTCGGTGGAGTTTTGAGGTGTTTTTTTTCTTTTGTTGTTTTATATCATATTTTTTTTTCTAGAAAGTGGAGATGGAAGCCATGGATATGGAGATGATGAAGAGGAAGAAAGTGAAGAAAAATTGAGAAGAATGTTTTAAGGAAAGAAGAGAATGGATAGGCTATTTATAGTTGAAGTTTGCTACACAAATTACCTTATTACCCTTAACTTAAAAGGCCAAAATACCGTTAGCATCTAGCCACTTTTTGTCCCCCCTTAATTACTTTAAAACACACTTTTCCAAGCTTGATTTATGATGGCTTAATGAGGAAGTGATGTGGAAAAGGAGTGAAAAGATGGATGGATTTTATTTTTGTACTTAAAGCAATTATTTCTTATTTTCCATAAATTAACAAATTACTTTAAAAAATGAATTCGCTTCTTTACCATGCTTGGATTAGACACCTAAGTGCAAGTCATTAATGAGAAAGAGATAGCTTATTTATGAGATATGAGTCTTAGATTTGATTTTGCAAAAGTAAACTTACTTTGTCATTTTATGTTTTTCTTTACTTTAGGTTAATTAATCATTGGTTAACATAATAGAGATATTTATATCTTCGTAAATGGGTTTATATGATACGATTCAAGTTGCAAAACGTTTGCACAACTTGGATCGAACAAAACATTGACTTTCAACAAAATGGTTTATGGTCACATTTTGACGTTTTTGTTAAATTATTTATTCATGTAAACCAAACTTAAAAACAAATTTCTTATCATTTTTAAATAATTAAAACAAATGAATTTGACTTATAAAATAATATAAAACAATATCAAAATTCATTTGCAAGTATACGACATTGATTTTGTCAATGCGTGATGGATTTGATTAATCACTATAACATATTTATATATACACACACACACACACACACACACAGTTATCAAACTTGTATCAACCAATTATTATCATTATATATTGATGTTAAAAGAAATTATTTATCCTTTAAAATAATTATTAGACTGTATATCCAATTTTATCGAAAACCGGCTTATGTTAATTTTTTCAATGTTACAGTAAAAGTCCAAAATCTTTATTCAATTCTAAAAATAAGTTCACCGTTCTTATTTATTATATGAAACGCGATTATTTTAGTTTGAAAATTCTATATTTGAATATTTAAATATATTAAATATTTCATTTCCAAAGTGATAACATTACGGGTCGTTATAGACTTCCCCCTGTAAAAGAATTTCGTCCCTGAAATTACCCCAAAACAAACCCCAAAGGTATTTACCAAAAATATTTATCTTTAATCTTAATTATTTAGGATATACATAGTCCATCCATAAAAAATATATGATTTGATCTCTTATTTGAATACACAACTTTTCTTCCAAACTAGTACCGATCCCCCAATCCTCTAGTGCAGACTCTAATTAGGCTTCTAGATCATAAACATTTGCTTTCCTTGCATAGCTCTCAACTATGATAGAAAATAAAGTACCTAACCACAAATCCCCATCAATGTTCATTGTCAAGAATGGAGTGATAAATCCATTTTCGGATTGGTGTAAATACCGCAAAGTTCCGTACTCAAATCTTAGATCAAATTCGTGCAATGAAATGATCTACATAAAACATATGTATTTATTAACTTCTAAAAACTTTTCATAATTTTTTTATCTTAACTTCAAACATTTTACAAAGATGTTTCTTTATATAATCCCTTTAATCATGTATTTTCAAATATTTTTATTAAAGGAAACTATTTCAAAGGAACCATTACTCAATAGATAATTTATCTATATTACAAAAAAATTTAATTTTTCTCAAAATCATTTTTACTTAGTATATTTCCTTTAATACTAATATTATTTATGAATCATTTCGTAAAACTATTACTTAAGTTCATTATATCTTTCAACTTATGCATATCAATCATTTTTAAGTCCAAATTCTTAATTTATGCTAGAAAACATTTTCTAGGTTATAATTGTCTTTTTATAGAGTCATTATTTTACTTAAGTGTATAAATAGTTTGTGACTTAAATCTATAATTGTATGATATACCTTTACATCCTAATAGTGTATACAAATCCCAAATTTCAAATTGATTTTACTTAAATCCGTCTGTTTAACAAATTTAAACTTTGTTGTAATTTACTATTATCTTAAATTCATAAGTTATAGAACTCAATTCTAATTTAATACGATTATTAATTTTCTAGCTATGAAAAACAAATTTTAAACCTACCTGTATTTAAATCATCAAATTCTTAGCTTTTAAATCACATATATATCTATAAATCATATCTATAAATCATACTTATCTAATTTCATTTACTCAACATATTTCACAATATTTTATCAAAACTTTTCATCAATTTCTTAGCTCTGAGTTAGGTATGAGTCAGAAATTTTCTACCATCCAAAGTCATTGGAAATTACGCTTTATACTATCAATTGGCGATCCCAAGTTATCTTTGGTTTAAACACTTTTGTAAAGATCACTAATTAGATTATCAATTAACGATTCACATTATCTCTTTAACCTAAGACAATTATATAGATTGAGTAACTCCAAAACCATACCAAGGAACTGGGTACTACTAATAGCATCACATATCCCTTTAAGAAGAAGAGTAACACTTAACAAAAGTGTTTACCAACTGAACACATCTCTTACCCATTTTTATTTATTTTCGAGCCAATCAAACTAGTTATCATAAAATATTTCTTTTTATTTGAAACAATACCATTATTATTTTCAAAATCCTTTAGAGATTACTTTGTTTATAAAATCTATTTTATAAATTCATCTTATATTAACTTACTTTCTTTTAATTCCCTTTAAATTTTCATATCTTCCATATCTACCTTTTACAAAATTATCTTATCTTTGTAAAATACCTCCTTTTTTTGTAAGAAATGCTTATTTGTTATCTTATATTAATTCATTTATCCCAACCCAGTATTATTTTCTAACATCTTATAGTCAAATCATGAAACATAATTCACAAGGTGTTTGTTAAATCAATGGATGATAATACTTAAAGGTTATCATTCCCTTATTGCAAGCTAGCACACTATTAATAACTATACCATTTAGAAAGTTATTTTTTCATAAATAATACATGAGCTTAGGTAAAATTATTTCGTTTACCCAAATTTTTCAAAATCATTGCGTCGGTTCGCTTTGTTTAAATGTTTAGGAACCCTTATCGATAACGGTGATCAGGCGTATCGATCAGGATCCATAAATCACTCAACAGATAAGTCAACACAAAATATTCTATTAGTTACTAACAAATACACGCTCATATATAATACTCTCAAACTCATTCTAGGGTGTTACTAACCCTATCTATAATGAGTTACTCGTCCTAGGGTATTACTAACCTTATCTCTGATGAGTCTTACCCCAACGAAGCCTAGGTGTTCGCTCAACCTAAGCTCTAATACCAAATGCAATGAACCAAGATTTCGAACCTTGATAATCTACACTGACGCATTCTTGTGCCACAAATCCAAGTGCCGGAAAGCCCGATTGTTAGGGAAAAAGAAAATAAAGACAGAACAAAATAGAAAAACAGAATCTCACATGAATGGAATAACATATGTTATTTCAACAATAATCTTTACAATGAAAAATGTTAAAACATATATCAGAGTCTAGTCTAGATTTAGCTCGGATAGTTATAACACCTGACCTTGCAAATGCTGATAAACAACAAACAAATGCAGCGGATAATAGAATACGTATGATGATGAAGATCTCCAACTCTCTTTTGGAAATCCAAGCGTCTTCAGCTAATACTGGAACAACTCGAATCTGATTCGAGTATTAAAAATACCCAGATCAGGCTTGATAAACTAGTGTGAGATACTCGAAATTTTAAATGTATAAAACATGACGATGTTATCAAAATCTTTGAAAAGAAGGGTATCTCATAAGACCACGTCCACACATAAATACAGACAGGTTTTTACCTTATGATAACAAAAGAACTTTTATTACCAAAATAATTTGATATTATCTTTAATGATATTCTTTTGGAAAACATCTTTCAAATAAACTTATTCAAATAAGGTATCAATATCCGGATTAAGTTTAAGTGAATATATCCGGACTAGGTCAAATAGAATATACCGAATGAAATATGTGATACAAAAGGGCTAGTTGAAATGTTTGTGAAGCATTATAGCTATTTTGGGAATACAAATAAAACCGTAAAGCTAAAGCTTGTATTGGAATTGGATTTCCAACATAAGAGGGAACCTCGATAACCATGCATAGCAACCGGAACACGGTTGTTTTTCATACAAGTACTCACACATTGTTATTCCTCATATTGCCACACTTCTTGATATCCAGGCTTCTCATGCAAGGACTCACACGCCACTATACCATACGATAAGGGTACCATTTTGACACCTTGGTGACCTAGATCATACATCGCCAGTTACCTTGAGGGACCATATGCCACCCTATCATACTAAGCCTGAAATATGTAACATAGTTCCCATATCATTTTTGAAATGTGAGGCATGGGAGTGCGGTTACGCTCAACGTAGAAAAAGCCACGCTTTTCATATAAAACCATGCTATGATCATAAAAGGTTCCACTTTGCATGCCACGTTATCATTCCTTAACCACATAACTGATTCCTACCAACGTATAACTTCTGAGCTCATACGTCTCAGAAAAGGGTGTTAAGCTAAGAGAAGCTTCCTTCTCCGCCACCTAGCAGATAATACGTTGATAGAGACCAACTTATATGATCAGGAATGCATTGTCAAACACTAATCCATACAAGTTCGTTCTGGGACTGAACAAAACTGAAGGCACTCCTCTTTCTACCATTAGTAGCGGGTAGTCCTTGTAATCTAAAGATTTCAAAATACGATAGAACCATATATATAAATGTCTCTATATTGGGAGTTACCCATAGAATGTCAACGAGCAATCCTTCCGCTATGAAGATCTTCGGTCTTTAATACAACGAAGATTTTCAGAATGCAGTCACCATTGACATATACATATAATGTGGGATAAAAGCCCTTGGACTCATGACAGCAATCTCTACATGCTGAAGATATCCGGTCTTCAATAATCATCATCTTCAACATTCCTTTACTTACGAACGTATACATTTGGTTCAAAGTGATTTTCGGATAGGAATCACCCAAATCCATCCCCAGTTCCATCGAAATCAATTATCGTTAAAAAGATGTTTAGTTCATATATGGTTATCAATCATCAATCAATTACTTTATCTTTTATTTAAATTAAATATCTTTCTTAGATATATTCTTTTCAGTTTATTCCATTTTCTGTTCAAGAGTATATAGAATCATTAAGCCTCATTTATAAAATCATTTGGTTTATTTAAAACTTTCTTAAATCTCGGAATAATTTCAAATTATTTTCTCTTCTACTTAGGAAAACAATTCAACATTATTTCGTTAAATCTTTCATTTAAAATTCCTCTTTAATCTTGGGAAATACAAAGTCATCATACTTAAAATCACGTTTAAACCTTTAATAAAGATTTTTTATTTTCAAATCCTTATCTAAATGGGTTAAAATGATGTTATGTAAAACATCGTTACAAAAAACCCAAAACCATTTTATTCAAATCCTTGTTTAACTCTTGGAAAATTATTCACTTTTTACTTTGGGAAAACCTTTTAAGAGCATTCGAGCTTTCCTTTCGATTTGTTCCACCCCTAGTCTAAAAGATAAAATGAAGGCCGGGTAAATTTAGAGCACTGGTTGCTCCATTCCTAATCTTAGTTATACACCTTGTTTCACCATTTAAATCTCACAGGAGGGACAAATGTACTAGTCGTTTCCGCATACTCAATTTTTGTCAAGGATTATTTAAACTTCCCAATCGTTATTCAAAACAATTAATTATTTTTCTAAAAACATCTATAAAAGATTAGAAAGAAGATTGTTTAGCTCAAATCCATAATTCATAAGTTATTACAAATTGTTGCAAAAACATTGCAAAAAGTGTTACAAAAAGTGCTTTGAAAGCTATATTCTTCAAAATGACTTTTATATCATTTAGAAATCCATCTTTTCAACTTAAATCACTTTTAGAATATTTTAAAAGATTTGTAAATTTGTTTCATATTTTTAAAATATTTAAAATATCAATTTTAAACTTTGGTCACTTCGCATCAAAAGCGCGATTTTTTTGGAAAATGGTTTTGGACATATCTTAAAATCTACAAGATAAATTCTTGATTTTCTTTCTTTGTTGGAAAGATATGGATATACTAGTCCGAAAAATTCTTATCTCGAAAGATTCTGAGATATATTCCACTTTGTACACTTATTTAAATTCTATGGAGCAATATCACGAACTACCGTTATGCGACGCACCTATTTTTGACTCCAAATTTATTATTTGACAAAACTTCTCCAAATTTAATTTTAATGTTTGCAATTCATTTATAAACCATTTTGAAGCATTTAAACCAATATTTTCCTTATTAAATCACTTATTCACTTTTAACCCATTTTGGAATATCATATTATTACAATATTCATTTCCAATTTTTTTTATATTATAAAACCATTTAGAGGCTAAATAACTTCATATACACATCTATATCAAACTTACTTTTAATTAGTTAATCTTTATTAACCATATTTATTTCGATTTCTCATAATTTACCATAGCCAAGTTATCAACCATATCAACATCCATATAACCAATCAAGTAATCATCCAAGCATTTAAATTTATAATTTAAACATTCATATAATTATTTTCTAAATGTAAGTAAACCAAGTACTCATCTTTAACTTAATCGGTTCTTCCTACCAACATTCTTATAAATCCACACTTTACCTAAACTTTTGTTAGTTAATCATCACAAATGCTCCCTCCTTTCCAAACTCCAAAAAATCTAACAGTGCTTCCGTGACACCTTGAATTTCTCCTAGCTCCTTGGAATGAATTTGGTGGTACTTCTTTCTCTTTTTCTTGCTCTAAAGCTCTACAACCTTGCTCCTCTCTTCTTGGTAGGCTCGGCCTAGAGTGGTGGAGCTTGGGTTCGAGATGGTGGATGGCGTATGGCCTTGGAGGTGGTAGGGGAAGGTATGGTCAAAGTGAGGGGAGAGGAGGTAGTGGTTTCAGCAGAGTTTTGAGGTGTTGTTTTATTTTATTTTTATTTTATTTTTTCTAGAAAACATAGATGGAAGCCATGGATATGGAGATGAAGAAGAAGAAATTGAAGAAAAATGGAGAAGAAATGGTTAAGAAAAGAATAGAATGGAGAGGCTATTTATAGTTGAAGTTTGCTACATAAATTATCCTATTACTATTAACCTAAAAGACCAAAATACACTTAGTCTCTAATCACTTCCCCCCCCCCCTTCAAGTATTTTAAACACACTTTTCCATGCTTGATTTATCGTAGCATGAATGAGGAAGTAATGTGGAAAAGCAGTGAAAAGGATGATGGATTTGATTTTTGCACTTAAAGTAATTATTTCATATTTTCCATAAATTAACAAATTACTTTAAAAAATGAATTTGCTTCTTTTCCATGCTTGGATTAAAATCCTAAGTACAAGTCATTAATGAGAAAGAGATGACTTATTTATGAGAGTTGGATTTGATTTTGCAAAAGTATACTTACTTTGTCATTTTGTGCTTTTCTTTACTTTAGGTTAATTAATACTTGATTAACATAAGAGAGATATTTATATCCTTATAAATGTGTTCACATGATACTAGTCAAGTTGTAAAACGTTTGCACAACTAATATCGAACAAAACATTGGTTTTTGACAAAATGTTTTATGGTCACATTTTGGTCTTTTTGTTAAACTATTTATTCATGCAAACCAAACTTAAAAATAAATTTCATATCATCTTTAAATAATTAAAATGAGTGTATTTGACTTATAAAATAATATAAAATAATACCAAAATTCATTTGCAAATATACAATACTGATTTTGTCAACACGCGACAAAAATCTGTCAATTACTATAACATAAACAATTAATTAAATAAATAAATATATATTTATCGAAATTTTATCAAAAAATAATTATCATTATATAATGACTTTAAAAGCAATTTATTTATTTTTTAAAACAATTATTGGACCGTATATCCAATTTTATTGAAAACCGACTTTTGTCAATGTTACGGTAAAAGTCCAGAAACTTTATTGAATTCTAAAAATAAGTTCATCATTCTTATTTATTATATAAAACATGATTATTTAAGTTTGAAAATTCTATATTTAAATACATTAAATATTTCATTTTCAAAGTGGTAAAATTACGGGTCGTTACACCTTGCCTTATATCAATGGTTTTAGTCATTACCGCTAATGAGGCTACGTCCAACGTTCTAGCTCACGCACCGCTATCAAAATAGGTCATGGAATCCCATATGGATTCTCATACCCCAACGGGTCTCAAAATCACACATAGATTCCAATATCCAAAATATATCTTGAAATTACACATGGATTCCCATACCCCAATGGGTCTCGGAATCACATATGGATTCAAATATTTAATATATTATAGAACTCCTCCATATAAACATATATGGTTTTTAGGGTGGTTACAGTACAAGTCATCTCTTATGAGTATGATCCCTCGCTAACAGGACGCCTAAGAACCAATTGTCGACTTCCTGGAATGCTCATTACTAGTTCTTTAGGAAATAATTAGACAATATATAAGAGTGGGGATCAACATCTAACCGTTAAAGTGGATGGATCTCTTTATTATTTCTCCTAAAAGAAGAAAATGAGTTTATATGTGTAGTATAGCACCAGCGACGGTAAGTGTACCATATAATTCCCATGTTTCTTCTAAATATTTCCAGAGTTAAACTTCTTCAGTGTTAAGTTAGGAATATTTCCGTACTACCAAAATTAAGAAGGATTACATATATAGGCCAAGATTTTATAGCCGGTTATTTAACGATCAAATAAACAAATACTCAAACAGAGATTATATTTCCCATGGAAATAAGTAAGCCTCTTAAAATTTATCTTTCATAAATTAAATCTCTTTCCAAATTATTTATCAAAATATTCATATATTTATCTCACCGGTATATATACATTCACAAACTAATCCTTTTAAAATTTGAAAAAGCTTTTCCATAGACTTATAAAATGGTATAACTTTATTCTCAAAACACTTAGAAAAATTTTCTATTTCAAAATCATATTAAAATGATCAGACCTAAATATTGTTTGAACGGAGATATAAAAAACATAAACCACCATTCCATTTCGTAAATCTCGTTTATTTTATAAATAAATATCTCCTTTATAAATTTCCCAAACTACTTATAAAATTTCTTTATAAATGTCCAATCTATTTATATAATACTCTTTATAAATCTCAAAACCCCATTTATAAAACTTCCCCTTTTCAAATCTCTAAAATCCATTTATAAACTCTTTTATAAACATCCAAAATCATTTATAAAACTGTTTCCAAATTTTGAGATCTCTTTTCAATTTATAAAACTTCTTTTATGACTATCCTTATTTAAAACATAACTTCTTCAAATTCCAAAATCCCTTTCGAATTTGTAAATCCTTTTTATTAGATAAAACCCTTTTAAAATCTTCCATTTAAAAGAAATTCCTTCTACAAACAAATTCATAATTCAATTAAATAAATAAAAACCTTAACATTATAAAATATAATTGTAACGACCTGTAAAATTTTGATAATTAAAATTGTTCATTTAATAAAATTTTGTAATTTAGAGTTGAAAGAAATAAAAATTTATGGTCTATTAATAAGATTATAACGGAAAAGGAAGGTAATAGTATTAACTTAAGGTAATTTATAACCGCCTTAAATGTGGTAATGGTAACAGATTGTTGTCTGTTACCACTTTAAATCAATTGCAATTAAAGGAGACAAATGTTACATTTGTGTGAGTTAAGATTATAACTAGAGTGAAATGTAATAATGAAAATTTAAGTTAATTATTAAATATTGTAACGATAGACTAATCAGTTGAAATAATTTAAATGTTATACTTGGTTATAAATTGAATATAAGAAAACAAATGTAAATATTGAATCGATTAATGGAATAATATATAATTTATGATAATTGAATAAAATCAATGTTATGTAAGTAATTATGACATTTGTTGTAAATGATAAACTTACAAATGTTACTAAATATAGAAATGGTGATAATTGTTATTTGTTACCCATTTATCTACTCGATTACAAATAAATGTAAATATATGTTGCACTAATGTGAGTTAAAACAATAACTGCAAATTGTGAATGCAACAAAGATATAGAAATGTTAATTATATTTACAAGGCAATAATTGATGTAATAAAAAGAGTGAAACAAAAACAAATTAAATTATTGAGATTTTCGAATTATAATAAAAATGACAAAATTTAAAATAATGAAATATGGTAGTTAATACAAATAAGAGATAAGAAACTATTATTTAGTAAGAAATGTGTAATTACCGTTTGTATTGAATAGTGTATAAATATGTTTAAATTACCATTAGCAAGGAAATAATTGTTCAATTTCTCATTACATTCATTTAGTCCATTTTGAAACAAAATCAACTAAAATTTATGAAATTGAAAATTTTCAACTAATAGGAGAGTGAATGCCAAATTGTAAATTAATAGGTGTAATTAAAAGTAACTTATGTTTTGTAAAATATAAGGAAAGTTAGATTTAATGAAAAGAACATTTACATCAAATAAAATGAATGTTTCATTTGTGAATGTAGGTTTAATTTCATTAAAACAAAGAATAGAATGATAAATTTTAAAGGAAGAAATATATGTTTATTAAACTGTGTTATAGCTTACAGATTGATTACAAAAATAGGAAAATAATCTATTTCAAAATTATTTATTACTCTTGTGTATAAACAAAAAATTTATAAACGTGTTAAATAAACAATTGTTCTATTTTCATCCATTTTAGTTGTTTGTTTTGAAATTTAAATTTGTCAGTAACTGCAATTAATGTAACTTAAATATTTAATTAAAAGGAAAGAAAACTTCGATTGCAATTAATAGATTTAAAAAAAGAAATGCACGTTTTGTGTTAATGGAAATAAAAGATCATTTTGGGAACAATTGAACGTTTTTGTTTTTAAGGTAAGTTTATTATATTTTTTATGCGTAGATAAAAACCTATATGCGTAGGTAAAAACCTATATGCGTACAAATTTGAATATTATTTGAGTTAATGAAGTTAATTTGGTTACTTTTCAGAAAAATTGAATTTCAAAAGGTTGTCGATGTACATGGTCCCTTCATTTCTTTTGTTATTAATTGTTGCATGAACGTTTTAAAATAGTTACCTTATTATTAATACTTAATAAATTCATTTCTCCTTCTGTTTAATACCCGAGCCTAGACTATTTGGTTGTATTTAATTCTTGCCGCCTCATTTTCACGTATACAAATTTTACTTTTCTTTGGTTTGCGAAATTTTCCATTCCTACGTACATTTCCTTATGCATTTTTAATGCCTGAAGCTTTCGAAATAAATTGTGACATTTATTTTTGTCCCTCCACCTTCATTTCCTAATCATAAATAACTTGCATCTTATTTCTTCATTTACGTTTTGTTTCTCCTGACACCTCAAATTCAAAAGCTCTTATTCTTGCAAATCCAAAAGCTTTCTTTTATGAAACATGATTTATTTATTTTCATTTTTCCGTACACATCCCATCCTCATCTTAGTTGTTCTACAATCCTTTCCTGAAGCATCATCTTGAGAAAAACATAAGCATTAAAATTTGTTCATTTTTCTGTGTAGTAATTATTACTTTAATAATATTTCTTATAACATGAATATCTTTTGCATAAACTTTGATTCACGTGCGATTTCTTCTGTTGGATTCATATTAAATTCCACACAACATGAAATTGATTTAGTTAAATTTGGAGACTGTTGCGTTTTGCGCTTCTTTTTGGATTTTTATGGGCTAAAATTCAAAGGCGAGTGATTTGACCCACTCACAACTTCTAAAATTTCTTATGTATGTTAAATTAAATTTATGATATGATTGAAAATTTATTCATGGCTGTTTGGTATATTTTAAACCGTCATCTCGGTTAATTTGAATATAATTGAATTAAATCGTTATTTAATTTATTATTGAATTTAAATTGCCAGTTAAATACCTATTATAGATTAATAGTTCTCTGTTGATATTTATTGATTGATTTGGATGATGATTGTGATGGATGTTGATTGTTGATATTGGATGGATGGATGGATGTTGTATTTTATATCGTTATAAACTGCAAGTGCACTATGGGTTGAATTGATACATACTCGAATGATCTATAGATTAGGGAAAAATCATTATGGGTTGAAATGATAGACTCGGACGATTTTATGGATTTTTATATTAATTCGGGATTGCGGTTTGAAATGATATATAACCGTAAAATTTTAAACTACGGATTGAAATGATAAATATCCATATCACTTGACCCTAGGGCAGAGAATTATATACATACATCAGATTGGTTTTAAAATTTTGAATTGTGAACTTAATTAAATGATATTTTCAAATAAAATATGATTTACATAAATTAAATTATTATTGAAAATCAAGTTTATGTTGAAATGTGAATTGGTTTAAATGAATTACATTAAGAAACTAAATTGAAATTTTAAAGTCAATTTTAAGATATAAATGAAATTTGTGAGAATTGAGCTACTTGAGTTGTTTGTAATATAACTTTGAAACGTATTGATACTGGAATAATTTAAATTTATATTTCTAACATGGATTGAAATCGATATAGAATTTAATAGTTATTTAACATTGAATTGGAAGATTTGCGATTGGGTTTGTTGATTCGAAAACTGAAATGGTTCAGATGTGTTGAAATAAAATAAATGGTTTGAATTGATAGTAATTCCAAATTCATATATTATTATAAACTGTTAAAAAACACACTATTTTAAAGTTTCTAATTATTGAGATTCTCAAATTATTAAACTATTTAACATATATTAACTATATTAAATCATATTAACCTCTTTTAACCCATTTAATTTATTTTGAAACAAATTAACCCATTTTATATTCATTTTAAATCTAATTAATCTATTTTAAAGTTATTTAATCTATTTCAATTATATTTAATTTATTTCAAATCTATTTAACTACCTTAATCAATTTAAAAATATTTTAAATCTATTTTAAATATCTTAGAGTATTTTAACTATTTAAAAATCTATTTAAACCATTTATAACTACTTTAACTAATTTTCTGAAATTCTAAGTAAAGTTGATGTGTTTATATTCAAATTCACTGGTTTAAAAGCGAATGCGGCTAAATGATGTTATAATTTAAGTTGGAACTTAATTAGTATAATTGATTGAATATGATGATTTTGAAATGAGGGTCTAACCTAATTTGAAATATGATTTTTGAAAGAACTGTGATTTCAGAGACGATACGATTTGAAAGTGAATATATTTGAAAGTAAATATGATGTGAAAGCGATATGGTTTTGAGAGTATGATATTTTAAGATAAATTGTAAATTGATTTTTTGAAATATAAAGAACCATCCGGTTTGAAATAAGTGTTTGGTTATTAAAGAGACCGGGATTGGATATTGTCATACTCTCTGCTAATACCGAAAACCACTTTAACAACTATGTACGTGGTGGAGATTCCAAAAATGAAGGAGGATGGTTTGGTGAACGATTTCTGTATAAGGTATGACGTGACCTTGACTCCCGTGAGTCAGCTTAGATGTGACTAAAATCAGGTGCCACATCGAGCCAAGTGAGGTCATTCCTCCTATCGGGCACACTTCTTCGATAATATATTCTGATTTTTCGATTTGATTGGTGGCTACCCTTAATTTTGATTTGGGAGTGTGTTTCGAGGTGGGCGGTAGTAGCTGCTATGTGTTGCCTCCAGTCCAAATCCGCAAATGGTATATCTACCCTGGCATCTCCTCGTGTGTCGTGTTCACATGCCCTAGAGCGCCATCTACGAGTTTGTTTTGTACCATACCTATGTGATGTCCTCTGGTTAAACCTCCAGTTTACTTCATGGTAGACACTATTATAATAGCGTATTGTACTACATAGTAGATAGTTTAATGGATCATTAGGAGATGGTAATCCCGAATATCTTTTAAGTTACTGCACTCATGTTAGACACTGGATAAGAGATGTCAAACCCCGTAAACATCTTTGACGCCGTCACACTCAAATTTTACCGTTGATTTAACTTACATAAGATCTTTTAGTTCTGAATCGAGTGTTTTTTCTTTTCAATTCGCTTGGGTCAGCCGAGCATTTCAGGGTTGAAGATTAAGATTTTGCTACTATTAGTTACCATATCTATTACACTGCATTCATACTGTTACGTTGCATTATTTATTTATCTCCAGTATGTGTAACTCTGATTATATGTTGTATAAATATAATCAAATGTTTTGTAAACAGCTTCATGAACTGTCATTTGATTATAATATCTTGTCATTCCATTGCGAGATTATGTTTTGTTTTTCTTTTCTTTTTTTTCTTCTCTCTTTCTTTCTCTTTTTCTTATTTACCTCATGACAATCTGCCCTTTTAACTGATTTGAGTTGACGTGTTTTTCTACTTAAAGCGTCCAAAGAAGGCAGGTCGTTACAATAATCTTAAATATTAATCATATAATAACTAATGAACTCCAAAAATATTAATATAATTGTAACAACCCTGAATTTTGTGATTTATTTTAATTTTTTTTTTGTGAAAACTTTATTATTTATTAAAATGAATTTTTTTGTTATTTTAAAGTATATTTTGATCTTTGTGTGAATTATAATTTCAAACTTGAATAAATAGGATATTTCCAGAAAAGTGGATTTTTGGCCAATCTGGTTAAATTTTGACTTTTAAATTTAAAATTTAAATGTTTGAATTTTTTTATTTTATCTTTTATTATGAAAATATATTAAATTTCACGTATACTACTTTTCGTTTCGTTGAAATTCGATTTATATTATGGAAGTTATGTTTTTTACAATATTGGTAGTAAATTGTTTTATTTAACAATATTGTTTATTTTAATCTATATAAATAATATTTTATTTTTCATATCTTATTATAGTTTTTATTATATGTTATGTTACATATATTTTTGTCTTTTAAACATTTTTAAAGTGATAATAAACTTTTTCCAAAGTTCATTGAATTGTTTTCAATTTTTAAAGACTAGTTTGTATTTTTAAGCTATTTTCTTTATTTAAATTTTATTTAACTAAAATTTGTTTATTTATTTTTGTGGATGCATTTTATTTTAGGTTATTATCTTTGTTTTTAAATATTTTCCAAGTCCATATAAATTTTCCAAAGTTGATTCTGTTTATTTTCAAATTTTCTAGACTAGTTTGCATTTTCTGTGTTATTTTGTTATTTTAATCATATATAATTATTATTTATTTATGTATATTTTATATATTTTTTTACATTTTCGAATTTAAACTGAATTTATAATCATTTTCAGTTATTTAAATTTATTAAAAGAAATATGAGAAATTTGAAAAGGTTTGTGACTTTTTGTTTCTTAAGGCCTTTGGTATTCACACCTTTTCACATTTCAACCATATCTTTTCATTCAATTGGCCATAACTCCTCATTCCTTCAGCCACCTACCTCATTTCTCATTCACGTACACTTTTTCTCATCTCATTTCTGAAAGAAAAATTCGGCCATTGCCTTGGAGAGAAATTGGTAAACTTTAAATTCTTTTTTCCATTGTTTTATGCTTGAATTCTTTGATCTTTGCACTTGTTCTTCTTCATTATAGGATCGGCCTTGCTCCTCCTCCTGCCCTGCCGCCTCCACCACCAACTGGAACCCATCTCCACCACTTCCTCTACAACCCCAGCCAGGCCATGCACCACTCTTGGTGGTAGATCCATCACCAAATGCTCCAAACTCCAACAATACACCCTAGTCGAGCACTACAATGCAATCCACCACTTCATCACCCCTTAGCCGCCACCTACTCCACCTCCACCACCTCCAACCTCACCTAAACCCTCTACCACATCATCCCCTTGAACCCACCAGAGAAGGCCGTGCCCATATGGCCTTGACCGTGACCTATTTGAGCCTTGCTTTGCATTGAAAACCATGTATGTTGTTGTTTAGTGTTGTTCATGGATGCTCACCTTTGCACCATCTCCATCCATGTTTGGCCGACCCTTAGGAAACCAAAACCTGATCCAAACCCTTTCTTTAGCCTTTTATTTTACTTGTGGATGAATCTAATGAAAGTTGGAAGCAAGTGCAAAGCATTTCAGCTTTGTTTTATGCAGTTATTTCTAGCATACTTTAATCGTTTTGAGTTGAAAGCTTATGTGTATTGTATTGTTTTTGTTTCATTTGTTTCCAAGGGAATTGATACTTTGGCTCTCTCTCCCTCGTATCTTGTCGTGCTATCGTGCTTGTGTGGATCTCTTTTGTGTATTCATAGTTGTCATCTCCAGCTAAACCAGTGAGTTATTCTCACCAGACATCGTATACTTATATAACTAGTAAATTGATCACTTTTGAATCTGTAAAATGCTTAACCATATTATATCTGCCATGCTATGATTATATGATGTTCACCCATGCTTAAACACATGTTATATCATATTTTTTTTTATATTATGCTGTTCTGTTTTTTATATCAGTTTATCGCACTGCAAGTTCCCTTTAGATTAGAATCACTATGGGTTGAAATGATACATACCCGAACGAACTTCAGAATAAGGGAAAATCATTATGGGCTGAAATGATAGGCCTGAACGATTTTCAAATTTTTTCATTTACTTGGGATTGCGGGTTTGAAATGATCAAACCCAGGTTTTCTTTGTAAATTACTGGTTGAAATGATATATTGCCCGTATCACTTTACCTTGGCTAGAAAATGAAATACAGACCCGTTGTTAAAATATGTTTTTCTTAAAATTTTAAAATATTTTAGGAATGTAAATATTATAATATTTTGATTTAAATTTGATTAAAATGATTTTTGTAAAGCATTATTGACTCTCTGAAAATTTATAAGTGAAATAAATTAATGGTAAAGTTAGAAAATCTGAAATGTAAGTTTTTTTGGAAATTATAATTTGGTGATAAATGGAATTTTAATTAAATATGAGAATATGATAAATTTATGATATTTTGAACTAAATGAATTAAAAATAATTTTATAATATACTAATGATTTTTGAATTAAGTTAAAATGTGAAATGAATGAATATTTAAGTTGAAATATAACTAAAATTGGAAATTTGTGAATTTGGCTTAAAAGTGAATTTTAAGTTAAGTAAATAAAAATGTAATTAAGTTATATTTTAAAATTTAAACTTAATTGTTAAGTTAAATTTAATTTAATGAATTTAAAATTTAATGTTGGAATTTAATAAGTGAATTACTATTAAATTTTGATTTTTGAACAGAGATTTAACTTTATAAAATCATAAATATAAGGATATTTGAATGATTGTTTTAAAAGTGATATTATATGATTTTATAAGTTAAAAATGGTTTAAATAAAAATATAATTGTTTGTGAAATTATACTGAATATTTGAAGTTAATTTACTGCATTTCTAAAATGCTATTAATTCTAATGCAAAGGATAATACATCATTTGTAAATGCTGTAGTTGATAATAATGAACCAAATGGCTCAATTTAATTTAAGGCTATTATAGTATTTTTTGTGAATGTTATAATGGTTGAATTTAACTAAGCTTATTTGAAACTAATGGAACCCTATTACAGCATTTAAATGTTGTCTTTTGTTAAATTGAACTGTTTTAAGTGGGACTTTCCGTAGCATTTTCTAAATGCTACGAAAGTCGAATTTTCATTGTTTTAATAAATTTAAGTGAATGAATGAACATTGAAAGATTAAAATTTTGGAAATTTAATAATTTCATTATTAAATATAATATCTTCATTTTAATGATTTAAATGAAGCAATTTGTTTCGAAATATAAACTATTTTGAAATGTGTTTTGAAATGGTATTTAAATTAAATAAAAATGAATGTGGTTTGGAAGATATGATATTTTGATATTTTGAAATGGACTTTGAATGATATTGAATTTTTAAATGATATTTGATTTCGACGTATAAATACTATTTTGAAATTTTAACCACGGGATGTATTTAATTTATGGTTTAACTGATCTTTAAAGGATGGGCGATCCCAAGCATCCTTTAAGTTATGGTGCATTTCTACTACAGTTCACTTGAGTTGATTTACATTATATAAGTATATATTGTCCTGACTCGAGTGTTTTGTGTTTTACTTTACGCTCGGGTCAGCCTGAGTATTCACAGCTTTGGATTCTCTTTCTGGAGCTGGTCTTTGCTGGAGTTTCTGCTTATCTACATTTATATCTACTTTCTGTTTCAGCCATTCTAGTTTATCTCATGTATTAGTGAACTTCTATATATTTGGGATTTCTATTATGTTGTTTTCAGACTGTATTATGTTTTTGGTTTGAGACTCTGCCGTTGTAGCTTCACGAACTACTATGTATTTTATATTCCGCTGCAAGGTATTTTGTTTGTTCTGTGTCTATGATTCTGTGATTTGTATTTCATTTGCTCCAAATTTATTTACAATGCGGTAATTTGAGCAATTCAAGTCCGACATGTGCAGTTACGAATGGCTAAAAATATCGGGCTGTTACATTTGGTATTAGAGTTTTGGTTTAAGGAAAACCATAGCCCGTGGAGCAAAAACTTATTAGAGATAGTGTAGAAATACCCTATAATAAGTGAAATCAATCTTAGAATCCTTTCTTGTGAGAGAACGTATTTTCGAAGTATAAAATAATTTCCAAATGATTTTTAAAGGATTTTCGAAGATTATTTTGGTATAAAAAATTTCTTATTTTGAAACCAAGATTTTCAAAGCTTCATCCCTTCGGTATTCATCTTGTTAGAGATCTCTTGGTTAGGATTCTTATCGATTAGGATTTCTTGAACTTTGGAACGCTCCCACTTGTTCTGAAATCCAGTCTTGTCTTCCCTATTCTATCCATTTTGATTTTAGAGCATTTTGTAACTCCACTTTGGAATGACTTCTATAAAGATCGGTGATTCCGCAAATCTTTGAATGATTTGTAAAGGGGTGAAAATCCTTTATAATTGGCATTGATTCACCGGAGATTCCTGTATCCTCGGTTTTCGTTGCTATTTATCTTCTTCTCTACCCGGATTCTATCTCTGATGATCGAATCTCGATTTGCCTTAAATTTCCGAATTGATTATATTATGAAGTCACGGTTGACCGGTTAAGGTCGCCCGCGATTTATATAGGCTTATCATCTTCTATTTGGTAATAAAATTATCTTATCTTCGTTCGAGCTTATCTTCGAAACATAATTCTATTTGATTAGAGTTCCTCTAAATTCGAATCTCCGTATTGCTTGAAATCTAACCTTGAATCATTCTTTGGAAATTTGTGTTTGATTGTATTTTGAATTTGTGCGCACATTGAAATTATTATTTTGACAAGGATGACCCTATTTTGTATATAAAAGTGAAATGTTTTCAATAAGGATTTTTACCTTTAGAAAATGAAAATTTGAAGCTTTGAAAGGATTTGAAATTTTCGAAGTTTATAAGAAAATGTGATTTATATAAAAATGATTTATAAATGAAGGGTTTGAATTTGAATTTCGAGGAATCGAACTCCGGTGTTTTGAAATGGGTTTTTAAGATTTTGGAAAATATATAATAATAATATGATTTAAAGATATTTTTCCAAATAAGAAATCTTTCAAATGTATTCGAATGAATTCCAATGATGTCAAAGAGATTTCAAAGAAGTTTCAAGAAATAAAAGTCTAGAACCCACTTATGTCGCTGAAAAATAATTTCGGTGATGAATACATGCATCATCGACATTGATTTTTGAGTTTCTGAGCGGGGAAGAGGCCACTCTAGTAGCTTTGCTATGCGAGTGATTTTATGAAACCAAATTTTGATTTCCAATTTCCGATTTCAAAGTATGGTTTGATATTCGAAAGATATGTGTGCATATATATAATTGAAATGATTTAAAATAAGTTGGTGTTCAATCCTCGAGATTCAGATTTGTTTTGGTATAACCTTACCTATTGGAATCGATTTACTAATTTGTTGGTGATTTCCAACTCTTGGATTGAAAATATGATTTCTTCGGCTATTTTGAAAGTTCGAGCACTTCCAAATCAAGGTTAAATTTTCAAAGCTAAGAAATTTTGAATGGTATAAGGTATTTGATAAAGTTTAAGTTTAGTTTGGTATGATTAATGTATAAAGTAACATGATTTATATAAGTTTGAAACTATTGGGGAGTGAAATAAAAAAGACTATTTTGAATTAAACTGGTATGAAATATAGTTTTGAAAAGATATTTGAAGTAAAATGTTGAGTTTTTGTTAAATTTATAAGTTAAGAAAAACAATGAATTTTGACTTAACAAATGAAAGTGAGTTTTAAATTGAATATTTGATTTAAAATTTTGTTGTGATAAATCATACGTTAAAAATTATATAAATGTGAAATTTTAAAGTCTAGAAATATGATTTATAAGTTTAAAATTTGCTAAAACTGAAGTTGTATTGTTTTTTTAAAAGTTATAATAAAATCTGGAATTTTATTAATAGCATTTCTAAAATGCTATAGTTTTATGACAACACTTTAAAATGCTGTTGTTTTTGAATTTAACTTTGTTTGAATTAATTAAATATCTATTATAGCATATTATAAATGCCATTATTCTTGAACTAAACTATTTTGGAAACTATAAGTTACGATAGCACTTTTAAATGCTGTCATTGTTATAATTTGACAATGTTTCGTAATGTTGTAGATTTTAACGCTGTTGAGTTATGTTTTAAAAAGTTAAATGATTTAATTTTGGAATTGATTATTTGTGAAATTTAAGGAGTTTTGAATATAATTTAATATTTAAATTTGAATTTTAAGGAATTTAAATTGAATTTGAATTTAAATAAGGTTTACTTGGTTATGTGTTAAATGGAATGAAATGTAATGAGATAAATGAATTTTTGAATGGAATTTTGAAATGTATTTTGTAATGATATTTGAAATAATAATTGAATGACATATTTGATTTTTTAAAATGGTATTTAAATTTAAATATTTGAAATTGAATTCAAATAATGATTTGATAATGAGGCTTTGAATGATATAATCTTTATTTGATAAAGAACGTGAATCAGGAATGATAACTGATTTTGATAAATGAAATTTAAAGTTTATATTTGTATGAAAGGATATTTGGTTTACTTGTAATTTGAGTTTAATTAAAAATGGTGGATTTATGTAATGAATATGTCAAAACTAAGTAGTAACGAAGTAAAATTTGAGATATATGAAATTATAAAATTTAGTTTTGGAATACGGTACATTTAAGCTCTGAAATATATTAAAGATTGAATAGTTTATTTTGCGGATCAAATCTTTATTTGAAATTTGATAATATTTGAAATGGTTTTTCGAAAAACTAAATTGTATTGAAACTGATGGTTTGAATTGAATTAAAGCTGGAACTTGTAGACTTGGGTTTAAATTGAATAAATTTGTGAAATGTAAAGAATTAAAGGGATGTTTTATGATTTCAAATGTATGATTTAGAAAAGTTATGATTTTCAAAGTTTAATGATTTCAAGTATTTTGGTTTTGAAAGATTTATAACTTTGAAAGTATTATGATTTTTGAAAGTGAATATATATTTGAAATGGAAATGAATTTGTTTGACCTAAATTTTTGTTGATTTGGAAATTTGGATTATTTTCTAAATCTATTGTTTTAAGAAACTTTGAAACTGAGTATATGTAATTTAGAAGAAATGATTTGACGAAATCATATATGATTTTGAAACTGAAATGTTATTGAAACAAATTAAAATTGAGAACCTTGTTTTACTAAATACTTGATTTGGGAATTATCGAACTTATATAAAATGGATTTGTATAAGTATGAAGTTGGTTTGAAAATGTTAAATTGAAAAGGTACTCAATTTGTAAATTAAAATCTTATATAATCGAAGTTTATATAATTATGATTTGATATACTATTGATTTTGGAAAGTATTCGATTTGAAAATGAAATCTTATATATGATGGAATTATATAAGTGCGATAGTTGAAGCTATGATTTTGAAGGGCTACTATATATGGTATATTATATTTTGATGTAAGAGGTATGGGAAGTACCCTCCGGAAGAAGTATACTGATATGTTTCGACCCAGATGGACTTAAAGAATCCAGGAATGGATTCGACCGATAAACCCTAATGGACTTAGGTGAATTCAAAAATGGATTCGGAGTTAAACTCATGAGTTCCTCGATTTTTTTTAGGGTAGATGGTTCTTTAGTTTACCCAATGGAGGCGCTTTCGATCCTGGGATCTGCTGTTTATGGATCTTCTGGGAAGGAAGTGCATCCATTGCGTAAATCATTGAATCAGCAACGTACCACTGCAGCAGGGGTCGATGGTCCCTTGTTTACGAATTGGCTACGATATTTTTCTGGAATCCGAAAGGTAGAAGGATCTTCTGGAAAGTTTTGTGTCCATTTCGTAAATACTGGATCAGCAGCGGGCCACTGCTATCGTATTATCATCATTTGGCATTGGATTTTGAGCGGAACTTCTCATACCTATTTTTTATAGTATTTTCACTGGGTGTTGAGATAGGTCTACTAAGTACTTGGAGAATTCTAGCTTTGGGCCTGATCAACGCATAGCCAGAGTCTACAGGAACGAAAGTAAACTTGTTAAGACATCGAGTTATAAAAGTATTCTGATAAAGAATTATATAAAGGATATTTTGATCATTTATTATTACTTTTTTTCTTCTTCTTTTCTAAATAATTTAAAATGTTATAAATATTGTTTACTTCGAACTAACAAATTTGAATCAAATGACCATTCGTCATATTATAAAATGTTTAAAATGTTGTAAATATAAAATTTTAAATTGAAATGTATAATGGTCCATCCTTGTGTTCCATCCTATTTTCCTCCTAATTTTCCTACCGTCTTCTTCTTTAAGGGTTCTTTCTGCATTATGGAAAGAGTTGGTTCTTTGGCTTATCATTTAGATCTACCCAAAAACTTTCTGGAGTGCATGATGTATTCCATGTCTTGCACCTTCGTCGTCATCTTCATGATCCTTTTCTTATTGCCCAGCCTTCTGCTCTTGATAGTTTGGATATTGAGCCTAATCTGACTGTCGAGAGGAAGCTACTTCGTATTGTCGACAGAGGTACGAAGCAGCTCAAAAGGAAATCTGTTAATCTCAATCGAGATTGTACCTGGGAAATAGAGGAGAGCATTCGTGCTTCGAATCCGGAATTGTTCGTTTCGGGTAGTATTTTGTTTTCTATCTTGTTTCACTTTATTTTTCCTTGCCCATTCTTTTCGAGGACGAAAAGATTTGAGTGGGGGAGAGTGTAACAACCCTGAATTTTGTGATTTATTTTAATTTTTTTTTGATTATTTTATTTGAAAACTTTATTATTTATTAAAATGAAATTTTTTGTTATTTTAAAGTATATTTTGATCTTTGTGTGAATTATAATTTCAAACCTGAATAAATAGGATATTTCCAAAAAAAGTGGATTTTTGGCCAATCTGGTTAAACCTTGACTTTTAAATTTAAAATTTAAATATTTGAATTTTTTTATTTTATTATTTATTATGAAAATATATTAAATTTCACGCATACTACTTTTTGTTTCGTTGAAATTCGATTTATATTGTGAAAGTTATCCTTTTTACAATATTGGTAGTAAATTGTTTTATTTAACAATATTGTTTATTTTAATCTATATAAATAATATTTTATTTTCATATCTTATTATAGTTTTTATTATATGTTATGTTACATATATTTTTGTCTTTTAAACATTTTTAAAGTGATAATAAACTTTTTCCAAAGTTCGTTGAATTGTTTTCAATTTTTAAAGACTAGTTTGTATTTTTAAGCTATTTTCTTCATTTAAATTTTATTTAATTAAAATTTATTTATTTATTTTTGTGAATGAATTTTTTTTATGTTATTATCTTGGTTTTTAAATATTTTCCAAGTCCATATAAATTTTCCAAGGTTGATTCTGTTTATTTTCAAATTTTCTAGACTAGTTTGCATTTTCTGTGCTATTTTGTTATTTTAATCATATATAATTATTATTTATTTATGTATATTTTATATTTTTGTTACATTTTCGAATTTAAGCTGAATTTATAATCATTTTCAGTTATTTAAATTTATTAAAAGAAATATGAGAAATTTGAAAAGGTTTGTGACTTTTTGTTTCTTAAGGCCTTTGGTATTCACACCTTTTCACATTTCAACCATATCATTTCATTCAATTGGCCATAACTCCTCATTCCTTCAGCCACCTACCTCATTTCTCATTCACGTACACTTTTTCTCATCTCATTTCTGAAAGAAAAATTCGGCCATTGCCTTGGAGAGAAATTGGTAAACTTTAAATTCTTTTTTCCATTGTTTTATGCTTGAATTCTTTGATCTTTGCACTTGTTCTTCTTCATTATAGGATCGGCCTTGCTCCTCCTCCTGCCCTGCTGCCTCCACCACCAACTGGAACCCATCTCCACCACCTTCTCTACAACCCCAGCCAGGCCATGCACCACCCTTGGTGGTAGATCCATCACCAAATGCTCCAAACTCCAACAATACCCCCTAGTCGAGCACTACAATACAATCCACCACTTCATCACCCCTTAGCCGCCACCTACTGCACCTCCACCACCTCCAACCTCGCTTGAACCCTCTACCACATCATCCCCTTGAACCCACCAGAGAAGGCCGTGCCCATATGGCCTTGACCGTGACCTATTTGAGCCTTGCTTTGCATTGAAAACCATGTATGTTGTTGTTTAGTGTTGTTCATGCATGCTCACCTTTGCACCATCTCCATCCATGTTTGGCCGACCCTTAGTAAACCAAAACCTTATCCAAACCCTTGCTTTAGCCTTTTATTTCACTTGTGGATGAACCTAATGAAAGTTGGAAGAAAGTGCAAAGCATTTCAGCTTTGTTTTATGCAGTTATTTCTAGCATAGTTTAATCGTTTTGAGTTGAAAGCTTATGTGTATTGTATTGTTTTTGTTTAATTTGTTTCCAAGGGAATTGATACTTTGGCTCTCTCACTCGTATCTTTTCGTGCTATCGTGCTTGTGTGGATCTCTTTTGTGTATTCGTAGTTGTCATCTCCAGCTAAACCAGTGAGTTATTCTCACCAGACATCGTATACTTATATAACTAGTAAATTGACCACTTTTGAATCTGTAAAATGCGTAACCATATTATATCTGCCATGCTATGATTATATGATGTTCACCCATGCTTAAACACATGTTATATCATATATTATTGTTGTATTATGTTGTTCTGTTATTTATATCAGTTTATCACACTGCAAGTTCCCTTTAGATTAGAATCACTATGGGTTGAAATGATACATACCCGAACGAACTTCAGAATAAGGGAAAATCATTATGGGCTGAAATGATAGGCCTGAACAATTTTCAAATTTTTTCATTTACTTGGGATTGCGGGTTTGAAATGATCAAACCCAGATTTTCTTTGTAAATTACGGGTTGAAATGATATATTACACGTATCACTTTACCTTGGCTAGAAAATGAAATACAGACCCGTTGTTAAAATATGTTTTTCTTAAAATTTTAAAATATTTTAGGAATGTAAATATTATAATATTTTGATTTAAATTTGATTAAAATGATTTTTGTAAAGCATTATTGACTCTCTGAAAATTTGTAAGTGAAATAAATTAATGGTAAAGTTAGAAAATCTAAAATGTAAGTTTTTTTGGAAATTATAATTTGGTGATAAATGGAATTTTAATTAAATATGAGAATATGATAAATTTATGATATTTTGAACTAAATGAATTTAAAATAATTTTATAATATACTAATGATTTTGAATTAAGTTAAAATGTGAAATGAATGAATATTTAAGTTGAAATTTTGAAATATAACTAAAATTGGAAATTTCTGAATTTGGCTTAAAAGTGAATTTTAAGTTAAGTAAATAAAAATGAAATTAAGCTATATATGAAAATTTAAACTTAATCTTTAATTTAAATTTAATTTAATGAATTTAAAATTTAATGTTGGAATTTAATAAATGAATTACTATTAAATTTTGATTTTTGAATAGAGATTTAACTTTATAAAATCATAAATATAAGGGTATTTGAATGATTGTTTTAAAAGTGAAATTATATGATTTTATAAGTTAAAAATGGTTTAAATAAAAAGATAATTGTTTGTGAAATTATACTGAATATTTGAAGTTAATTTACTGCATTTCTAAAATGCTATTAATTCTAATGTAAAGGATAATACACCATTTGTAAATGCTGTAGTTGATAATAATGAACCAAATGGCTCAATTTAGTTAAAGGCTATTATTGCATTTTTTGTGAATGTTATAATGGTTGAATTTAACTAAGCTTATTTGAAACTAATGGAACCCTATTACAGCATTTTAAATGTTGTCTTTTGTTAAATTGAACTGTTTTAAGTGGGACTTTCCGTAGCATTTTCTAAATGCTACGAAAGTTGAATTTTCATTGTTTTAATAAATTTAAGTGAATGAATGAACATTGAAAGATTAAAATTTTGGAAATTTAATAATTTCATTATTAAATATAATATCTTCATTTTAATGATTTAAATGAAGCAATTTGTTTCGAAATATAAACTATTTTGAAATGTGTTTTGAAATGGTATTTAAATTAAATAAAAATGAATGTGGTTTAGAAGATATGATATTTTGATATTTTGAAATGGACTTTGAATGATATTGAATTTTTAAATGATATTTGATTTCGACGTATAAATATTATTTTGAAATTTTAACCACGAGATGTATTTAATTTATGGTTTAACTGATCTTTAAAGGATGGGCAATCCCAAGCATCCTTTAAGTTATGGTGCATTTCTACTACAGTTCACTTGAGTTGATTTACATTATATAAGTATATATTGTCCTGACTCGAGTTTTTTGTGTTTTACTTTACGCTCGGGTCAGCCTGAGTATTCACAGCTTTGGATTCTCTTTCTGGAGCTGGTCTTTGCTGGAGTTTCTACTTATCTATATTTATATCTACTTTCTGTTTCAGCCATTCTAGTTTATCTCATGTATTAGTGAACTTCTATGTATTTGGGATTTCTATTGTGTTGTTTTCAGATTGTATTATGTTTTTGGTTTGAGACTCCGCCGTAGTAGCTTCATGAACTACTATGTATTTTATATTCCGCTGCAAGGTATTCTGTTTGTTCTGTGTCTGTGATTCTGTGATTTGTATTTCATTTGCTCCAAATTTATTTACAATGCGGTATTTTGAGCAATTCAAGTCCGACATGTGTGGCTACGAATGGCTAAAAATATCGGGCTGTTACAATAATAAATAATCTTTAAACAATATTAATTTGTAAATAAATTAACTTTTAAAACAATTTTAATATATTGGTAAATTAGCTTTAAACCATTATTAATATAATAATAAATTAACTTTTTAAAATATCTAAACAATAATATATTATCTTTAAAACAATATAATAATCATAAATAAATAAACTTTAAAGTATTAATAATATAACAAATGACCTTTAAAATAAAATAGCTAAATTTAAATTTATGAAATAATTAACCTTTAATTAATAATATTAACTCTAATTTAATAATATAAATAACTTTAAAATAATATTATAATTAAATTCAAAATAATAATTGTGACGCCCCACCTTTATACCCACGCTAGCCAAGAACACTACGGTGTAGTGTTGTCAACTAGCACGGAGAATAAGGCTGTTGAGGAGCGACCATCCATGTAATTTCTTATCACATGGTGGCTATAAATAAGCTTCGGAAACAAACATAGAAATAAGCATAACACAAATCAGTCACAGACATCCATATCACAAAGGCGGAAGAAGATATGAATATAAAACTAACACATGAAAGTGTACATCAGAGTAGTGGTCAAAAAGATCCACAATAATACAAAAGAATAGCAACACGTGCTATACAAAAGAATACAACAATGAGTCTATATCTCATGTGTTTACGACAAAAACTGCTAATCTAAATAGTTAGCCAAAAGTCAGAGTAGCTAATCCCGGTAAGAAATCAAGAAGAAGCACCTGTAACACCTCGGTCTGACCCGAGTATTATTTAAGAAAATAATAAACGGATCAGTCTAGCTATAAATATCAGATGACATGATATAAATTAAAGGATATGGCATAAACATAAAATATCCATACTGACATACTACTATAAGTGTGCAAATGATGAACAACAGAAGATCAATCAAAAAGAGATAAATCGATATCACAAGAATCTTCTCAAAGATCCAAAGAGAGCATCATACCCTAAACTTGTACTCATAACAAGTCAATGACATAAATTCCAGAAATCAACACAAGAAATACAGAAATCATAGAAAAAGGGAAAGAGGCCTATTACATGACGGTCCGAAGACCATGGGGAGCTACCCCATATGTGTGAGTCGAAATCACACAGATGAGGTCTAGACTAACCAAAAATCAAAAAGGTATGTGTGAGTGAAATCACACAAGTGGTGTCTAGTCTGACCTCGCAAACAAGAGACATCGCACAATTGCTAGTCTAAATCATAAGAATGATCGTCATGATCAACGAGAAGTGTCAATTACACTAAGCTAGTAAATATAAAAGTTTAGCTTCATGTCCCATAACCACTTGCTTAACTTAAATATTTACGAACAAACTGTAAATCTTCACTAGAAAATTGTCACAAAAAGGTTCAATCGAACAAGTCCAAGAGTTAACCGACGAAGCAAACGCAAGCGTTTCATACCACTTGTTTTACTAAGACGTTTAATTCAATTTCTCATACGAGTGAGGTAAAGGTTTGTATATATTAGTAGATTGGAAAACGGTTTAAGAAAAGAGCTTTGTTATTGAAAATAGAGTTGAAATCATTTTGTTGAAAGAGTTTTGATATTTACTACTAGTATAGAAAACCTTTATATTTTAAAGTGACAAATCATAGAAGTGATTGTAGAAACAATAAATCATAAAAATTCACATACGAAGACGTGAATAAAATCCAAAGAAACGGATTAAGAACCCATTGTAATAGATATTCAAAATTCCATAAAATCGATCGAGAAGACAAAGATAGTTTGTCTCGAAGAGTGTTCAATCTCAGCATCTCAACAAAGCAAGTTCTGTTGAATGCTTTTCAGATAAGATCCCCTACGGAGGGGGGGTCCGAGGGGTGGCAACCCCCAAGGTGGGGGTGCGGGGGCAACGCCACCGCTACGGGGTTCGACCTAGTGAAGACCAAAGGAAGGATAGGATCAAGCGACTTAAAGGGTTTCGACCTAAAGAGTCACGACCTAAAGGAGTAAGCGACCCTAAGGAAACTCGCAACCTAACATGGCCGAGCTAAGGTAAGGTGCGACTCAACCAGGTAAGCGACCTAAGGGAGACGAGCGACCTAAGGAACTCGCGACCTAACAATAGCACAGGTCAAGCGACCTAACGTTTTAAGGCCGAGCGACCTAATTAAACTCGCTACTTAATGGTGTGAAAGGCATGCGACCTAAAGTGTTACGACCTAAGGGTCAAGCGACTTAGTGGAACAAGGTCATACGACCTAACGGAGTAAACGGTCGAGCGACCTAACAGGTTATAGGTCATGCGACCTAGTGGGTTAACGGCCTAACGACCTAAGGGTTATAGGCCCAACGACCTAACGGGTTATAGGTCCAACGACCTAGCGGGTTAGAAGGTCATGCGACCTAAAAATGGAAGGCAAGGCCGAGCGACTTAAAGAACCAAGGCCACACGAGTTAAGGCCTAACGACCTGACGACCTACGACCTAAAGACCCACGACTTACGACCTAAGGAGCCAGAGCGAGCGACCTAAGGCTGTATAGGGGATTTAAGGCCAGAAACGACCTAAGTGTTTGCGACCTAACGACCTAAAAGCCCACGACCTACGACCTAAGAGCCATACGACCTACGACCTAATTCCGAGTGCCGAGCGACCTAACGTTGTAGGCCATTTTAAGGTCGGAAACGAGCTATTTTGAGGCCGAGACTTTTCCACGCTAACGACCTAGCATAGGCAGAACGACCTAAGTGCAGAATTTTACCAAAAACACTAAAAATTGGAGTTTTTCGCCAATTCGATTCAAACCAAATGCAAATGTGCATGCAAAAGTGATAGGGAATCATTCCCAACAGTCCAATATAGTTATAGACTAGAATTGTGAGATAAAAATCTCACATTTTCACCAAATTTATGAAGAAAGAGCTTGAAGGCAATGGAGAAGCAACCACAAGCTTGAATCAATGTCTTCTTCTTGAATTTGGAGTTGAATGATGAATTGCAATTGAATTTGAGCTTTGGAGTTTTAATTTCCCATTCCCTCCTCCATTTTTGATAAAGCAAATAGAATGAAGTTATGAAGAGAATGGGTGAAGGTTGGGTCTAAATAGGCTAAAAGCCCAAACTAAAGTCCAAAGCAAAAAGTAGCGAAATTCCATTAACTCCAAACATATCAAAGCTTATACTCAAAAAGATTGCAAATGTCATTTTGAACTCAATGGAAGTGGTCTCAAGTCCTAATTTGAACGTATGCAAAAAGTAGCTTTTCGGACTATAATCCAACTAACGATAAAATATTTAAATATAATATTTAAATATAAAATCGATAAATATGCGGGTTGTTACAATAATTAACTTTAAAATACAATGATTATTTTTCAAAATAAACTTAGCTTTGGACCATTGTTAACAAATAAGTTATTGTATAAAACACTTTACTAAAATAACAATTATATAAAACATTTATATTGTACAAAATTGGAGTTGATTTTATTCCATTACTTTCTATATTCAGAAAGAGGCTTAGCAATCATAATGGTACTTAAACAAACTACTATACAATCAGTTTAACTTTCCTAATTAATAATTGGCATTCACATAATCAATATCTATGTGAACAATTAACCACCACTAGTTGACACATCACTTATTCAAATTGGAATATCTATTAACAATATATAATTAGATATCCAAATCTATAAAATAAAAGAACAGAGATTTATTTTTCTAATTAAATGACCTTTCAATTCAATCGGTGGAACGGTGCTTTATTAGGCTAAATAGGTGTCCAAATCACTATATTCAATTTACTTTAACAGTGGTGTTTATTTGACTAAACAGGCAATATCTATTAAGTATAATTAATTTAATTAGATAATTATCCAATTTGACGTAATTATAATCAGGCAGTATTAATTTATGATAAAATTATACTACATCCGAACTAACAATATGTTATACCAGAGCATTATACTCGTCAACACGAGTCTAATGTCAAAATCCGTAGGTCAAACAGATTTCATATAGATGTGATATGGCATGTAAAAGTTTACTAACTTAATATATTTGTTTAAATCAAATTATGTAAAAATTTCTCACAAAAATGAATCGATCCAGCCCAACATCCATCACCAAATCCACATATGAACAGAACCATCTCCATCTCCCAAATCCCCATGTAACAATCCGGATATTTTAACGGTTTTAAATAAATTTAATTAATGGAATTTCTGGGAAATTTAATAAAAATAAAGATAAAATTTTGAAATATAAATTTGATATTGGGAATGCGTCTAGTTAAACATAGCAACTGGTAAATTTTCGTCCGAAAATAGGGAAGTTTATTTCGTGCGTAAATTTACTTCAATTTAATCAGTTAAAAAGCGATGAAAATAAAATGTTCTCGGAACCTAAATTTTTTTACATAGAAAAATTCTAAACCATCTTCTGAGTAAACGCTATTTTTCGTTTTTCAAATTTCGGACTTATTTGGCTCCTTCGATCTTATTTTTCTACGTTTTTCATGCATTTTCCGCTAATATAAAAATTTAAATTTTTATAATTCGATCGAATCACTGATATATGTATACCGTTTTAACCGTCTCATCGCGCTAGTCACCATGGTATATTCTCTTCTGTGTTTCGGTGTTCGGTTCGCGGCGAAACTGCGAAACGACTAACCGTATCGATATCGGATCCGTAACCTTTTGTTTTCTTTTATTTCAAACGTTTACCGTGTCCTCCGAGCAAAAATAATAAAATTGCTTTAATTATTTTCAGCTGAATCTTGGGGACGGTCGCCATCCTTTTATTTATTGTTTGTCTTGAAACTTGCTTTTTCTTTTATTTTTTTCTCTGAAACGAAAATTGCAACCTTCTGTCCCGAGAACTACTCATGCTCCCTTTATTCTTTCCAGGAGAAGAACCCCACTATTGTTCATGCTTGCCCTGTTCGATCGAAACAAAGCCCTCACCTTCTCCACCAGTGACAACTGCTAGCACGCCCTTCCGACCGCTGTCGCCTACGTCCACACTACCTCATCTCCGCCTGAACCACCTTCAGCCCACATACCCGTCCAAGTGCCGAACAACACCTTCCACCACCTAAAGCTAATCGAACCCATCAGCTAATTTCCTCTCTATGTGCATGCGCGCAACCGTGCCTCATCGTCGTCCACACCATCAAGGCCAGTAAGTCCTCCTCATCGGCCTCTCCTTCCCTTCGCCCGACCCGCCACCCTGCCGCCACGTCACCTTCACCGCCGCATGAAAATTGCTCACCCTCTCTCTTCCACCGCCCTTCTCTCTTCTCCGCAAGCAACCACACCCGCCTTCTCCACCTGACAGCACGCCGACCACCATCTTTCCCCTCACTCTCCACGCTAGACCGGAGAGGAGCAACGACCATCACCTTGCATCAGGGCGACGTGGCCTCTCAGCCACTCACGCTCACCATCTCCTCTGCTCGAACCAGAGTCCACTGCCTTAGCCTTGTCGAGCTCCTACCCATGATCGTTTCCTCCCCGGGTGCGCTTAAAGCCCATATTCCCGGTTAGTTATATACATAATACACTATATTGTTATATATATTATAAAGCTTGGTCTGTTTTAAAAGTATATTAACTGCATATCTTGTTTATACTAATACATTTACTTATATATTAAACGTTGATTGGTATGGCTTATAAATATTTTGTTTACGGAAACACTAATATGTTCTACTTTATATATTATAGTAGTGTATATAAACTCTATAGTTTATTCACAGAATGTACAAGTTTTCACATGATCTGTTTTTATTTTTGGTCTATTTCATAGTGTGTATACATATATTATATTACTTTATACGTAGGTTGTGTTATATGATATTCTATAAATCTATTAAATATTGCTGCATATATATGTATTAGTTTATAGTATAAGTCATATTGTATCAAATTGTTAGTTTAGAAAGTTATTAAGGTGTATTCACCTTACTGCCTACTTTTAGTCGAGAAAGGAAATTTTAATACATGCAGTAGCTAAGTTATGTGTTTATACATCATAGGTTTCTATAGTTATAAGTTGTTCATAATTTTGCTTCTTAAAAATATAGTGAGTATTGATTTGTCCTGGGAACGCATTTAGATAAATTAACTGTACTTTCATAGTTGTACCACACTAACAATGTTATCTTAGTTTATGATATACAAGTTATATATATAGTATATTTGTTACTTATATATGTCTGTACAGATTTCTGTGGTGTGCATTATATTTATAAAGGCTGTTATATATAAGCGTATGGTGTTTATTTATATATCAGTTGTAATATATTTATATTGTAGTATGTATATAGATCTGATTATAACTATTTTTGGGTTACGTGAATTTAAGAGTGTTGTGTTATGTGTAAACTATATGAGTGACTGTTACACGTAAAATATTTTATACGTAAAGTCGAGTCTGCACAATCTAATTTGCCTGATATTGAATATTACTTTGTGGGGCTATATATATACTTTAAAATGTACAAATATAACAGTTTGGTTTTTGTATGAATACCAAGTTTCGTCATTTTAAAGTTGAGTATATATGTTTTAAAAAGAAAAAATGAGTTTGATTTAATGACATTTGAAAGTTATATTATTTTAATATTTGTCTTGAATTGAAATATAGAAATGAATAAATAATATAGTAATAATGTACATATTTTCAGTTTATATCAAGATGATTCTAATTGATTATTTATCGATTCCAGCCTAGCTTTGATCATTGAATTCGTGCCCATCTTGTTTCGCTTTGGAATTCATGTTTAGATTCATAATTCGCTTCCATTTTCGGTTACCTCTCTCTAGCCTCGGAAGATGAGCAATCACACACGATTAATGTTCAATTATTTATTAAATTTAATTTCAATTGAAACGACAATTGAAATACTCTGCTGTAGTTATTTACACTGTTATATATGTTATTACCTGTATCAGTTCACCTGTGACATCTGGCACCATTATCTGTTAATTATTTATGCGTTTGTAATACAGTTTGGCTGATAATTGATTGATTGTTTGTTTTTTATATTGGATGTAAATTGTAATGTATAAAGTGATAAATATTATGTAATTGAATTTGGCATAGGATAGTTAAAATTTGAATCAACATAGGTGTTGAAATTGATTAGTTAAATTTGAATTTGTATAATATGACCCCTTAAATGTTTAATTGATTGAACCGTTGAATGAATTTTGGACTAATTGTTGTAGTATAAAATTGAAATTGAAGGACAAGTGAAAACCGTGTAAATAATTAATGAAATAATATTTAATCTACATGAAATGATAGTGTAGATTCTAGAAATAATTATATTAATTTGCATAAACAACAATGTGAATTAATACGATTATTTCGGGATTATTTGAATTAATTATTGGATTGTTATTGATGTTTGCTATTGCTGTTTATTTACTTTGACACCATCCCTGTTATCACACTGCAAGTTCCCTTTGCTATGTTTTGATTTTGAATGGAAATGGAATCAGGTTGAAATGATAAATACCCAAATAATTTGACTTAGGATAGAAAATTTTTATTAATCCCGATTGGTCAATAATTTGATATAAAATAAAATAAAGATTTTATTCGGAAAATAATAAGGCTGTGAAATAAAATTGGAATTTAAATTTTAATGAAAGGAAATGTGAATATTTGAAATTTAAAATAAATATTAACGTAGTAATTGACAAAGAACATTGTTTAAAATTAATTGATTATTTAAGTAAGTTTGAAATTATTTAATAATTAAGTTGGAAATTATTTAATAATTTAGTTTGAAATTATTAAGTTTGAAATTATTGAATAATTAAGTTTGAAATTATTTAATAATTAAATAAGATTGAATTATTTGATAATTAAATAAAATTTGAATTCTTTGATAAGAAAAATTGAACTTTTAAATAAGTGAATTTGAACTTCGTTGATAAATGAAATTGGGTTTCCTTTAGTAATTAAGCTTTGGAAAATTTAAGTAAGTTAATAAGTGAAATTGAACTTCTTGAATATGTGAAATTTAGTTTCTTTATTAATTGTTTGAAATTTGGAACTAAGTAAAGAAATAAGTGAAATTGAATTTCTTTAACAAGAAATAAAATGTGATTTATTGGAATAAATATAAGACTTGTAATTTAAAGAACTCGATTGACGAATTTAATTGAATTCTATTTGTAAGTTGATATAATGAAGTTGAACTTAGGAAATTGATTTGATGAAATGTAAATTTAATAGAAATTGTTTTGAATGATAAATTAGCTTAGCGAATATTGAATGAAATCGATAAATGAATTTAAAATCAATTGAATGTTAAATTGAATTTATTTAAATAATTACGGATGAAACGTATATACGAACTTGAATCAATATTTGAATTGTTTCAAATAAAAGTTGAAATTGAATTGTAAGATTTTGAATTGGTAATTTGGAAGTTTTGAATTGTAAATTATGGAAATTGATATAGAAAGACGAACGGAATATTGGTTTATAAATTCTAATTGAAATTGAATTTGATTTGGTTTTGAAATATATTAAATGTCCAATCGGTGTAGTAATCACGGAAGTTATTAAAGAAACCGGAATCGGTTAGGGGCATACTCTTTGTCTAAATCAAAAACCACTTTAATAACTATACGCGGAGTGTGATCCAGAATGAAGTGGTTGGAATGATGTACGTGATGACTGAAGAAAGAGAATGATAATGGATAGCCTTGACACTTGTGTCAAATTGGAAATGACTAAAACAGGAGCCGTGCCGGGCCAAATGAGGTTAGCCACCTCGAGCGAACACACTTCTTCGAATACTACTCATTACTTGTTATTGATTGGTGCACCCTCATACTTTTGGGAGTGTTGTTTCGCGGTGTTGCGATCGTTGCGGCGATGCGTTTTCACCAGTCCGGATCAGGCAAACGGTAGTTTCACTACCTTGGGTATAGCCTCATGTGCCTTGTCATACTTGTATCCCTATATACGCGACCACTACGAATTTGTTTTGTGTTATACCTATGGAGTACTCCCTGATATCCCACTAGTTTACGGTGGAGTTTAAAGTGCTGTATAGACTATAACGCTTATATAAAATGTGTTAAGGGGGATAACGGTAACGCCTTAACACTATTTTGATATTTTATATTACTAATAGACATTAACTATTTAGCGTATATTACTACATAGTAGATAGTTTAACGGATCCTTAGAGGATGGTTATTCCAACGTCCTTTGCGTTACTTGTATTTCAATTGTTATTTCACTTGAGTTGGATTTATTGATATGAGAATGTTAATCCTGACTCGAGTGTTTTGTGTTTTGCTTTACGCTCGGGTCAGGCTGAGTTGTTCAGCTTTCGAGACTCACCTTTGGAGTTGGAGCTTCGCCTGGAGATCCAGCTATCCATCCAGCTTTCAGATATTCAGTTGATTCCAATGATGTATTCTGATTCTTGTATTTGACTATTGTATTCGAAACTTCTGTTCTAACTTATTTAACTCTGATATATATATAGTAGCTTCATGAACTACTATCTTTTGCTTCCGCTGCATATTATTACTCTGTGTCTGTGATTCCGTGATTATTTATTTACTGTATATCTAAGTTTTGCCAAATTTAAATTAACAATTCAGTATTTTGAATTTTCAAGTCCGACATGTGCGGATGTGAATAGTCCAAATAGCGGGTCGTTACACCCCAATCGATCTTCCATTTGAACCCCATCTCTCTAGCACGACGTGCACACGCGTGCTCGCGTGCATATTCACCACCATCTTTCCTCACCACTCCACGATCAGTCCTCACCCACAAGCTTGCCTCGTCATGCTCGACTTACTACACCCCTGCCACCACCCTCAGGTGGCTATGATCAATCTCTGACCCTTAGTCGAAGTTTGAATTTTTCTTCAAGGTTTGAACCATGTCAACAAATTGAGTTTCCTCCATTGCTTCGGTTAGTGTTGACCCCATCACTACTTCCACCAGATCCGCCTCTTACCCTCGTAGCCTCTGATCGCGACCCCAGTCCCTTCGGTGCACCACTACCTCCGTACATCCTCCATTCCTGAATCAAAAACCCAACTCACGAAAACCCTTACTCAAGCTATTCACAGCACTCCAGAGATCTATTCAAAAATCGCCCACATTCATCACTTCTGTCTCAGTTCAAGGTCGCTCATAGCCACCCGAACCATCGAAATTAATTTTCACCCAATTCTGATCATCTTCTCCTTCACGAGAAAGAAAACTATTAAAAATAACATGAACACTTCTAAAATCCCCAATCCTCGATGCAAACCCGTTTATACCCTCCATTCATCAATTCGCTATCGACGAAAACGATCGTTTCTCGGCAACTTATTAATATTTACAAGAATTTCCCAAATTACTCAACGAAAACCCACGAAACTATTTTTAAAATAAACTAGACACAAAAACCAATAACTCTCTAATTAATAGCATGTTGAAATTTACTATGGTCTGAGAGTTATTGATTTTAGAAGAGGAGGAGGAGTTAAATTTTCATTACTTTTGAAATTTTACAAAGGAACAAAATAAAGAAGAATAAGAAGACTCCGCTTTCCTGAGCACATACATACACATACATGCATCTAGTTCAACTCCAAGTAGGCCAAGATTCAAATCGAGGTCAAAATCCAATGGGGACAAGGAGACAAGGCAGACAAAGGTCGGAGATAAAAACAGATGAGGTAAGGAGGTCAAGGTAGACAAATATGTATGCTGAATTAATGGTGTGTCCTGTGTATGGATTTATTTTTGATTTTGAATAAATTCGATACCCCATCACATAATATCGTTGCCACATATGAACTGCGAATGATGGCAAATAAAATATGATTTCATAAAGAAATGTGATGTGCTCACAACATATAAATAAAATACATCAGTTATCAAGTTCTGTTAAATTCAAAAATGTGAACATTCGACGCAAAAATAACATCAAGCAACAGTTTAAATATTTACTAAATTAAAAAAATTATAAAAAAATCATATAAATTCATTTTATTACCAAATTGATTTTCTTTTTATTTTAAAAATCACAGTTCGAATGTTCAAAATTAATTAAATATTCTTAAAACTAAATTGATAGAAATCCGGGTCGGTACATAAAACTACCAAAAATATATTATAGTTATTTACACTGAATATTTTATAAAATTATGGAGTTTTGAAATAAACAGGAAACAAAAATAAACATTTATTTTAAAAGCCACTTAGGTTAAAAATTTTGTAATTAATTATTAAAAATATATTTAAACATGAAACCAATTTTCAGACACTCTATTATAAGTTAGAAAATAACCATAAGATTGTTAGAGGAAATTACTTAATTTATATATATCATTTCCATATAATTTATAGTTTCAAATAGCGAAGACAACATTCTAGAAATACTGTCTAAAGTTCTGTTACAAGTTTAATATGTTTTCTTACAACTTTGCACCTAGTTTTCGACGCCTTAAAATGATTTTAGGTCCATTCTTTTTATAATAGCTATTGTGATTTGGGTACTTATAAACCATGAAGAAAAATCCCAAAGAATATCTTTAAATTATTTTATAGAAATTTCCAAAAGGAAAGTATTTTTTTGAAGTACTCATATAGCGACTATTTCGCAATAACTTTTGCCACTTCGTTCAATTAGCTACAAAATGATTTAAGCTTCAAAACATTTATAATAAGAATAATATATTATTTACTTTTTTAAATGGTAAATAAATCCCTAAGAAAGTTTCCATAAAAATAAACGTTATTTTCCAAAAACAAGGAATTTAAAAGTGTCAATATAGCGACCATTTCACCATTAACTTTTACAACATTGGTTTATATTTTCTATAACTTTTCTAGCATATCCTTTGCTTCAAAAAACTTATATAAGTATAGATAATAACCAAAACAAGTTAAGTTATGATATGTTCACAAATCACCAAATTACACAAGTTGTAGTTAATGGAGTCAAAGTGCATTCATAGAGACTATCGCTATGCAAACAATTCCATTTTTAATTTAATGTTTAATATACATTTTTAATTTAATGTTTAATATAATTTATTATATAAATGCATATTATTCCCAAATTAAAATCACATCACTACAAAACATATATTAATGCATGTACTTCGTTAACATGTCCATACTAAATGTCCAAATTCAATGTTCACATTTCAACATGTACTTATTTTAAGAACCCAATTCATAGTTTTCTAAGGCACATTACTTAAGCAAAATTACAAGCTTTTAAAAGCATATAATTGGAAGTTATAACCTTAAGTAGTTAGTGTCCATTATTATTAAGACTAGCAAGAAAATTTAACATGTTTATTAACAAGCAATTATCAAGTTATTAAATTCATTTAAAGTGAGATAACTCTATTTCATTTAAACCATATACTTCCTACAACATTCAAAATATCAACCAAACACTCTTGCTATCTTCTTTTTGCTCCTAGCATATGGCCAAAGCCCTTCCTTTACATACGTCCACCACCTCCACTATATCTCACGCCATTACTCACGGACCAAGGCCATGTTTCCCGCTTCATAACTCATGACCCAAGCCTTCCTCCTCCTCTATAGCACATGACCTAAGGCCAAAAACTCCTCCATATTGCTTACGTCCATAAAGGGAAGAAGAGGGAAGGAAGAGAAAAAGTGAAGACATGGAATGAATGAATGAAAAAAGAGAGTAAGAGGGTATTTATATATAGTTAGAAAATGTGGCAAATGACCTTCCACAACCCTCGAAAGGAAGCTTCCTCCCTCTTTACTGTCCATGAGATATACCATGAAACATTCTCCTAAAACAAAGCTCCTTAATCCATGCCTTGTTTTAAGGCATGTCTTAGGCCTTATGTTCCTTTAATTATGTCGACTATAATTAATTTGTAGTTAACTTAAATGTTATTAATTTTTTATATATGTTGTTATATTACTATATAAGTTACAAAATAATTATACAACTTGTATTGAACAAAAAAGTTAATTTTTAATAAAACGTTTTCCGGTAACATTTTCAGTATTTCCATAAAGTATATTTTTGCAAACACATTTTAAAAATAAGTTTTTTAATATTAGTTATAAATTAAAAACCGTTTAACAAGGTTATAAAATCATATTTAATTGCATTAAATACAAGGTACAAATATTTAAATAATTCAGATATTTAAATACAAAGTGTTCGAAATTCCAGGTTATTGCATTCTCTTCCCTTTAGGGTATTTCATCCTCGAAATCCCAACACAAGCAACAAAAGAAGAAACCGTACATTAATACTTTACAATATCACAATCATTAGCAAATAGGATAATGAATTTTCGAGGTCAAAAAATCTTCTCATCACACAAAGATGATAAATAAACTACTAAGTGTGTCTTCTATTCAATCGCCTCAGGTTATTACTGTGACATCCCTAATTTTGGCAACATTACTCATAAGATTTAATTATATAAATTCAATAAAATTATGATGATAAGGAAATTGAGATTTAAATAAATTATATAACGAGCCGTGCTTAACCATAATATGAACAGGCTTTAATTGGGTTACTAAACTAATTAAATTATACATGGGCATATTAGTAAAATAACCATTTCATTTTACACGGCTATGACCATTTGTAATTGTCCATTCATGTTTATTTTTCTCAAATAAAAAAAATAAATGCAAAAACCTAAGAGCCGGCCATTAACAAGGAGGAAAAAAGGGAGATTACAATCTTAAGCTAAAGATCAAAGCTAAGAAGGATTAATCAACAACGAATCTCAAATTTCTTATCAAGTCTAAGGTGAATAATAATTCTACACCATCTCTATTTTATTATCTGATTATATGTTTTTTGAATTTATGGTTAAATTTGTATTTATGTTGATATAGATGATGATATGCTTGAACTCTGTTATGTTCTATTTATTTTTAATTCGTTTATATATGAATTAGCACGGTTTTAGGGAAAATCGAGGATTCTGATTTTAGAATGCCATGAATTTTTTTACGATAAGTAAAATATGAATTTGGTGGTGGGTTTTAATTTTCATAATTTTCCAAGCTATGGAAATTTTATTCTGAATTTTAAAGGTAAATATTATGTAATTGGGTTTACAATTTGTTTCGAATATTTCAGGAAGAAATTGGCTCTAAAATTTTAATATGTTGGATTACATAATGAAAGAGATTTTCTGTTATTTTTGGGGATTTTTCCCACTTGATTTATTAAGGAAAATAAATTATTTTAAAATAGGGTCTTTTGTGCAAATATTGGTAATCTTATATAGTAGGGCTTAAACGTTACAGTTCCTTTGATTTGGATCTGATTAAATGTGGCAGTTTTCTTTGTAAAGTATTTGAAGAGTTATGTAGCAACCAATCAAAGGTTTACAAATAGGCAAAAAGTTACAAAGTAATTACTAAAAGAAGCTATATTTTAGCTTTTAATCCAAAAATGGTGTTCCGCCTCAAATAGTAAGCACCTTTCGACTCCATTGGTTTCAATTCATTCCAATCGAAACTTGCATAGTGGTAACCCACGTAATCGAAACCAATATACAAGGTATCACTTAGATGGTATGTAGTAGATTAGAAGGAAGGCGAAAGCCTTGATATTGAAAGATAAGCTTTCGATGAGGTCGAAACCATGCTTTGTTTTCAAAAATTAAGTTCTTGCCTTGTTTTACCTAAAGCTTTTGACATAGTCAAAACATATGCTTTCAAAAATGTTTTTATAAACGGCTTTCGAAGAAGGTTGCTATATTATGTAAAGGGGTTAGCTTTCAAAGGGGTACTCTCTCCTTAAATAGAGCTTCCGAAAGGGTTGGTTTCGACCAAGTCGAGACCAAGCTGCTAGTTAATCCTTCGACTGCATTGAAGTCATCTATGTTGTCGAAGGGTTACTTCTGTTTTGACTTAAACTAAGCCTTTTTCCTGAACGCTTTCGATGGGGTTGAGGGTTTCGAAGGTAATGGGGGCAAAGGAGGTTTCGACTCAGTCCTTCGAAGTTTTAGCGTTAATGATACTGCTTTCAACAAGATGGTTCCAACACCATCAATTTTTCTCTAAAAACAGTTTTATAAGAGTTTTGAAAGAGATACTTTCATATTTAACCACTTTGACCCAAATGATGTTTTTAAAAGAATAAACCCAATACTACCGAAAGGGGCACTTTCATTTGTTTCGAACAATGTTTTAATGGATGATTTGATACCATCGAAAGGTATATTTGGTTTCAAAGGAAACTACTTATTTAGGGCTTTGAAAGGTATTTTTGTTGTTTTTTGAGAATAAGGTTTCTTTGCTTTCAAAAGATATTATATAAAGGTTTTGAAAGAGATATTTAAAGAATTCAAAACATAGACCCAGCCTCGATTTAAAAAGAATGACCATGACATAAATAAGTAAATAGAGGGTTTTGAAATAAAGAAGCTCTTTAAATACTTATTCATATTGCTATTAACACATAATTGTATTTGGGGAAGGGCATAATAACATGCTAGGTTAACTAGTAGTGAATATGAAACATTAAAACTAAAGATATTGGTATGGGCCAATAGGTTTACAATAAGCCCATGAAAACTGTATGATATTGATAAGGGCCAATAGGTTCATAGTAAGCCCATGAAAACTATGATTTGATACTGGCAGTGGCTAGTAGATTTGTAGTCAGCCCATGAAAACTATATTCGGATTAAGATATTGACAGTCAGTCAATAGGTTCCTAGTTTGCTCATGGAAACTAGGATAAAAAAAGATTACTGGAGTTACCAATAGGTTCTTAGTGATCCCATGAGAACTATGAAATCGGACGGATAGTTCAGAAGCACTTAACGGGTTAATAGTATTGCATAGAACTATAATTGAGACAAATAGTCAGGATGAATGGGGATGGGTAATCCAGATTTGATTTACTTGTTTTGCACATCATCATAATATTTTGAAATACTATGTTTTTAACCATTGTGAAAGCAGGAGCACAGTATATGGTTTTATAAATGTTTTAGGATACTAATGAGGGGAAAACTCATTCCGCTAAGCGGTGTGGTCTCACTAAATATCCAATTGGTTTGAGTTGGTAGATTATTATTCATACCAGGCTTTATGTCTGACTCGAAGTTTTTGTTTTCCCCTTAAACTCTCGAGTACTCAATTAATTTTGAGTTGGTTGAGAGTTAAGGTTTTCAGGTGTTCTTTTAGACGAATAAAGCTTCCAAAGACATGCAGGAGGCAAGCTTGTTATTAGAGTTCTTTTATTTCTGCGGTGTGTTTAGTTGTAAAGCCAGATTACTTAGTGCCTTATTACATACTCTAATCAACCAAGGGAGCATCTTCATATGTTGCTCTTGACGTATTTGGTAATAATTATATGTTATCTAAATGTGGTTTACGAATTAGGATTATGTAATCAATTTGGAATATTTGAAATGGAATGTGGAATTTGTTTACTGTTTACATTTTTTCCATATTCATGTGTTTCGATGTATCAACGTATCTAAGATCTCCGTATTTGCTCGCCGAGGATTAATAACTATGGACGACTGTAGTTTCCGTAGCCGTTAGTGTTGGACCTCCAAGTAGGGGGACGTTATAAGTTGGTATCAGAGCATAGGTTTATGGAACTTTAAATAAACTTAAACCTAAAAGAATTTTCAAACATAATCCAATGAATTAGATAATAAGATTGGGGTTTGGGTTAACGCTATAGTAACATACTTGTATTTGATATATATATATATATATATATAGTTATATAAGTACGTATTCTCTATTCTCTTAGAATATTCTTTTGTATCTTACTAAGGCTCGTATGTAGATTTACGAGAAAAGAGATATGGAAGCATGAAATGGAGGAGGAAATCTCGATGGAGGAAGCGCCACAACTAATGGAAATGCTCGACCCATTACCAGGAGAAACCTTGGTCGACCAGCTAATGCAAGTAATTAAAATGCTGATGCCATCCACCAGTAGATACGAGGGCGATGTATTAATTCTTTGTTGGTTTGATGCAAGATGTATTAATTCTTTGTTGGTTTGATGCAAGCATGAGCTGCTGCTGATGTTGCTGGCAATGTAGGAGGAGCTAACCCAATGGCTCCAGTTGGGAATAATATTGCTTTGCTAAGTAGGGACTACACCAGTTTGGGTGGGAAGCCAATCTTGGGAACGGGACGTGCCATAGAAGTTCAAAATTGGTTGTTGTATTGTGAGTGTATATTTACAGATTTAGGTTTAAATCTTGAGCAAAAGAGAAGGTTGGTGTTAGCACCAGAATTGGTCACTAACTCCCTTAAGATAGATTATGTAGAGAGATTAATGAAGAAAGTAAATTAAAACAGAGAATTATACGCTAAATCAAATGCAAATACAAGAACACCGGATTTATAGTGGTTCGACGTAGCTGCCTACATCTACTTTGAAGTTAATTTTTATTACTTTACTCAACAATTGATTACAGATACAATCCGTACACCAACTACTTGAATACAAATGCTAAGTAAAGGGAATGAGTCTTGAATGCGGCAGAGTCTTCCCAGTGTTCTCGAAAAAAGGTCCCTTTCACTATGCCACTACCCTTTTGTTTATAGACGAAGATGGGTTGGACTTCCCTAATGGGCCTAGGAGAAAGATACCTCGGCCTGTAGTGAGCGACTTCTGTGTGCCGAGCGCAAATGCCGAGCCATATATCCAAGCCGAACGGTAGCTTTATGTCGAGCGAGGCAGTGTATTAAGTGAAGATGCTGGTCGAACGAGACCCGATGCTGGTCGAGAGGAGATGCCGAACGACTTACTTATGCTGAGCGAGGCTTCATGCTGAACAAGGCTGGAATGTAGAACGAGGCTGGAATGCCGAACGAGGCTAGAACACCGAACAAGGCCAAATGTCGGGCGAGGCTTTATGCCGAGCGGCTCCCCCACGCCGAGCGATGTACTTTCTAGGTGATACATGCGTTATCCGCCGAGTAAGCCAGGCAACACTTGCCTTCCAAAGTGTGTCATGTGAAACAACACGACATGCTTTGAGTTAATAGCCAATTCCCTCTTCTCCTTTGTGATATGCACACGGAAATGTTTTGCAAGGATGCCAAGCAAGGCGTTTGGCAAGTCATATGCCGTTCGGAATAAGTGTGCCAAACCATCGGGATATCTTGACCGAGTCCACCGATCAATGCCTGTTCAACTTCTCTTTTCTCTATATAATACCTCCGCTTTACAGAACTTACGAACTCGCCTTCCACCAGACTTCTGCGAACTATTTACCCTTCTCTTCTCTTCTCGAACCAATACGTTACCTCATCTCCTTCCCCAATCAACGAATCCAATCAGTCACGTTTCCTTCTCTAGAATCTCCCCAAGCTTCGAGTCATTTTTTAGGTAATGGCCTTTCCTTTAAACACTTTGTCTTGACTAGGAAATTTAGCACGAGATTCGAACTCGTGAATCTTCATAAAACTGAGGAAAGTAGGAACCGTGTGGATGAAGACAACGAATTCGTGGTTAGAACATGCTTTAGGGCTAGGCGGAGTGGTGGAAGGAATGAGGTGTCAGAGGTGTTTAGGACGTGAGGGAGTAAGAAGTAGTGTAGTTAGGGGGTGCAAGTTAAGCATGGTGTGCGAGTCGAAAGAGAAATAGCTATGGCTCGGCATTACTCTCGCGTGCCGAACGACGAAGAGAGATTGGAGGAGAGTAATAGGTCATGCCGAACGGCAATGAGATAATACGGGAGAGAATTGAGTGTTGCCATGCCGAACGGCGAAGAGAGGACGTCGGAGAGAAATGAATTTTGGGCTCATAGGGCCGAGTGGTGTGGCTCGGCACTGTCGCGACTCGGCATGACTTCTGCATGCTAAACGAGGAAAGAGAGAGAAAGGAGAGAAGTGAGGGTTGCGCTTAAAGTGTCGAGCAATGCGGTTCGTTATGATCATGGCTCGACATGAGTTCATCATGCCGAATGGTGACGGGCGAGTTAGGAAAGTTTAGGCGATCACTTAGCCGAGTTTCTCGAGTGCCGCTCGACTTTAAGTCTTGAAATAAACAGCAACAGTCATAACCATTCCAACTCAAACGTAACCCATGTTGACTTGACTAACTCACCATGCCTAAACATGTGACAAAGACAAGGACAATGACTTAAGCATATAAACATATCGACCACTCCGGGCCGACAACTCTCTGTCTTAAGAATTATAAATATGAATTTTAACTCGATAAAAACAGACTACGCCCTCGATATATATTATGAACTTCCAAGTTCGAAATTAAAAATAACTACTGGACACCTGCACTTTACTTTATCTCATTAGTCTCACGGCTATAAATCCTATGACACTCGCACTCGAATGATTGCACTAGTTCACACACCACACGAGGGGAGTATTTTTGTTGTTAAGTCTAATGTCGATTTTTTTTTCAATTATAGTTCAAACAGGTGTCTTGTCAGATCCAACACTCGCTGAAGATGTCCAGAAAGTCTAGTTCTTCCACGATATCGGACAGACCCGCATTGACTTCTCGACAAGAAGTAGTTGGAACTTCAAATCCGTCGACTACTCTTGTACAGGACAGGCCGAGCCCCGCGATTGCATCTGCTGACTTAGCACCCGATGCCTTGGATGCAGCGATCTTTTTAGACGATCCGATCGATTCCCAAGCCTCGAAGATTAACGAAAGCATGCTTCGCCGTATATGCTCAGTACACGGGATTCGTTTCAGCGATGTGTTGGTTCCATCAGGATAGGATCACCCTCACTTGCCCCCAGTCGGATATACAGCCTGCAACAGATTCATTTGTTGGGTCGGTAGCATGCCACCATTTAACTCCTTTCTTCGCGACTTATTATAGTATATCGAGATCGCCCCATCGCAATTACATCCAAACAACCACGCTTTCATATATGGCAATTGCATTCTCTTCATTAGTCTCCTTTTCAGGCTCCCAACTCTCGGCGATATCCGCTATATCTATCGCTTCAAGAGACGGTCAGATAGCCCATATTTGTATTCCTCAAGCCGCATAGAAAATGTCAAATTCTAACTAGGGCATTGAGCAACTTTGCCCAGTATAAGCAAGAGTGGTTCTACGTGCACTATCCTCCCGGCTTTGCGAGGAGATGGGTGGAAGGAAGTAAGTCTTTCTTTTTTGCTTCTGGATCAATACTTGTGTCTGGCGGAAACTGCATCTTTCTAACTATTTCTCTACTTTTACAAGTATCAACCCGCATCTGAAGGCCCTGGGTATTCTGAAGCTGTTGAACCTATCAGAGCTATTCCCATAGAAGACCGGGACATCAGATCTCTCATTTCAAATGAATCGCTCTCAAAGTTTGGGCTGCTGGCGGAAGGTCGTCGAATAAGCCTCCCTCAAGGCGTCACTATTACCAGACCTGCTTCGGGCAAAGGAAAAAAGCAGGCTGGGTCTTCAGCACGTAATGCCCCTGACACACTAGAGGAGGGGGAGATTAAAGAAGTTGAGACGCCCGAAATGCAGGGTGAAAATGTTAGTCCTGCTAGGGACCCGATAGTTGAGGTTCATGATATCGAAAAAACACCTTCCCCTTCGAAGGGAAAGTAGAAATTGACCTACAAGATGAGGAAGAAAACAGTGGGTGGAACTTCTAAGGTCACCCTTATTCCAGTGGAGAGAGAGACCTCCTCACAACACTTAGAGAGTTCTTTGAAAGAGCTGTCGATCCTCACTACACCTGATGATCTGCTTAACTGTGGTTTCGACGATTCGAAGGCCCTTAAGCTTCATTCGCTCACGAGAGGCGATACAAGTGCTCAAGCCCAAAACCAGGGAGAAAAAACTCCTATTAGTAATGATAAAGAAACTGGTCCGTCAGAGGGAACACTAGGACACACACAAACAAGTGCACTTCACCTTGCACTTAAATTTTTTCCATCACTCTACTCTTTGCTGACTTGTTATTTAAATTCTGTGCAGGTGACATGGGTCATACACATGGACTTGACCATCTTCGAGGTTCATCTATTTTTCACCACTTCGGCCGGGATTCGGGTTCCGGCAAACGTCGAGACAGTGATGACATCGGCGATCGAGATTACCGCCGCCAAGAATCATCCTACTGAAGAAAAACCTATAGCCATTCATCCTACCCTCGCGATCCTCCTCCTCAATCGAAGCAACGCAAAGAAAAGTCTGCACATAAGGGGTCCCGGCCTGAGGCCCATCGGGATCAGCACTCCAGTCAGTACCAGGCAATCCTGGGCTCCCCACAAAATACATGTAGTCTCCAAGCAGATTCCTTCCACCCTTGTATCTGATCAATCGCTAGCAAAACGACTTGCTGAGCTTAAAGCCACGTTCCCAAAGATATGCTTTGATGGCTTGAAATTTCTCCTGACGATTCATCTGATTTCGGGACATGTCAAACAAAGTGCTATTGCTTGCACTAACGACGTCTATGTCCAACATGATGTGCTCATTCACTTAGCCGAAAAAGTCTCGGAAGTCTCTGTTGAGCGTCAACACGAAATTGATCGCCTGAAGCTTGAGCTATTCACGATAAAGACATTATCAAAGCTCAAGATGAAGAGCTCTCTTCATATAAATCTCAGCTCGAAGCCGCCCAACAAAGTGCTAAAGATAGTACGGAGGCCGTCAATCATCTGGAGACATCTCGTAAGAAAGAACATGACGAAGCGGTCCAATGCTGTGGGCCCTGGCTTTAGACAAGGATTCAGTTCAGAAGGAAAGAGATGCATTTGCCCTCTGAGTCAAAGAGCTGGAAGTTCAACTCCGCAAAGAAAGAGAGGAGAAAATTGCTGCCCAGGAAGAGTCGCAACGATATTGCGACGAGATCGTTGCTACGCAATTTATGAAGGCAAAGCTCGACGATGAGCTTTCTAAGGTCGGGATGCTGAAGGATGAAGCCCATGAAGAGGGCAAGAGAATATCATCCGTGGAGATTGACTTTCGCCTTGAGGTGGCTATAGAGGCTGGCGGGGAGGAGATTAAGTGCATGTTTGACCCACTGATAGCAGAATTCAACGTCCGTGTCCTCATGCATCGGGACTTAACATTTCTTGGCGAGGGCTACCTTGAATCTCTAGCCGAGGCAAGGAAGACTTTAATAAAGATCAGGAAGGTCGATCTGTGTACCGAAGAGGTTGACGAGGAGGCTTTGGTCAAACAATTTCTCAGGGTAACGGGCCTTCGGACTTGTCTGCAGCAAAGGCTTCGACTGTAAAGGTTCCTCCTCATCCAAAGGAAAAGATGTTATCGTCGGTCCATTTGGAACCGAGTCTCCAGTTCTTCCTCCTACTCAATCGGTTGATCGGCCAGTACTCGATCCATTCGAGCAACATGTTGAATATGCGATTGTATGATTTTCGTTTGATGATAATAAACATATATATATATATATATTCATTTAAATGTACTTGTTAATGTACTATTTTATTTTTCATAGATTAAACAAATATTTACTGAATAAAGTAAATAACAAAAAGTTTGAATTCAAACAGAAATTTTATTCAAATAAATATTTATTACAATTTTTGAATAGTACAAATTTCAAGCTCTCACTATATATACATATATACATAACTTCAATTACAGTACAATTTTGATTACATCACAATTCACATTTGACCTCACTACATATCACTCATTCACGCACACTCGTATTTATCTTCAACTTCATTCCAATGTGAATCCAGCATCTGAGCAACCTGCAAAAATAAATATTGACGCAGTAAAATTGAAAATAAAATATTTTTGCAGTATAAAATAAAATATGATTATTGGAAATTTTATTTGCCTCGGTTATTTGGGTTGTTCGTCATCATTTAAATTTGGATTCATCATACACGAACAGCTTGTGACATGCACAGTGTATCATGGTACATGCCACAAGGCCGTGCACACCGATATATACACTTGATAAATCTACAAGGACAGGTGATCATAGGTCAAACCCAAAACGCCGGGTTCAACCCAAGTGCAATAAAAATAATGTCACAATATCAGCACAAGGTCAAACCCGAGCTCCAAGCTGGATTCAACACAGGTGCAAGTTTAAGAAAATGGTCAAGACAACTAAAACAAGCGTTGACCAAAATCCAAATGTACAAAACCATATACAAACTGAAACAGGCAATGGCAACAACAACTATAAAGGATGAATACATATGCAAATGTCACTGTGGTTTTGAAAACTCATCACAAGCATGCACAAGCTCATATGCAATATCAAAATACATGAAGTGAAACTGCAAATACCAAAGTGAAGCAAGAAGACTTCAATATGCAGAGGTCAAAGAAAGTGATCGAAGAATCAAAAGTCAGAGCTGTGACAACCAAGTGAATATGTATATACACAGTGTACATATAAATATGCTCAAGACAACCAAGCTAAATATGCTAACCAGAGTACATCATGAAACCGAAGTGCATATGAATGCACAGTGCAAACTACTACACCACGTAAATTGCAACAAAGTGAAACAACAATGGTGCAACAACACACATATATTTATGTATGATCACAGATGAATGTATACACATGGTAGCTGAAACAAATGACTCGAACTCAAGTTAAGAAAATGTCAGTGATGTACACAATGCCACAATAAAGATCAGTTTACACAAGTCCTGTACGTGATCAGAGACATGTACACACAAGTAGCATGATCGGACCAATGAATACATGAACAAGGCTTGAACTCAAGTCGGTGCACAACATCCCAATTCAAACTACAATGAACCAGGTGAGGCAACTTGAGCTCCAAAAGATACAACGTAATGCACCAGTGAACAACTAAATGAAACTGGACATTGCAAGCTCAAATAGAAACAGTGGACAGAACAAGTGCATCTGAAATAAGACTCGGCATGTACATAAAGAGCAGACAACAAAACAATCATATATAAGTTTCACCGACTCGAAGGAAAAAGCCCATATGGAAATAATGCAAACACAGTTCAAATGAACATCACATGCAACCGCGACAGTGAAGGCAACAAAGATCAGTTCAAGCATATCATTGAATCACACAGTAGTTCCAAACTAATGATATACAGCAAGTTCGAAATCATGGATCAATAGTTGAATCCCAAAAATGATCAAAGAGGCAGTAAACACAAATGGCCTGAGTCGAGCACAAAGTGTCAGCAACTACCAGATTATCAAAAATTCCAAAATGTCCGAGCATCAAAAATGCTACAGTTTTAGTCAAAGCCGTGGGTCATCAAAGTAGTTTTCAAACTAATAGTAATGGTGACAGCAGAATATCAAGTCAATAAACACAAAGAAAGAATCATCGTCATAGTAAAGTCAGTGCCTTGGGAATCAAGGAATCGAACCAAGTCAGAAATCAAAACCGTATTATTCAAGTAAATTGAAAATGTCAGTAATCAATCTCAAGCATCAATACAAAATCAACCGGATGAGATAAATTAAATGGAAAATTCAAACGAACGGGAAAATAGGAATTCAAATCCTATATAAACCCTAAACATCATCGGCAATGGGTATTCGAGTTCGAGCAAAACAAACGAACAATAAATCATTACAACTCGAATCAGATTGAGTTCAAGTAAGCAAATCAGAAGAAGAAAAAGAAAAATTTACATACCAAATCAAAGTCAAACTCGATCACGGAGGAGGAGTCGCGAACGAATCAGTTGAAGTACACAATCGAAGCACCAACCATCAATTTAAGCGGCAACTTCACAAAGCCCTAATTTCAGAACTAAGAGGAACGAATGAAAGAAGGAATGAGGTCATTGTTTGACTGAAGAGCAAAGAAAAGAAAAAGGGTCGGCAATATTTTGTTTGTGATAAGATTATTTATGGCCGGTTATTAAAATAGAGTGGGCCTTAATATCTTAAAAATTAGCGTTTATTTTATTGTTTTAAAGTTAATTTCTTTCTTAAATCGTTGTAATTTCTAGTCGTGTGACTAGGGGACAAACTACGCGACGTAGTTTGAGAATTCGCAACTTAGTGGCTGAGTTGTGGCAGAGTTTTGAGCGTAGAGTTAGGTTAATCAGTAGCGGGTGTCGCGAGTTTACGTGTGTAAGCGTGTGACTACTTAATTTCTAGTAGAAACCTTGGGGGCAACACGTAGGCAGGTTTTTGCCGAAGCTGGGTAAATTCTGTGTCGTTCTATTTCTGCATTTATTATTCTGCTATTATCTGTGCTGCTTTTATTTTGATATATCTGTGTTGAAATAATTTTATAAGCTTCCGTAATAATTTTTATAATTAATTAATATCATCACCCTATTCACCCCCCTATAGGGTGAAATCGATCCTACATGTGGTATCAGAGCTAAGATAGAAGTCAGCTTTTGTTTTTAAAAAAATTTGATTTTTTGTCTTCAAAAATCAATTTTTGTTTTTTAAAAAAAGTTGAATTTTTAAAATGGCTTCTTTTAAAAATGCTTTTGCGGAGGGTCAGTCCATTGTTAGACCACCAATGTTCAATGGTGAATATGCCTAATAGAAAAATAGAATGAATTTTTTTTTGAAAACCATTGATACTTAGAATATTGTTGAGACAGGTTATAGAGCACCAACTATAATTGTAAATAATCAGGAAATAAATAAACCAAAGGATCAATGGACAGAACTAGAAAATAAATTACAAAATGCTAATGCTAAAGCTATGAATTCTATTATCTTTTCATTGGATCAATTTGAATTTAATCGTGTCTCACATTGTCTAACTGCGCAGGAAATATGGCACACACTCGAAGTGACTCACGAAGGAACATCTCAAGTCAAAGAATCTCGCCTTGCCACGCTAAGTAGCGAATGCGAGAATTTTACAATGGCCAAGGAAGAAAATGTTATAGAGATGTATGGACAGCTTTCCAATATCGTATACAAATCAAAAGCTCTCGGAAAATCATAAAAGGAATTGGTAATAGTCCGAAAAATCCTCAGAGTCCATCCACGAAGATTTGAAGAAAAAGTGATTGCCATTCAAGAATCGAAAGATTTAAAACAAATGAAAGTTGAAGAACTCATCGGAAATCTCACCCCTTATGAGCTAGAAATAAAATTCAAGGAAAAGCGTGAAGGAGCAGATACTCGAAAGAAATAAATATGTCTCAAAGGAACAACTGAAAGTGATGACGACGACGACGATGGAGCAGCTGAGCTGGCGTTAATAATGAAGAAATTCAAAAGATGGAACCGCAAATATAGAAATCCAGCTCTAAATCAGAAATTGAAAAGCAGAATAAATATAATACTAGACAATCTAGAAGAACGGGAGATCATTTGTCACAAGTGCAACCAAACCGGACACATCAAGCCCAATTGTCCTCAAAATCGACACGACTTTGAAAAGAAATCAAAAAGGAAAAATTTTGCAGCCACGTGGAATACAAGTGATGAAGATAATCTAAGTACTAGCAGTGAGAGTGAGAAAGCAGATATGTGCCTTTGAGGTAATATAACTGATAGCGACGATGACGAGCCAAGCAAGGTATCAAAACTCACTCACTCATAACTACTTATATATTTGCATGAAGTAAATGGTTGTTTTGCACGACTTAGGGAGAAGTATGCCAAACTTGAATCACAAAAAGATAATTTGATAGATTTAAATAAACAAATTGACCAATTAGCTAAACCTATCAATGTAGGATCCCTAAGTGTGATAAGTTCCAATATTCGAAGAAGAAATTAAAAAATCAAAAATCAAAATTAAATCGCCTGAAAATGAAATTCTGATTTTGAAAGAGAGTGAAAATACTAGAAGAGAAAATTCTATTAAAAAGTGCACACAATTATTAAACGAAAATGAATCTCTCAAAACACAACTCCAACAACTGTCAACGACCTTAGATAAGTTTTTCAAAAGTGAAAAATCGTTGAATATGCTCTTAGGGAAACAAACTGTTAATACAGTTAGACAAGGACTTGAGTATAATCAATCTGAACCTGTTAAAAGAAAAATTATCAAGTCAATTCAATGTGCATAATTTGTAGAAAATTTGGACACAATCAAAATAATTGTTGGTATAGACCCAAACACGTAAAAACCATTCCAATTTGGGTTCCAAAAGGAACAAATATAAAATCTCTCAAAGTTAAACAAATCTGGGTGCCAAAAGGAACTTATATAAATAGTTTTGGGTCTCCATAAAATTATTTTTCGAAATATTCTGCCACTAACAATCATGGACCTATAAAAACAAATAGGTCACAAAAATCTTTTAACGTGTAGGAGTGGTGGCAGGCTAAGGAATAATAATAGTGTTCTCTGGATTCTGGCTGTTCCTGAAACACAACGGGCGACAAAGCAAAGTTCCTTAGCCTAGTACAAAGGTGACAGAATCATAATGGGAAACCATGAAAAATTATTGTAAAGGTAAAACAGGTAATTGTATATTTTGAACGATATATTAAATATGATAATCTGCACTGTATTCTGAACTAAATCAGCCAATAATCTGATGATGAAATAATGATGATTTTGATTCTGACTTATTCAAAATAGTTGGCCAATTATATTCTCATGCCAAGAACACTATAAAAGTCACTAGAATCTTTGAACTACTTCATATATATTAGTTTGGATTAACAATAGTGTTTTATTGTATGATAATACATTTGGTTATTTTACGGCTAACCCTATATTCACGGTTTTTTATTATTTACACGGTTTCAATTCAAATTCAAGAGAATGTCATTTAAAAAGCTGTTAAAATTGATTTTAAGATATTTTGATGCACACTTCATGGTCTGGTCTATCAAATTCATTTAATGATAATTTTGAGTGAAAAGAAATTCAGATGCAGATTACGCTGGTGATCTAGCTGATAGAAAAATTACTAGTGGAACGTGATTTATGTTGAGACATTTAGTAACGGCATCGTTTTTCGAAGAAAATATCTGCATATTTTTCATTTCAAATAATTTTCAAATAGCAGAAATTTTTCTCATAAAATCCCTTCTAGAAAATCATCTTTGACCTTGTTTTCAGATTGGTTATTTTTAAAAAAATTGATTTTATAATTATTTTTGAATTTAATTCATAACATTGACTAATCTGACTCCCTACTAATTATCAATATGATAAATAGTGATTGAAAAAGTGACGAGTGTTGATATTTATCATATATTATGGCTCGAGACTGTATAATTAGTAAATTTCTTTAGAAATTTAAACAAGAGTTATAAAACTTTTTTGTTGGTAAAAATTTCATGACTATCTCTATTTCTATCATATTTCTAACGACCATAACTCATCAAAACTCAATATAGTTTGTCAATATGTGATACTTTAAATAGGAATCATTCATTTTTCGTTTTACATTTTTTAATAAAAAAATAAATAAAAAATAATAATAATAAAATAAAATCCAAAGTATTCACTCTCATTTAAAGTCCTCACGGTTATGCATGGGTGAATTACTTGGAATTTGTTATGTGCTTCCATGCTCATTTAAAAGTCTTCACGGCTATGCATGTATGAACGCATATCAAAATTGATTTTAAATAAACAAGATGATTCTAATCCCATTTAAAAGTCCTCACGGTTATGCGTGGTTAGAAGATACTTGAATTCATTTTAGAAATAAAATAAAATTAGAATACTACTAATCTCATTTTAAAGTCCTAGCGGTTATGCATGGTTGGCAGATATTCAAATTCCTGATATAAATATACCACATATAGACACAACTGTATGGTTTTATATGATGATATCATTCCCATCATTCTAAAAGTGGAATATGCGCCTAACAAAGTATTTATGATTTTTGTTTGATTTTTTATTGAAATTTAATATTTATATTCGATTGAGTTTTAATGTTATATTAATATCTATCACTTTATCTCCATTTTTCTAACACTATTACTCTTTTGCTGATAATAAAAAGGGGAGAGAAAAGTTAAGATTTTGTCAAATAAAAGTCAAATATTTTCTATTTGCATCTAAGCTCATTTGCATATTTTTAATTGTATGCATATATGAAGGGGGAACTTTGTTTAGAGAGGAAACATTTAAATACGGGGAGCAAATAGAGTATATCAATGATAAAATACATTTAACATGTTCAAAATCTTAAATATATGTTTGTATCATCAAAAGGGGGAGATAGTTGAATATGCGATTATATGATTTTTGTTTGATGATAATAAACATATATATATATATATATATATATATATATTCATTTAAATGTATTTGCTAATGTACTATTTTATTTTTCATAGATTAAATAAATATTTAATGAATAAAATAAATAACATAGAATTAGAATTCAAACAGAAATTTTATTCAAACGGATATTTATTACAATTTTTGAATAGTACTAATTTCAAGCTCTCACTATATATATACACACAACTTCAATTACAGTACAATTTTGATTACATCACAATTCACATTTGACCTCACTACATATCACTCATTCACTCACACTCATATTTATCTTCAACTTCATTCCAATGTGAATCAAGCGTCTCAGCAATCTGTAAAAATAAATATTGATGCAGTAAAATTGAAAATATAATAATTTTGCAGTATAAAATAAAATATGATTATTGGAAATTTTATTTGCCTCGGTTATTTGAGTTGTTCATCATCATTTAAATTTGGATTCATCATACACGAACAGCTTGTGACATGCACAGTGTATCACTGTACATGCCACAAGGCCGTGCACACCGATATATATACTTGATAAATCTACCGGGACATGTGAGCACATGTCAAACCCAAAATGTCGGGTTCAACTCAAGTGCAACAAAAATAATGTCACAATATCAACACAAGGTCAAACCCGAGCTCCAAGCTGGATTCAACACAGGTTCAAGTTCATGAAAATGGTCAAGACAACTAAAACAAGCATCGACCAAAATCCAAATGTACAAAACCATATACAAACTGAAACAGGCAGTGGCAACAACAACTATAAAGGATGAATACATATGCAAATGCCACTGTGATTTCAAAAAACTCATCACAAGCATGCACAAGCTCATATGCAATATCAAAATACATGAAGTGAAACTGCAAATACCAAAGTGAAGCAAGAAGACTTCAATATGCAGAGAGTCAAGGAAAATGATCGAAGAACCAAAAGTCAGAGCTGTGACAACTAAGTGAATATGTATATACAGAGTGTACATATAAATGTGCTCAAGACAACCAACCTAAATAAGCTAACCAAAGTACATCATGAAACCGAAGTGCACATGAATGCACAGTGCAAACTACTACACCAAGTAGATGGAAAAAAAGTGAAAAATCAATGGTGCAACAACATACATATATTTATGTATGATCACAGATGTATGTATACACATGGTAGCTGAAACAAATGACTCGAACTCAAGTTAAGCAAAAGTCAGTGATGTACACAATGCTACAACAAAGATCAGTTACATAAGTTCTGTACGTGATCAGAGACATGTACATACAAGTAGCATGACCAGACCAGTGAAGACATGAACAAGGCTCGAACTCAAGTCAGTGCACAACAACCCAATTCAAACTACAATGAACCAGGTAAGGCAACTTGAGCTCCAAAAGATACAACATATGCACCAGTGAACAACTTAATGAAACTGGACAGTGCAAGCTCAAATAGAAACAATGGACAGAACAAGTGCATCTGAAATAAGACTCGGCATGTACATGAAGAGCAGAAAACAAAACAATCATATACAAGTTTCACTGACTCGAAGGAACAAGCCAATATGGTAACAATGCAAACACAGTTCAAATGAACATCACATGCAACAGCGACAGTGAAGGCAACAAAGATTAGTTCAAGCGTATCATTGAATCACACAGCAGTTCCAAACTAATGATATACAGCAAGTTCAAAATCATGGATCAATAGTTGAATCCCAAAAATGATCAAAGAGGCAGTAAACACAAATGGCCAGAGTCGAGCACAAAGTGTCAGCAACTACCAGATTATCAAAAATTCCAAAATGGCTGAGCATTGAAAATGCTACAGTTTTAGTCAAAGCCGTGGGTCATCAAAGTAGTTTTCAAACTAGCAGCAATGGTGATAGCATAATATCAAGTCAAAAAACACAAAGAAAGAAATCATCGTCACAGTAAAGTCAGAGCCTTGGCAATCAAGGAATTGAACCAAGTCAGAAATCAAAACCGTGTTATTCAAGTGAATTGAAAAAGTCAGTAATCAATCTCAAGCATCAATACAAAATCAACCGACCGAGATAAATTAAATGGGAAATTCAAACGAATGGGAAAATAGGAATTCAAATCCTATACAAACCCTAAACATCATCGACAAAGGGTATTCAAGTTCCAGCAAAACAAACGAACAATAAATCATTACAACTCAAATCAGATCGATTTCAAGCAAAAAAAATTAGAAGAAGAAAAAGAAAAATTTACATACCAATTCAAAGTCGAACTCGATCAAGGAGGAGGAGCCGCGAACGAATCAATTGAAGTAAGCAATCGAAGCACTAACCATCAATTTAAGCGGCGACTTCACAAAGCCCTAATTTCAGAGCTAAGAGGAACGAACGAAAGAAGGAATGAGGCCATTGTTTGACTGAAAAGCAAAGAAAAGAAAAAGGGCCGGCAATATTTCATTTGTGATAAGATTATTTAGGGTCGGTTATTAAAATAGAGTTGGGCCTTAATATCTTAAAAATTATGGTTTATTTTATTGTTTTAAAGCGTTTTTTAATTTCTTTCTTAAATCGTTGTAACTTCTAGTCGTGTGCTAGAGGACAAACTACGTGGCATAGTTTGAGAATTCGCAACTCAGTGGCTGAGTTGTGGCAGGGTTTTGAGCGTAGAGTTAGGTTAGTCAGTAGCGGGTGTCCGATTTTACGTGTGTAGGCGTGTGACTACTTAATTTCTAGTAGAAACCTTGGGGGTATCACGTAGGCAGGGTTTTGCCGAAGTTGGGTAAATTCTGTGTCGTTCTATTTTTGTATTTATTATTCTTCTATTATCTGTGCTGCTATTATTTTGATATATCCTACACAACATGCTGGTTATGACCCGAAAGACCCTGGCGTCGACATTCACGTTTTATCTCCCATTCTAGAGGGTGAAACCCCACAGACGGTTGAGAGCCAGTAAGAAACCAGTAAATAAATTTCCCTTTAAAGTTCAAAGAGCCGTTGCTTTTGGAATAATTTCATTATATTCTAATATTTGTCTCTTGTGATCTTGCGTATGTCGCTCTGACCCAAGCCCACTCCTAGGAGCGGTGACGCCAAGGAGAAGAAGGAGAAAATAAGTGAGGCTACTCATGCGGGAGAGACTCCCGGTCCAGATGCTCAAATGATTGAGGCACTCGATGAGGATAAGTCTGAGACTTCGTCTCCTGTCGAAGGAAGTTATGAAATTGAGATCACAAGCGCCTCTGAGCACACTTCTAAAATGAGCATGAAGGAGCAGCTCGTGGAGGAAAAGAAAAAACAGCTTAAATCAAAGTCAAGCCCCGAGTCATGGACTTAGATGATCCTTTGAACAATCCTTTGAAGGTCATCCTCCCTGGTGGGTCCAGGCCTCTAGAGGTCCCTCGTACTTCCTCGATTGTTACCTCCTTATTAAGGAAAACTTCCAAGGGAGAACGCATGGGGGAGGAGTTGTCAGAGAAGATGAAGGAGGAAAAGAAATCGAAGAAATAAAAAAGGTAGCTATTACACTCGTTCGACGAGAGTCAGCTTAGATTATGTAATTATTTTATTTATTTCCATAGTCAATGTAGATAGCCTTTTGACCTCAAGTTTTGGAGGAGTTGTAGTAGAATCCCATTTTGGATTAATAAATAAAGTTTAATTTCTTTGTCTTTTAAATGACTTTTGTTGTTCAGCTTTCTATCTAACTGTAGTTGAAACCCTAGCCATTGTGAGTTATATAAACCCCAATCATTTTCGTATGACTCAGAAATTCTTTGGAGTTGTACATCCCCTATATCCACGCTTCAGGTACTTAGAATATTTTTTAGTCAGTACGCCAGGGACTTGATGTCTTCAAGTCATTTGCATTCTAGTCCGGACTCTAGGGACTTAGAGATTTCTAGTCATTTGTACTCTAGTCTGCACTGAGGGGACTCAGAGTACTCCAGTTCGTACTCAGGGGACTTGGAGATTTTGAGTCGTTTATACTCCAGTCCGCACTCAGGGGACTCCAGTCTGCACTCAAGGGACTTGGACGTTTTGTGTTATTTATACTCTGGTCCGCACTCAGAGGACTTAGGGTACTCCAGTCTGCACTTAAGGGACTTGGAGATTTTGATTCGTTTATACTCTGGTCCGCACTCATGGGACTCAAAGTACTCCTGTCCACACTCAGGGGACTTGGAGGTTTTGAGTCGTTTATACTCTGGCCCGCACTCAGGGGACTCAGAGTACTCCAGTCTGCACTCAGGGGACTTGGAGGTTTTGAGTCGTTTATACTTTGGTCCGCACTCAGGGACTCAGAGTACTCCAGTCTACACTCAGGGGACTTTGAGGTTTTGAGTCGTTTATACTTTGGTCTGCACTGAGGGGATTCATAGTACTCCATTCCGCACTCAGTGGACTTGGAGGTTTTGAGTCGTTTATACTCTGGTCCGCACTCAGGGTACTCCAGTCCGCACTCAGGGGGCTTGGAGGTTTTGAGTCGTTTATACTCTGGTCTGCACTCAGGGACTCAGAGTACTCCAGTCCGCACTCAGGGGACTTGGAGGTTTTGAGTCGTTTATACTCTGGTGCGCACTCAAGGGACTCAGAGTACTCCAGTCCGCACTCAGGGGACTTGGAGGTTTTGAGTCGTTTATACTCTGGTCCGCACTCAGGGGACTCAGAGTATTCCATTCCGCACTCAGGAGACTTGGAGGTTTTGAGTCGTTTATACTCTGGTCCGCACTCAAGCGACTCAGAGTACTCCAATCCGCACTCAGGGAACTTGGAGGTTTTGAATTGTTTATACTCTGGTTCGCACTCAGGGAACCCAGAGTACTCCAGTCCGCACTCAGGGGACATGAAGGTTTTGAGTCGTTTATACTCTATTCCACACTCAGGGGACTCAGAGTACTCCAGTTCGCACTCAGGGGACTTGGAGATTTTGAGTTCTTATGCACGTTCGTACGTCAGACAGTGTAATGTAACTCTAGTTTTCTGTCATAAAATTATCATACACAGAGACATCAATAATTCATGGAAAAAATGGCTTCAAGCCTTTATTAATGAGGCAAGCTAAATTGTCTTATTACATGCTGAAAACTAAGAATCAACAGAATGAAAATATACTGAAAATAATTGCAACAAAGATACAAAATAAATAGACTAATTATAATAATGTCATAGATGCTCACTATTCCATGCTCGGGGGAGTGTCGCGCCATCAATGGTCGCTATCTTGAAAGTTCCTTCTCCAAGCCTCCGTTCGACGACGAATGGACCTTCTCATGTGGGATTCAGAGGCGATGGGACCGAAAAAACTCGTTTCAAAATGAGGTCGCCTACGTCAAAGACTCTTGGCCGGATTTATTTATAATATCGAGCGTCTCGGTGTCTATACGCGGCCGCTCTTAAATTAGCTTCTTCACGTTTTTCATCAATGAAGTCCAGCGATTCCAGCAATAGTTCTCGATTCATCTTGGGGTCGTAATGAGTTACCCTATGTGACTGAACTTCAAGTTCAACGGGTATAACGGGTTCCATGCCATATGCCAATGCGAATGGAGTGTGGCTAGTCACGGACTTGTGGGTGGTTCTATAAGCCCAAAGTGTTGTTGGAAGTTCATCCACCCACTTGCCTCTAGCTTTTTCCAAATGCTTTTTTAATATAGACTTAATTACTTTGTTCGCGGCTTCCACTTGTCCTTTGGCTTTTGGATAAGCAACTGCTACAAACCTTTTTTCAATGCCATACTTTTGACAAAATTCTTTGAATATTTGTCTTTCGAATTGAGTTCCGTTGTCTGTAATGATAGTACGTGGAAGGCCAAAACGACATATAATGTTTCATACAATGAAATTAATGACCTTCTTGGTGGTGATCGTGGCAAGAGGCTCTACTTCTTCCCACTTAGTAAAGTAATCGACCACAACTATTACGTATTTTGCACCACCTTTGGATATGGGTAAAGAACCGATTATGTTGATTCCCCACATTGTAAACGGCCAGGGACTAACCATTTGCTTGAGTTTCGGCGGCGGAGCTCTTGGGATTTTTGCATACTTTTAGCATTGTCGCATCTTCTTACTTAGTCTGCGGCATCCCGATTTACAGTTGGCCAATAGTATCCATAGCGGATGATTTACTTTGCTAAAGACTGCCCCCAGTATGGTCACCGCATTCCCCTTCATGGACTTCCTTCAGGACTTTTTTTATCTCATCGTGGGTAATGCATTAGAGTATGGGGGTCGAGAATCCCTTTCGATACATTACTTCGTCCTGCATTACATATCGCGAAGCCATACGAATGATTTATTGTCTTTCGCTCCTTCTTTCGGGCAAGACCCCATGTAGCAAATATTGCTTGAATGGGGTCATCCATGATTCTTTCTTGATTTCTATTTCTAACACAAATCTACCTCCATCATATTTATACTCGGAGTATGTAAGGTTTCAACGAGAACCAATCACATTTGATATGCATCGCCAGTGCTTGCAAATTTTGCCAATGAATTGCCTTCTCTGTTTTGTTCACGCGGGACACGCGAAATATCATAATATTCTAGAATTACTAGCAGCTCTTGAACCCTTGCAAGGTATGGGGCAAGTCTCTGTCCCTTCGCTTAGCAGTCCCCCCGCACCTGGTATACCAGCAGTTGTGAGTCACAAAAGATTTCAACCAATTTTACCACCAGTTCTATGATAAGTCTCAAGCCAGCAATCAATGTTTCATACCCGGCTTCATTATTTGTCGCTGGAAATTCAAGTTTCAAAGCATAACAAACTGATCAATTTTCAAGAGTGACAAGAACTATGCCAGCTCCCGAGCAACGGTCGTTAGATGCCCCATTGGTGTACATCTTCCATCGAATAGGAGGTATGACATTGTTGCCGTCTGATTCGTTTGACATGGTGAATTCAACAATGAAGTCTGCTAGCGCTTTCCCTTGTATGGCCTTTCGTGGCAGGTAGGTAATATCGAATTGACTCAACTCGATATTCCATTTTAACATCCTTCTAGAAGTTTTCGGTCATTGGAGTATCTGTCGCAAGGGTTGATCAGTATAAACACTGATTGAATATACCTGAAATTATGGCCAGAGCTTACGTGATTCAATCACCAAGCAATAAGCTAGTTTCTCAATCTTAGGATAATTACTTTCTACCCTCGTTAAACATTTGCTAACATAGTACACCGGCTTCTAAACTCGGTCCTCCTCACGAACCAGAGCCGTATGATGGCATGCTGGGATATAGTTAAGTACACATACAACATCTCATGGTCTACCGGTTTCGATAGTATCGGGGGACTTTACAAATGCCTTACTAGAGCTCGAAACGCTTCCTCACAGTCGGATGTCCACTCAAAAATTCTTTTTCCTTTCTTTCTTACATCGAAGAAAGGTATACACTTATCTGTGGCTCTGGATATGAATCGACTCAGCACAGCCACCTTCCCATTCAAGCTTTGTACTTGTTTTATAGTTTTAGGCACTTGTATGTCTCGAATAGCTTGAATCTTATCTGGATTAGATTAGATTAGATTCCCCGTGCATTCACAATAAAACCCATAAATTTCCCTGACGCAACGCCAAAGGAACACTTCAAAGGATTGATCTTCATCCTATAATGTTTGAGTATATCAAACATCTCCGCAAAGTCTCGAATGTGGTCGTTTGACTGTCATGAATTCACGAGCATGTCATCCACATAGACTTCCATCGTTCTACCAATATAGTCTTTAAACATTCGATTCACCAGACGCTGATAAGTTGCTCCCGCGTTTTTTAATCCGAAGGGCATCACTACATAGCAACATAGCCCAACGTCTGTGACAAAACTGGTGTGTTCTTGGTCCGGAATGTGCATCGGGATCTGATTACTTTCTGAGTATGCGTCCATAAATGACAGTAACTCGTGTCTAGCCGTTGAGTCGACAAGCTGGTGGATTCTGTTGAATATGCGCTTATATGTTTTTGTTTGATGATAATAAACATATATACATTCGTTTAAATGTATTTGTTAATGTACTATTTTATTTTTCATAGATTAAATAGATATTTGTTGAATAAAATAAATTACACAGAATTTGAATTCGAACAGAAATTTTATTCAAACAAATATTTATTACAATTTTGAATAGTACAAATTCAAGCTCTCACTATACACATACAATTTTGATTGTAATTACATCACAATTCAATTTACATAAATGCCTCACTACATATCACTCACACTCGTATTTTATCTTCAAGTTCATTCCACTTATAATCCAGCATCTGAGAAATCTGCAAAAATATTCACTAACGCAGTAAAATTGAAAAAGAAATATTTTTGCAATATAAAATAAAATATGGATTTTGAAAATATGATTTGCCTCATTTATTTGGGTTGTTCGTCATCATTCACTTTTGAATTCGTCATACACGAACAATGTGACATGCACAGTGTATCACTGTACATGCCACAAGGCCGTGCACATCGATATACACTTGATAATTCTACAGGGACAGGTGAGCACAGGTCAAACCCAAATGAAAAGCCGGGTTCAACTCACGTGCAATATACTCAAAATCATGACACGAGCACAAGGTCAAACCCGAGTTTTTGAAACTGGATTCAACTCAAGTGAAATTTCAAAAATCAACATGAATGGATGCAAAGACCAGTAATGCAACAGTGATATGCACAGATGCATTCAAAGTACAAACCAGTTGCAACATGGATGTCACAAGAAAAGACCAGACACACTTGAACATGGTGAGAAACACAAGTCAAATAACTCAGCATTGAAGTGGATGTACAAAGCTCAAGTTCAATCCCAAAGCAACCAGCAATGCATGCAAGTGCCAACCAGAATGAAGACCACAAGTAAACAAGACTACAGTGATACAAGTTGTACAAGTTAACAACAACAATGAAAATCAGTGCAACATGTAGACAGCAACTTCAATATGCTCAAGTGAATGAAAATTCTATACTCAATGCAATGAACACAAGTCAGTGACCAAACATAGAAACTCAAGCAAGTGCACAACTAAACCAACATGACAGCAAATAAATGCAAGTGACTCAAGCAACATGTCCAGTTACAACAAAGACCAAGTGCACAGTAAAAAGGAGCATGGTACGATGCAAACTACAATATCTACAACAAAAACTCAGTGAAGCCCACGTATACAACTACAGTGTCATGACCAAAGCAAAATCAGAGAGGAGTATCAGTGTACACAACATCAAGTTCAAATAACAAACAGTGAATCAAGACAGGGCCGAGCAACTGATATATGGTGGTGCAGTCAACATCTACTCAAGGCAACAATGCAGTGCAACTACACAACTACAAGTACAGGGAGCAACAACTCAAATGCAAGTATGCAAGTGCAGACCAAAAACAATGACCAAGAACTTATACAAAGCAGCAGAATAAAGTACATCATGAAGCAAAACCAAGTTCAGTTCAAAGTTAAAATGAAGCATGAATCACATGAACAAGCTCGAGCATTATAAAGAACCAAAGTCACAGTGTACAATATCATCATCGGCTGTGTGCAAAGATGAACGCATATATGGATGCAGACGTGCCAAAGTTGTAAATGCCGTGTAAATCAATGCTACAGTGGATGAACACAAAGAAATGGTGATGGCCAAAAATAATGCAGAGTTGTGAAGTGGTATACACGGAATCAAGCATGTATAAAAATGGAAATTGCTGAAATAGGAAAGTCAAACAAATCAAAACAGGAAAGTCTCTGCCGTATAACTCAAGGCAAATCAAATGCTTCAAAAACAAAGCTGTGCGCATCAAGTCACAAAAAGAAAGAATTAGGAAAGTGATGAAGTCACGTAAATGAATATGAACAAATTCAAGGGTCTCGAATTCATATAAATACACCATCCAAGTTCATCATCATAGGCAAGCGATCAAAAAATCGAACTCAAGCAATCAATTGAGAAACCAAAAGGTACGAACAACGTACCAAGAAATTTTCTCAGACGATCGCCAGCGAAGCAAAGATCATCAACCAGAGATAAATCAGATCGCAAATTCCAAAAGCCCTAATTTGGTTCAAAGGACGAAAGCCCTAATTGAATTGCAAGAGGAACAGCCACCATAATCGAACGAAGATACAACAGAGGCCGCCATTTTCTTCAAGACAGAGAAAAGAGGATCGGCCGTAATTTTTCAATTGCAAAAGAAGAAAGAACGGGATAGAGAATAATACAAATGGGCCGGCCTTGTTTTAAAAAGGGGTTTTAGTTTAGTATTAGGGTTTAATTTTATTAAAGGGGTTTTTTGATTATTAGTTTTATTTTTATTTGTTCTTTTCGAATCAAGTCTTGGTAAATCACCACCTAGGTTGTAGGTAGTATCAGATTGTCTAGTTCGAATTAGTTCAGTGAGCAGGGTGTGCGAGTTTGCAAAACTCTATAGGCGGGAGTAGGGTTTGCGAGTTTGCAAAACTCTATAGGCGGGAGCAGGGGTTGCGAGTCTATTAGAGTGTTTGTAAGCGGGAGCAGGGTTTGGGAGTCTATTAGAGTGTTTGTAAGCAGAAGACTGTTTAATTCTAATAGAAATCTGGAAATGCAGCAGTAGGCAGGGGTTACCGAAGCTGGGTAAATTTTGTGTGTGATTTACTTTTCAGCATATTTATTTCTCTGCAGTTTGTTTTTGTGTTTAATTTGATAAAATTTGCTATAACCCTATTCACCCCCCCTCTAGGGTTAATCTAGATCCTACAGATTCTGGTAAAGGGAAACTATCCTTCAGGCATGCTTTGTTCAAATCAAAGTAGTCAATGCAAGTTCTCCACTTCCCATTCGCTTTCCTTACTAGCACAGGGTTGGACACCCATTCAGGGTAGAGGGCGTCACGGACGAACCCGCTGGCTTTGAGTTTGTCCACCTCCTCTCTGAGAACAGAGGACCTCTCTGGGTCCATGCCTCTCCTTTTCTGCTTCACAGGAACATACTTCGGGTCTATGTTCAACATATGACTTGCAATAGCTGGAAAAATCCTGCACATATCAGAACGTGTCCAAGTAAAAACATCCAGGTTCGCTCGGAGGAAATCGGTGAGATCCTCGGCCGTTGACGGGTCGAGTTGTGATCCAATCTTGAGTACTCGTGATGGGTCATCTCGGATGACTGGAATGTCGATCTTCAGTTCAGCCCGTGCTGCTTTTGCTTCCCTGGGTTCCCCATCATTATCTCTCGGATCTATGTCTCTATAGATCCGGCAATGTCGCCCGAGCCAGGGCTCGGGCACCACTTGTCAATCGTCGGTATTCCGGATGCGGACAGAGCTGTCCACAAATTTTCCTTTCTCTCTCCACTGAGCCTCTCTCAGGTCGACCATATAGCATGCATGACCAGTCGCCTGATCGCAATGCACCACACCAACTCCGTTATCCGTTGGGAACTTCAAAGTCAAACACCATAGGGCCAAAGCTGCCCTAAACTCCGCCAGGACCGGCCTACCCAGAAACACATTATATGGAGAATCAACATCCAACACTATAAACGGTAGGATTCGCACCCTCCTATGCTCACCTTCTCCCAATTCAACTGGAAACTCAACATACCCCACTGCATCAGTCACTGCACCATTAAAGCCATGGATACGGGCTTTAGATGGCTTTAAATCTTTTATCTCCATCTTCATTTGGTCGTATGCCTTTTTGAAGATGATGTTAACGGAACTTCCACAATCAATCAAATTCTCTTAACATATGCTGGCCTGATCATCGCAGATATGACAATCGGGTCGACGGTAGGAGCCTCCACCTTGTCCGCATCTCGATTCCTAAATACTATATCGTCTGTCATCATACGTTGCTGCTTTGCGGGGGTCCCATCCTCCACATTCGAACAACACTCATAATCCGCATGCATTAAGGAGTTAGCATATCGCTCCATCTCCTGCCAATTCTTGTCTACAGGATGAGGTCCACTGACGATAGTGTTTATGACCAGTCACCATATAGTTCGGGCAGCCTCTGGATGGCGTGGGGCCGGCCCGCGTCCGGGGTCCGATGTTCCTTGCCTTCCTTCCTGGGGGTTCTTGACGAACTCCTGCAATTTTTTCTATCTAATCAACTTTTCAATGGTATCGTGGAGGTGTCTACACTCCTCTGTATTGTATTCGCAAGTCTCATGGAAGCGACAGTACTTCCCAGTCCGCTTCTGTTCCTCTGTTGACTCCTTCGGGCGAGGCTTTCTATATTGAAAAGTGTTACAGGTTGACAGGTAAATATTCTCAAGAGATGCATTCAGTGGGGTATATTTATTGTAAGTTGGAATCCTTGGCTTCCATTTCTCTACTTCTCTTTTCTTTCCGGGATTTCCTCCTCCGGACTCTTTAGATTGCCTACGCTTGTTCTGGACATTGACTTGAACCTTTCTTGAATTGTCACCAAATTGTTTCACAGTGATGTTACTTTTCACGGTCTCGTGAACAGGCCCTGGTGCCTTATCTCGCCTCGTCCATCTAGCTTCCTCCCTCCTTATGAATTGGTGAGCCTTTGAGTAGAAACGCTCCAACATAGTTGGAGGCTTTCCTGCCAACCAATCTCCAAACTCTAAATCCGGATCTACTCCTCGCATTACCGCCATCAGAATCGCGTGGTCGTTAGGGTTGCTAACTTTAGTAGCCGCAACGTGAAATCTTTGCAAGTACTCTTTCAATGACTCTCCCGGAGCCTGGATTACATTAGATAGGGACATCACATCTTTGGGACGAGTGGCGTGTATCCTGAATTGTTCTACAAACTTCATTACTAACTCATTAAAGCTGGATATAGACCGTGGGGGAAGTCGAGTGAACCACATGGTGGCGATTACGGATAAAGTGATCGAGAAGCATCTACAATTGGTTGCATCATTCTCTCTAGCCGAATCCATCATCCACTCATACCTAATCATGTGCTACATGGGGTTGGTCTTTCCTTCGTAGGCTAGGATAGTTGGCATGCTAAACTTACTGGGGTACTCGACCTGTAGAATAGTATCCATGAATGGAACATGACTCCTGGATATCCTCTAATCTTCATTGGTCAAGCCTTGATTCTCTCTCATCAACTGTCTGACCATAACTGATAAGTCCGGAGTTTGTATGGAGGATGGAAGGTTGGTCTTCGTTCTCCGAGACAGCTCAGGTTGGTGTCTCCTCTGTTGGTGGTCTGCCAAACGTGTATCTTGGGGACCAGATTCATTGGGGTGTTGGTGAGCCGGACGTCCAGTCTTCACACGTGCTCCAGCCCCTAAGTTTCCCGTTTCGGTTTGAGTGTGGTCTCCAAGATGTAAGTGATCTCTAGTTGATCGATCAGTAGCACCTGTTTGTGCAGTTTCCGCTCTGCGGTGTCTATATACCTTGGAGGTTCATCGGATGAAGTTGAACTATCAGATAAAGAATAAGGAGTGAGGCAACCTCTAGCATTCTGATGCTATTTCTACGTAAGCTATGTCATGAGGTTAGCGTTAGCTTGAATTTTTTCAGCAAGTTGCCTTCTACTTTCCATGAGTTCTCTCATTAGGTGGTTGAACTCCGTCCTAGTGACAACTTCCGTCTGGTTATGAGCTCCGGCAGTCCCTACGCCGAGATTAACTTGCTGATTGCTAGGTCCTATCTGTTGTACGCTAGCAGTCTCATTGACATCCGCGTTATGAGAGGTGGATCGGGTACGTGTTTTTCCCATAGTAGAGTTGTTGATTGAAATTATGAGTAGATTCAACGGATGTCCTGTCAATAAGTCGGATCTCCTTCGAGGGATTTATTCAATCCAGTAGCTACAAAGAAGATCCTAGCGGCCTGAGAATTCGATTCTCAGTGAAAGCACCAAAATGTTAGCACCAGAATTGGTCACTAACACCCTTAAGATAGATTATGTAGAGATATTAATGAAAAAAGTAAATTAAAGCAGAGAATTATAAGCTAAATAAAATGCAAAGATAAGAACACCGGATTTATAGTGGTTCGGCGTAGCTGCCTACGTCCACTTTGAAGTTAATCTTTATTGCTTTACTCAACAATTGATTACATATACAATCCCTATACCAACTACTTGAATACAAATACTAAGTAAAGAGAATGAGTGTTGAATGCGGAAGAGTTCCCCAGTGTTCTCGAAAAAGGTCTCTTTCACTGTGCTCCTGCCTTTCTTTTTAGAGGCGAAGATGGGTTGGACTTTCCTAATGGGCCTAGGAGCAAGATACCTCGGCCCGTGGTGAGTGACTTCTGTGTACCGAGCCGCAAATGCCTAGCCACATATCCAAGCCGAACGGTACCTCTATGCCGAACGAGGCAGTGTGTTGAGTGAAGAGTGTTGGCCGAACGAGACCCGATGCTGATCGAGGGGAGATGCCGAACGACTTACGTATGCCGAGCGAGGCTTCATGTCGAACGAGGCTGGAATGCCGAACGAGGCTGGAATGCCGAACAATGCTGGAACGCCGAATGAGGCCAAATGCTGGGCAAGGCTTTATGCCAAAGGGCCCCTCCATGCCAAGCGATGTACTTGCTAGGTGATACACGCGTTACCGGCCCAATTACCCAGGTAACAGTTGGCCTCTAGACAGTTATGGAGGTCAGCACTACACTGGTGGAATAGTGTCACTGCTGAAGTTCTAGAAGAGCAGTTAACTTGGGTTGATTTTAAAACGAAATTTGAGTAAAAGTTTGTATCCGAGTTTGTTAAGTCTAAGCCGATGAGGAAGTTTATGGATTTACTTCAAGTAGAGATGACAGTAGCCGTGTACGCTACTAAGTTTGAACACTACAACAAAAATACCTTATTACAACATCAAAAAAACGTTGTAATAGGGCTTTCACAATGTTTTTGCAAACGTCGTTTTTGGCCAAGTTGTAATAGGTTCGATGCTTTTTACAATGTTTTTATTGAGTTGTAAGAAAACATCATAATAGCCTTTTACAACATTTATAAATTATTGTATAAAAGTTTATTACAATATTTTAAAAACGTTGTAGAATAGTCTTTTACAACTTTGTATTGATGTTGTAGTATATCTTTTTACTATATTTTTTAAATGTTGCGAATATTTATTATAACTTTTTAAAAAGTTTATATGCAATTCACCTTATTCCAAGCTATAGCTATAGCTCAATATTGTGTTACAACAAATAAAATAATATAACAATAGTAACTTAAATACACGAAACACAAACAAAAAGAACACCTTTCCAAACTACTTCATTCGATATCATATGATTCAGATACGTACATAATTTTCTAATTGTTTATTTCCATATTTACGTGCTATATAGAAATAGATATACAAGCATGTGAATGTATTTGGGGAATTACACATGTAGATTAGTCTACATAGTAACCCAGTAGCATACTGCACCATCATGCTTCGGATCCAACTCCTCATCATCAACTTACAATGTATACATGCCTCAATACTCAACAATGTTCCATCCACTCAGTCATACTTTAGCCAATTCAATCATCACTCGGTTGCACTCAGACCCATTTCAGCTAATTGCATACCCTTCAAAGAACTTTAGGCTGCACATATCATTCAGAACATAATAGCATCATCTCTACTATTAATAAAGAGAATTCGATGAATATGATTTACACGGCGTCTTTTTCAAATTCCGAAAATGCCCATCCATCAACGGAATCTCATCATCGGTTTACAACCTCCATCACCATTCCCAACTCAATCATCCATCAACGAAATTTCACTATCAATTTGCTTGAAATAAAAATGCTATAATTGGCAAAGCTTTTGCATTTATAGCACACATCCGTTCATAAATCTTTTATTAAATAAAAAGTAGATATTTTCTTGCTAATAGCTATTAGATGCCCGTCCGTGCGATTTACACTAGTCTTTCATAGCCGCATTTTCCCAACTTCAGTGTTCCTTCTCTGCCTCCTCACACTCAACCAACCTACACTGCTTCCACAGTTGCTCCATGCTATTTCTATGCTAACCAATTGAACCTACATTGTTGGTAGAACTAAGACATTCTTGGATTTGTATAAAAATAAACAATATATGTTTTCTATACTCACAATGTTAGGACTAATAGTGAATTAGTTCTGGATATTGGATTTTGTTGTCTATTTCCAATCATTGCTTTTAATTTTCAAAGACTGCATTTAATTTAGCCATTGGAAGTTAAGAGGCCCACATGATTGACATGTTAAATTACATGCGGATTGCAGTCATAGATGGATGGATGCGTTTTGTTGAGGATTAATCTAAACCATTCAATATTTTATTTTACTTATAAAGTAAAAAACTAAGATTTTTTTATTTTTTTACTCTAGAAAAAAATTGACTCATTTTAGTTAACACTTTTAAGAATGTTTCAAAAAGATTATTCTAATTGTATTTTATTTTGAGTTAAATTAAATGTTACGTTTACATTAATTTTTACTTAAATATACATAAAAAAGGAAAATAATTCTTTTAATGTTTTTTTAAAGTCACCCGTTATTTTTGATATATTCGCTATACACTTTCAAAATTTCATATTTATGAAATTGTTGAATGCTTTAACTGCACACTTGAAATGGGAAAAAATAACTATTGCAGTTGTAGTTGTCGGGCTCCCTCTATTCCATTTATTTCTTTAGTTTTGGAGTTTGTTTAACCTTTTAGAAGCGTCATTGTGATTAAATTAAATGTAAATGGAAATTAGATATCTTAAAATGAGTGATTGTCATGTTCCTAAACGTTGTATTTCTTGAGTAGTGTGCATAAATTTAAGACAGCATAATATATAAGTTTGAGGAGGGTTTAGAGGTACTAGTAATATATTTCCGATAGTAACCATGGTATTTGAAAGAAAGAAAAAAGAAAAAGAAAAAATGGACATGAAAATCATTTTCAGTAATTGACACTGCCATATATGTTGAAGTAAGATGTATGTAAGTATTGTAGCTGATAAAAACTTTTGCATGAGATGTTGCTAGGGTTGTCTCGCATGTTTAATGGAGGAACGACGGTTTGGATTGAAAAAAAGTTCCACGTCGCTAAATAATATGGAGAAGTGGTGTATAAATATGGGTTGGTAGGCATGTAACATTAGGGGTTTCTTTTGTTACAACAAAGTGTGTGTCAACCCATATACGTACGCCACGTGCGGGAGATGTGGATCTTTGTCCGACCGTCGTTACACAATCATTTTAACAATAAGAGAACATGAGAAGGGTGATGTTTTCCCATTTCCAAACTAACCGTCAATATAATTTGTTGATGGCATTACTAAACATGAATAAAGATGTATATGGGCCGTTGATAAAAACTATTATAATAAGTATTGAACCACATGTAATTTAAGATCAGTACTTCTAATAATAAAAAAAATTCAAAATAAATAAAAATGGAAAACTATGATTACCTTGAGCGCTTCAACCATTATCCTTCTAGTTATACTAGGAAACAAGTTGCTGAAGCTTCCAATTATTTCAAGTATGGTTGCTTCATATTGCGATATGTAGAAGCAATTTTCACAGGTGCACTATTATATTATGCAGGATATCAGAAACAATCATAAGTCTTGACACCTTGGTTGGTATCAGAGTTTCTTCAAGTGTCAATAATTCAGTAAGGACTACAACGACCTAGCTAAGGTTTGTAGTAATCAAATTACATGTTAAGAATCAAAATTCCCATTGGTATGACATTGAATTACCATTAGGAATTCACATGGAATATTAGTTTCATTCACACAGATAAGGTCCGTTGAATATAACACTAATAGTGAAAGCAATGTAAATTAGCATAGTAATATTATACATATTAGGTGTGCAAACCAGAGTAGTTATCATATTTTCGTTTCAGATTGTCTAATTAGTAAAGTATATCGGCTATATGAGAAAGGATAGATTTGTAGATATTAAATATATAGTTGAAACCCATATTAGTCAAATGATGACATAACCATGGTAGGAAATGTAATAACACCTCACCAGCTACATTTGCGTTGTCTAAGGAAAAACCCATAGCCTCTTTTATCTAGCTCCTCTCCAGAGTTAGGGAATGCAACGTATCTTTAAACTCATTTCATTGTCGATTACTTAAGAGTTTTTCCATCTCAGTTCTCTATAAAAAATAGTAAATGTAGAAATAAAAATACTAAAATAGACTGCTATATGGTCACACTTTAATTTGAAACTACCATTTCCATATTGAGTTAAATTGATTAGAACCATAGATAAAAACCATAATATAATAGGTCTCTCAACTTGCTTCTACCAGCTGGATATGTGCAGGTAGATACTCTATCATGCTTTGGACTGTGGATACGTGGAAATGATGGGGGAATCGAACTACATTTGCAAATATTGGACAAAGGAATTGTTATCAAGGGGAAACTTAGTAACAAAAAAATCTAATAATTAGTGCTTTTATCATAAATCAGAAAGTTTATAGTGCATAACTTGACCCAAAAGTTGGCAAATTATATATAAACAACTTTTCTTTCACTATTAGATTAAATTAAATATATATGGTAAGTCATACCATTTTTTCAGTACTAACTTTGTAATTGATAGGAAAAAGAAAATATGTATAGAAAATGAACACAGATGACAATCTTATAATTTAAGTTCAGCAACTAGAGAAAAAGAAAACAACATAGAGACATCTACCTCCCGTTGCCTGTTACCATGATAAAAGTTGTAGGTTTAGAGGTCCTAGTAATATAGTTTACAAACTCACTATATAATTATAAGCAATATCATTTTTCTAAGAGCTACTTTTAAGTCTCAACACATGCTCAACTTCTGACGAAAAGTGCGATAACACATGTTGATTGAAATCACTTTTGTCTCATGGTCGTCTATGAAAAAGGGATCCCAGAACCATATATGTACACAAACTGAGAGAATAAATTGCAAAAATTTAGCACTAACTGCGCCGTATGTTATATGATAACTAAGAAGAACAACGAAAAAAGTAGACCGAGAATATGTAATTCAATAAGTGGATAACTAAATAATTTTCAAAAGTCAAATGGTGGATAAAGCTAATGTGGATTAACTTATATACATTGTGGATAAAAGTAAAACCGACCTTCAAATTATTTACACCTCAAACCCAAAATTAGTGCCTGTCTCTTCTATTAACCATTGTTGGGCATATTTTCAAGCTTTGAGAAAACACATTGAATCATCAGACCATTAGTTTACTCTAAATTAATTGTCAGGTTTTCCTTCAACCTCAATTATATCATTTATAGACATGCCTACTTTTTCAACTTCAAATTAGTAACCGAGCTAACATATATACACATGTTGAAACAAAGTATGGTAGTTTTCCATAACCTCAAATATATCATTCATTCCTTACTTTCAAGAGACAAAAGCATGAAGAAAGCATGAAGCTCAAATAAACTTCAAAAGAGTATGAACATTATGTCATATTACAGTTATAAGTGACTATCTACTATCTAAAGTCTACTTGCACAAAAATGATGTTAGTTATATAGCTGTAAACGTCTCACTCACCAACCTCTTCAATATTTCGGTACCTGCTCCATCCCCAAAGAGCTGTTAAAGTATTAACTGCAAATACTTTAAAGTTCAACGAATGAATCTCTCTTTATTGATGACAGAAAATAGGTGGCTTATATATTGCCTTACATGAAAACAAAGACACGTGATATAATCACGTTTACAGACACAAATAGGTGACTAAAACAACCAAAGAAGAGGTCATAAAACCTAAAGTAGGCAACGGTTATCTCCTAATGGGTAGGAGTTATTGACTCAGCAAAACTGAAAATAGAACAAAACAGTAGGACTCGATCCATTCACCAATGCCTGTTTATAGCACCTAACATCCCTCCCCATAAACCGGAATCACTGAAAGCAACCAGTTTAATTTGGCACCAGCTGAACATCGAGAAGTCCACGAAGCTTCACAAACGCCTCCAACTTTAGAGGCTTGGTCGTTATGTCAGCAATTTGATCATTGGTTCCACAATACACCAACTCCACCACACCTTCTCTTATGGGATCACGCAAAAAGCGATATCTTATGTTTATGTGTTTAGTTCTGCCACGCATAACTGGATTTTTTGATAACTTGATGGATGAGTTATTATCATAAAGTATTTTAATGCACTCGCATTCAGAGTGTCCAAATTTGTTGAGGATTCTCTTCATCCATATGCATTGACAAGCACATGCTACTGCTGCAATGTACTCGGCCTCCATCGTAGACAAAGTCATTTTCGATTGCTTCTTTGAGCTCCAATAAATAGCTCCTTCGCTCAATAGAAACACATACCTAGATGTACTTTTTCTATCGTCAAGATCACCTGCATAATCGCTGTCGGTGTAAGCTTTTAACTCGTTACCAGCACCTCTTTTATAAAACAGACCATAATCTAACGTCCCTTTTCCATATCTCAGTGTCCTTTTTGCTGCTTGCATATGTTCTTCCCTTGGATCAACCATAAACCTTCTTATGAGGCAAACAACATACATGATATCTGGTCTTGTAGTTGTTAGGTACATCAAATTTCCAACTAGTTACTTGTACATTGTTGCATCAACTTTTGTGCCTCCACCTTCTTTTGTCAGTTTTACTCCAGGTACTATTTGATTTTTCACTGGATTGCAATTCCACATTTTGAATCTTTCCAACACTTCTCGAGCATATTTTCTTTGACATAAATGTATTCCATTCGAGCTTTGATGGACTTCAACACCAAAGAAGTATCGCATCTTACCAAGATCTGTCATGTCAAACTTAAATTTCATTGAACTTTTAAACTTTTCGCACATGTCATTTTCATTTCTTGTAAAAACAAGATCATCCACATATAGGCTCACCACCACGAAGTTTTCGTTATTTTCCGTTTTAACAAAGAGTGTATGTTCGCAACTACACTTCTCAAAACCCTCTTCGACAAAGTATATCTCAGTTCGACTAAACCAAGCTCTAGGGGCTTGTTTTAATCCATAAAGAGCTTTCTTGAGCTTGTATACCTTGTCCTCCTCACCTTTTCGAATATATCCTTCTGGTTGCTCTACACACATGGTTTCCTTCAATTCCCCATGAAGAAATGCACTTTTCACATCGAGTTGAAATACTGGCCAACTTTTCTGTGCAGCCAGAGCCAAAATCATCCGTATAGTATCCAACGAGCTATTGGAGCAAACACATCATTATAATCTACTCTATATTTTTGTTCATATCCTTTAGCGACCAAACGAGCTTTTCATTTGTCGATTTTACCATTTTCATTCAACTTAGTTTTATATATCCATTTTACTATAATCATTTTTGCATCCGAAGGCAGGTTCATGAGCTCCCAGGTATCTTTTTTTCTATGGCTTCTATCTCCATTTTCATTGCATTTCTCCACTTCTCTTTTCAAGCAGCCTCTGTATAACACAATGGATCATCATTTGACGTAAACAACATGAAATTTTGCACTTCTTCTTCTTCTTCTTCTAACAGTCCTTCTCCACTTGTATAATCGTGCAGCCATATTGGTGGTCTTTGAGTTCTTTGCTCCGGTGGGTTTTGTTCACTTATTTCAGAGCATGTACCACTTTCATTATTTACGTTGCTCGACTCTGGTACATTTTTCGTTAATCATCATCAGTGTCATCTTCTTCATCCTCATTGCTACTTCTGAAATCATAGCCTGCAAAATATCAAGTTTGGCCTCTTCAGTACTCCTCTCCCAATTCCAATTCTCATTTTTCTTCAAGTATCTCATCTCTACTATATTTTTTTGCAATGGGATCGTAAAGTCTGTATACTTTGATTCATCGCTCACCTCGAGGAGTACACACTTATGACTTCTATCGTCATGCTTCAACCTCTTCATTTCTAGAATATGCACGTATCCAATGCACCCGAACACTCTAAAATGTTCCACACTTGGTTTGAGCGCACTCCAGCTTTCTTTAGGTACATTGTCTTTCACAGCCACTGTTGGACTTCGATTTAGTATATAAGTAGTCCATCTAGCTGCTTCCGACCACAAAGTCCTTGGCATCTCCTTTTCTTTGAGTAAGCATCAAACCATATTCATGATGGTATGAATTTTGCGCTCGGCTACTCCATTTTGCTACGGGGTGTAGGAAGTTGTAAGTTGCCTCTTGATGTTGTTGTCCTTGCAGAATATGTTGAATTCATGTGAAGTAAACTCACCTCCCCCATTAGTTATTAAACATAAAATGTTATTTCTAGTCTCTCTTTCAACTAGATTTTTGAAGCTTTTAAAAATTGTAAACGTCTCACTATTTTCAGCTAAAAAATAGATCCAACTTTTCCTAGTAAAATCATTGATAATACTCAAGATATACCTCTTTTCACTGGTTGAAGTAGGAGTGATAGGACCACACAAATCTGAATGAATTAGCTGAAACTTCTCTGATGCTCTCCATTGACTTCTTTTAGGTATAGCTTCTCGGTGTTGCTTTCCCATTTCACACAGTGCACATATCTTCTTTGCAAATTTGAGTTCTGGCAGCCCTTTTACAAGTTGTTTATTTGGCAAGGTCTATAGACTTTTAATGCTTAAATGACCAAATGTTAGATGCCACAAGTTAGCAACATCTTCAGCGTCGACTTGAAGACATGTTGAGGGACGCAACTTTATGGTGGAAAGCAGCACGAACATACGGTTTGCAGTTATCTGAGTAAGCAATATAAGTCCACTCCGTGGATGATATATCTTACAGGATCCGTCTTTGCTCAAAATGGTTAGCTTCTTTTCTTGCAGTCGACCTACGCTCAATAAGTTATTTGTAAGATCCAGTGTAACAACCCGCATATTTATCGATTTTATATTTAAATATTTTGTTTAAATATTTTATCGTTCGTCGGATTTTGGTCCGAAAAACTACTTTTTGCAAACAGTCGAATTGGGACTCGAGACCATCCGCATTAAGTTCAAAATGACGTTTGCGACCTTTTTGAGTATAAACTTCGATATGTTTGGAGTTAGTCGAATTTTACTATTTTTCACTTAGGGCTTTAGGTTTGGGTTTGGGTTTAGCCCACTAGCCCAACTCTGGTTATATCATTATTCCACCCCCTCTCCACTTCATTACTTCACTTTCATTTCCTAATACTGATGAAGAGCGTACCTCTGAAGGTCGCGGCCGACCTACCCTAGGTCGTGAACGACCTAACGTGATTTGCCCAAGCCCTAGATCGCGTCTCCTCTTCGTATGTCACGAGCAAGCTAGCGCCTCCACTCGTATGTCGCGAACGAGCTATGGCGGCCGAACTACCTCAAGTCGCGAGCGACTTATCAAAACCCTAAATCGCAAGATCCAAACCCTTAAGTCGCGGCAAGGATTTAAGTCGCAAACAAGTTCCTTAAGTCGCGACCGATCTACCTTAGGTCGTGGACGACCTAACGCGATTTATCGAGTCCCCTCCTCCTTAGGTCGCGCGCGAGATATCCAAGAGCGCGAACGACCTATGCCACCACAGTAAGTCGCGAACTCCAAGTCGCGTGCCTCCTCCCTAAGTCGCTACCTTCAGCGACCTAATTCCCGTGTATTTAGCTCGCGCAATTTAAGTCGCGTGCGAAGTTTAAGTCGCGTACTACCTTCAATAGGTCGCGCTATCACAAACGAAGAAAGTGCAGCAAGACGCGAGCAAATGTCACTGATTGATAGGTCGTTGTTGTTTCATTTAGGACATACTTTGTGGTTTAAGTCATTTGTTTGTGATTTCTTATGTCAAGTCGTATTATGTTGTAACTGTTTGTACTGTTTGTAATGTGTTGTACGTTGTTTAGTGTTGTGATGTTGCAAGCCTATAAATAGGCGAGTCGTGTCATTTGTAAGTTGTTGAAAATTGAATAAAATTTTGTTTGTGAAGCTTTGTGCCTCCATTAAATTGGTAGTCGAGTGTTAACTCCTATCTCCACTGTCGGCATTCGAATGCGCTCAAATCAACGATGTTGAAGCCAATTCGCGGAATCAAGTGCGCTTGATCAACGTTCGAAGAATTGCAGATCTTTCTTCACGGAATCGTGCGCGATCAACGTGTCGAAGATTGCTAAAATCCGGTATCTTCGTGATCAACGGATTTGAGCCTTTCGGTATTCTTAAATCCATCGATTCTTCGTCGAATTCACCGATTATTTCCGCTAATTGTGTAAGATCCTGGACGGATTCGATTTACAACATCGAATTCGCTTCCCACGCTGCGTCAGTTTGGTATCAGAGCTAGATCGCAAGAAGTTTGCATCATTTGGAGACTTGGGTTTCGAGAATTTGAAGTTTGGAGATCGGATTTGCAAATTGTTGAGAAGTTTGGTGTTCATCGTGTTCATCGTGAAGTTGCAACAAGTTGGGAGTTTCGATCCATCTCACTTCGGATCAAAGTTCGGAAAGTGTTTGAAATTTATTTTTGTGTTTGTTTGAAGTTCAATCATGCCTCCGAGACGAGCTCAACGTCATCGCAATATTAATGCTTTGTATGGAAGAGAAGAGGCCGAAGAAATGGAACAACGAATCAACGAGAGTTTCACTGAAAAGTTGAATGAAGCAATCGGTCGATTAGAGAGAATGATGCTTGAAATGAATCAAAATCAAAGAAGGGTTTCGCCTGAATCGAGCCATGGAAGAAGTAGAGTTTCACCACATTCAGATCGGGAGAGAAGAGAAGATCATGATCGTAGAAGTGCTGACAATCGTGATAGGAATGAAGATCGAAGAAGTGGTGGCGGTAGAGATGTTGGTGGTCGTGATCGACATCGATATACTTCAGATTTTGATGAGGAGTTTGATGGTGATAGAGGTAGTGTGCATTATCGAGATCGAGGTCAAGTACGAAATCGAGACAGAGATTTTGAGGATGATCGTAGATGGGAATCGGGAATGAAGATGGTGATTCCTGAATTTAAAGGTGGAATGGTTGCAGAAGAATTCTTGGACTGGTTGTCTAATGTTGAGGAGATCTTTGATTTCAAGGAGGTTCCGAAAGACCGTCGAGTGAAGTTGGTTGCTACTAGGTTGAGAGGGAGAGCTATGGCGTGGTGGCAGCAAACCAAACTTACACGAGAACGGATGGGGAAGTCGAAGATTGTGGATTGGGAGAAAATGAAGAAATTGATGAAAGCTACATTTTTACCTTACAATTATCAATCACTCATGTATCAGAGGTTGCAGAACTTGAGCAAGGAACGAAGACTGTTAATGATTATGCTGACGAGTTTTATCAACTGATTGCTCGAAATGACATTATGGAGACAGAGGAACAATTGACTGCTAGGTTTGTTGGAGGTTTGCGAATGCAGATCCAGGATATGGTTAATATGTTTGACCCGAGATCTGTGGCTGAAGCGCACCAGAAGGCGTTGGCTTGGGAGAAGCAGGGAAGACGAGGAGGTGGTGTGTTTACAAATTCCAACAATCAAGTGAAGGGTGCCAGTGGGAGTTCCAATGTTTCTAAAGTTGTCAGTAAACCAGTTGTGAATGAGGCTGCGAAAGCAAGGGTCAACAATAGTTTCGAATGTTATAATTGTCAGGAAGTGGGTCATAAAAGTAACGAATGTCCAAAACCAAAGAAGAGAACGATGATTGCTGAAGTTGAAGGCGAGGATGTTGGTGAAGGTGATTCTAGTCCAGTGGAGGAAGATGAGAAGGATATTGGGTCGGGAGATGAAGGATGTAATCTAATGATGATGAGATCTTGTTTAACACCGAAGCAAGAGGATGAGGCTAGTTGGTTGAGGAGCAACATTTTACAATCTACATGCACTATTCTGGGAAAAGTTTGTAAGTTTGTGATTGATGCAGGAAGTTGTGACAATATTATTTCTATTGAAGCTGTGAGGAAGCTGAAGTTGAACACGGAGAAACACCCTAATCCTTACAAGTTAGCGTAGCTGAGGAAAGGAGGAGAGGTGAAGGTGGATAGGCGAGTTCGAGTTCCATTTTCTATTGGGAAGAAATATAAAGACGAGATCTGGTGTGATGTAGTTGAGATGGATGTTTGTCATTTTCTTTTGGGAAGACCGTGGCAGTATGATCGAACAGTGCAGCATGACGGTCGAACCAATAGCTACAGTTTTATGTTTGAAGGCGTTAAGATTATTTTAGTTCCAAAGAAGAGACAACAGGAAGAGAGTAAATCTGAGGAGATTGAGGAGCTGAAAACTTTATTGACTTTGAAAGAATTTGTTGAAGAAGTAGAGGAGAGTTCCGAAGTGTTTTTGTTGATTGGACATGAAGCTACTGAATCAGTTGAAGTTCCAGAAGAAGTGAAGCCGGTATTGGAAGAATTCAGTGATGTGTTTCCGGAGGAGTTGCCAAAGGAATTACCGCCGCTGAGGGATATTCAACATCAGATTGATCTCGTAGTAGGATCGGTATTACCTCATAGGCCACATTACCGGATGAGTCCGAAGGAGCATGAAGAACTGAGAAGGAAAGTGGAGGAGTTGTTAGAACAAGGGCGTGTCTAGGAGAGTTTGAGTCCATGTGCCGTGCCAGCCTTATTGGTACCGAAGAAGGATAGAACGTGGAGGATGTGTACGGACAGTCGGGCACTAAACAAGATCACTGTGAGATACAGATTTCCTATGCCGAGGTTTGGTGATTTGATTGATCAGTTTAGTGGGGTTGTTGTGTTTTCCAAGATTGACCTGAAAAGTGGATACCATCAAATTCGTATTAGACCGGGTGATGAGTGGAAAACTGCTTTTAAAACCAGGGAGGGTTTGTACGAATGGTTGGTTATGCCATTTGGTTTATCAATGCTCCTAGTACTTTCATGAGAGTGATGAACCAGATTTTTAGACCATTTGTTGGGAAGTTCGTGGTTATTTACTTTGATGATATTCTGATTTATAGTAGGAGTACGGAAGAACACATCCAGCATTTGCGAGAAGTATTGTTGATTCTACGACAAGAGCAGTTTTATGTAGCAACAAAGAAGTGCGTGTTTATGACGGACAGTGGTATGTTCTGTCAAAGGAAGGAATTCAAGTGGATGAAAATAAAGTGGAAGCTGTCAGGAGTTGGCCACAACCGAAGACAATTACGGAAGTGAGGAGTTTTCATGGGTTGGTGTCTTTTTATCGAAGATTCATTCCAAACTTTAGTAGTGTGATGGCACCAGTAACCGATTGCATGAAAGGAAAGAAGTTTGTATGGTCAGAGGAAGCAGGGGTTGCCTTTGAGAAGATTAAGACACTCTTGACGACAGCACCAATTCTGATACTGTCGAATTTTCAGTTGTTGTTTGAATTGCATACTGATGCTTCGGAAGTGGGAATTGGTGGAGTGTTGAGTCAGAATGAAAGACCAGTTGCTTATTTCAGTGAGAAATTGTCTGGAGCCAAGTTGAGATATAGCACTTATGATGTAGGGTTTTACGCGATTGTTCAAGCGGTAAAGCACTGGCGACATTACTTGTTTCAGAAGGAGTTTGTTCTTTACACTGATCATGAGGCATTAAAACATCTACAAGGGTAGGACAAGATTTCAGCGAGACATGCCTCGTGGATAGCATATCCACAACAATTTACTTTCGTTGTGAAATACAAATCAGAGGTGACAAATCGTGTAGCGGATGCTTTGAGCAGGAGGAATTACTTGTTGACAACGTTGAAGGTTGAAGTGACAGGATTCGAATTATTGCCAGAGTTGTTTGAGGAGGATCCTTACTTTACAAAGTTTGTTGAGAAAGTTAAGTATGGGGATACTGATGAATTTGTGTTGGTTAATGGATTCTTGTTTAAGGGGAATCGATTATGCATACCAGACTGTAGCTTGAGAATGAAGATTGTTAAAGAGTTGCATGAAGAAGGACATGTTGGACGGGATCGCACCTTACAGTTAGTTTCACAATCTTATTTTTGGCCGTCAATGAGGAAAGAGGTAGAGAGATTTGTGGAGAGGTGTCATATCTGTCAGGTTTCGAAGGGAACATCGAGGAATGCGGGATTATACATGCAATTACCCGTGCCTACTAAACCATGGGTTGATATTAGCATGGATTTTGTGTTGGGTTTGCCGAGAACTCAGAGGGGAAATGATTCAATATATGTTGTAGTGGACAGGTTTTCGAAGATGGCACATTTTATAGCCTGTAAGAAGACAGCGGATGCCGTCCGAGTGGCTCAATTATTCTTTAAAGAGGTGTATAGATTGCATGGTTTACCAGAATCTATTGTTTCTGATCGGGATACCAGATTTTTAAGTCATTTTTGGTTGAGTTTGTGGAAGATGGTTGGAACGAAGCTGAATTTTAGTAGCGCTTATCATCCGCAAACAGATGGGCAAACAGAGGTGGTGAATAGATCGTTAGGAAATTTGTTACGATGTCTTGTGAAAGACAATTTGAAGAGTTGGGATTTGAAATTGTGTCAAGCTGAATTTGCTCACAATCATGCAATTAACCGAAGTACAGGTTTTAGTCCATTTAAGATTGTATATTCAAGCTTACCAAAGGGACCGTTGGATTTGACAACAATACCATATCAGAAAGGAGTTGTTAAGCGGGCTAGTGACTTGGTGAATGAGTTACAGGAATGCCACAAGGTTGTACAGGAACGATTACTTAAATCAAATGAGAAGTATAAACAAAAGGCGGATAAGAAACGAAGAAGAGTTGTCTTCAAAGAAGGAGATTTTGTATATGTCGTTTTGACGAAAGATCGTTTTCCAGTTGGAACTTACAACAAGTTGAAAGCACGAAAATTTGGTCCAGTAGAAATCTTGAAGGAAGAGGTTCATACTTCAGATGTTTTCAACGTTAAACATTTGATTCCGTATTACGGGAAGGAACTTATCGAAGATGACGAGAGTATGAATTCGAGGACGAATTCCTTTCAACAAGGAGAGGACGATGAAGAGCGTACCTCTGAAGGTCGCGGCCGACCTACCCTAGGTCGTGAACGACCTAACGTGATTTGCCGAAGCCCTAGATCGCGTCTCCTCTTCGTATGTCACGAGCAAGCTAGCGCCTCCACTCGTATGTCTCGAACGAGCTATGGTGGCCGAACTACCTCAAGTCGCGAGTGACTTATCAAAACCCTAAGTCGCAAGATCCAAACCCTTAAGTCGCGGCAAGGATTTAAGTCGCAAACAAGTTCCTTAAGTCGCGGCCGATCTACCTTAGGTCGTGGACGACCTAACGCGATTTATCGCGTCCCCTCCTCCTTAGGTCGCGCGCGAGATACCCCAGAGCGCGAACGACCTATGCCTCCACAGTAAGTCGCGAACTCCAAGTCGCGTGCCTCCTCCCTAAGTCACTACCTTCAGCGACCTAATTCCCGTGTATTTAGCTCGCGCAATTTAAGTCGCGTGTGAAGTTTAAGTCACGTACTACCTCCAATAGGTCGCGCTATCACAAACGAAGAAAGTGCAGCAAGACGCGAGCAAATGTCACTGATTGATAGGTCGTTGTTGTTTCATTTAGGACATACTTTGTGGTTTAAGTCGTTTGTTTGTGATTTCTTATGTCAAGTCGTATTATGTTGTAACTGTTTGTACTGTGTTGTACGTTGTTTAGTGTTGTGATGTTGCAAGCCTATAAATAGGCGAGTCGTGTCATTTGTAAGTTGTTGAAAATTGAATAAAATTTTGTTTGTGAAGCTTTGTGCCTCCATTAAATTGGTAGTCGAGTGTTAACTCCTATCTCCACTGTCGGCATTCGAATGCGCTCGAATCAACGATTGGTGAAGCCAATTCGCGGAATCAAGTGCGCTTGATCAACGTTCAAAGAATTGTAGATCTTTCTTCACGGAATCATGCGCGATCAACGTGTCGAAGATTGCTAAAGTCCGGTATCCTCGTGATCAACGGATTTGGGCCTTACGGTATTCTTAAATCCATCGATTCTTCGTCGAATTCACCGATTATTTCCGCTAATTGTGTAAGATCCTGGACGGATTCGATTTACAACATCGAATTCGCTTCCCATGCTGCGTCAAATACATTCAAGCTTCATCAAAAATGGGGGAGGAGAAAAAGAATTAGAATTCCTAAGCCCTAGTTTCCATTTGCAAATCCAAGTTCTAGCTCCAAATTCTAAGAGAAGCTTTGGTAAGTATCATCTTCTTCTTCTTCAACTCATTCTCACTTTGATTTCAGAAAATTCCTAAACAGTAAATGTTTCTCTTTTAAGCTTTGATTCAAGCTTCTTGTGTTGAGATTGAAGTGTGGTTGATCTTCCTTTGTCTTCAAGCTTCTCATTCATTGTTTTTGGGTTTAAAGGTGAGAAGAAAATAATAAACGGATCAGACTGAGATTTTACAGGTGCTTCTGCTTAACTTCTTATCGGACCATCATCTGACTTTTGGCTAACTACTTAGATTAGTAGTTTTTGTTGTATACATTTGAGATACAGACTCTATGATGTATACTTATTCTTTTATCTAGCACTTGTATCTATTCTTTTTGATATTGTGGATCTTGTTTGACCACTACTCTGATGTACACTTTCATGTGTTACATTCATATCTATTTCCGCCTTTGTGATATGAATTATCTGTGACTGATTTGTGTTATGCTTATTTCTATATTTGTTTCCGTGGACCTTTATAGCTACAGTGTAGTAGCTTTGAGTTTGTTTCGGTATGTAGGATTTCCTCTTGAGATGAAAAGTTATATTTTTATCCGGCATATCGGTACTCGCACAAAGCAATTATATAGATGGTCGCTCCTCAACAGCCTTATTCTCCGTGCTATTCGACAGCATTACTCCGTAGTGTTCTTGGCTAGCGTGGGTATAGAGGTGGGGCGTCACAACTTGGTATCGAAGCCAAACTTTGGAACAATGTAGAATAATTTAGCAAGGATCATGTCCTAAGTCTTTCTTAGGAGTTGTGCCTTATGATTTATTCGAGTCTTCGTACCGTTCTATCCTACTTTCTTTTATGATTCCTTGTTTTATCAATCAAGTTTGATTGAAATTTATTTTGAGAATAACTTTTCTTCTTCTTTCTTTCTTAAAGAAGAGAAATGGTTAGACCAGGCCGTCCCAGCGCCGGTCAATCTAGTGCTACTCCCCAGGATGGAGTATTTATGTCTGCCCGACAGCTTCTTGATCTAGTAAAGAATGCTCAAGCTGTCGGTCCCATTACAGAGCCTACTCATCCTAGATCCGGTTTTGCACGCTTGTGCAGAGACTATACCGATTTGGGTGGAAGGCCATTCAGGGGATCTGAGAGTGTTATAGAAATTCAAGCTTGGCTCAAATCATGCGATCACATCTTTTCTCGCATGAACCTTATTGATCTACATTGAGTCCAAGTGGCTTCTAGCATGCTCTAAGAAAGAGCATTAGATTGGTTTGAGCTTTTAATTTCTGAAATCATTGAAGCGGATCTCACTTGGGAGCAATTCCGGGGAAGGTTCGAATTGAAATTTGTGCCGGAGGCCGAAAAAGTAACTTTGGCCCGACATTTTATTGACCTTGTTCAAAGTGAATCTTCTGTGACAGACTATGTCGCATCTTTCGAATCCCTTTCTAAGTACGGGGTCGAGTATATAAATACCCCATTGAAGAAAAATCAGAGATTTGTTTATGGCTTGAATAAGAATCTTAAGAAGCCATTACTCCTGAAACTTGAGGTTTCATTTGATCAGCTTGTTGATATCGCTCTTCGTCTTGAAGAGGCCGATAATGAAGGTGATGTTGAAGTTGTGCGTGCCCAACAGAACTTCGACAATAACTTGAAGAGGCCTATCAAATTTAAAGGCCCAATTCTAATAAGAAAGGGAAGCAACAAATTCCGATAGCAAAGACTTCTACCTCTAGTCGTGGTCAATGCTACAATTGTGGTTCCACGGACCATTATGCAAGAGAGTGTCCGAAACCCCTCTTTTGTCGTTATTGCAAAGGTTTAGGTCATCTTTTATCTTCGTGTCCTAGGCTTCCTAACAAGAGAGAAGGAAAGCTGCAAGCCCCTAGCAACTCTTCTCTCAGTCAAGGTATTTTACATTCAATCCTTGATGGCATTATTTATTTCGTGACCTTCTTATTCGAGTTCTTTTTGATATGGGTTTCATCTCATTATTTTTATATCAAAAAAACTTGTCGATTCTTTTTCTTTGAATATTTTGGGCTTGATGACTTCTTTGAGGATTGTGAATCCGGATGGCAGATCCGCAACACTCAATTTGTCTTTATTGATGTCGAAATTATTTTATGTGATTTTTCTGTCCGAGTCGATTTTTACCTAGGCTTCGGAATTTACTTTTGTAAGGATTGGCTTAATTATTATGAGGCCATATCCTTTGTCCCGTGTGGACTATTCATCTTTTGACATTTTCAATCTGTTAAGCAGATTTCTATTTTTCCTTTATGATTTTGATTCCAACTTGATGGCATCATTTTATTCCTTAAGCCCACTTATAAGGAAAGTGTTATTTCTCTCATTCATGTAGTTTGAGAAATTTTTCGGTATTTTTGAGCTTGTCTTAGGATTATCACCTAAGTAATCTTTTGTGTGGTGCTAAGGTCTTTTCAGTTTGATCTTACCACCGGTTTTCATTTGCTACGAGTTGCGGAAGTTAGCATTCCACTTACCGCATTCCGCACTTGTTATGATTCCTATGAATGAATTATTATGTCATTCAGTTTGTCCAGCTTATTTCATCCATTTTAGGCATCGAGCATTCTATCGAATATCTCGATGATTCCATTTTTTGCATTTATTGATTTTGGATGAAAATAGCAATTTAAAATTTTGCAAAATCTTTTTCATAAGATTTATTTAGAAGTATAACTGGATTTTTGTTTTTAAAATGAACAAAGAATATTCTTAGAAGTTTTTGAGAAACTTACTTATCCTATAGAATATGATTTTGTGATTGTATTGCCCATTTAGTGTTTTAAGAATTCTGGTCGATGCGCTTGATCAACGTTATCGATAAGAATCTCCTAAACGCTTTGATGAGACAGTCAGACACGATATATTGACTTGTAAAAATGTAAATTTTTGTAGATTGATTATTACATAAAAATAAAAATGTAATTTTGAAAGTTTTAACTTTTCGGGAAAGAGGATTATTTAAAAGAACTCTTCCTTTCGATACTCCTATTCTTGTGATTCCTGAAGGGGAACCAAGACTTTGCTATTTGTACCGATACTAGTCGTATTGGTTTGGATGCCATTCTCTTGCAAAGGAGAACGTGCTATCACTTGTGCTTCTAAATCATTATAACTTATCGAGACTAGATATGCCACTCATGATCTAGTGCGCGTGGCTATTGTTTTTACTTTTGGAATTTGGCATCATCATATTTGGATGAGAAATTTGTTCTCTACCTCGATCATAAATCTTTGGAATATTTATTTTCTCATAAGGAACTTCATGTTGACTCGAGTTCCTGGCATCTTATGATCTTGATATTCTGGAAATCGTGTTGCCAACGCGCTTTGTCGTAGGCAACAAGTTGTTGATTCTTTGATGTTGTCTGAATGGAATTATCTTTTTATCAAGTTCATCGAACGTTTTGATATATTTCATTTTATTGAGCTTTATCTCATTTTTTCTTATGGACTAGCGTCCGATGTTCTTTTATGGTATTCGGTTCATCGGATGTATTGTTATTATACTACATCGATGTTCCGTCTTATCTGGATCAATGGATGTACCATTAATACTACATCGTTTTTCCGGTTTATAGATTCATTGGACGTACCGTTTTTGTACTACGTCGGTGTTTCGAAATTATTCGGGCTTTGGTTCATTGGGCGTACCGTTTTTGTACTACGCTGATGTCCCAAATTATTTGAGTTTCTAGTTTCTCGGGCGTACTTTTATTATACTACGTCGTTGCACCAGCTCAATTTTCTGCTATTCTTGACGTTCTCCATGTCTTTTAACTACGGAAATGCCTTAGGTATTCCGATTTTTATTCTTGATCCCGGTGTTATTGAGGAAATTGAAGTTTCACCCAATTTGATTTTTGAGCAACATTCTATTCGCGTCATTGCTTCGGAGGTTTGAGCGCCTTCGATATAAAGATATTCTTTTTGGTAAAAGTTCAATGGTTCTCAAATCCTAGGAATTACTCTTGGGAATCTAGAGAATTCATCGAGCGATCTCGTTCGTGCTAACTCTTTCGTGCTCTTTATGGTGAACTTCTTATTTCAATTTTCTTTTGTGTTGATATGCTTTTATGGTTGTTACTCTTTATTTTCTTCTTAAGTATTGCGAGGACGTAATTTCTTTAAGGAGGGGAGTCTGTAACAACCCGCATATTTATCGATTTTATATTTAAATATTTTATCGTTCGTCGGATTTTGGTCCGAAAAGCTACTTTTTGCAAACAGTCGAATTGGGACTCGAGACCACCCCCATTGAGTTCAAAATGACGTTTGTGACCTTTTTGAGTATAAACTTTGATATGTTTGGAGTTAGTCGAATTTTGCTATTTTTCACTTAGGGCTTTAGGTTTGGGTTTGGGTTCAGTCCACTAGCCCAACTCTGGTTATATCATTATTCCACCCCCTCTCCACTTCATTACTTCACTTTCATTTCCTAATACATTCAAGCTTCATCAAAAATGGGGGAGGAGAAAAAGAATTAGAATTCCTAAGCCCTAGTTTCCATTTGCAAATCCAAGTTCTAGCTCCAAATTCTAAGAGAAGCTTTGGTAAGTATCATCTTCTTCTTCTTCAACTCATTCTCACTTTGATTTCAGAAAATTTCTAAACCTAATTTAGGAAATGTTTCTCTTTTAAGCTTTGATTCAAGCTTCTTGTGTTGAGATTGAAGTGTGGCTGATCTTCCTTCGTCTTCAAGCTTCTCATTCATTGTTTTCGGGTTCAAAGGTGAGATTTTTAACTCACATCTATGTCTATATCTATCTTTGATTGTTGGGTATGAATTCCTAACATTTGTGCATATTCTTTTGCTTTTGATTCGAATTGATTTGGTGAATTTTCCTAATTTGGGTGTTTTGGTCCAAGTTTATGAAAATACTATTATGAAGATTTGGACAATGATATTCGGGGTGTATTGAGGAGCCGTTAAGGCTGGTGTAACAACCCGCATATTTATCGATTGTATATTTAAATGTTTTATTTAAATATTTCATCATTCGTCGCATTTTAGTCTGAAAAACTACTTTTTGCAAACAGAATTGACACTCGAGACTACCCCCATTGAGTTCAAAATGACTTTTGCGACCTTTTTGAGTATAAACTTCGATATGTTTGGAGATAGTAGAATTTTGACCTTTTTCACTTAGGGCTTTGGTTTGGGCTGAACCCATCTTACTAACTCAGTCCCAACCCACTCCAACTCTTCATTACTTCATTTCATATTCCTAACACTCAAGCTTAAGCAAAAATGGTGGAAGAGAATGGGAATTAGAAACTCCAAGCCCTAGTTCCTCTTGCTAGCTCAAGTTCTTGCTCCAAAATCAAAGAGAACCCATTGGTAAGCTTCTCTTCTTCTTCTCCAACTCATTCTCTTATCAATTTCAGAAATTCCTAAAGCTAACTTTGGGAATGTTCTTCTTTTAAAGCTTAGAATCAAGCTTCTTGAGTTGGATTTGAAGAGTGGTTGATTCTCCTTTGCTTCCAAGCTTCTTTTTCAATCGTTTGGGTTCAAAGGTGAGATTTTTATCCCACATCTTAGTCTATATTTATCTTAGATTGTTAGGAATGAATTCCTAACACTTATTCTTGTGCAATTGTTTTGGTTTGGATTGATTTGGTGAATATTCCAATTTTTAGTGTTTTGGGTTCAATTCTTTAAAAATCATAACTTTGATGTTTTGATCATGTTTTTGGTGATGAACCAAAGAGCTTCTATGGCCGGGTAGTCGATTGGCGTAAACCCTTAGTGCCGTTGCTCGACGGTTTGCAAATTGAGGGCGTTTGCACCTCTTTTGAAATAGGGTAGAAAGTGCAAGTATACAGGTTCGGCCGACCGAGCTCAGGGTCCGGTCGACCGACCTGCTACCCAGGCACTTCCTGCCTCTGTTTTGGAAGTGCTGGTTACAGGCTTCGGCTGACCGAGCCCCTGGGCCGGTCGACCAACCTGGTGCCCGAGCACTTCCAACCTCTGGTTCGGTCAACCGACTCAGGGAGTCCGGTTGACCGACCTGCTCCTTTCTGCCAACTACGCTTTTTTTGCCTAGTTGCTTGAATTTTCAACTTTAATCGATTCGTGTTGTTTCCTATTTGTTGCTGTCATTTATTATAGACTTTGATGACATTTTCTTTGGGAATTTAGGATATATCCACTTTGATGGATTCGGTATCGATTTCTTTGATTTTATTCACTTCTTCGAATGTGGATTTTTATCAATTGATTGTTTCTACAATCACTTCTATGATTTGTCACTTAAAAATATAAAGGTTTTCTATACTAGTAGAAAATATCAAAACTCTTTCTTTAAATGATTTCAACACTATTTTATTACAAAGCTCGTTTTCTCAAACCGATTTACAGTCTATTAGTATATACAAACATTTACCTCACTCGTATAAGAAATCTAATTAAACGGCTTAGTAAAACAAGTGGTATGAAACGCTTGCGTTTATTTCGCCGGTTAATTCTTGGACTTGTTCGATTGAAACTCTTGTGATAATTTTCTAGTGGAGATCTACAATTTGTTCGTAAATATTTAAGTTAAGCTAGTGGTTATGGGACATGAAGCTAAGCTCATATATTTACTAGCTTACTGTAATTGACACTTCTCTTTGATCATGACGATCATTTTATGTTTTAGACTAGCATTGTGCGTTGTCTTTTTGATTTGGTTCATCGGATGTCACGCTGTACGACGTCGTTGTTCCCTTTGATTGTGATTTGGTTCATCGGATGTCACGCTGTACGACGTCGTTGTTCCCTTTGATTTTGATTTGGTTCATCAGATATCACGCTGTACGACGTCGTTGTTCCCTTTGATTGTGATTTGGTTCATCGGATGTCACGCTGTACGACGTCGTTGTTCCCTTTGATTTTGATTTGGTTCATCGGATGTCACGCTGTACGACGTCGTTGTTCCCTTTGATTTTGATTTGGTTCATCGGATGTCACGCTGTACGATGTCGTTGTTCCCTTTGATTGTGATTTCTGGATTTCGTGTGTTGAATTCTGGAATTTATGTTCCACCAACTTTTACGATTGGCATTGATATGTATGTCATTTATTGTGGCTTGGTGAATGAAATTAGGAGTATGACATTCCTTTTTATCTTTGAGAAGATCCTTGCGATATTGATTAATCTCTTATTGGTTTTTCGATTATTTATTTATCACAGCTTGGCATTGTGATTATTATACGTTTAGTCATATCTCTTATTCTATATCATTTCATTTGATATTTATAGCTAGACTGATCCGTTTATTATTTTCTTATTAATAATACTCGGGTCAGACTGAGATTCTACAGGTGCTTCCTCTTGACTTCCTATGTGGAACTATCATCTGACTTTTGGCTAACTACTTAGATTAGTAGTTTTTGTTGTATACATTTGAGATACAGACTCAATGATGTATACTTATTCTTTTGTCTAGTACTTGTATCTATTCTTTTTGATATTGTGGATCTTGTTAGACCACTACTCTGATGAACACTTTTATGTGTTATATATATTCATATCTATTTCCGCCCTTGTGATATGAATTATCTGTGACTGATTTGTGTTATGTTTATTTCTATATTTGTTTCCGAAGACCTTTATAGCCACTGTGTAGTAGCTTTGAGTTTGTGTCGGTATGTCGGATTTTTATCTGGCATATCGGTACTCGCACAAAGCAATTATACAGATGGTCGCTCCTCAACAGCCTTATTCTCCGTGCTAGTCGACAGCATTACTCCGTAGTGTTCTTGGTTAGCGTGGGTATAGAGGTGGGGCGTCACAGCTTGGTATCGGAGCCAAACTTTGGAACAATGTAGAATAATTTAACAAGGATCATCATCCTAAGTCCATCTTAGGAATCGTGCTTTAGGACTTAATTCGAGTCTTCGTACCGATTCATCCTATTTTCTTTATGATTCCTTGTTTTATCAATCAAGTTTGATTGAAATTTATTTTGAGAATAACTTTTTCCTCTTCTTTCTTTCTTTCTTTCTTAAAGAAGAGAAATGGTTAGACCTGGCCGTCCCAGCGCCGGTCAATCTAGTGCTACTCCCCAAGATGGAGTTTTTATGTCTGCCCAGCAGCTTCTAGATCTTGTTAAGAATGCTCAAGCTGCCGGACCCAATCCAGTGCCTACTCATCCTAGATCCGGTTTTGCACGCTTGTGCAGAGACTATACCGATTTGGGCGGAAGGCCATTCAGGGGATCCGAGAGTGTTATAGAAATTCAGGTTTGGCTCAAATCATGCGATCGCATCTTTTCTCGCATGAACCTTATTGATCTTCATCGAGTCTAGGTGGCTTCTAGCATGCTCCAAGAAGGAGCATTAGATTGGTATGAGCTTTTAATTTCTGAAATCACTGAAGCGGATCTCACTTGGGAGCAATTCCGGGAAAGGTTCGAATTGAAATTTGTGCCGGAGGCCGAAAAAGTAACTTTGGCCCGGCGTTTTATTGACCTTGTTCAAGGTGAATCTTCTGTGAAAGACTATGTCGCATCTTTCGAATCTCTTTTCAAATACGGGGTTGAATACATTAATACCCCATTGAAGAAAAATCAGAGATTTGTCTATGGCTTGAATAAGAATCTTAAGAAGCCATTACTTCTGAAACTTGAGGTTTCATTTGATCAGCTTATTGATATCGCTCTTCGTTTTGAAGAGGCCGATAATGAAGGTGATGTTGAAGTTGTGCGTACCCAATAGAACTTCGACAATAACTTGAAGAGGCCTATCAAATTCAAAGGCCCCAATTCTAATAAGAAATGGAAGCAACAAATTCCGATAGCAAAGACTCCTACCTTTAGTCGTGGTCAATGCTACAATTGTGGTTCCACGGACCATTATGCAAGGGAGTGTCCAAAACCCCATTCTTGTCGCTATTGCAAGAAACCGGGTCATCTTTTATCTGCATGTCCCAAACTTTTAAACAGGGACATGAGAAAGCTAAATATTGTGCAAGCCCCTAGAAACTCTTCTCTCGGTCAAGGTATTTTACATTCAATCCTTGATGGCATTATTTATTTCGTGATCTTCTTATTTGAGTTCTTTTTGATACGGGTTCCACCTCACTATTTTATATCGAAAGAACTTATTGATTCTTTCCCTTTAAACAATTTTGGGCTTGATATCTTCCTTGAGAATTGCGAATCCGGATGGTAGATCAGCAACACTCAATTTGCTTTTTATTGATGTCGAAATTATTTTATGTGATTTTTCTTCCCGAGCCGATTTTCACCTAGGCTTCGGAATTGATTTATGTAAGGATTGGCTCAATCGTTGTGAAGCCCATATCCTATTTTCCGTGTGGACTATTCATCTTCGACATTTTCTATCTGTTAAGCAGATTTCTATTTTTTCTTGAGATTCCGATTTCAAATTTTTAAAGGCATCATTTTATTCTTTAAGCCTTCATGATAAGGAAAGTGTTGTTTCTCTTATATAAATTGTTTGTGAAACTTTCCGGTATTTTTGAGTTTGTCTTAGGATTATCACCTAAGAAATCTTTTGTGTGGTGTTAAGGTCTTTCTAGCTCGACCTTGCCATCGGTTTTCATTTGCTACGAGTTGCGGAAGTTGGCATTCCACTTACCGCATTCCGCACTCGTTATGATTCGTATGAATGACTTATTATGTCATTCGGTTTATCCAGCTTATTTCATCCATTTTATAAATCGAATATTCTATGAATATTTCGATGAGACCATTCTTGTATTTATTGATTTTGGATGAAAATAGTAATTTAAAATTTTGCAAATCATTTCCATAAGATTTATTTGTAAGTAAAATTGGATTTTGTTCTTGAAACGAACGAAGAATATTCTTAAAAGTTTTTAAGAAACATGTTTATTATCTAGAAGACGATTTTATGATTTTATTGCCCGTTGAGTGCTTTAAGAATTTTGGTCGATGCGCTTGATCAACATTATCGATAGGAATTTCCTAAACGCTTTGATGAGACAATCAAACACAGTGAAATTCACTTCAAATAAGTAAAATTTTCTAAAAAGATGATTACATAAGTTAATTGTAATTTTGAAATTTTTAGTTTTTGGGAAAGAAGATTATTTGAAAGAATTCTTTTCCGATACTCTTATTCTTGTGTTTTCCGAAGGGAACCAAGACTTTGCTATTTGTACCGATACCAGTCGTATTGGTTTGGATGTCGTTCTCTTGCAAGGGAGAACGTGCTATCACTTGTGCTTCTAAATCATTATAGCTTATCGAGACTAGATATGCCACTCATGACCTAGTGCTCGCGGCTATTGTTTTTACTTTTAAAATTTGGCATCACCATTTTTGGATGAGAAATTTGTTCTCTACCCCGATCGTAAATCTTTGGAATATTTATTTTCTCATAAGGAACTTAATGTTGGCTAGAGATCCTTGCATCTTATGATCTTTATATTCTTTTTATTCTCGGAGGGGAAATCGTGTTGCCAATGCGCTTCGTCGTAAGCAACAGGTGGTTGATTCTTTGATGTTGTCTGAATGGAATTATCTTTTTATCAAGTTCATCGGACGTTTTGATATACTTCGTTTTATTGAGCTTTATCTCATTTTTTTTATGGACTAGCGTCCGATGTTCTTTTATGGTGTTCGGTTCATCGGATGTACTGTTATTATACTACATCGATGTTCCGTCTTATCTGGATCAATGGATGTACCATTATTATACTACATCGTTGTTCCGGTTTATCGGTTCATTGGACGTACCGTTTTAGTACTACGTCGGTGTTCCAAATTATTCGAGTTTCTAGTTTCTCAGGCGTACTGTTTCTGTACTACGCCGTTGCACTGGCTCAATTTTCTGCTATTCTTAACGTTTTCTGCGTCTTTTAACTATGGAAGTGCTTTTAGGTTTCCTATTTTTATTCTTGAGCTGGTGTTATTGATGAAATTGAAGTCTCACCAGTTTTGACTTATGAGCAACATTCCATTCGCATCATTACTTCGGAGGTTGAGCGCCTTCGGAATAAAGATGTTCTTCTTGTGATAGTTCAATGGTTCTCAAATCCTAAGGATTGCTCTTGGGAATCCAGAGAATTCATCGAGCGATCCCGTTCAGGCTTACCCTTTCATGCTCCTTATGGTGAACTTCCTATTTCAAATTTTCTTTTGTGTTGATATGCTTCTATGGTTGTTACTTCTTATTTTCTTCTTAGGTATTGCGAGGACGCAATTTCTTTAAGGAGGGGAGTCTGTAACAACCCGCATATTTATCGATTGTATATTTAAATGTTTTATTTAAATATTTCATCGTTCGTCGGATTTTAGTCCGAAAAGCTACTTTTTGCAAACAGCCGAATTGAGACTCGAGACCACCCCCATTGAGTTCAAAATGACGTTTGCGACCTTTTTGAGTATAAACTTCGATATGTTTGGAGATAGTAGAATTTTGACCTTTTTCACATAGGGCTTTGGTTTGGGCTGAACCCATCATACTAACTCAGTCCCAACCCACTCCAAATCTTTATTACTTCATTTCATATTCCTAACACTCAAGCAAAAATGGTGGAAGAGAATGGGAATTAGAAACTCCAAGCCCTAGTTCCTCTTGCTAGCTCAAGTTCTTGCTCCAAAATCAAAGAGAACCCATTGGTAAGCTTCTCTTCTTCTTCTCCAACTCATTCTCTTATCAATTTCAGAAATTCCTAAAGCTAACTTTGGGAATGTTCTTCTTTTAAAGCTTAGAATCAAGCTTCTTGAGTTGGATTTGAAGAGTGGTTGATTCTCCTTTGCTTCCAAGCTTCTTTTTCAATCGTTTGGGTTCAAAGGTGAGATTTTTATCTCACATCTTAGTCTATATTTATCTTAGATTGTTAGGTATGAATTCCTAACACTTATTCTTGTGCAATTGCTTTTGGTTTGGATTGATTTGGTGAATATTCCAATTTTTAGTGTTTTTGGTTCAATTCTTTAAAAATCATAACTTTGATGTTTTGATCATGTTTTTGGTGATGAACCAAAGAGCTTCTATGGCCGGGTAGTCGATTGGCGTAAACCCTTAGTGCCGTTGCTCGACGGTTTGCAAATTGAGGGAGTTTGCACCTCTTTTGAAATAGGGTAGGAAGTGCAAGTATACAGGTTCGGCCGACCGAGCTCAGGGTCCGGTCGACCGACCTGCTACCCAGGCACTTCCTGCCTCTGTTTTGGAAGTGCTAGTTATAGGCTTCGGCCGACCGAGCCCCTGGGCCGGTCGACCGACCTGGTGCCCGAGCACTTCCAACCTCTGGTTCGGTCAACCGACTCAGGGAGTCCGGTTGACCGACCTGCTCCTATCTGCCAACTATGCTTTTTTTGCCTAGTTGCTTGAATTTCCAACTTTAATCGATTCATGTTGTTTCCTATTTGTTTCTATCATTTATTATCGACTTTGATGACATTTTCTTTGGGAATTTAGGATATATCCACTTTGATGGATTCGGTATTGATTTCTTGGATTTTATTCACTTCTTCGAATGTGAATTTTTGTGAATTGATTGTTTCTACAATCACTTCTATGATTTTCCACTTAAAAATATAAAGGTTTTCTATACTAGTAGTAAATATCAAAACTCTTTCTTCAAATGATTTCAACACTATTTTATTACAAAGCTCGTTTTCTCAAATCGATTTCCAATCTATTAGTATATACAAACCTTTACCTCACTCGTATGAGAAATCTAATTAAGTGGCTTAGTAAAACAAGTGGTATGAAACGCTTGCGTTTATTTCGCCGATTAATTCTTGGACTTGTTCGATTGTAACTCTTGTGACAATTTTCTAGTGGAGATCTACAATTTGTTCATAATATTTAAGTTAAGCTAGTGGTTATGGGACATGAAGCTAAGCTCATATATTTACTAGCTTACTGTAATTGACACTTCTCTTTGATCATGACGATCATTTTATGTTTTAGACTAGCATTGTGCGATGTCTTTTTGATTTGGTTCATCGGATGTCACGCTGTACGACATCGTTGTTCCCTTTGATTTTGATTTGGTTCATCGGATGTCACGCTGTACGACGTCGTTGTTCCCTTTGATTGTGATTTGGTTCATCGGATGTCACGCTATACGACGTCGTTGTTCCCTTTGATTTTGATTTGGTTCATCGGATGTCACGCTGTACAACGTCGTTGCTCCCATTGATTTTGATTTGGTTCATCGGATGTCACGCTGTACGACGTCGTTGTTCCCTTCGATTGTGATTTGGTTCATCGGATGTCACGCTGTACGACGTCGTTGTTCCCTTTGATTTTGATTTGGTTCATCGGATGTCACGCTGTACGACGTCGTTGTTCCCTTTGATTTTGATTTGGTTCATCGGATGTCACGATGTACGACGTCGTTGTTCCCTTTGATTGTGATTTCTGGATTTCGTGTGTTGAATTCTGGAATTTATGTTTCACCATCTTTTACGATTGGAATTGATATGTATGTCATTTATTGTGGCTTGGTGAATGAAATTAGGAGTATGACATTCCTTTTTATCTTTGAGAAGATCCTTGCGATATTGATTAATCTCTTATTGGTTTTTCGATTATTTATTTATCACAGCTTGACATTGTGATTATTATACGTTTAGTCATATCTCTTATTCTATATCATTTCATTTGATATTTATAGCTAGATTGATCCGTTTATTATTTTCTTATTAATAATACTCGGGTCAGACTGAGATTCTACAGGTGCTTCCTCTTGACTTCCTATCTGGAACTATCATCTGACTTTTGGCTAACTACTTAGATTAGTAGTTTTTGTTGTATACATTTGAGATACAGACTCTATGATGTATACTTATTCTTTTGTCTAGCACTTGTATCTATTCTTTTTGATATTGTGGATCTTGTTAGACCACTACTCTGATGAACACTTTTATGTGTTATATATATTCATATCTATTTCCGTCCTTGTGATATGAATTATCTGTGACTGATTTGTGTTATGTTTATTTCTATATTTGTTTCCGAAGACCTTTATAGCCACTGTGTAGTAGCTTTGAGTTTGTGTCGGTATGTCGAATTTTTATCTGGCATATCGGTACTCGCACAAAGCAATTATACAGATGGTCGCTCCTCAACAGCCTTATTCTCCGTGCTAGTCGACAGCATTACTCCGTAGTGTTCTTGGCTAGCGTAGGTATAGAGGTGGGGCGTCACAGTTGGGTTGTTGCTAGGTATAAATCCTTAGTCGTCGTTGCTCGTCCGATCGCTCTCGATACGTTTTCGCCACTTTGGCCTAGGCAAATTGTTGCCCAGACCAGGTGACCAGACGTCTGGTGACCAAGTCCAGACGTCTGGTTTGGACTAGGACAGAAAAAAATATAACCACGCAGAATATAAAAAAAAGGGCAGAGACTAATTCCAGACGTCTGAAATTTAGGATCAGACGTCTGGATAGGTCTCAGACGTCTGACTTGAAGTTTCAGACATCTGGGTGTTCTCTAGATTATTCCCAGAGAACAAATCCAGACGTCTGGATTCTAAACCAGACGTCTGATTAGTTTTCAGACGCCTGGATTGGACCTTCAGACGCCTAGAATTGTGCATAGTGCCTATTTGCTTATGTTTTTGAGTATATTTCCAACTTTAATCGATTCGTGTTGATTCCCTTTTTGTTGTTATCATTTATTATGGACTTTGATGACATTTTCATCGTGATTTTTGGGAATATCCATTTTGATGGATTCGGTATCGATTTCTTTGGATTTTATTCACATCTTCGTATGTGAATTTTAGTGATTGATTGTTCCTACAATCTTCTTTGTGATTTGTCACTTTAAAAATATAAAGGTTTTCTATACTAGTAGTAAATATCAAAATTCTTTCATCAAAACGATTTCAACATTTATTTTACTACAAAGCTCGTTTTTTAAACCGTTTTCCAATCTATTAGTATATACAATCCTTTACCTCACTCGTATGAGAAATCTAATTAAACGACCTAGTAAAACGAGTGGTATGAAACGCTTGCGTTTACTTCGTCGGTTAATTCTTGGACTTGTTCGATTGAATCTCTTGTAACAATTTTCTAGTGGAGATCTACAGTTTGTTCGTAAAGTATTTAAGTGAAGCAAGTGGTTATGGGACATGAAGCTAAACTCATATATTTACTAGCTTATTGTAATTGACACTTCTTGATGATCGATGATGGTCATTTTATAGTTTAGACTAGCAATGCGCGATGTTTCTTTGTCCACGTGGAGGACTGTACCTCATTTTATTGAGCTTCATCTCATTTCTTCGTGGGCTGGCAACCCATGTACTTTTAATATGTTTAGATTCATTGGATGTACCGTATGTACTACATCAATGTCTTTTCTTTTTTGATTCATTGGATGTACCGTTTGTACTACATCAATGTCTTTGTTTTTTGATTCATTGGATGTACCGTTTGTACTACATCAATGTCTTTGCCTTTTGATTCATTGGATGTACCGTTTGTACTACATCAATGTCTTTACTTTTTGATTCATTGGATGTACCGTTTGTACTACAACAATGTCATCGCTTTTAGATTCATTGGATGTACCGTTTGTACTACATCAATGTCTTTGCTTTTTGATTCATTGGACGTACCGTTTGTACTACATCAATGTCTTTGCTTTTTGATTCATTGGACGTACCGTTTGTACTACATCAATGTCTTTGCTTTTTGATTCATTGGATGTACCGTTTGTACTACATCAATGTCTTTGCTTTTAGATTCATTGGATGTACCGTTTGCACTACATCAATGTCTTGGCCAATCCTTTTATTGTGATTTCTGGATTTCTATTTGATGATTTCTGTAATTTATGTTTCACCACCTTTCTCAGTTGGCATTGATATGTATGTCATTTATTGTGGCTTGGTGAATTAAATGAAGAATATGACATTCTTTTTGGATGCTATGAGATTCTTTGAGATATTGTATGACTTTTGTGGATTTCTAACGATACTTGTCGTAGTATGACATTTTTGGTTATCATACGTTTTATTATTATATCTCTTCTTATATCTCATTTTATCTGATAATTATAGCTAGACTGGTCCATTTATTATTTTCTTCTTAAATAATACTCGGGTCAGACTGAGATTTTACAGGTGCTTCTGCTTGACTCCTTATCGGACCATCATCTAACTTTTGGCTAACTACTTAGATTAGTAGTTTTTGTTGTATACATTTGAGATACAGACTCTATGATGTATACTTATTCTTTTGTCTAGCACTTGTATCTATTCTTTTTGATATTGTGGATCTTGTTTGACCACTACTCTGATGTACACTTTCATGTGTTACATTCATATCTATTTCCGCCTTTGTGATATGAATTATCTGTGACTGATTTGTGTTATGCTTATTTCTATATTTGTTTCCGAGGACCTTTATAGCCACTGTGTAGTAGCTTTGAGTTTGTGTCGGTATGTCGGATTTCCTCTTGAGATGAAAAGTTATATTTTTATCCGGCATATCGGTACTCGCACAAAGCAATTATATAGATGGTCGCTCCTCAACAGCCTTATTCTCTGTGCTAGTCGACAGCATTACTCCGTAGTGTTCTTGGCTAGCTTGGGTATAGAGGTGGGGCGTCACATCCAGTATGTAAAGTACATCATTTAATACTTGAGTCACACCTCCAACTTCAAGTCCGATATTCTCTTTCCCCATTACTGCAATTTTGGAATCAATCCTCAAATTTATCGAATGTGTGACTACCCGCACTCGGCACCCTCTGAATCCGACACCAAACCACACTTGTCCAACCCAAAGCGCACTAATTGCAGATCATCATGAGAAAGAAAATAAAGGGTGAAAAGAACGGTAGAAGAAAGAAGAAGAGAAGAGAAGAAGAAGATAGAAGCAGAACCAAAACAATATAAAATCTCACATTGCAGCGGAATAACATATAATATAGATCAATAATCTTTAAAAAGAGAAATTGTAATACACAAAAATCAATATCAGAGTACACAATAAATAATCATCTGCCTGGACAGTTATAATAACCCGTCCTCAGAAATGTTGATAATTTACATCAATAACAATGTAATGTAGCAGAAAAATAAACAGATACATGTATAAGACATGAAGATCTCCAACTCACCTGCTGAAGCTCCAAAATACCAAATATGTACCTGTAAATATGCTCGTCTGACCCAAGCATTGAAAAGGAAGAACGCTCGGATCAGTTTGGTAAACCATCGTAAGAAAACATACTCAACTAAATTTATTAAATTACCAAAACTTTTCTTTTCAAAACAAAAATATCTCGTAAGACACGTCCAAACATAAACACAGACATGTTTTTACCTTACGATAACCAAAACACTTTTATATCAAATCATTCTATATTATAATAGTGTTTATTGCACAAATAATATTAATATATCCGAAATGGTTACCCATATAGCATTTCGGGGCTATTCATTATGCCGACAAACAAAACCGCAAGTTCGTAGTGGAGTTTGCATTCCATATAAATGACTAGGTGAAGGGACTACCTTTCCGAAAAATCGGTACACTTCTAAAGGTATGTAACTAGTGTCCAGATGCTGGGCGCCTAAACCAACACAAGACCTACCTACCCCTTTATGGATAGTACCGAATATGTCAACACCCGGTCGTTACCGATATAAAATCCGTGTCCACAAGCATACACAACAATAATAAGATACATGACGTCATATCATGTAAAGATATATCTAGAAGAGTGATGACATCTCCTTTGGGAGCGACCCATTTTAGCCTTGCTGCTTCTACCTCTATTTCAGTCATTTTTCAGGGAGTGAGGCCAATGGGTTATTGATTACCTTTTACATATCACGTATCACATCATCGAATGCCACATTTCCATTTCCGTTAACTACTAATTTCCTTTCACAAAAATACAACCCTTGAGCTCGTACGTCTCAAGGAGGGGTTAAGCTAAGAGAAGTTGCCTTCTCCGTCACCACTAATGTACGTTTGTAAAAACCAATGTACGTAATCTTAGAAATGCAATGTCAGGCACTCATCCATACAAGTTTACTAGGAATAGGACAAACCGAAGGAACTTTCCTATCACATCCTGTGGGGAAATCCCTAGGATTAGTAGCGAATAGTCCTTGCATTCCATATTTCATAACGAGAGACTATAGCTACTGGACGTATATTAGGATTTTAACCCCAAACGATAAACAAGCAGTTCTTCACTATGAAAATCCCAAGTATCAATATCATCGACCAACCTTCATAATCGTCATATAAATGTTGGTTCGAAGTGGTTTTCGGATACATATGATCCCGGTCTCTTCGCACCAACAATGCAAAAGTGTTTCTCAACTTCACACAGAAACTAAGCCTCATAGACTTATCACGTCTCCAATTTCAACTTGATATCCTTCGACCAAGAAGGAGGCTCGATAGATTGAAGCAATCACTCCGCACTATGCGAATCAACATTCTCAACACAAATGATAACCAAGCCTACATAGTCAGTTACGTACTAAGTGTGCAACTAATTAGTTTCCCCATCAAGTTGTGGAACTAAAATGACCAATTTTGATAGTCGGATATTTAACTATCAAATCAACAAATATAATCTGGCATATAAGTTGTGACTGGACCTGATTTTATTAATCGTTTATAAATCAAACCACCTTCCAACTATTCACTTTCAAATACCTTAAGAAAGATAATAATAAAAACCGTTTCACTTGTTGGATATTTGAAAAACATTTTCATATACTTATTTTAATAACAAGCAATTTACAAATCATTTTATTTTCAAACCATTTAAACTCCATTTTTATAATATCACTTTCCAAAACATCCATTTTATTTGTAAAATTATTCACTTTCCAAAATTGTGAATATAATTCCTTTGCCAAATTCATTATTTCTAAATATTTAATTTAAAGGATTATTCACTGTCAAAATTCATGAATGTTATTCCTTTAATAAACTTACACATTTAACTTATCAAATTAAATTGATTTCACATTTATAAAACAATGTTTACGAATTCTATTTATAATTTATAAACACTTCCATATATAAAATTCCTTTTTAATAAATTTCCATTTCTATCTCATTTTTAAGTCAAAATTCAATTATAAGTTAATTTACTTATAAATCTCTTTTATTTGCAAATTCATTTCTTTCAAATCTTATTATTTATAAAATCCATTATAAATTCATTTTTAAATTTCAATTGCAAATCCATATACAAATTTCCGTTTCTAAAGCACTTTTATAATTCCATTACTTTTATTTATAAAATATCAATTTTATAAATCGTATATATAGACCGTTTATAATAAGTTCAAAATTCTCAGTTTAACTTATTTTACAAAATCATATTTTGATTATATTTTACAAAACCATAATTTTTATAACATAAAAATTATAACTTTTATGCATTTAAAATAAATCCATTTCTTTAACAATTCAAAATTTATATATATTCAAGATCACTTTGAAATCCTTTTTAAATTAAAATCATCTTGTTAGGATTTTTAAATTTCCAAAATATGGCACAATGCCGCAAAAGCACCAAATAAGAGAATTCACATCAATTATATTAACCACGATGTCCAAATATCATATATCACATGATAACATCATATATAACAATATTTTTAAATAAAATCAACGTTGGTGGGGAATTTAGTTGGATCCGTCCAACCCATCACCTGCAACAGATATACATATCAGAAAATATGTACAATGTCTGCATCGAGGCGGACGCGCGTGCAAAGGGTCGTCCGCTCATACACAGGAATTTGTACGGTCTCATCCACTAAAATATGCGGGAGTATATCCAAACCAACCAATATATATATATATATATATATATATATATAATATCATATATCATATATCATATGTCATCCAAACAATCATCAATCATCATAAGTAAAATTAGTTCTCGCTTATCTAAAAATATAAGCGAGACAGAGAGAGTTAGTTGTACTCACTTTGGTTGCAGCCGTCGTTGCAGCATTTTATTCCGAATAAAATTAAACAAGCATTTAATTTTAACCAAAATTTTTACTAGCTCCAATCAACTCCAATCTAGCCCTAAAATTTAGTGCTCGGAAATACAAACCCAACACAACTCATTTCGTCCAATTTCGACCTCGTATGAAGAAGTAATTACATTTATAAGTTTACACGATTTAATTTATAATTAATTTACAATTTTATATATATCTAACCAATCACAGCTGCACGTTCATCACAAGAAAATCAGGCCATCCTTTCTTTTCACCCATCTTTTCCATTTACAGGTTGAAGAAACAACTGATAGCACGCTACCAAAATTCGAACGCCGCTCCACCATCATTCACCTAACCTTCGATCAACTACGGCCAAACTAAAGCTCGTACTCGACTTCACCTCCACGCCAAGATCCATGAACTACGACCCCCCATCACATCGCATCTCCCCATGAAACACCGCGCGTACACGAGCCAGCCCACGACGATCCACCTCGCTAATTTCGATCACAACCATTTGATCGTAAGATCTTGTTGAGCTCCACATTTTTCGTTTAGGTGCGAAAGCCTAAATGTGAATGGATCATGAGATATTGAGGGAGAAATGTTGGAAGATTCTGGCCAGTGAATAGAAAACGACGGGTAGGGTTTAAAGAGATTAGGGTTTTGCAAATATAAAATCTTACGGCCTTATATAGAAAATTTCGTGACACTATTCATCTGAAAATTTTTCGAACTCCAATCAAAGCATGCCGCTTGGCATTCATAATGTTTTACGCCTATTCCGAACACATTGGAGTATATCCCGTAGGCCAATTCCATCGTATTTGGAAAATAGGTTTTCAAATCGAATTATTTTAAATTAAATTTACTTAAATAAATTTCTAAGCATTTCAGCTTCGTACGACCAAACCGTAAGTCCGATTGACACGAAATTTGAAATCCTACAATATTATAACATCAATAAGATTGGTTTTGTTGAAATCCGAGGCAGTGTCAAAAATGGCTATTTTTACACGTTAATTAAATATTAAAATTCCTAGTTTCTATATATTAACTTTCAATTCAATTTTAGAAGTTTAACATCTCTATTCTAATTCAAATAGAATTTAAAACAACTTTATAATTAATTTTCATTCTTATTAAATTCAACTTTTAATTATTTACACATTTTCAAATATGAATTAATAATTTAATTATCCAAATAAATCACTATATTCGAAATATAAGTTATTCAACTTATAAAATTTACCATTGAATGTTTAAAATCAATTAAATATTTAAAATTCGAATGACTAAAAAACTAGATCATTACGTTTTCCCCCCTTAAAAGAATTTCATGCCCGAAATTACTTTGTTTGAAAATATCCAAAATGCCATTGCTTTTCAAAATCAACCAGCTAAAATAGATTATCAATTCTTTTAAGTGTTTTAACTTTCACAAAATCAATCAATTAGTTATAGCTTTTTATAAAAACTTTTCATAAGTATTCAAATTAATTTATAGTTATTAACCTTGCCATTTTAAAAAATAAACTAATATCGTTTTAACTTACAACTAAAAATCAAATTTTTAGTTATCAAAATTTTTCCGAAATTTTCAAAAATATTCTAACGCCTTAAATTTTCAAAAAAATTCGTCATAGTCTCCTTTGCGCGGTTCGATCCATAAAAACACCATATATACTATATCATAGATATACATCTCATTTTCGACGATAAGGCATCCCGTAGGGAAAAAGTGTAAAAGTACGATATGTAATCCGAGATATATACCTTATATATTATTTAGCGAGCATTACGGCTAATATAGCTAGAAATGAAGCTCCAAGTGCAAAGCAAACGCCATCCGCACCTACTGTACACTCAACAACCAAATGAGAACATATATATGGAAAGTAATATCAACATATATAATATATACCATACAACTATCATATGGAAATGAAACATATACAACATAAGCAATCATCAAACAACTAACATCCAACTAATAACCATCTAACAAATTCAGAGTCATTGGCTCATAACCAAATCAATATTCATTCCAAATATTATTAAAATTTACTTGATTTGGTTTTCAATTTATTCACATTCCTTAATCACGATTGATTATATTCAATTTAGATTGAATTCAATTTTAGCTACATTCACTTTAGGTTCAATTCATATTTACTTAGTTTTCATTCAACTAATTTATATCCAATTCTATAACCTCCAATTTGTTAACATTCATTTATTAATACTCATTTCATTCATATTCGTTCTTCACTTAGTATATTTTCTTGAATGTTATTATCACTAAACAACATATACATAAAATTCTTTACTTAAGTCCATAATCAATTTTAACAACTTTATACAACACTTCTTATTGTTATTATCACTTATTAGCTTAAGTTACATTCAATTCTAACAAATAATACTTCAACTCATATTCACTTAATTAATTTATTTCATTAGTTTAATTCAATTCATTACCTTAATTCAATTATTAATTCATTTTACTACTAATGTTGAATTTCATTTTATAACTCAAGTTCATATTGATTCCATTATTTTCTTATTATTCAATTCTTAACAGCAACATTTCTAATCCATGTTTGTTCACTAATTCCTTTTACAATTATAGTTGAGTTTCGTTTTAACAATTCAAGTTTATATTCATTCCATCAACTTCACTTTGTATTACTTAAGTTTCATCTTACAATTCAAATTCAGATTTCAATTCCTACCACTCTTATTCAATCAGATAGAAATTTATTTTACTTACTATCTCTCAAATTATAAGTTATAAAACTTATTTACTTATGATTTCATGAATATTTACTTAAGTTTACTTCCATTCACACTTTATAATTTCAAATCCAATTCATGTTATATATTCAGTTAATAGCTTAAGTACATATTTAGTTCTATTTGATTCATTTCAAATTCAACTCGAAACTCAACTTAGCTTAGTTAAACTTCAATTCATATTATTCATTTAACTAATTAAATTTTATTTAACTTCACTTAAGTTAAAATTTTAATTTCATATCTCAAATTGAATTTTCTTATTTGTACTAATTCCAATTATAAGTTCAAAACTTGTTTCACTTATATTTATCAATCTCAAACTGAATTTAAAATTCAAATTTGTTTATTACAACAAAACTTAAATTTTCAATTTACTATTGATAGCAAATCAACCACACAGAAACTCGAAATGACACTGATGATGTTGCAATCATAACGTGTAAAGATATTTTCTAGAAGAGTGATGACATCTCCTAATGGGAGCGACCGATTTTAGCCTTGCTGCTTCTACCTTGTTTTAGTCATTTTTCGGGGAGTGAGGCCAAAGAGGTATCGATTACCTTTCACATATCACATATCACATCATCTTTGAATGCCACATTGCCATTTCTAATGATTACTAATTGCCTTCCTCAAAAACACAACCCTTGAGCTCGTACGTCTCAAGGAGGGTATTAAGCTAAAAGAAGTTTCCTTCTCCACCACCGCTAATGTACGTTTGTAAAAACCAATGTATGTAATCTTAGAAATGCAATGTCAGGCACTCATCCATACAAGTTGTCCAGAAATAGGACAAATCGAAGGCACTTTCCTAGCATATACTGTGGGGAAATCCCTAGGATTAGTAGCGAATAGTTCTTGCATTGGAGATTAGGGTTTTGCAAATAGAAAATCTTGTGGCCTTGTATAGAAAATTTCGTGACACTATTCATCCAAAAAAATTTCGAACTCCAAACGAAGCATGCTGTCTAGCGTTTATAATGTTTTAACCTATTTCGAACACAATGGAATATATGTCGAAGGCCAATTCCATCATATTTGAAAGATTGGTTTTCTAATTGAATTATTTTAAATTAAATTTACTTAAATAAATTTCGATGCTTTTCAGCTTCGCACGACCAAATCGTAAGTCCGTGTTATGCAAAATTTGAAATCCTACAATAATATAACATTACGGATCTAATGAAACTGGTTTCATCAAAATCCGAGACAGTGTCAAAAATGGCTATTTTTACACGTTAAATATTAAAATTCCCAATTTCTATAAATTAACTTTTAATTCAATTTTAAAAGTTTACTATCTCTATTCTAATTGAAATAGAATTTTAAAAAACTTTATACTAAATTTTCATTCTTATTGAATTCAAATTTCAATTATTTAGACAATTTCAAATATTAAATTAACAAATTAATTATCCAAATAAATTACTGTATTCGAAATATAAGTTATTCAACTTATAAAATCTACTACTGAATATTAAAATCAGTTAAATATTCCAAATTCGACTGACTGAAAAACTGGGTCGCTATAGAATGTCTGAAGTGTTCATTAAATTCTATGAACCACTGCTTGTTTCCTGACATGTGATTCGAATATCCTGAATCAAGAAATCAGACTTCATTTCCCTTTACATCATTGTGTTCAATATGAGACATCAATAAAAGCTCTTCTTTTTCATCTGCTTCTACATAATTGGCATTCTTCTCCCAACTTGGACACTCGTACTGAAAATGTCCTAGCTGATGACACTTATAACATTCGACCATTGTCTTGTTAAAACTTTGTCTTCCTTGGCCTCATCCCCTTCCTCTAAACATGCCATAACCTCTTCCTCTTCCACTAGATCTCCCATCATGTGTAACATTTAATGCTTGTTCCTCGCTGCTTCGTTCTTGCCCCTTCATTCTTTACTCATGGACTAGCAGGATACTTTGCAACTCATCAACTGTCAAAGTATCTAAATCGTTAGATTCTTCCATAAAACATATGACATAATCAAATTTTGAAATCATCGATCTCAATATTTTTTCAAAGATGGTTACCTACTGCATTTCCTCTCCATGTATCTTCATCTTGTTGGCAATTGTTAGGGTTCGAGCGAAGTAGTCATCCACACTTTCGCTTTCCTTCATCTGTAGCACTTTAAATTCTCTTCTAAGAGTCTGGAGTTGAGCACGTTTTAATCGAGTTGTTCCTTGGTACTTCAACTTCATAGAATCCTAAATTTTCTTCGACGTCTTCTTCACAAGGATTGTTTCTATAATACTCCGATCGATTGCTTGAAAAAAATAGTTCTTGAATTTTAGATCTTTTAGCTTCTAGACCTCCACTAATTTTCTTTGTGCTTCAGTTTGAGCTAACCAGCTTCAAGAACCATAATTCCTCCTTCTACTAGGCTGCAATATTCCTTCGAACAAAGGAAATTCTCCATCAACATTGACCAATGGTCATAATGGCCATCAAACTTTGGAATAGACGGCTGTACAAAACTTCCTTTAGTAGCCATGTCTCTCTCTATTTTTTCACTCAATCAGGTCCCAACAGATGCTCTGATACCGCTTTGTTAAAGTATCAATTGAAAACACTTTAAAGTTTAGTGAATGAATCTCTCTTTATTGATGCCAGAAAACAGGTGGCTTATATACTACCTTACACGAAACAAAGGCATGTGGTATAGTCACGTTTACAGACACAAACTAGGTGACTAAAACAACCAAAGAAGCGGTCATAAAACCATAAAGTAGGCAACAATTATCTCCTAATAGGTATGAGTTATTGACTCATTAAAACTGAAAATATAACAAAACAGTAGGACTCGATCCATTCACCAATGCCTGTTTATATCACCTAACAAGAGCGTGGCTGACCATAACGGCACATGGTCTATCCTCGAAGAGTGTCGTCCTTGCCAGGTCGTACGGATGGTTTGGGCTTGGAGTCCAGAAGCCTACTATGGTGGTTTTGGAAGTCACGATAAGGGCATGGCTGCTAGGCTGGTCACCCTAGCTCCTGATCCATAATTTAAAAGGTGGTAGGACTAACTTGCATTGCTGAAGCATGATGGATTTAGGGTTTGATTAGGTCTTATAGGTTTGGATTAGCACTTCATGCGTATTAGGAGATGCGTTTAGGTTTTTGCAGTAAGGATTTTAATTTTCAATTTAATTTTAGATTTGGGAAATGGTGCGGTTAGGGAAGAACATAATTGAAAAATTAGGTGAGGCACCAAATATTTGGAGGTAGAGCCAAAAATTTAGATTTAGAGTCAAAATAAAATTTATATACGCCAAAAAAAGAGTTAGAAAATAAAATAGATATATGCATATGGAAGCAATAATTTTTATCATACACAAATTGTAATACATTTTGCAATGTAACTATGAATTATTAATTATAAGTTTATTTATTAATATTTTTACTTCTTCATTGTAATTGAATATTAATTATTAAATGTTAATTGTTATGTACATATTACTAGTATTAAATATTAATTATTATATATCTAATATTAATTATCAAAAATCAAAAATTAGTTATTAATTATTAGTTAATCAATATTATTTATTATTTATTATTTATTATGAATTTTTTAATTTTTTGAAATTTTAATTATTTTGTAAAATTTTAAGTTTGTATAAAATTTTAAAATTTTATTTTATAGTTTTAGGAAAATTTTAAAATTTTGTCTTTAGATTTAATTTACAAATTTCAAATTTTTGTGAAATATTAGAGATTAAGTATAACTATCAATCATAAATATTAAATATTAAATAATAATTAATCAATAATATTATTTATTAATAATTAATTATTGAAAATTAATCATTATATAATGTATATAAATATTTGCCTTAATTATTAAATATCAATCATTAATTGTTACTTCTTAATTATTTAATAGTATTGTTAATTACTAAAAGTAATTATTTAATATTTATTATTGTGTACTTATTATAGTTATTTAATTGTAATTATTTAGTAGTAATTAATAAATTTAAAATTAATCTCACTTGTTTTTTATTAATTTTTGATAATTGATGTTATTATTTTGTTAATTAATATTTTAATAATTATATTTGATAATTAATGATTTTTTTTAAATAAGGGAGAAGTTAAATCCTGATCAAACTATTGTAGTCATTATTCGTTTGAGTTTAAATTCAAATATAAACTAGATATACCCGTTTTTGGTTGGGAGCTGTTCCACACCCTGCTTAGATAGGTTGTCACCCCATACCCCTTTAGGGGAAAATAATTTAAAAACATTATAACAAAACTTTTAATAATTCAAAAAAATTAACATTAATTCGGCACTATCCTATAGTTAACGTTTACTTAAAATTGCAGAAGAAAATTTATTATCGTTGATTAGAAAAATTAACGTTAATTCGACACCTTAAAATATATTGTTGTTTAATTTTGCAGAATGACAATGGAGTGGGAAATAAGGCAAATGACAATAATCTTCTAACATTACTTTGTGTATTGAATTGCTAAAATGGACATTTTAGGCATTAAGAAAAGGCTTCATGTTGACCTTGTTGATCAAGGTTCTATTTTATATATAAGATTAGGAAAATGTGTATTATTTAACAAAGAGAAAAATATTAGCGAATTAACAGTCAAACTAGTGACCATAATTTTTCTAATAGTGATCAAATCTTAGTTGATTAGTCGAGACTATTCAATAAGCTGTTAGTATCGGCTAATCATTCATCACAGATACGTCAAATTAGTGAATGTCTTTTACGTTTGTAGCATCAATCAAAATGTTGTATATCTATCATCACTTTGATGTTTGTTCGTCATCACTTTGAATTTTTTTTTTACAAATTGCTTGGTATTCTACGAACTGATTATTTCTTTTATTGGTTAAGAAAATTACAACGAACAAGATTTTAGAGTATAGATTATTAAATGTAATTTACTAACTTTCCGTAATTAATTATAATAAATTATTAAATGTAAAAAATAATTATTCATTATAGGTAACAATTAGTAATTATAAATTATTTATCAATAACTATTAGTTATAAAGTATAAGTAGTTACACATCTAAGTTTTTCATTTATAAATTATTAGTTATAAATTACCATTTATAAATTATTCAAGTAAGTATTAAATATTTATTATTAATTATTAATCATTAATCATGATAATGTTTTAAGCAATACTAAACATATTCAGAAAATTTAACATAAACCTATAAGTAAAACTTTAAAAAGATCGTAATAAATTAATATATAGTGGTAAAAACTAATGTTTTTACAACTTTTGAAAACTGTTGTTAAAACGGTACTATAACGATATTTACAAATAAAAGTTGTAAAAATTTAAGCTTCTACAACGTTTTTCAATAAAATGTTGTAAAAATTCATGTTTTATGGCGTTTTTCTTAAAAATGTTGTAAAAAAGATGGTTTTTACCACGTTTTGTTGAAAACGTTGTAATTTTTTTTACAATGTTTAAAAAACCAACATTGTAAGATAAATGTTGTAAAAGGGGGTATTTATTATAGTGGAAGAGCTGTCTCGATATGGATATGCTGTTATAAATGCCGACATCTGAAGGAATCGGAGGTTTATTCGGGGATTGAGGCCCGAGTTTGCTAGGATGACCAGGACACATCGTAATCCATGTAATGTGGTAGTGGAGATGGCCATATGCCATGAGGAGTTACTTGCTGATCCGGCTAAGGAGAAGTCATGGAAGCTCAGGGTTCTCAAGGGAAGGATTGAAAGTTCTTTGAAAAAAAGGGATCCCCTAAGGGAGATAGTGCTAAGAAGTCAAAGGTTGACGTAGTTTACTACAAGTGTGACAACAAGGGTCACGTTGCGAATGCGTGTCAGTTTGGCAATGGGAAGAAAGTTGCAACCAAGAAGAATGTTAAGTGCTTCAACTGTGATCAAGTAGGGCATTACAAGAATCAGTGTCCAGAGCCAGCTAGGGAGGACAAAGGGACGGTCTTTGCTATTGGACAAGCTAGGCCTAATACAGCAGATAGTGGAAAGACCGTGATGGAAGGTACGCTTTTGATTTAGAGTATTCGAGTTAGAGTACTTTTTGATACCGGGGTATCACATTCATCCATATCTCATTTTTTAGTTGATAGATTATGTTTAGAACCCACCTACCTTGTTACTCCCTTAGGAGTTGTGAATCCAATAGAAGGGTATGCAAATCTACGGATAAGGTGTGACCAGTTAGAACTTGAATTGTTAGGTCATAAGTTTGCATGCAGTTTGTATGTTATTAATTTCGTAGATTTTGGGATTATCTTGGGTATGGATTGGTTGGGTAGATATGAGGCTAGAATATTTTGCCAAGATAAGTAGATATCACCGAGACACCCTGATAGTCATAACTGAGTGATGTTCTCAGTAAAGATTACCGACCGTAGTATTAGTGCTTTACTTAGTGCTATGGAAATCAGAGATGAGTTAGGTTACGTTCAGGTAGCAAGAGAGTATGCAGATATCATTGAGCCGGTCATTGGACTATCCCCTAAAAGAGCTACTGATTTTAAAATAGATCTTGTGCTCGGAGCTGAACTTGTGAGTATACCACCTAGCAGGATGACACCCACTAAGAAGAAGGAATTGAAGGTGAAGCTAGTGGATCTTGAAGGAAGGAATTTTATTAGACCAAGCAGTTCGCCTTGGGGAGTGTCCACGGTGTTTGTAAAGAAATTAGATGGGTTGTTAAGGATGTGTATCGACTATAGTAATTTGAATGAAAGGACAGTCAATAATAAGTATACTTTTCTAAGAATAGATGATCTGTTTTATCAATTGAATGGAGCCAGAGTGTTCTCCCAGTTGGATTTGGCGATAAGGTTCCATTAGTTAAGGGTGGCAGAGGACAGTATTCCTTCGATAGCATTTTGGACTAGAAATGGTTCATATGAATGGTTAGTGAGTCCATTTGGATTGACGAATGCACCTACTTTCTTCGTAGATTTGATGAACTCAGTTTTCCAAGAGTACTTCGATAGGTTTGTACTTGTGTTTATATATGACATTCTAGTATAATCTAAGGATGATAGAGAGCATGAAGTTCATCTTAGAGGGGTACTTGAGATGCTGAGACAGAATCAACTAAGGGCGAAGTTTACCAAGTTTCATTTTTGGAAGAAAGGGGTTAAGTTTCTTGGTCATGTGGTTTCAGAGAAAGGATTGTCCGTCGATCCAGATAAGATCGAAGCTGTGAATAATTTGAAGAAACCAGAGACGGTGACTGACATCGGAAGTTTTCTTGGACTTACTGGCTATTATCGAAGATTTATTAAGGATTTTTAGCGGATAGTAGAGCAGTTGACTAAGCTTACTAAGAAGGAGGTGAAGTTTGTTTGGTCCGAAAATGTTGGAAAGCATTTCTTAAGTTAAAGCATTTGTTGACTAATGCATCAATGCTGGTGGTTCTAGATGGAAACCAAGGGTTGGTAATATACACCGATGTGTGGTAGTGGATTTGGAGCTGTGTTGTTACAAATGGGTAAAGTGATTGCCTATGCTTCATGACAGCTTAGACCACATGAAATGAGATATCCTACTCATGATTTAGAGATGGCTGCGGTGATCTTTGTCCTGAAAATTTAGAGGCATTGTCTCTTAGGGGAAAGATTTGAGTTGTATACCGATCATAAGTCTTTAAGATATTTATTCTCTCAAAAAGAGTTGAATATGAGACAACAGAGGTGGTTGGTGTTTATAGCTGCTTTGGATTTTGGTATAGAATATACACAAGGGAAAGGTAATAAAGTAATAGATGCTCAAGGGAGAAGACATTACAATGTGGTGTTGGCTATGTTGGCAAAGTGGAAGGATTTAGAAGCCTAGTCAGTTGCATGTGCTGTTAAGATTGACTGCTGGTTCTAGTCAGAATTCCGCCAGGTTATCTTGTTTAGAAGTCCACTCGTATTGATTGAGAGAATTGCTTCTAAGCAGAAGGAGTATCCAGTGTTGGCTAAGTGGATCGAAGACTTAGGGTTGGAACCGAGATCGATGATTTAAAGGATATTAGTCTTGTCCAGTGAGGATGGTTGAGAAAGAAGGGATGGTTGTGTATTCCGAATGTGGATGACTCGAGGAAAGAAGTTCTTGGAGAATGTCATCTGTCCAAGTTTACGATTCATCCTGGAGGAACCAAGATGTATCAGGATATGAAGAGGAACATCTATGAAGAGGTATGTTGGCTTGTAGGTTAGGCAGTGTGCAAACTGTCAACAAGTAAACGCTGAACATTAGAAACCAAGTGGGTTACTTCAGCCATTGGAGATTCCATTTTGGAAATGGGATTCAATATCAATAGATTTTATAGATGGGTTGCCAAGGACAAACATGGATTATGAAAACATATGGGTTATAGTGGACAAATTGACTAAGAATGCCCATTTCGTTCCAGTTAAGTTACCAGAATGACACCTGTTTTAGCTAAGTTGTTCCTGAGGAACATAGTTAGACTGCATGGAGCTCCTAGTAGTATAGTCAGTGACAAAGATGCTTTATTCACTAGTGAACTTTGGAACAGTCTACGGGAGGTAACGGGTACCAAGCTTAATATGCGTACTTAATATCATCCTTAGATGGATGGGCAAACAGGGAGAGAGTCAATAAAGTACTCAAGGATTTTTTGAGAGCTTGGGTGTTGGATTTTGGGGGATCTTGGGAAGATCACCTACACTTGATTGAGTTTTCCTATAATAATAGTTATCAAACTAGTGTAGGAATAGTGGGGTTTGAAGCTTTGTATGGAAGGCCATGCAAATCACTAGCATGTTGATTAGAAACTGGAGACAGATTACTCTTAGGTCCGGATTCAGTTAAAGAAGCATCAAAGAAGATTGAGTTAGTCCGAGGAAGAATAATGGAGGCTCGGTCCAGACAAAAGAGTTAGGCAGATAAGAGGCAAAAAGATCAGTTGGAGATAAGGTTTTCATTATGATATCACTTATGAAGGGTGTGGTGCGCTTTGGAAGGTCTGAAAAGTTAGGCCAAGATATGTTGGTCCATTCTAGATTTTAGAAAGGATTGGAAAGCTCGCATATAGAGTAGAGTTGCCGAGTAGTATGGCAGGTGTCCACAATGTATTTCGTCTGTCTCATCTTCCTAAGTATGTGCATAAGCCAGAGACTAGTATTCCTTCGATAGGGTTAGATGACTTAGTGGTAGAGCCTAATTTGACTTTTGTTAGACAACCAAATCGGGTTGTAGCTAGATATGAGAACAGATTAAGGAATGAGACAGTTAGGTTGGTGAAAGTTTAATTGAGCAACAACAAGGACTGTACTTGGAAGACAGAGGACATGATTAGAGATACTTATCCTGATCTACTTTGGAGGTATGTCTATATTAGATTTATATTGATGGTTGTTAATCAGTTAAACTAGTATGGTTGTTAGGAGTTATTACATATGGTTGCTATGTTTAGTATTTAGTCCTTACTGAATTCTAGGACAAAATTCTTTAAGGAGGAGAGCCTGTAACATCCCTAATTTTGACAAAATTATTCAGAAGATTTAACTAGATAAATTAAATAGAATAATGATGATAAGGGAATTGCGATTTAAATCAATTATATGATGGGTCGTGCTTAACCATAATATAAATGGGCTTTAATTGGGTTACTAAAGTAATTAGATTACATGTAGGCATATTAGTAAAATAACCTTTTCATTTTACACGGCTATAACCACTTGTAATTATCCATTCACGTTCATTTCTCTTAAATCAAAAAAAAAAATTAAACGCAAAAACCCTAAGAACCGGCCAATAACAAGGAGGAAAATAGGAAGATTACAATCTTAAGCTAAAGATCAAAGCTAGGGAGGATTAGTCAACAACAAATCTCAAATTCCTTATCAAATCTAAGGTGAATAATAATTCTATACCATCTCTATATTATTAGGCAATTATATGTTTTTCGGATTTATGATTAAATTTGTATTTATGTTGATAAAGATGATGATATGCTTGAACTATGTTATGTTTGTTTTATTTTTAATTAATTTATATATGAATTAGTACGATTTTGGGGAAAACCGAGGACTCTAATTTTAGAATGCCATGAATTTTTTTATGATAAGTAAAATATGAATTTGGTGAAGGGTTTTAATTTTCAGAATTTTTCAAGCTATGGAAATTTTATTATGGATTTTTAAAGGTAAATATGATATAATTGGGATTAAAATTTGTTTTGAGTATTTCAGGAAGAAATTGGCTCTACAATTTTAATATGTTGGATTACACGATGAAAAAGGTTTTCTATGATTTTTGAGGATTTTTCCCAGTTGATTCATTAAGGAAAATGAATTATTTTAAAAGAGGGACTTTTCTACAAATATTGGTTTTGTTATATGGAAGAGCTTAAACGTTACACCTTTGATTTGGATCTGATTAAATATGGCTATTATCTTTGTGAAGTATTTGAAAAGTTATGCAACAACCAATCAAAGGTTTACAAATAGGCAAGAAATAACAAAGTAATTACTAAAAGAAGCTATATTTCAGCCTTTAATCCAAAGAAAGGTGTTCTTCCTCAAATAGTAAGCACCTTTCGACTCCGTTGGTTCCGCTTCATCCTAATCGAACCTACATAGTCGAAACCCATGTAGTCGAAACCAATACACAAGGTATCACTTAGATGGTACGTAGTGGATTGGAAGGAAGGCGGAAACTTTGATGTCAAAAGATAAGGTTTCGATGGGGTCGGAACTCTGCTTTGTTTTCGAAAGTTAAATTCTTGCCTTGCTTTACTTAAAGCTTTCGACGTAGTTGAAACATATGCTTTCGAATTTTTTTTATAAATAGCTTTTGAAGAAGGTTGCTATATTATGTAAAGGGGTTAGCTTTCGAAGGGGTACTTTCTCCTTAAATAAGAGCTTCCAAAAGGGTTGGTTTCGATCACGTCTAGACCAAGCCGCTAATTAATCTTTCGATTATATTGAAGTCATCTATGTTGTCGAAGGGTTACTTCTATTTTTGACCTAAACTAAGCCTTTTTTCTGAATGATTTCGAAGGGGTTGATGGTTTCGATGGTAATTGGGTCGAAAGGGGGTTCGACTCAGTCCTTCGAAATTTTAATTTTACAGATTACTGCTTTTGACTAGATGATTTTGACACCATCGATCCCTAAAAACCATTTTGTGAGGGTTTCGAAAAAGATACTTCCTTATATAATTACTTTGAACAGAATGATGGTTTTAAAAGAATAAACACAATACTTTCAAAAGGATTACTTCAATGTGTTTCGAAGCTATGTTTGATACCATCAAAAGGAATATTTGGTTTTGAAGGAAATTATTTATTTAGGGATTCGAAAGGTATTTTTGTTGTGTTTTGAGAATAACATTTCTTTGCTTTCGAAGGAAATTATCTAGAGGATTCGAAAGAGATGTTTAAAGAATTCAAAACATAGACCCAATATCAATTTAAAAAGAATAATCATGGCATAAATAAACAAACAAAGGGTTTTGAAACGAAAAAGCTCATCAAATACTTATTCACAATGCTATTAACCCATAATTGTATTTGGGGGAGGGCAGAATAACCGACTAGGTTGACCCAGTAGTGAACATAAAACCTTAAAAATAAAAATATTGGCTGGGGCCTGTATTATAAGACTATAAAAACTGTATGATATTGGTAGGGACCAATAGGTTCATAGTCAGCCCATAAAAACTATGATTTGACACTGGTAGGGGCCAGTAGGTTTGCGTTATCCCATGAAAATAATATCCAGATTAAGATATTGACGGCCAGTCAATATGTTCCTAGTTAGCTCATGAAAACTAGGATAAAAAGAAAAAATATTGGAGTTACCAACTGGCTCTCAGTGATCCCATGAAAACTATGAAATCGTACAGCCATAAGCACTAAATAAGTTAATAGTAATCTATAAATATATAATTGAGATAGTAGTCATGATCAATGGGGATGGGTAATCCAGATTTTATTTAATTGTTTTGCATATCATTATAATATTTTGAAATACTATGTTTTTAACAATTGTGGATGCATGAGCACAGTATAGGGTTTTATAAATGTTTAGGATACTAGTAAGGGGAAAACCCATTACGCTAAGCGGCGTGGTCTCACAAGATATCCAAATGTTTGAGATGGTAGATTACTATTCATACCAGGCTTTATGTCTGACTTGAAGTTTTTGTTTTCCCATTAAACTCTCGGTTACTCAATTAATTTTGAGTAGGTTGAGAATTAAGGTTTTCAAGTGTTCTTTTAGACGAATAAAGCTTCCGAAGAAGTGAAGGAGGCAAGCTTGTTATTAGAGTTCTTTTATTTCCATTGCATGTTTGATTGTAAAGGCAGATTTCTTAATGCCCTATTATATACTCTGATCAACCAAAGGAGCATCTTCCTATGTCCTCTTGGCGTATTTTGTAATAATTATATGTTATCTAAATGTCGTTTGTGAATTGGGATTATGTAATCAATTTAGAATATTTTGAAATGGAATGTGGAATTTGTTTGTTGTTTAATTTTTTTTCCATATTCTTATGTTTTTGTGTATCAACGTATACAATTTCGTCGTACTTGGTCTCGACGATTAATAACTATGGATGACTGCAGCATCCGTAGCCGTTAGTTTTGGGCCTCCAAGTACGAGGAGTTACAATTACTCAGTCGATTATTCACACTACCCCAAACACTTCGAATAGTCATTTTCCAAACTTTCCACAAGCTAAACAAACATAGAATACTAATATGCTAAAGTCTGTATGATGTACATATATCTTCTATACGCAATATCGATCCGACCATTTTTCGATCACTTATATTCCACATCCAAACTAGAATATCTCACTTGGCTTCTCTAGTGCGGCACCTATTAAGTTCCTTGACTAGACACCTCAATTCTCCTTACATAGCCATATGCTACCACTACAACAAACTCGGGATTTCATAGCGTTTAAAAAATGCTATTATACATAACCGTAGTATTTCAGAGAACGTTGTGGAACAATATGCTATGGTAGACCATATACTTTAAATAGCAGGAACAAAAGCGCTATGGAAAATAAATTTTCTGTAACATTTTCTCAGTGCTAGTAAGAAAAAACGCTATAGGAAATATTATCTCATGGTTAGTTCCTATAGCGTTTAACTGCACATTTCTATAACGTTTTCTTTGCATATTTTATAATGTTATGTATGCGTATTTCTATAGCATTTATTTAGTTATATTACAACGTTTGTTATTCATATTCCTTTGGTTATTTTCTATAGAGTTTATAAACGATAACGTTTTTTAAACGCTATTAAATGGAATATTAATTTATAGGTTTTATCCATCATTGTTTCAATTTTTCCCATATATAATATCCATTTACCCATTTTTTCTTTGCATACAAATATAAAAGATTTTCGCTGACAAAAAATATGTAAATTAAAGCATAATATTTCATACACATCGTTCAAAAAAATTTTGTCATGTTCATACAACAGTTCATATATATCATTCAAACAATTTTTCCCATATCCATACATGGTATTTCAAACATACCATTCGAGCAACTTTCTAATGTCCATAAATATATTTCATATATATTTGCATCAACAACTTACTTATAGGTCAGTCAAACAATTGAGTTCATCTTGATTTGCTTTTAATATTTTCTCTCTAACATCTGCAATAATCAAATAAGCAATCTAGATGTTAGTAATTGTTATGTCAAACATTCACAAAGCAAAAGGATCCCAAAGGAAGAAAAAATACGTAGCTAGGACTTAAAATATGATCTAGCAAGCAAACCCGGTGGGTACTGTACTGTAAAATAACTACACACACACACACACACACACACATATATGAATATGTATACAAACTATATACAATCTATTTAATGCAGAAGGATAGTGTAGTATGGCTATGGCTTATGTCCATTTAGAACATCAAGAGCTAGTCTATAGATTTTTTTTAGGGATGTTTGGTAATTATGATCTGAAGAATGAAGATTCAGTTTGGCTTATAAAATGAAAAACAGAAATTCCATAAAAGAGAGTGAAGTGAGAAAACATGACTTGGTAAGAACAATAATACAGAAACTAGTGGACCGGCTGCTGATGCTCTAAGTAATCTTTTTTTGGGACATTGGTTAACTTTATAGAATCAGTAACTTCATTAAACAAATACATATCTCGTAAATATGTTTTACAAAAAAAATTCCATTTCGTTACAAATAAAATTTGATTTAATTTCAAATTCTCATTGTATATCTTTAAAATATTTCATAAATTAGATTAGATTAGTGTATACATCAATATCACTATTCCAATAGAGTAATGAAATGAAATAAAATTGCAAGTATTTGGTGTTTCAAGAAAGAAAGATGATCAGCACATACCATATGACGGGATTCAAGTTTCTCCCATCATTGCTCACGCCAATGATATTTGATACGCTGAAATGATTTTGACCTTCTTTAATCCGAAATGAGAACATTGTAGAAGCCAAGCCACTTTCGTATGAGAACATAACTATACACTGACTAGGCTAGATTCAATAACAGTATATTCTTACTTAATGAACTAGAATGTATGTAGTATAAAGATATATAATGTCCACAAAAGCAAAGGATTTTGCCAAAATAGTTTTTTTTTTTGAAATGGTACTTAGATACAACATGTAATTGAGACAACAAATCAAAAATTATATGTCAATAAATGTTCGAATCATGCCACGCAAGTTTCAAACTTGTGACCTCTCGCACCAAAGTGGAATCACTTAACCACTGGGACAATGGTGCTTGTCATCAAAATAGTATTTTTGTTTTGAAGGGCAGATACAAAGGCAGCATACAGTGAAGTAGTATACATGTTTCCAACTTGCTTTCGTACCAATGTAGCTGGTTGAACCTTCCCATTATAAAAGCTATTCACAACTTGTTGAGACACCTGAGTGTAGTCTTCAAGTAGTTAGAACCATAGTTTAAAGGATGTATGCAGCTAGGTCATAAGTGCTTGCTCAAATTACTTCTCGAGGTCACGATTTTGGTAGCTTTTCTTGCTGGACAAGGTTTCGAATGGCTTGAACTTTCGCTGTCATCCTTTGCAATAGAGTTAGATGCAAATTATTTGCAAATTATTTGAAAAAAATGATTTACTTCATGAAGTAGAAATGCTATTGTAATACCCAACCAAAAATGTTATAATATACAATATTAACATATATAATTATGAAAAACAAACTATCGGCTGGGGACATCTCTAGTATAGGGTTTCAACTAAGGTTCGAAATTCCGTTTTTCGTTTCCGTTTCGGTCATTGGTAATTTTAAAATTTTCGGTTCCGTTTCGGATATTTCGGAAGTTCCGTTTTAATTTCGGTTTTCCAATTACGACATATTTTTTTGTTAGAACTGCTAAATATGCTAACAAATATTCAATACTAACATAAATTTATATTACATACGAAATATATGTTTTAAAGACAAAATCATGGTTTGAGTTTCTATTTGCCCACTTAAGATTTTCAAAATTTCGCTCAATTTCGAAAATTTTAATTTTTTATTATGATTCTTGTGTAAATTGACAATAGTATATCAATCCTTTTCTTGTCAATGTATTTGTAATCTTATTAAATTCGTTTTCTTTTTTAATTTTTTATATGTTTATTGTGTTTTTTTATTTTTTGCGATTTTTTACTAATTTTTTCAATATTTGAAGAAAAATCCGGAATATTGACCGGAACCGTAATTTTAACAGGATTTCGTTTCGGTTGAGACCGGAACCGGAACGGAATTATCGGAATTCCACCGGAATTTCGAACCATGATTTCAACCCATTCTCTCCGTGACAAACATGGAAATCCCGTTGAACCTTTTGACTAAGGAGCATGAACAATACTCTTGATTCTTACAAGTTTATAGTACAGGGTAAAACACTATTGTAACACACCTGCATTTGCACGCAGTCATTATAGTGCAATCCAGCAAAAATTTTCTGCACAAGCTGGGAAATAGTTGTCAGATCATAGTTTCCACAAACCAGTATGTGTTGGCAGGTGGTTAGAGAGTCTATTTAAATCACAGAGTATTGAGAATGAAATACAAAACAATCTGCATTAGAAATTGAAAACTGCTTTCCCTCAAATTTCTCATTATTGACAATTAACGTCAGCTAACAATAGTCACAACCTAGAATTCCAACCGAAGATCACTTTACGATGATTGAAACATTCACTCAAAATTAACTATTACAGAAGCGGTTGCAACATGAATCAGGCACCACGAGATAGCGTGTTTGCAAATGTTTTCCATTAACAACCAACAAAAAACATTAATTGATGTAGGAGCTCTCTAATTATACAAATCTATATGAACAAAAAACTATATTATCCTTGCTTTTATAACTAGGCAAGGAAAAGAATAAGGTTTAAGTTTAAAAAAAAATCAGTCATATAACAATTCAGTTTCTTACCTCAAACAAATGCTTGCAAGGAACATACTGGTGTAATGTGTTGGAAACGTGCACGAACCTTATAGCAAATATTAATATTTTATATGAATCATAAAAAAAACACAAAATATCCTTTTTTATTTCACACAAGTACAATAATAGTATTTCCTTTTCTTACAAATAGGCTACTGCCTTTTTCTTTTTATCAATATGGAGCTTCAGCTCTCTTTCTTTTCAACGCACATATGTTTTGTTAATACATTCAGCCTTATTTATACTAATGCATTCCCACATTTTTTGCTTGAAGAATGGATATAAATTACTGCTATTTCCAGCCTTGGAATTCCATCCGCATGCTTAATTAAAATGGTGCAAAATTTATTCTCTACCATTAACTAAATATAGAAAGTGGGTTTGTGAATTCTAACACTCCCCCTCAAACCCAGCTTTTCATTCCGAGTTTTTCTTTCAAATTCTGAAACGCTTCAGTCTTCAACGGCTTCGTAAAAATATCTGCGAGTTGATCTTCTGTTCTACAATGTACTAGTTCCACAACTTTGTTATCCACTTGTTCCCAAATGAAATGGTACTTTATGTTGATATGTTTGCTTCGACTGTGTGAAACTGGATTCTTTGCTAGTGATATAGCAGACTTGTTATCAATATAAATAATAACAGGATCTTCTTGTGCATGGTATAATTCACTCAAAACATATATCAACCACATTGCTTGACATGTACACGCTGCTGCTGTAATATACTCTGCCTCACAAGTTGAAAGGGCAACAGTTTGTTGCTTTTTCGATGACCATGAAAACACCGCTGAACCGATATGAAATGCATATCCAGAAGTACTTTTTCCATCATCCAAATCGCCACCATAATCACTATCTGAGTAACCAACTAATTTTGACTCTTGAGAATGCGTGTAATACAAACCATGATCAAAAGTACCTTTGATGTATCTCAAAATTCGTTTAGCTGCCATGAAGTGATGTTGCTTCGGCTTTTCCATATATCTGCTTACTAGTCCAACTGCAAACATAATATCTGGATGTGTGAAAGTTAGGTACCTCAGACTTCCAACTAAACTTTTGAACAATGTCGAATTTACCGACTCCCTTGTTGAATCAACTCTCAGCTTCATGCTTGCTTCTACTGGCGTGCTCACTGGCTTACAATCTTTCATTCTAAACTTGCTTAGAATTTGCTCCGCATATTTCTTCTGTGACATAAAAATCCCATCTTCACTTTACTTTACTTCGACCCTAAGAAAGTAAGACATTTGACCAATATCTGTCATCTCAAATTCATTTGTCATAACTTTCTTAAAATCATTGAACATACCAGAATTATTTCCAGTGAAAATCATATCGTCCACGTATAAGCACACGATCATGATGTCTCCATTTTTATTTCTTTTTGTGTAAAGAGCATGTTCGTATGGACTCTTCACAAAACCATTCTTCTGAAAATACTCATCAACCCTTGTGTTCCAAGCTCTTGGAGCTTGCTTCAACCCGTATAAAGCTTTCTTTAGTCTGTAGACTTTATTTTCATGACCTTCTTGAATATATCCAGGTGGTTGCTTAATATAGACTTCTTCTTCAAGATATCCATTCAGAAATGCTGACTTCACATCCATCTGATAGATATTCCATTGATTTTGTGCTGCAATTACTATGAGAAGTCGAATAGTATCAACTCTTGCTACCAGAGCAAATACTTCATCGTAGTCAATCCCGTATCTCTGGCTGTAACCTTTCGCAACTAACCTTGCCTTGTGCTTCTCTATCTTTCCTTCTTGATTAGTCTTTGTTTTGTATACCCATTTAACACCAATGGCTTTGTATCCTTCAGGTAGAGTTGTAAGCTCCCATGTAACATTCTTCTTGATTGCATCGATTTCTTCATCCATGGCCTTAATCCATTTGTTGTCTTTAGTAGCTTCCTCATAAGTTATTGGATCACATTCAGCCATCAAACAAAACAATGAGTATTCAAACCCTGTTTGAATGGGAGTTGTTGCATCATAAATATCGCTAAGACTTCGCATTTTTTGTGGTGCTCCCCCTGAATTGTTGGTGCTACTGCTGCTCCCTGATGTCAATGGTATCGATGTAGGAGTTAATTGATTTGGACTTTATGGAGGAGTCTGATAATCATTTTGTGGATTTTGTGTATGGACGTCGTTGCTATCTTCATCATCAAAGAATAGACCTTCAAGTTTTCTTTCTTTTGTGTTCCATCTCTAGTAATATGTCTCATCAAATTCAACATCTCGTGAAATAATTAACTTCTTAGTCAATGGATTATAAAGTCTGTAAGCCTTGCTTCTTTTATCGTATCCGATAAAAATGCACTTCTCGCCTTTATCATCGAGCTTTTTTCTCTTCTGATCAGGGACATGTGCATATGCGATACATCCGAATATTCTAAGATGTCCGATTGTTGGTTTTTTACCACTCCATGCTTCATTTGGTGTTTTGAATCTTACACTCTTTGTTGGACAGCGATTCAACAAATAAACTGCACATAATATAACTTCAGCCCAAAAAGTTCTCGGGAAGTGTTTTGCTTTCACCATACACCTTGCCATGTCAAGAATAGTGTGATTCTTTCTTTCAGCAACACCATTTTGTTGTGAAGTATATGATGTTGTCAACTGATGAATGATTCCTTGAGATTTACAGAAGTCTTTGAACAAGTTTGATGTATACTCGCCTCCTCTATCAGATCTAAGTATCTTCACATACTGTCCACTTTGTTTTTCCGCCATTGCTTTAAATTCTTTAAATTTATGAAGAGCTTCTGCTTTTTCTTTAAGAATATATACCCAAATCTTTCTACTAAAATTATCAATAAATGTTATGTAGTACCTGTGTTGTCCAAGCGACTCAATGTCAAATGGACCAGTGATATCAGTGTGAACAATCTCCAATGGCCTTCTAGCTCTCCATGATTTTCCAATAGGAAAACTTTGCCGATGTTGCTTTCCTTTGACACATGCTTCACATAGATTATCCGGTTCATTAATCTCTGGTAAACCATCCACCATCTTTGTATTTGATAATAGTTTTAGGCCAGTATATCCAAGATGGCCAAATCGCAAATGCCACAACCATGATTCATTTTGAATGACCGATTTCAAGCAATGCTGCATTTCTGTCTTGATATCTAATGCAAATAGACGATTCTTTGTCATCTCAACTTTGGCAATTAATTCTTGAACTTGATTTCTGATTATGAGAGAGTTCCCCCTCATATGCATATCATATCCTTTCTCCAAAAGTTGGCCAAGACTGATGATATTACTTTTCAAAGCAGGTATATAATAGACATCATGTATATACTTCTTATCACCGTTCTTTAAGATAATCATAATTGTACCTTTACTTTTGACTGGAACCTTCGACGAGTCACCAAAAGTTACATCTCCTTTGACTGTATCGTCTATCTCCTTGAATAACTCCTTTTGGCCACACATATGATTGCTTGCGCCGGTGTCAAGATACCAAATATTTTTATTACATTTTTCATCTCCATTGTAAGTGAGAAATATGGCAGGTTCCACATCTTTATCTTTATTTGCAGCTATAAACTGATTTTTTTTCTTCTACCTTAGGATTTGATTTGCATTCATAACTGAAATAACCATATCTATTGCAATTATAGCATTGAAACCGAGATTTGTCACCTCGTTGTTGAAATCTGCCTCTTGCTCGACCTCGAAATCCTCGACTACGACTTGTTAATTGATAACTATCGTTTTTCTGGTCTCTGTCAAAAGGTTGTCTTCCTCGTCCTCGTCCGCCTCGGTAGCCACCTCGGCGGCCACCATAATTTCCTCTTCCACGTACATAACTGCTATCGTTTGAACTGTCACCAATGGACACCTTACTTTGCAAAGCCTTCACTAAATGACCTGTATCATCGTATTGGCTCATCCTGTGCTCATGGGAATGAAGCGAACCCACAAGTTCATCGATCGAAATCGTGGACAAATCTTTTGACTCCTCAATTGATGTAACAACATAATCAAATTTTCTTACCAATGAGCGAAGAAGCTTTTCCATGATTCGAACATCATCTAGACTTTCACCGTTTCTTTTCATCTCATTTGTCACCGTTTTCAAGCGTGTAACATATTCACCGATATTTTCCGAACTTTTCATTTTGATATTTTCAAATTCGCCACGAAGAACTTGGAGCCGCACCTTTTTGACTTTCTCGACACCTTGGAATGAATTTTGTAAAATCTCTCATGCATCTTTTGCTGTTTTTGCTTCGGAAATTTTTTCAAAGGTTGATTCGTCGACACCTTGAAAAATAGTAAACAAAGCTTTTTTATCTTTTTTCCGGGACTCCTTCAATGCGATCTTCTGGGTATTTGTTAATGCTGCTTCCACGGTAGCATTTTCTGGCTCGTTGTACCCTTCTTCGACTATCTCCCAAATTTCTTGCGATCCAAGCAATACTTTCATTTGAATACGCCAATTTCCATAATTTGTAGCCGTCAACTTCGGAATTTGTGGTTGCATCATATTCGCCATTTTTTACGAACAGAACCTTGCTCTGATACCACTTGTTGGAAACGTGCATGAACCTTATAGCAAATATTAATATTTTATATGAATCATAAAAAAAAACACAAAATCTCCTTTTTTATTTCACACAAGTACAATAATAGTATTTCCTTTTCTTACAAATATGCTACTGCCTTTTTCTTTTTATCAATATGGAGCTTCAGCTCTCTTTCTTTTCAACGCACATATGTTTTGTTAATACATTCAGCCTTATTTATTGTGATGCCCCACCTCTATACCCACGCTAGACAAGAACATTACGGTGAATGTTGTCAACTAGCACGGAGAATAAGGCTGTTGAGGAGCGACCATCCGTGTAATTGCTTTGCGCGAGCATCGATATGTCAGATAGTATAACATGCATTTCTTTATCAAGAGGGAAATCCGACATATCGACACAAACTCAAAGCTACTACACAGTGGCTGTAATATCTTCAGAAACAAATATAGAAATAAACATAACATAAATCAGTCACAGACAATTCATATCACAAAGGCGGAAATAGATATGAATACTACACTCGGGAGTGTACATCAGAGTAGTGGTCTAAAAAGATCCACAATATCACAAAGGAATAGTTACACGAACTACACAAAAGAATAAGTATACATTATGGAGTCTATATCTCAAATGTATACAAACCAAAAACTACTAATCTAAGTAGTTAACCAAAAGTCAGAGAAATCAATCCCAAGTGAGAGGTCAAGCTGAAGCACCTGTAACATCTCGGTCTGACCCGAGTATTATTTAATAAAAGAAATAATAAACGGATCAGTCTAACTATAAATATCAGATGAAACGATATAGAATAAGAGATATGACTAAACACATAATAATCACAATGCCAAGCTGTGATATATATAAGTAATTGAAAATCAATGAGAGATTAATCAATATCACCAAATCTACTCAAGAATCAAAGAAATGTCATACTCCTCATTTCGTTCATCAAACCACAAATATTGACGATTATATCAATGCCAATCACAAAAGTCAATGACACACAAATTCACCAAGGCACAAATATTGATAAAACTTATCAACGGAAATCACGAAAATTGGTGAAACACAAATTCTAGAAATCATCTCAAGAAATCCAGAAATCACAAAAAGGGGGGAAAAGGCCTATCACAAACGGGAGCATAAAGCTCACCAACACGTGTGTCACAAACGGAATGCTAATTCCATGGTTGCTAACCATCACAAATTGATCCGAAGATCCATAAACGGCCCGAAGACCATGGGTTGCTACCCCACCAAATTGAGTCGAAACTCCACAAAACGGGGTTTAGTCTCCCTCGTGGACAAAGAGACATCGCACATTGCTAGTCTAAATCATAAAGATGATCGTCATGATCAACGAGAAGTGTCGATTACAGTAAGCTAGTAAATATATGAGCTTAGCATCATGTCCCATAACGACTAGCTTAATTTGAATATTTACGAACAAATTGTAGATCTCCACTAGAAAATTGTCACAAGAGTTTCAATCGAACAAGTCCAAGAATTAACCAACAAATTGAACGCAAGCGTTTCATACCACTTGTTTTACTAAGTCGTTTAATTAGATTTCTCATACGAGTGAGGTAAAGGTTTGTATATACTAATAGATTGGAAAACGGTTTTATAAACGAATTTGGTATTAAAATAGTATTGAAATCGTTTGAGGAAAGAGTTTTGATATTTACTACTAGTATAGAAAACCTTTATATTTTTAAAGTGACAAATCACAAAGAAGATTATAAGAACAATCAATCACTAAAATTCACATTCGAAGACGTGAATAAAATCCACAGAAACCGATAAAGAATCCATCGAAATGGATATTCAAAAATCCCTAAATAGGAGTCATCAAAGGCATAATAAATGATGACAACAAATAGGATCATCACGAATCGATTTAAATTGGAATTCTCAAGCGAATAGGCAAGCAGGCAAAACACTGCAGTTTCAGACGTCTGAAACAAGTGGTTCAGACGTCTGAATCTGGAAATATAAAGATTTCCAGAACACAATTCAAACGTCTGAATCAAGTGTTTCAGACGTCTGAAATAGGCACTTTTTAGCCTATTTCCTTTCTGGTTCCAAATGAACCAATTCAGATGTCTGAAATCATATATTCAAACGTCTGAATCTGGGAATAGAAATCTTTCCAGAACAATATTCATACATCTGAATATTACGTTTCAGACGTCTGAATGAAGGGTTCAGGGCATTCCCTGAACCTAAGCCAAAAATGGCCAAACGAATATCGGAAACGATCGAACGAGCAAATGGCGATGACTAAGGAATTACGTCAAGTGACAACCCAGCCTAAACGGCTCTTCGATACGCCTCAAATATCAATGTCCAAATATCCATAATAGGATTTTCATAAATTGGTCCAAAACACCAAAAATTGGAATATACACGAAATCAATCCAAACCAAAATCAATTGCACATGAATAAACGTTAGGAATTCATACCTAACAATCGAAGATAATTATAGACTAAGATGTGAGATAAAAATCTCACCTTTTTACAAAATCAAACAAGAAGAAGCTTGAAAGCAAAAGGAGAATCAACCTCTCTTCAACACAACCCAAATGAGCTTGAATCTATGCTCAAAACAAGAACATTCCCAAAATTAGGTTTAGGAATTTCTGAAATTGGTAAGATAATAAGTTGGAGAAGAAGAAGAGAATGCTTACCAATAGGTTCTTTTGAATTTGGAGCTAGGAATTTGAGGTTGCAAGAGGAACTAGGGTTTTGGAGTTTTAATTTCCAATCTCTCCCACCATTATTGCCTTAGAACTGAAAAGAGAAGAAAATGAGGGTGAATGGGAAAGAGTGGCTTAGATTTGAGTATAAGTTAAACATAGGGCTGAGCCCAAACCCAAACCCAAAGTGAAAAGGTAGCAAAAATCAACTCTCTCCAAACATATCGAAGCTTATACTCAAAAAGGTCGTAAATGACATTTTAAACTCAATGGGAGTGGTCCCGAGTCCTAATTCGACCGTATGCAAAAAGTAGCTTCTCAGACTAAATTCCGAGTATCGATAAAATATTTAAATATAAAATCGATAAATACAGGTTGTTACAGACTCCCCTCCTTAAAGAAATTGCGTCCTCGCAATATTTAAGAAGAAGATATGTAGTAACAACCATAAAAGCATATTCAACACAAAAGAAATTTGAAATAAGAAGTTCACCTCAAAGAGCACGAGATAGTAAGTCCGGATGTGTTCGCTCGATGTACTCTCTAGATTCCCAAGAACAATCCTTATGATTTGAAGACCATTGAACTTTAACAAGCAGAACATCTTTATTTCGAAGTCATTTGACCTCCGAAGCAATGATACGAATAGGATGTTGCTCATAAGCTAAATTAGGCGAAACTTCAATCTCTTCCACAACACCGGGCTCAAGAATAGAATCGGAATCTCGAAGACATTTCCGAAGTTGAGAAACGTGAAACACGTCATGGATAGCAGAAAATTGAGCCGGTAATAAAAGGCGATAAGCCATGGAACCAATACGTTCAGTGATAGGAAATGGCCTAATATATCGAGGCGCTAACTTTCCCGAGCGACTGAAACGCACAACAACTTTCATAGGTGAAACACGAATGAAAACAGAATCTCCAACGGAAAATTCTAATTTCCTTCTTCGATTATCGGTATAGGATTTTTGTCTACTCTGGGCTTCTTTCATCCTATGACGAATAAGATCAATCTTTTCTGTAGAATCACGAATAAAATCTGGACCTAAAACCAGCTTCTCACCGGTCTCAAGCCAACAAGAAGGAGATCGGCATGGCCTTCCGTAGAGTGCCTCAAAAGGTGCCATACCAATATTAGATTGGAAGCTATTATTATAGGAGAATTCAACAAGGGAAATATGATCTTCCCAACTTCCTCCAAAATCAAGCACACAAGCACGAAGAAGATCTTCAAGTGTTTGATTCACACGCTCGGTTTGTCCATCGGACTGAGGATGATAAGCGGTGCTAAAATTGAGCTTCGTTCCCAAACTTTTTGAAGACTCTTCCAAAATCCACTAGTAAACAATGGATCACGATCACTAACAATAGAAGTAGGAACCCCATGTAATTTAACAATCTCTTTGATAAAGATCTTGGCCAGAAGAGGAACGGTTCGGTTAGACCGAACGGGAATAAAATGGGCGGATTTAGTAAGTCTATCAACGATCACCCATAAGCTATCATGACCCGAACGAGAACGGGGAAGGCCATCTATAAAATCCATGGAAATTTGGTCCCACTTCCAAATTGGAATTTCTAAAGGTTGCAATAACCCACCGGGCCTTTGATGTTCGGCTTTAACAAGCTGGCAAGTCATGAAACACTTAACAAAGTTAGCAATATCAAATTTCATTCCCTCCCAATAATATAGTCGCTTCATATCCGCGTACATTTTACTACTACCGGGATGAATGGTGAATTTAGAACGATGAGAATCTTCTAAAATATCCTTACGAAGATCAATAATATTTGGTACGATAAGTCTACCAAATTTTCGAATGCCGCCACGAGAATCGATATCAAATTCTTTCAATCCTTCAATATCAATTTTATCCCTAATATTTTGGCCAAGAAGAGCCATTTCGGGATCTAGCCTTTGAGCTTCAAGAATGCGGTCTAAAAGAGAAGGATGAGCCTCAAGGCTACATAGCACAAGAGATGAACATAAATCGGAAACACGGTCTCGAATTTCGCAAGTGGATAAAATCTCGAGATCATTCCATTCGGATATCATCATAGAAACAACCGCTTGTTGCTTGCGACTAAGTGCATCGGCAACACGATTTCCCTTTCCGGGAGTATAAAGGATATCAAGATCATATGGTGCAAGAAATTCGAGCCAACACTGTTGATGCAAATTAAGTTCCTTCTGAGAGAACAAATACTTCAAAGACTTATGATCGGTATAAAGAACAAATTTCTCTCCTAGGAGATAATGACGCCAAATCCGAAGAGCGAAAACAATAGCCGCGAGTTCTAAATCATGAGTGGCATATCTAGTCTCGGCTGGCTTCAATTGCCTAGAAGCATAAGCAATAACACGTTCTTTTTGCATAAGAACGACACCCAAACCAACGCGACTAGCATCGGTATAAACAACGAAATCTTGATTCCCCTCGGGAATCACAAGAATAGGAGCATCAGAAAGGAGTTCTTTTAATTCCTGAAAAGAAGTTTCACATTTGTCTGACCAAATGTATTTAATGCCTTTCTTGGTTAAGCCAGTGAGAGGCACGACAATCTTAGAAAAGTCTTTGATAAAACGACGCTAATAGCCCGCCAATCCGAGAAAACTACGAATCTCTGTCACACTCTCCGGTCTCTTCCAATCTTGAATCGCATCAATCTTTGAAGGATCTACGGAAATTCCAGATTCAGAAATAATGTGACCGAGAAACTTCACACGAGATTGCCAAAAGTGGCATTTAGAAAATTTTTCCCTTAATTGATTACTCCTAAGAGTTTCCAACACAATCCGAAGATGTTTTTCATGCTCCTCCTCGGTTTTAGAATACACAAGAATATCATCGATAAAGATGAGAACAAACCGGTCGAGGAAGTCCTTGAAAACTCTATTCATAAGGTCAACGAAATAAGCTGGGGCATTCGTTAGACCAAATGGCATAACAAGCCATTCATAAGATCCATAACGAGTACGGAACGATGTCAAAGGAATACTATCCTCTGCAATACGAAGCTGATGAAATCCAGTAGCTAAGTCTAATTGTGAAAAGACTTTGGCACCACTAAGTTGATCGAATAGATCATCAATCAGAGGTAAAGGATATTTATTTTTGATAGTAAAATCATTAAGCTTGCGGTAGTCAACGCAAAGCCTAAGTGTTCCATCGGATTTCTTCACAAAAATAGCTGAAGCTCCCCAAGGCGAAGAACTAGAGCGAATAAATTGCTTCGTCTCCAATTCGGATAATTGTTTACGCATTTCCTCGTTTTCTTTATTGGACATACGATACGGAGGACGAGTGATAGGTTGAGCTCCAGGAATAAGATTAATTCTGAACTCAATTGCTCGCTTAGGTGGTAATCCTAAAACAGGCTCGAATATGTCAGAAAATTCACGAACGACGTGAATAAGAGAAATAATATCACCCTCATAATCATCATCGTCATCACGAGGATTTAAAGAATATAAAGATGCGACCAAGCTGGAATCTGAATCTCTAAGATTAATAGAAATCTGCTTAACAGATTGAGGATGTCGAAGATGAATAGTCCGCTCAGGACATAGGATATGAGCTTCATAACGGTAAGCCAATCCATTCCCAAAATCATTCCAAATCCTAAATAACGCATGACATGCAAATCGGCTCGGAAAGAAAAATCACACAAAATAATCTCGACATCTTTACACAATAAACTGATTGTCGCGGACCCACCAACCGGATTCGCAATTCCCAAAGAAGTCATTAAACACAAAACATCCAAAGAAAAAGTATCAACAAGTTCTTTTGATATAAAAGAATGGGACGCACCCGTATCAAAAGGAACTCGAATAGGATGATCACGAAATAAAATAATTCCATCCAGAATAGAATGAGAAATACCTTGGCCACGAGATGTGTTGCCAGGGGCTTGAGCAACATTAAGCTTTCCCTCCTTCCTGCCCTGAAGCTTGGGGCATGAGGATATAACATGACCGGGACCTTTGCAGTAGCGACAAGAGAGAGACTTTGGACACTTGTTCGCGTAATGGTCCTTCGAACCACAATTATAGCATTCCCCACGACCAAAGGAAGAACTCTTTGCCACAGAGGTTGCTTACTTCCCTTTCTTATTAGGATATGGGCCTTTGAATTTGTTTGGCCTCTTCTTGTTGTTGTTGAAGCTTGGTTTGGAACCCACCACTTCAACATCATTCTCCCTATCCGCCTCTTCAAGACGAATAGCGATATCAACGAGTTGGTCGAAAGAAACTTCTAATTTTAGAAGTAATGGCTTCTTGAGATTTTTGTTTAAGCCATAGACGAACCTCTGGTTCTTCGTTAAAGGGGTGTTGATGTATTCAACCCCATATTTGGAAAGCGACTCAAAGGAGGCGACGTAATCAGTCACGGAGGACTCACCTTGAACAAGGTCTATAAATCGTCGAGCCAATGTCACTTTCTCTGCTTCTGGTACAAATTTCAACTCGAAGCGTTCTCGGAATAGTCCCCAGGTGAGATCCGCTTCATTAATATCAGAAATAAGAAGCTCGTACCAGTCTGATGCTCTTTCTCGGAGCATACTAGAGGCCACCTGAACTCGGTGAAGGTCAATAAGATTCATGCGAGAAAAGATTCGATCGCATGACCTTAGCCAAGCCTGTACTTCAATAACAGTTTCGGAACCTTTGAATGGCTTCCCACCCAAATTAGTGTAATCGCTGCACAAGCGTGCAAATCCCGACTTTGGGTGAGTAGGTTCCGGGTTAGCTCCAGCCGCTTGAGCATTAGTTACCAAATCAAGAAGCTGTTGAGCAGTCATAAAAACTCCATCCTGGGGTGGAGTACTAGATGGCACGGCTCTGGGGCGGCCTGGTCTAGACATTTCTCTTCCTTTAGAAAGAAAGAAAGAAAGAAGAAGAAGAAAAAGGTTATTCACCAAATGAATATCAAGCAATCTTGATAGATAAAACAAGGAATCATAAGAAAATAGGATGAATCGGTACGAAGACTCGAATTAATCCTAAGGTATAACTCCTAAGATGGACTTAGGACGATGATCCTTGTTAAGTTATTCTACATTGTTCCGAAGTTTGGCTCTGATACCAAACTGTGACGCCCCACCTCTATACCCACGCTAGACAAGAACATTACGGTGAATGCTGTCAACTAGCACGGAGAATAAGGCTGTTGAGGAGCGACCATCCGTGTAATTGCTTTGCGCGAGCATCGATATGTCAGATAGTATAACATGCATTTCTTTATCAAGAGGGAAATCCGACATACCGACACAAACTCAAAGCTACTACATAATGGCTGTAATATCTTCAGAAACAAATATAGAAATAAACATAACATAAATCAGTCACAGACAATTCATATCACAAAGGCGGAAATAGATATGAATACTACACTCGGAAGTGTACATCAGAGTAGTGGTCTAAAAAGATCCACAATATCATAAAGGAATAGTTACACGAACTACACAAAAGAATAAGTATACATTATGGAGTCTATATCTCAAATGTATACAAACCAAAAACTAATAATCTAAGTAGTTAACCAAAAGTCAGAGAAATCAATCCCAAGTGAGAGGTCAAGCTGAAGCACCTGTAACATCTCGGTCTGACCCGAGTATTATTTAATAAAAGAAATAATAAACGGATCAGTCTAACTATAAATATCAGATGAAACGATATAGAATAAGAGATATGGCTAAACACATAATAATCACAATGCCAAGCTGTGATATATATAAGTAATTGAAAATCAACGAGAGATTAATCAATATCACCAAATCTACTCAAGAATCAAAGAAATGTCATACTCCTCATTTCGTTCATCAAACCACAAATATTGACGATTATATCAATGTCAATCACAAAAGTCAATGACACACAAATTCACCAAGGCACAAATATTGATAAAACTTATCAACGGAAATCACGAAAATTGGTGAAACACAAATTCTAGAAATCATCTAAAGAAATCCAGAAATCACAAAAAGGGGGGGAAAAGGCCTATCACAAACGGGAGCATAAAGCTCACCAACATGTGTGTCACAAACGGAATGCTAATTCCATGGTTGCTAACCATCACAAATTGAGCCGAAGCTCCACAAACTGCCCGAAGATCATGGGTTGCTACCCCACCAAATTGAGTCGAAACTCCACAAAACGGGGTTTAGTCTCCCTCGTAGACAAAGAGACATCGCACATTGCTAGTCTAAATCACAAAGATGATCGTCATGATCAACGAGAAGTGTCGATTACAGTAAGCTAGTAAATATATGAGCTTAGCATCATGTCCAATAACCACTAGCTTAACTTAAATATTTACGAACAAATTGTAGATCTCCACTATAAAATTGTCACAAGAGTTTCAATCGAACAAGTCCAAGAATTAACCAACAAAGTGAACGCAAGCGTTGCATACCACTTTTTTTACTAAGTCGTTTAATTAGATTTCTCATACGAGTGAGGTAAAGGTTTGTATATACTAATAGATTGGAAAACGGTTTTATAAACGAATTTGGTATTAAAATAGTATTGAAATCGTTTGAGGAAAGAGTTTTGATATTTACTACTAGTATAGAAAACCTTTATATTTTTAAAGTGACAAATCACAAAGAAGATTGTAAGAACAATCAATCACTAAAATTCACATTCGAAGACGTGAATAAAATCCAAAGAAACCGATAAAGAATCCATCGAAATGGATATTCAAAAATCCCTAAATAGGAGTCATCAAAGGCATAATAAATGATAACAACAAATAGGATCATCACGAATCGATTTAAATTGGAATTCTCAAGCGAATAGGCAAGCAGGCAAAACACTGCAGTTTCAGACGTCTGAAACAAGTGGTTCAGACGTCTGAATCTGGAAATATAAAGATTTCCAGAACACAATTTAGACGTCTGAATCAAGTGTTTCAGACGTCTGAAATGGGCACTTTTTAGCCTATTTCCTTTCTGGTTCCAAATGAACCAATTCAGACGTCTGAAATCATATATTCAAACGTCTGAATCTGGGAATAGAAATCTTCCCAGAACAATATTCAGACGTCTGAATATTACGTTTCAGACGTCTGAATGAAGGGTTCAGGGCATTCCCTGAACCTAGGCCAAAAATGGCCAAACGAATATCGAAAACGATCGAACGAGCAAATGGCGATGACTAAGGAATTACGTCAAGCGACAACCCAGCCTAAACGGCTCTTCGATACGCCTCAAATATCAATGTCCAAATATCCATAATAGGATTTTCATAAATTGGTCCAAAACACCAAAAATTGGAATATACACAAAATCAATCCAAACCAAAATCAATTGCACATGAATAAACGTTAGGAATTCATACCTAACAATCGAAGATAATTATAGACTAAGATGTGAGATAAAAATCTCACCTTTTTACAAAATCAAACAAGAAGAAGCTTGAAAGCAAAAGGAGAATCAACCTCTCTTCAACACAACCCAAATGAGCTTGAATCTATGCTCAAAACAAGAACATTCCCAAAATTAGGTTTAGGAATTTCTGAAATTGGTAAGAGAATAAGTTGGAGAAGAAGAAGAGAATGCTTACCAATGGGTTCTCTTGAATTTGGAGCTAGGAATTTGAGGTTGCAAGAGGAACTAGGGTTTTGGAGTTTTAATTTCCAATCTCTCCCACCATTATTGCCTTAGAACTGAAAAGAGAAGAAAATGAGGGTGAATGGGGAAGAGTGGCTCAGATTTGAGTATAAGTTAAACATAGGGCTGAGCCCAAACCCAAACCCAAAGTGAAAAGGTAGCAAAAATCAACTCTCTCCAAACATATCGAAGCTTATACTCAAAAAGGTCGCAAACGACATTTTAAACTCAATGGGAGTGGTCCCGAGTCCTAATTCGACCGTATGCAAAAAGTAGCTTCTCGGACTAAATTCCGAGTATCGATAAAATATTTAAATAAAATATTTAAATATAAAATCGATAAATATGCGGGTTGTTACATTTATACTAATGCATTCCCACATTTTTTGCTTGAAGAATGGATATAAATTACTGCTATTTCCAGCCTTGGAATTCCATCCGCATGCTTAATTAAAATGGTGCAAAATTTATTCTCTACCATTAACTAAATATAGAAAGTGGGTTTGTGAATTCTAACATAATGGTGATGTTAAACTCTTTCATTCTAAAGAGGGTTCTAAGTTCTAACCTTAATTAACAAATAAAAAGCTTAACTTGCAGCAATTCGAATGCAGTAAAATAAATTCACCTTTAATCATAGATCAAAACAGAAACATACTAGATATTCACTTGCAAGATCAGACATGTAAAAATCATAAACATGAGACATGTGGGTCCCTCTGTATTTGCTCTTGAAAACTATAGGCGCATTTGGCCCTATCAACATTGCTTTAGCTGCTGCACCATCAGCTGGCCTAGCAGGCCCTTCCGCATAAACCTATAACAAATAAACATAAATTATATAGGGACGTTGTAAGTAACAAAAAATAATTAAGATTTTTGCTTTAAGGGATTCAAATTATTCTTGAAATAGTAAACTGTTATTAAATGGCGAAGTGGATTAGTATACTTGTCCATTCAACTATAACTAGAATTATGAATAATTTGATCATATAAACTAATACCATATGATCATAGCTCAATAAGAATATTTTAATAGCATACCGCACTATCTGTACACACAACAAGTCCATAATGCCCATCCCAAAAATTGCTTTCCACCCGATTGACACAGTTGAATAGAGCAGCCGTTCCACTATAACATGCATTTGTTGAGTTTACTCCTTCTATGTCAGTGTTGCTGCTTTCTTCTACATTTTTTAAAATATTATGCTGCACTAAACATTGATATGTCCAACTTGACTAATGTAATTATTTCTTTCAAGAATGTTTTCAATAAATTGACTTATAAAATAAATATATGTTATGTTTGGATTCATTTGTGCCTAAGTAATTTAAATTTCAAATAGTTATAAAATAAAAGTATGTCTTTGTTAACTAAAATAAAAATATGAGTTATAAAATAAATTGACTTATAAATAGTTACCGAAGTATTTTAAATTTTAGATTGACTTATAAAAAATGCTACATTTAGATTTCTGAAATTTTATTTACTTAAACTTGTTTTTTTTAAATTTGATATTAATTTTTATAACTTCATGTTTTTTTATAAATTTTAGTTTCTAGTCTTAAACATTGTATCGTTAAAATTATCATTTTTTTTCATCTTTTGAGGTTGAAACTTTTAACTTTTGACGTTCCTAAATTAAAAATCTTAATCTTTAATTTCAACCTACATATCTTTTTAAATATGAACGTTTAACTTCTTTTATATGTTTTTGAATTTCAAATATATTTATCTTTGAGTACTATAAATTAATTTAAGTAACTTTTAGTTTTATTAAATTAGAATTTTTAATTACAATTTCTAAAAGTGGAAACTACAAAGTGCTAATTTTATTTATTTTGAAGTTTTCAAATTGAATTTATGAGTCGGTAATATTCAAAGTTCATTTTTAATTTTTCAAGTCATGAAAATATCATAGAAATGAGAAGGATAAAAAATACATCTTGTCATGTCAAAAGCTTGATTTCTTTTTCAAGTTTTAGCAACTAAAAAGTTTCTTGATTTCAAGTTTTAGAAATAAAAATCCATAGCTGGCTAAAAATGTTACCATGACCAATGCAGAAGACATAAGGCGCACACACTTACACACACACACATACTTGGCCTGAAATCAACGCTAGCTCAAACACATCCTCATAAGGGTGGCTATAGTGTAACTAATATAAGGTTCAAGGATAAAACTAATTTAAATTATAGGACTTAAACCGAAGATTATGTACATCAAAATCCTCAGATTATCAATTTTACATTTTTTATTAGATCAAGGAATATTATCGTGGAGAAGAAGTGGACCCTGCAGAAGTAGATTACATAGCTCTTAATGAAGGATATGTAAGATTATTCATTAATTATACTATTTAAACATTTTATCATGTGCTACTACTAGTAAAATTGACATTAAATAATGTTCATACTGTAGATTACAATCACTCCTTTGAGTTCTCTTTCACATACAGAAATCGACGCTATCCCTAATTCAAAATTTGGCTTATAGGCATGTCTGACTGAAACTATAGTAAACAGAGAATTTCCTTGTTCTTCTTGTTTGGGGCTTTAGTTTGTTTTACATTTTCATTATGCTCTTCAAAATATTGTACTAGATACAATTAGGAAAACATATCAAGTTAGTTCAAATAAAGTTGGGTTCGATGACATTGATGTTTATTTTGTTAAAAACAAAAGATGGATTATATACATTTTTATTAAGGTATAATTAATATATGATTGTAGTGAAAAACTTCAAAAAGAGTATTAAAGAATAAAACATTGAGCGTGTTGTATCCTTTTCAGATAAATGATTTGTTGCTTGGTCGTAGAGAATCAAGATTTTGTATCTTTTATTTACCTATAATGCATGTTTTGGCTTCTAGAAGCTTGGTGTTCAAAACTAAAGCTCCCTATTAACTGTCACCTATGACTATTTTTGGGATTATGATATCTAACTCCTAGTAGACGGTATGAGTTTGAGTACTAAGTTGAATTAATCTTTCTCTCTAATTGTTACCAACTAAAAGTAGATTAGCTTAATATTTTCCTGTACCGACCCCTACCCATATTTAATTATGTCCATAATGATTTTGAAGTACCAGTTGCATTGGGTATTCCATGTATATGCAAACTTCCTCCTATTTGTATACCAAGTTATCGAATTTTTTTCCTCAAGTAATAGAAAAAATCATGAATTAAGTTTAACACTCTTTTGAATTAATGGCTAGAAAATGGAAGGGCTGATCCCATATGCGTACAAGGCAATAGTTCAATATAAGGGTCGTGAAGCTCCTAAAATTGAAAGAAATGCAACCTGGTTCAGAGATTCTCCTTCATGACCCTATATCTGATTACCAGGTGATCCAAATAGATTTACCGGGTCGACGTTGAACTTGAGCTTACTGTCATCACCTCCAGTATCGCCTATTATTTTAAGGCTTTTGAGATTGCATGTCTCTTCTCCTCTTATAAGGGCTTGAGTACATAATAAAAATGATGGATTCATCACTTTTCAAAGGAAAAGTCAAGAGCGTTATTTTCTTTATATTTTATTCCTATCCGTATTCAAATAAGGAATGAACTTCCAAAGGGGTTCTTTCTACTTATTCGTTATGGTGGGCATGCAAGTATTGTTTGTATTAGTATAGTTAAAATTTTAAAATTTAGTTTAGCTTAGTTTAACTTTATAAAATTTGTTATTTATAGTCCGCGTGTGCGGCACAATGGAAAGGAGGCTTGGGTTCTGCTAAAAAGACCCAGATTCGATTCCTACCATGCGCTTCCCTATCCTATATAAATTTACCCGGGGGTATGGGGGCTTGGATCAGTGGACGGCTTTACTATACCCTCCTCAGGAGTTTAACGGCCCGCCGGGTTCTCCTGGGTTTTAAAAAAAAAATTGTTATTTATATAAATATAGTTAAACATTTATAACTTATTTAATTTTTATAGACATAGTCATATTTATAAACTTAATTAATTTTTATAAATTTAATTATTTTTATAAATTTATTTAGTCTTTTAAAATATAGTTAATTTATAAAACTTAATCAACTTAGTTATTTTTTACAATACTTAAATAATCTGTTTAATTATTTTAAAACTTAGTTAATTTTTACAAATTAAGCAAATTTATTAAAAACTTAATTAAACTTAGTATTATAAGCTTATTTAATTTTTATAAAACTTAGTCAACTTAGTTAAATTTTATAAATTTAGTTAATTTTATAAACTTAGTCAACTTAGGTAATTTTTATAGATTTATTTATTTAAAAGAAGTTAATTAATTTATTTTTTGTAGAACTTGCTTAAATTAGTTATTTTTTATAAACCGAGTTAATTATTTTAAAGCCAAACAATATTTATAAACTTGTTTTATTTTTTTAAAATTTAATTTATTTTATAAACTTAGTTAATTTTATAAACTTAATTAATTTTTTAAAACTTAATAAATTTTTATAACCTTAGTTATTTTTTGTAATCTTGCTTAACTTTTATAAAATTTAGTTAACTTAGTTACCTTTATAAATTTAGTTAAATTTAATAAAACTTGGTCAACATATTTTAATTTATAAAACATAGTTAATTTGTATAATTTTTGTAAAACTTGGTGAAATTAGTTTATTTTGTAAATTTATACAATTTGTATAAACTTATTTACTTTGTTATATATAAATGTTTACTACTATTTATGTGTTACTGGATTTTTGAGAAATCCAACAATACCTCTTTTGCATGGTTTGAAAAATCCAACTACTTAAGTTATTTTTTAGGATGTTGTAGTTGCTTGAGAGATTGTGAACTACAGTGGTGTGGAAGTGCAATACCAGGGTTCAACACTAACAATATCAATTAACAGTGGAAGTGGCTGCCAATTATATTGAGCAAAGATTCATTGATGGCTTCTAAAACCACTACAAAATCAAGTATGGTTAATGTGTTAGCTCTAAGTGCTGAAGCTGACAGTGATTAGGTGGAGAAACTTATTGGTTCAATAACTAGAATGAATATTTGTTCAATAACTAAAGAACTGCAAGTTAATACCTATGCGCAGACAATACTTATTTAACTTTGTTTGAGGGGATTCCAAATTAGTTTCAGTTGTTCGTTATTCTTTGTTGAGTTTTAAATTTTGCTTCCAGACTATAACAAAAAAACATTTAACCATTTTTGTTTCAGTCACAAATGCAGAAAAATATAAGCAAACAATACCAAACTGAAAAAGAATACACCAGTGCAAGGAAAAGACCACTACTGCTATAGAAAATGAAAACTAATGTTAATACCATAGATTACTTTCTGTTTTATAATAAAAAAATCAAATACAAGACCATCTTTTACCATGTGTAAGTTTGAGTAAAAATTGAAGTACTTTTGTATATTTATGGAGCAAAGTAAAGAGAGAGAAAGAGGGGAAAAACATCAAACTCAACCAAAGGTTATGAGGATGAGAACCTGTTACAGATATCCCAAAAAGTAGCTCATCTCATCATGAATCCATCTGTTATGGAATTGATACGTCCAAGTAAAACTTGGGCATTAAAACAACATGAAATTGAGCCATTAAAGCAACATCTACACACACAACATGAAAACTAAGCCATTCGTTGATTCATATGGCACTCCATGAATGCATCGCATCTCATATAATAAGCTTCGAAGGACTGCTTCAATGAAAAATAAAATGCAAGGACTTCAATTTAGTTTTTAGGATCTAGTATGTTTTCATGTACACTTTAACTAATAATTCAAATGAATACATGATTAAAAAATATTGTATTAAAATTAACAATTATAGGTAGGCATTATTTTGAACACTAATAAACATTGACTGTAGAATAAAACATAATGATAAATCTATATAGCAGCATATAAAATATCGTAAAGAGAATGATAAATACAAGTTAGTAGTTCATATATTTATGCCATTTGTAACAAGTATGATACAATTAAGTGACAAACATATTTGACATTGCAACAAAATAAAAAATACGACAAATGCATATAACATTGTGGAGAACTAAATGAAGAACCGATTTATCCATCTTTAAAAAGCTAAAAAATAAGGACGTCCCAAATTGGACAATGATATATATATATATATATATATATATATATATATATATCAAGATTGTTTATCTGGAGCTAGTGGGAGTGAATCATGTTTCTGTTAATTAAGTATTTTCTTTTTCAGAAAATGATAAATTTATTGTTAAAAACCATGTAGTTTTACATTTATGATGATGTGTCAAACTAAATTTTAGATCTAGACGATTGGTGAAGTAAAATAACTAGTTTTCCTAAGGTTATTAAATGAGTAGCTCCATCACTGGATTTGCTGATGGTGCTCTAAGTGGATCAGAAAACTCAAGTTTGAGAAAAAGAAAAGAAATTTTTGGGTTCTTTGATTTTGGAGCAAGAGGATAGCTGTAAAGGGAAAATAAGTGGCAAGACTATGGACTTTAATCTAACTTCCTAAATTGAGATTGGCAATGATAAAACAATGTTTAATTATTATTCTCTTCTTATTTATTTCAAACAACACTCCATTTAGAAACACTGGTAATAATTGATGTCACTAACTTGTTTTCCTATAGTGTCACCTAAACATACCATTGATTAAGATATGCATGAATTCGTGTGATTCCTTTTAGACATTTTCTTAATGAAAGCTTTTGCAAACTTAACTATTCACTTCTGAAATGTTGCTTTTGTATGATATGGCAAAAAAGGAAGAAATGGTATCAGTTGATATGCACATAAAATGATCATGAACATACCTCAATTCAATCAATTCGAGATCGCCAATCCTCCTCCTTGAGTCGCTTCGCCGCGTTGAGTCGCTCTGCCGCCTTGAGTCGCACGGCCGTGTCCCTTAAGTCACGCATGCGAGAAGCTCCGATAGGTCACGAACGACTTATGCAAGCTCGCGAACGATATGACGACCTAACCCTAAGTCGCGAGCGACATATCCAAGGTCGCGAGCAAGCAGATCCATATGTCCTCCACCATAGGTCGCGTACGACCTTCATTCCTCTTCCATATGTCGCGAGCGACTTATCTAGGTCGCGAACAAATCAAAATCGGCCCTTCCCTATTTTCAGTGACCTTCCATATGTCGCGAGCGACTTATCTAGGTCGCGAACGACATTACTTTAAGTCGCTGCCTTTTTTTTATGTCGCGTAGAAGCTTATATCGCGAAGAAGCCTAAGTCTCTGCCATTTCTTGTGTCGCGAAGATTGTTTAAGTCGCTCTAGGTGCTAAAGATTACTTAGGTCGTGAGAAGCGGCTAAGTCACTGTAGTTAAGTTGTATGAGTCGCGTGATGTTGTAAGTCATTCGTTGATATTTTCTTAAGTCGGTTGTTGTATTTTTCTTAGGTCATGTCTCTAAAGTCGCACGGCTTGTGATGTAATTTTCTTAAGTCCTGTGTTGAGTTGTAATATCCTATAAATAGGAGTGTGAGTCATTTGTAAAAGGTTGTTAAAATTTGAATAAAATTTGGTTTGTGCTTTGAGCCTCCATTTTTAAATTGGTAGTCGAGTGTTATCTCCTATCTCCACTTCGGCATTCGAGTGCGCTCGAATCAACGAACGTTGAAGCCAATTCGCGGAATCAAGTGCGCTTGATCAACGCTCAAAGAATTGTAGACCTTTCTTCACAGTATCGTGCGCGATCAAAGTGTCGAAGATTGCTAAAATCCGGTATCTTCGAGATCAACAGATTTGGGCCCTTTTGGTATTCTTAAATCCATCGATTCTTCGTCTATTCACCGATTATTTCCGCTAATCGTGTGAGATCCTGGACGGATTCGATTTACATCATCGAATTCGCTTCCCACGCCGCGTCAGTTTGGTATCAAAGCTAGATCGCAAGAGGTTTGCATTATTTGGAGACTTGGGTTTTGAGAATTTGAAGTTTGGAGATCGGATTTGCAAGTTGTTGAGAAGTTTGGTGTTCATCGTGTTCATCGTGAAGTTGCAACAAGACTTCGGATCAAAGTTCGAAAAGTGTTTGAAATCTATTCTTGAGTTGTTTGAAGTTCAATCATGCCTCCGAGACGAGCTCAACGTTATCGCAATATTAATTCTTTGTATGGAAGAGAAGAGGCCGATGAAATGGAACAACGAATCAACGAGAGTTTCACTGAAAAGTTGAATGTAGGAATCGGTCGATTAGAGAGAATGATGCTTGAAATGAATCAAAATCGAAGAAGGGTTTCACCTGAATCGAGCCATGGAAGAAGTAGAGTTTCACCACATTCAGATCGGGAGAGAAGAGAAGATCTTGATCGAAGAAGTGGTGGTGGTAGAGAGGTTGGTGGTCGTGATCGACATCGATATACTTCAGATTTTGATGAGGAGTTTGATGGTGATAGGGGAAGTGTTCATTACCGAGATAGAGATCAAACACGACGTCAGTGTCGAGATGTAGAGGATGAACGTAGATGGGAATAGGGAGTGAAGATGGAGATTCCAGAGTTCAAGGGTGGAATGGTTGCAGAAGAATTCTTGGACTGGTTGTCTAATGTTGAGGAAATCTTTGATTTCAAGGAAGTTTCGAAAGACCGTCGAGTGAAGTTGGTTGCTACTTGGTTGAGAGGGAGAGCTATGGCGTGGTGGCAGCAAACCAAACTTACACGAGAACGGATGGGGAAGTCAAAGATTGTGGATTGGGAGAAAATGAAGAAATTGATGAAAGCTACATTTTTACCTTACAATTATCAATCACTCATGTATCAGAGGTTACAAAACTTGAGGCAAGGAACGAAGACTGTTAATGATTATGCTGACGAGTTTTATCAACTGATTGCTCGAAATGACATTATGGAGACAGAGGAACAGTTGACTGCTAGGTTTGTTGGAGGGTTGCGAATGCAGATTCAGGATATGGTTAATATGTTTGATCCAAGATCTGTGGCGGAAGCACACCTGAAGGCATTGGCTTGGGAGAAGCAGGGAAGGCGTGGAGGTGGAGTGTTTACAAGTTTCAATTTTCAAAGCAAAGGTGTTAGTGGGAGTTCCAATGTTACTAAAGCTGTCAATAAACCAGTTGTGAATGAAGTGGCGAAGGCGAAGGTTACTAACAGTTTCAAGTGTTATAACTGCCAAGAAGTGGGTCATAAGAGTAACGAATGTCCAAAGTCAAAGAAGAGAACGATGATCGCTGAAATTGAAGGTGAGGGTGTTGGTGAAAGTGATTCTAGTCTAGTGGAGGAAGATGAGCAGGATATTGCGTCGGAAGATGAAGGATGTAATCTAATGATGAGGAGATCTTGTTTAACACCGAAGCAAGAGGATGAGGCTAGTTGGTTGAGGAACAACAATTTTCAATCTACATGCACAATTCTGGGAAAAGTTTGTAAGTTTGTGATTGATGCAGGAAGTTGTGACAATATTATTTCTACTGAAACTATGAGGAAGCTGAAGTTGAAGACGGAGAAACACCCTAATCCTTATAAGTTAGCATGGCTGAGAAAAGGAGGAAAGGTGAAGGTGGATAGGCGAGTTCGAGTTCCATTTTCTATTGGAAAGAAATATAAAGACGAGATTTGGTGTGATGTAGTTGAGATGGATGTTTGTCATTTGCTTTTGGGAAGACCGTGGCAGTATGATCGAGCAGTGCAACATGATGGCCGGACCAATTGCTACAGTTTTATGTTTGAAGGCGTTAAGATTATTTTAGTTCCAAAGAAGAGACCATAGGGAGAGAGCAAGTCAGAAGAGATTGAGGAGCTTAAAACATTACCGACTTTGAAGGAATTTGTTGAAGAAGTGAAGGAGAGTCCTGAAGTATTTTTGTTGATTCGATATGAAGCTACTGAATCCGTTGAAGTCCCAGAGGAAGTGAAGCCGATATTGAAAGAATTCAGTGATGTGTTTCCCGAAGAGTTACCAAAGGAACTACCACCTTTGAGGGATATTCAACATCAGATTGATCTTGTACCAGGATCAGTATTACCTCATAGGCCACATTACAGGATGAGTCCTAAAGAGCATGAAGAACTAAGAAGGCAGGTGGAGGAGTTGTTAGAACAAGGGCGTGTTCACGAGAGTTTGAGTCCACGTGCTGTGCCAGCCTTGTTGGTACCGAAGAAGGATGGGACGTGGAGGATGTGTACGGACAGTCGGGCTCTTAATAAAATCAGTGTGAGATACAGATTTCCTATGCCGAGGTTTGATGAATTGATAGATCAGTTAAGTGGGGCAGTTGTGTTTTCCAAGATTGACTTGAAAAGTGGTTTCCATCAGATTCGTATTCGACCGGGTGATGAATGGAAGACTGCTTTTAAAACCAGAGAGGGTTTGTACGAATGGTTGGTTATGCCATTTGGCTTGTCAAATGCTCCTAGTACTTTCATGAGAGTGATGAACCAGATTTTTAGACCATTTGTTGGGAAGTTTGTGGTTGTTTACTTTAAATGATATTTTGATTTATAGTGGGAGTACGGAAGAACACATCCAGCACTTGCGAGAAGTGTTGTTGATTCTACGACAAGAGCAGTTTTATGAAGCAACAAAGAAGTGTGTGTTTATGACGGAAAGTGTTTTATTTCTGGGTTATGTTCTGTCAAAGGAAGGTATTCAAGTGGATGAAATAAAGTGGAAGCTGTCAGGAGTTGGCCACAACCAAAGACAATTACTGAAGTGCGAAGTTTTCATGGCTTGGTGTCTTTTTATCGAAGATTCATTCCACACTTTAGCAGTGTGATGGCTCCAGTAACCGATTGCATGAAAGGAAAGAAGTTTGTATGGTCAGAGGAAGCAGGGGTTGCTTTTGAGAAAATCAAGTTACTCTTGACGACAGCACCAATTCTGGTACTGCCGAATTTTCAGTTGTTGTTTGAATTGCATACTGATGCTTCGAAAGTAGGAATTGGTGGAGTATTGAGCCAGAATGGAAGACCAATTGCTTATTTCAGTGAGAAGTTGTCTGGAGCCAAGTTGAGATATAGCACTTATGATGTAGAGTTTTACGCGATTGTTCAAGCCGTGAAACACTGGCGACATTGCTTGTTTCAGAAGGAGTTTGTTCTTTACACTGATCATGAGGCATTGAAACATCTACAAGGGCAGGACAAGATTTCAGCGAGACATGCTTCGTGGATAGCATATCTACAACAATTTACTTTTGTGGTAAAACACAAATCAGGGGTGACAAATCGTGTAGCGGATGCTTTGAGAAGGAGGAATCACTTGTTGACAACGTTGAAGGTTGAAGTGACAGGATTCGAATTATTGCCAGAGTTGTTTGAGGAGGATCCTTACTTCGCAAAGTTTGTTGAGAAAGTTAAAGATGGGAATACTGATGAATTTGTGTTGGTTGATGGATTCTTGTTCAAGGGGAATCGATTATGCATACCAAACTGTAGCTTGAGAATGAAGATTATCAAAGAGTTACATGAAGAAGGCCATGTAGGCAGAGATCGTACATTGCAGTTGATTTCTCAATCTTATTTTTGACCGTCTATGAGGAAAGAGGTTGAAAGGTTTGTGGAAAGATGTCATATCTGTCAGGTTTCGAAGGGAACAGCGACCAATGTAGGATTATATATGTCGTTACCTGTACCAACAAAACCTTGGGTTGATGTGAGTATGGATTTTGTTCTGGGGTTGCCTCGAACTCAAAGGGGGAACGATTCCATTTATGTAGTGGTTGATCGATTTTCGAAAATGGCACATTTTATAGCTTGTAAGAAGACAGCTGATGCCGTCCGAGTTGCTCAATTATTCTTTAAAGAGGTGTATCGATTGCATGTTTTACCAGAATCCATTGTTTCTGATCGAGATACCAGATTTTTAAGCCATTTTTGGTTGAGTTTGTGGAGGATGGTTGGAACAAAGCTGAATTTTAGTAGCGCTTATCATCCGCAGACAGATGGGCAGAACAGAGGTGGTGAATAGATCGTTGGGAAATTTGTTACGATGTCTTGTGAAAGACAATTTGAAGAGTTGGGATTTGAAGTTGTGTCAAGCTGAATTTGCTCACAATCATGCAATTAACCGAAGGACAGGTTTCAGTCCATTTCAAGTTGTATATTCAGCCATACCAAAGGGACCGTTGGATTTAACGACAGTACCATATCAAAAGGGAGTTGTTAAGCGGGCTAGTGATTTGGTGAATGAGTTACAGGAATGCCACAAAGTTGTACATGAACGATTGCTTAAGACGAATGAGAAGTATAAACGAATGGCGGATAAGAAACGAAGAAGTGTTGTCTTCAAAGAAGGAGATTTTGTATATGCCATTTTGACGAAAGATCGTTTTCCAGTTGGAACTTACAACAAGTTGAAAGCACGAAAAATTGGTCCAGTAGAAATCTTGAAGAAGATCAATGATAATGCGTATCGGTTAAGATTGCCGGCAGAGGTTTATACTTCTGATGTTTTCAGTGTCAAACACTTAATTCCATATTACGAAGAGGAACCTATCAAAGATGACGAGAGTGTGAATTCGAGGATGAATTCCTTCCAACAAGGGGAGGATGATGAAGAACATACCTCAATTCAATCAATTCGAGATCGCCAATCCTCCTCCTAGAGTCGCTCCGCCGCTTTGAGTCGCTCTGCCGCCTTGAGTCGCTCGGCCGTGTCCCTTAAGTCGCGCGTGCGAGAAGCTCCGATAGGTCGTGAACGACTTATGCAAGCTCGCGAACGATATGACGACCTAACCCTAAGTCGCGAGTGACATATCCAAGGTCGCGAGCAAGCAGATCCATATGTCCTCCACCATAGGTTGCGTACGACCTTCATTCCTCTTCCATATGTCGGGAGCGACTTATCTAGGTCGCGAACAAATCAAAATCGGCCCTCCCCTATTTGCAGCGACCTTCCATATGTCGCGAGCGACTTATCTAGGTCGGGAACGACATTACTTTAAGTCGCTGCCTATTTTTTATGTCGCGTAGAAGCTTATATCGCGAAGAAGCCTAAGTCGCTGCCATTTCTTGTGTCGCGAAGATTGTTTAAGTCGCTCTGGGTGCTAAAGATTACTTAGGTCGTGAGAAGCGGCTAAGTCACTGTAGTTAAGTTGTATGAGTCGCGTGATGTTGTAAGTCATTCGTTGATATTTTCTTAAGTCGGTTGTTGTATTTTTCTTAGGTCATGTCTCTAAAGTCGCACGGCTTGTGATGTAATTTTCTTAAGTCCTGTGTTGAGTTGTAATATCCTATAAATAGGAGTGTGAGCCATTTGTAAAAGGTTGTTAAAATTTGAATAAAATTTGGTTTGTGCTTTGAGCCTCCATTTTTAAACTGGTAGTCGAGTGTTATCTCCTATCTCCACTTCGGCATTCGAGTGCGCTCGAATCAACGAACGTTGAAGCTAATTCGTCGAATCAAGTGCGCTTGATCAACGCTCAAAGAATTGTAGATCTTTCTTCACGGTATCGTGCACGATCAACGTGTCGAACATTGCTAAAATCCGGTATCTTCGAGATCAACGGATTTGGGCCCTTTCGGTATTCTTAAATCCAACGATTCTTCGTCTATTCATCGATTATTTCCTCTAATCGTGTGAGATCTTGGACGGATTCGATTTACATCGTCGAATTCATTTCCCACGCTGCGTCATAAAACTAGGTGAAGCATAGGAATATTGCCCAAGGAGTACTTTATGGAATACTAGTGATAATATGAAAAATGAATTTAACATGGAAAGTATTCAAAAGTTTCCCTCTCCCTGTGTCAAGAAACATTCTCGATCTGTATGTTTGTGGCAAGTGTAGGTAATGAAGGTAGGCTTTGGGAACGAATTCTTTGTTCTAAGAAGTGTGAAAGGTATTTTCTAATTGGATTCTTATACAAACATTTATTTTATCAAAATTTTGCTTCGCATTCATATATTATATATCCAATTGTAAAGGTACAAAGTGCACAGGAGATTCATCTTCAAATTGCATGTGCCCCATGTTCTAAAACAATCATAACCATAATGTATAATATAACGAATGAATGAGATTGTTTAGGGACACATGTCATGGTGCATATGACATAAAATCTATGCAGTATAAATTGGAACAGATTTAGTCACAAACGCATGCCTATTTTAATTTCATAAAATTGAATTATTTCTCAATATGCTCTCTTTGATATATCTTGTGTTTGATTGGTGAATGCGGACAATCATATTGGATGTTGTGAAAAGTGAAAACCATAGATTTTATGAAATTAAACTTGCAAATAGTTCAAAACTGAACTAAAAGTACACAAAATTTTGAAAAATTGTTTAAAATGAAAATTTTCACCTTTTTCCAAATTATACCAAGAGTAAATAACAATAATGAAATCTGAAAAAAATTAATACATACCAAAATTACCAACACTATCGTCTCATACAAAACAAATTTTGAAAAAGCAATATAAAGGTAATAAAATCAGGATAAAGTAAAAGATGGTATCACATACCTACAGTCGTGCTCGATCACTTTTTGAAAATTAGTTTTAACTATTGCGCTTAGGGTAAAATTCTAGAGTAAAAGTAGGGTAATTTATTTGAACTTGTCAGTTGGTATTGCAAGAAACTACCATGAAATCTGTCAATTATAACAAGTAATAGGAAAAACTCAAGTTATACTGATATGCAAACACATTAATCAAATTGTTCTAGAAAATACATGTCAAATACAATAACGAATACATACAAAGGACAATCTCCTCATTACATGAACCAATTGTGGCTTTTTTATATCAAGTTGTTCATGGAAGTTTCTTTTAAATTTCATAATTCACTTCTTAGAGTGCCAACACATTTTAGTAATATATATAATCCCACAAGTAACCCATACCTGAACAATTTGGTCTTCCTTAAATGTTGATAAGCTAAGCAATATAGGAAATCTTCCAATAAACTCTGGAAATGATATCATGTGATAAAGATCTCCACTCTCAACCAATAGTTAATTGCCAAGTACAATAAAGCTTGTATGATTCAAGAATACATAATTATTAGAGAAGGGAAATTTGGGAATCAACAAAATAATAAGACGTACGTTACATATTTGTTATTCTGCCTTTTGGCAAGGCCGGAATACCAAGAATCGATCGAGAGCCAAGTTTGACCTGCCATGGATATCAACGAATTTTGTCCGAGCCCGAATTGAGCCACAATTGATAGGACATGGCAAGAAAGGTCATAGGAGTCAGCATCTCAAATTTCAAGTAAATCCGAGTTCATACGCTCAAGTTACGATCGATTCAAATTGAAGGGAAAAGCCCCGGGTTTCCTATCCATCAATGTGGATAATCTCGTACCCATCACAAGACCCTAGTTTCGAATCGATCGCTTTCGTATCGATCGGCTTCGAATCCATCGGCATATCATCAACTTCATGTCGGTTAACTCCTATTGGTTCGCATCGGTCAGGAGCGGCCATGTTCGAATCCATCGAATTCGTATCGATGGACTTTGTATCCATAAGGAAATAAAGCGCTTCGTGTCCATCAGCAAGCACCTACTTCGCATTCATCAAGTCACCCATGTTCGAATCCATTGAAGGGTTCGAGTTCGCATCGATTGACCCCGTATCCATGGAGAAGCTGCAAGGCTCGTAACCATCAGAGAGAGACTTGTCCGAAGCCATCAATCCTGGTTGGTTCGTTCGTATCCACCAGTATTGTTACTGATTGAATCCTTGGCCAACGGCTTCTTCGAATCCATAAAGGTGCCTCCTTCGAATCCACCAAGTCAACAAGCTTGAGTGACGTGTCATCAACCCATTCAAATAGGGCGAGATATATGGAATCGCCGCAGTCAATTCGGGGTAAAGACCGGATCGAGGCGAAGGACGCGAGCCACCTCACCACGAGAGCACGTGAATTGATGGAGTCGAAACAATCGAATCGAATGAATCGATTCGAAGCAGACAAGAACCGAAAAACACGGTTTTGTATCGACCATATCTCTTGGTCCACCGATCCAAATGCTATGAAATGGTTTTGTATCGATTGGACATCATCTTGATCGATACGAAATGGTTTCGTATCGATCTCAGATTGGGCCGAAACTTTCAAAAAACGGTCGCGTGGGTTCCCTCACGTGCCAGACCAGGTCTCACGAAGTTTGGGCGAGATTTTAGCTTCCTACGCCTATAAATAGAGCCCCAAGGCCAACAGGAAAGGGATCTTTTGGACTCTCAAGCTCCCAGACTCTGCCGAATCGAGATCTTCACCATCTTACATCATATTCTCGCTGATTGATTTCGAATTTCCAATTGTAATTCGCTGTTGCTTGCTGTAATCACTTGTAAACGTTGAAAGAGAATCAATAAAATCGCAAAAACTTCACAGTGGACGTAGGCAACACGCCGAACCACTATAAATTGCTTGTCTTTGCCTTTATTTTACTGTTATTTGGAGTTTTTGTTAGATAATCCTCATTTTCAACTTATATTCTTCATTTATTATCTCTTCAAAAACTTTTGAAAAGTGTTGTGCCCAATTTCGGTACAAACACTTTGGTGCTTTCATTGAGAGAACCCAGTTTTTCTCCTGCTCCTTGGATCCGTCGCCGATATCGGATTGCATAAATCTAAGAGAGAGATCCAGATTTCAACTTCAGATTCCTTCCATTCTATTCAGATTTACCAAGGTCTAGGAAAGGAGTTCATTATCTAAAATGGTTAGCACAAGAACCGCTTTTGCCACTGGTCAAGAAGGCCAGGATAGACAGAATCCCGCGCAACTACCTCCACCTAATCAAGATGATACCGGGCATTCCGACCCATCAGGTCCGGTTACCAGGCAAGAGTTCCAGACGTTGCTCCAAGAACTAACTCAAAGTCGGCAACAGCTAGTTGAGCAGTTGCGCGTTAACACTGAGTTAGCCAACCAACTATATCGCCAAGGGCGTAGAAGATCCAGGAGGGATCATGCGTCTCGTTCCTCCACTGAAAGTTCTGCTTCATCCGACTACAATCACAGATCCACCCGTCCCAGGCTAGAGGGAAATTATGCACAGGCCGTTGACCACCAGCCAGCATTGACCATGGGACAGATAAGAGTTGGCCCGTCTGCTAGTTTTCATACAGGACCCTTCTCCCGAGGAAGCACTGTTCCACAACATACTACGGATAACCAAGCCACCGTAGTTGACATAGGAGTTGATACCCAAAATCACTCCAATCAGAATTACCACCAACAGAAGCGTGCTCCAGAACCATATATCCCGGAAGACATCGAGCCAAGGAGGCGAAATACGGATCGTTGACAGCGCCCGATCCCACCTCGCACTGTAGGACCCGACCACACTTTGGCTCGCCACCCTCAGAATGTAGCAACACCAGACCTCTTAGCCATGGTACGCCAAATGATTCGCGAGAGTCAGGGCTTAACAAATGACGATTGGGGAATCTCCCGAAGTCATACTCCGTTCACCGATGACATATTATATGCTGAACCTCCTCGGCGATTCAGGATGCCGACTCTGCCCATGTATGAAGGAAGTTCCGACCCTAACCAACATATTCTGAAATACGAATGGTCGATGACTGCTGCAAGAGTTGATGATGCAGTGAAGTGCCGTAGTTTCCCCATTTCTTTAGGGGGAATTGCGACAATATGGTTTACACGATTACCTCCACGATCTATCTCTTCGTTTGATCAATTGGCTACTAAGTTTGTTGAACAGTTTCGTATGCATATCGCCAGGCCTAAAGACGTCAATACTTTATCTAGTGTCACTCAAGCTCCTGGGGAGACACTCAGGCGATATTTGGAAAGATTCAATGTCGCTTGTGCGGAGATCACTAACCCTAATGATAATTCAATCTTGATGGCCTTGACTAAGGGGATTGACCCCGATTCTGAGTTTGGAAATTGGCTAGCTGGGAAGCCCCCCGCATCGTTGGATCGTTTCTATTCCAAAGCCGCTCAATTCTTAAGGCGTGAGGATGCGAAACAATCTAGGAAACAGGACGATGCGAGACCCAGCAATGAAGGGATTCGGAGTAATGTTGCAGTTAAACAATCTGGTGAAAGTTCAGGAAAAGTCCAGTTAAATGTTCAGAATAAACAAGCTCAACAGCCGAGAAACGGTGATAGTTAGAGTAGAAAACGAGACCAGAACCGTGGCCCGCGACGTAGGGCCCCGATGTTTGATACTTATACACCGCTGAACACGTCGTTGGAGAACGTATATCTACAGACTTGCAATGCTATGCAGTATAAGAAGCGTGCTCCAAAAACCATCGTCGGAGAGGCAGATCCAAACAGGAAAGTTCTGTAGATTCCATGAAAGTTATGGACATAACACCAATGAGTGCAGACATTTGCAGGACCTCATTGAGAAGTTAATTAGAGAGAGGAAGCTGGATCAGTTCGTTCGGGCGCCGCAGTCTGGTGACGCAGGCCCATCTAATCAAAATCGTGTGCAAACTCAAGAGAGACGAGAGGAACCTGCCCGTACAGGCGGGAGGTTAGTTATTAATACAGTCAGTGGTGGTCCCCACCTGGCAGACCGAAGCTGGAAGGAGATGAAAACATATGCCAATTCGATCAGGCAAGTTGATTTTGAATGTTGTAGTAGTTTTGATGAAGGGGCTCCGACCAAATTACAAAGAACGATGGCAGACGATATCGTATTTAGAAACCGAGATGCTGATAGGGTCGAAGCCCCAATCATTGACCCACTCGTCATATCGGCCCAGGTTGGTCCTGCTTGGATGAAGAGGATCCTGGTGGACAGTGGGAGTTCGATGAACATTTTGTTTAAAAGAGCATATGATCAAATGAAGATGGAAGCCAAAGATTTAAAACCTTGTCAATCTAGAATCCATGGCTTCGATGGAAGTGCTAATATACCCACTGGAGTGGTGGAGTTTCCAGTGGAGTTAGGAGTTGGAGAACGCCGAAGGGTTCGAATGCTACAGTTTGTTGTTTTAGATATTCACTCTCCGTATAATGCCTTCTTGGGCCGACCGGCCCTTGCTGAATTCAGGGCAGCAATCGCCCCATGGTGTTTAACGTTGAAGTTCCCCACTGATCGTGGGATTGGAGTCATTCAAGGAGATCAGGCTTTTGGAAGAGCCTGTTATGTTGCGGAGCTGCGCGAGGCGCAGCGAAAAGAGAAAAGAAAGGGCGTAGAGGAATCTCTCTGCGTCCATTTTGCGAACAATTGACAATTGGTGCCTGGGCCTTGGCCCGGGCACCACAACCAATTCCAAAAAGATCTTGACCCGAGAGACAATGATAACAAAGAGGAATCCATGGAGAGTCAAGCTTCTCCGGCTGAGCTGACGATTGATGTTCCAATCGACAATGGTGATGATGGTTCAAGAATGTTGAAGGTTGGGTCTCAGTTAAGCCAAGAGACGCAACAGGAATTGGTTGATTTTCTCCGGGCGAATCTCGACGTATTCGCCTGGACATACTCTGATATGTGTGGAATCTCGCCGGACATCACGAGCCACACCCTGAATATTGACCCGCGGTATATCCCGGTCAAATAAAAAAGGCGCGGTATGGATCCAGAGAGATCTGTCGCCCTTAAAGAAGAAGTTGATAAGCTGAAGGTGAATGGGTTTATCCGGGATGCTCTATACCCAGAAGGGGTATCCAACCCTGTACGTTTCCAAAAACCAAATGGGAAATGGAGAACGTGCATTGATTATTTTGACTTAAATAAAGCTTGTCCGAAAGACGGCTTTCCACTTCCCCGAATTGATCAACTTGTGGATTCAACAGCCGGACACGAATTACTTTCGTTCATGGATGCTTACTCTGGCTATAATCAAATACCCATGCATGTGCCCGACTAAGAGCATACAAGCTTCGTAACCGATCTGGGACTATACTGCTACAATGTCATGCCCTTCGGATTGAAAAACGCTGGAGCAACTTACCAACGATTGGTTAACCGAATGTTCGCGGACTAGATCGGAAAAACAATGGAGGTCTATGTGGACGACATGTTGGTGAAATCACGATACTCTACCGATCACATTAAAGACTTGGATTCAGTGTTCAATACCCTTCGAAGATACGGGATGAAGCTCAATCCGCTTAAGTGTCATTTTGGAGTCGCATCCGGAAAATTCCTTGGGTTCATCGTCAACGCCAGAGGAATAGAAGCCAAACCCGAAAAGATCTAGGTTATCAGAAATTTACAAACTCTAAAAACTATAAAGCAAGTCCAGAGTCTCAACGGAAAGGTAGCAGCACTGAGTAGGTTCATATCAAAGTCCACCGATAAATGCATCCCATTCTTCGATTTGATCCGAAAAGGGAAGCGGAACTTCGAATGGACCACAGAGTGCGAGGACGCATTCAAGTCATTGGTCCAACATCTTTCCACACCACCGATTCTTTCAAAGCCGATCAACCACGAACAGTTGTATCTTTACTTGGCGGTATCAGAGAACGCGATCAGTGCTTCCCTTGTTCGGGAGGAAGACCGAGTGTAAAAACCGGTCTACTATGTTAGCAAACGATTCACTGGAGCTGAGAGAAACTATCCAAAGCTAGAGAAATTAGCCTACTGCCTAGTCATTGCCTCGAGGAAGCTCCGTCCATACTTTCAGGCTCATCCCATCACTATATACACCGATCAGCCGTTATGACAGGTCCTCACGCGGCCTGAGACGTCTGGTAGGTTACTCAAATGGAACATCAAACTGAGTCAATTCGATATTACTTACACTCCAAGGAGAGCTATTCATGGTCAAGTCCTTGCAGATTTTATAGTCAAGTTCACTGTCCCTGAAGACTTACCTGAGACCAGCAAATCTCTTGAGTACATCTGGAAGCTACACACTGACGGTGCATCCAACGATCGGTGCTCGGGCGCTCGGGTAATACTTGAAACCCCCGAGGGTCGATCCATATGTTATGCTTTAAAGTTCGAGTTCCATGCAACTAATAATGAAGCCGAATACGAAGCTCTACTTGCTGGATTGAAGCTGGCCCGCGATCTAAAAATTACCGCGGTGGAAATTTACTGTGACTCCCAATGAATCCGGGGTGAATATCAGGCTAAGGATCGAAGATTAGCTGCTTACCTAACTCGAGTCCGGGAGATTATTGATCAGTTTGATTATTATGCCATTTTCTACATCCCCCGAGAGCATAATCAGAAGGCCGATTCGTTGGCAAAATTGGCAAGTACGGGCGAAGCTCAGCAGTTGGGACTCGTTCCCGTTGAAACTCTATCTTCTCTGAGCATTGGTCAGATGGAAACTGGTTGCACATTTGAGGCAACTGCCAGCAGGGAATCGTGGATGACCCCCTACCAAGATTACATTGAACGTGGCATACTACCCGAGCGTCGAAGTGAGAGAAGACAAATTCTTCGAAAAGCTTCACGATTTGTCATTCAGAACGGAGCTATGTATCGAAGGGGATATTCTATTCCTCTTCTCCGGTGTATCGCACACGACGAAATCAAATGAGTGTTACACGATGTGCACGAAGGAGAATGTGGTGATCACACTGGGGGGCAGACACTTGCCAAGAAAATACTCCGATATGGATATTATTGGCCTACCGTAAATTGCGATGCCATGGACTATGCCAAAAAATATGATAAATGCCAAAAACACGCTCGGATTCTTAGAGTCCCGCCTGCTGAGATAACCCAAATGGTCAGTCTATGGCCATTTGCAATATGGGGGATTGATATAATTGGTACATTTCCTTTGGCCAAAGGTGGCGCGAAGTATGTCATCGTCGCAGTCGATTACTTCACAAAATGGGTGGAAGCCGAACCTCTTGCAACAATCACGACGAAGAAAGTAATCAACTTTGTAGTACGCAATATCATCTGTTGGTTCGGTCTCCTGCATACTATTATCACCGATAACGGAGCCCAATTCGACGACGCTGAATTCAAGAACTTCTGTCTGCGGTTCCATATCCATAAGAAATTCTCCGCAGTTGCACACCCACAAGCGAATGGCTAAGTCGAAGCTGTTAATAAGGTTATCAAATCTATTTTGAAGAAACGACTGGAAAAGGCCGCGGGCAAGTAGGTTGATGAACTTCCTATGGCCTTATGGGCTTATCGGACGACTCACAAAACTGCAACCAGACACACTCCATTCTCTCTATCTTATGGCTCTGAAGCCGTTATTCCGGTCGAAATGGAAGTTCATTCTCACCGTGTGACATATTATGATCCGAAAACGAATGCCATACTACTTGTCGAATCCTTGGATCTGCTCGATGAGAGGCGTGAAGAGGCTGATTTGAGGGCAGCCGCATACCGGAGTCGAGTCGCCCGAATATACAATGCCAAGGTCCGACCGTGGACCTTCGAACTCGGTAACCTTATACTCAAAAGAATTTATCCGGTTCCTTCTCACATGAAACTAAATTGGGAAGGACCGTATGTGATTTCACAAAAGCTCGGAGATGGCACATTCAAGTTATCGATCGTTGACGGTCTTACTCTGCCGAGAGCCTGGAATAGCGAGAGTCTCCGTCGCTACTATACATGACAGGCTTTATTTGTTTTAGCCCGTTATTTCCTTTGCATTTTATTTTCGCATTTTGAAATTTGAACTTGTAATAAGGTAGCTGACTTTTCCATATTTTCTTATTTCAGCAATAAAATGCTATCTCTTCAAGCCAGAGCTGTGATTTATTGAATACGCCGCAAAACATCACAATGCACGGAGAGCTAAGTTCCATCATACGGTGAGGTTTAATTCAAGTAGGGAGTGACGGTGATACGACTGGTCACTCACTATGTGAAACCCAAGCTCGGGGGCATGTCACCATGTTAATATCTAAAAGGATTGATACACGACAATCCTCACACTAACTCTAGATTCCCAGAGTGCAAACTGGAGTATAAACATTGAAATAACTCCAAGTCCCTGGAGCGCGGACTGGAGTATAAACACTAACTCCAGATTCCCAGAGTGCGAACTGGAGTATAAACATTGAAATAACTCTAAGTCCCCGGAGCGCGGACTGGAGTATAAACACTAACTCCTGATTCCCAGAGTGCGAACCGGAGTATAAACATTGAAATAACTCTAAGTCCCCGGAGCGCGGACTGGAGTATAAAAACTAACTCCAGATTCCCAGAGTGCGACTGGAGTATAAACATTGAAATAACTCTAAGTCCTCGGAGCGCGGACTGGAGTATAAACACTAGCTTCAGATTCACAGAGTGCGAACTGGAGTATAAACATTGAAATAACTCTAAGTCCCCGGAGCGTGGACTGAAGCATAAACAACAATTAACTCCAGATTCCCAGAGTGCGAACTGGAGTATAAACGTTGAAATAATTCTAAGTCCCCGGAGCGTGGACCGGAGTACAAGCCTTAACTCCAAGTTCCTAAAGTATGAACTGTATCATAAGCATTGGTAATCATCGGGCTCTCAGAGCATGAACCGAATTATTGCTCGCAAATTATTCTAAGTACCCGGAGTGTAGACATGCGCTCAAAATTTGCAAAAAAGCACGGTCGTAAACCAATCGTTACAACACTTAAAAAAGCAGCTGGGATGAGAAAAGCAATATTTTATTTCAACTGACTAGAAACAAGGACTTACATGCAACTAAGTTCTTCCAAAAAAGAATTCCTACCAGCAGGGGCCGAACCTGCATCTATACCCGACCTACTAAAGAAAAACGAAAACAAGTTCCTATCGACCAAAACATCTGCTTGAGTGGCCGATCTATTTATTCTTTTTCGACCTCCTATCAACGGTTTGTCATCGGAATCACTAGGAACAGAAATCCTTCGTTTGGAGGGTCTCCTCTCCGGTGGCCGTTCTTCGGCCGGGGGCATAATGTCCACGTACTCCTCAGAGCTTGAACTTAAATGAAGGCTCCCCGCCGGAGGAGTTGGAGGGACCATACCTGCAACAGAAGAGGGGGCGGATACCCGGGTACCGACCACAGAGCCACTTGGCAATATCATATTTAGAGGTGCTAGACTACGCACCGTAGTCCTAACTCCAGCACTGCCCTCACGCCCCCACAGCCTCTATTTCGACGTTGATTTCGACCAAGATTTCTTCGTCTCGAGCTGATTGGGCCTGGTTGGGGGCAGCTGTAGTCTGCGTTACAAAACTGGAGGCCGACGGAAGATCATTGATGATAAATGGCAAGTCTGTAAAAGGGTCACCCTGATGGCCAAGCAGCTCACTCACCATTTGTTCGTCGAGAGATATGGATCTCCCCTACGCCATCTCAGTAGACACTGCCGTCGTCACGACATTCGTTTCAGTGGTGATGGCCTTTTGCCCTTGAATAGACTCCTGAGCCGAAGATGCCGGAGTAGTTTCGGTTACTGAGCAAAGAAGAGAAGGAGTTATGAGCAATCACTTCAAAAAAAACGCTCTAAATGAAAACACACTTGAGATATGTTCAAAGTACCTTCCTCGGTTTGACTCGGTGACGGTTGGACGGCTTCAAAGATGTGCTCCCGAATAGGAGATAACCGCGGCTGTTCTGGGTCATAAGCAGGAACGGATTGTGAATCAACCACAGATACCGGCTCTAACGGAGGTGGAGCGGTGATTTCAAGAACAGTAGCGTGATGCTCAACACCTGATCCCTCTCCAACCTCCATAGATCGGCCACCAATCATCTCCTTCTCATGAACAATAATAGCGTCATGGAGGATCTTTTTCTCATCATCTGTTAGCAACCGGTTTTCGAGTTCAAATCGGTCGACTGATTCATCCGGATGCGCTTCCTCTTCTTCCTCAACCAATTGACCCCAAGCGCTACGGAGGTGTACCGGGTAATCCTGGAGCCAGGCCCAATTTCTGTGTCTCAACACATTGGCATTGTAAGTGATGAGCAGATCTTCAATATTGGCCTCCAGCCCGGCCTCCGCTTGTTGAACTTTCTCCTCAACCTCCGTCTCGACCGCCTGGACCTTGGCTACTGCAGCATCCCGTTCAGTCCGAAGCATCACGGCTTGTTCACACGCCTCCTGGGCTGCGTTGTTCGCATCATCCCTATCCTTGGTGATTTCGGCAAATTTGGACTTAAGCTCATTTAGCTCCTTCAGGGCTGCGTCCCTCTCGACAGCGACCATGGTGTTTCGATGGCCCATATCCTCTACCGTGGCATAATGCTCACGTTTTATCCTATCCATCGTTGCCTGGGCTTCGTCGGCTTTTTTGATAGCCTCCATTTCAGATTTCCGAGAAGATTCAGCTTCAGTGTTAAGCACCTCAATAATACGGCACTTTTGAGCTAACTCAGCCTGCAACTTCTCGATGGTGGCCCCACGCTCAAAGGCAAATGCTGACGCTTTGTCAGCCGCTTTCACCCATGCTTTGTACTGGGCATAAAAGTCGTGCACGTAGTCGTGCACTAACTGCTCGGCTTCCTCTGGGATCCTTTTTAAGTGTGGAGGAAAGATATAGTTATCAAAGCAGATGCTTGGAAAGTCTTTCTTTAGCTGAGCAAGCTTGATTGCTCCTTCCCCTGAAATTTTCACGGGTGGCTGTTCTGTAACGACAGCAGTTATTGTCTTGCTTCTAGAATGGCGGGATTCATGCCTAGAAGATTGAGAAGCCGACTTGTAGTGAGAAGATTCGGAGGGACGAGAGACATAAGCAGGAGGCTGTATGGGATCTCTGGGAGGAGGAGGAGTACGCAACCGAGGTCGACGCTTATAGCCTTTATCTTTATCATATCTTTCTTGACCAGAATACCCAAAGCGTCCCTGGTCGTAATCTCTGTCCCCTTCTCGTCTGCGCAACTCATAATATGAAGACTTGCGTGCATGTCGGAGACTCCCTAACATTGAACCTCGCCCGGACATAGTATCTGCAGAACAAAATAAAGCAGAGTTAATCACCTCTCGAAACAGATAGTTTACAGTCAAAGGCTATGCAGTGATGTGAAATATGTATGAATGTGCAACCCCCCGACCAACCGGATGTGTCTGCCACACCAGTGGGAAGAGACTCGCTTAAAACTAAGGCTTGTGAGATTTCATCCAATTCGACGTCCTGCCGCAAGGACGTGTCGTCCGGAACCGGAAGATCGGCACATCCTTCATGAAGATTCTCCGTTCTAGAGGGAGACATTTCCGAAATTCTAACTCTAGGAGTGGACCAAGACGTAACCACAGATTTCCATCTCCCTTTTTTAGATGGTTCAGAGACGGCGGCCTTGCCTTTTCTCTGCTCATCAATATCCTAGGCTGCGTCTGCAGGTTCACCCAAAGGTTCTTCATCAGTATGAGTCCCCTCGGAGTCATCTTCTTAAATCACAACAACTTTGTGCTTTTTCGCATAACTCGTTCTTTCGAGGCGGTCTTTAATGCGCCATCGAGCAGTGTGCTTTGTCTTCGCTCGATCAGCCCAAGGATCCGAAGATTCCTATCAATCAAGAGCAGTTCAATATTCGTATCTTCACTCGAGATTTCTTGAAGCACCCAAACTATCTCCTCAAAATGTCTACCCTCTGGTCGCTGAAATACGACTGTACAAGAGAAAAAAGATATGAATTTTACTTCAACTACAAACGCCTTAGTAATTACTTGAGAGTTCAGGTTTACTCACGTTTGAATAACCATCGCCGGGCGAACACTGGAGGACATCGGATATAAAACCATTATGTCCTATAGTAGCTTAGCCTAGTCCAAGACCCGGCAACCACTTGACATTTCCTAACCGCTTCCAAAAATGTAAAAGATGGAGTATCGTTTCGGCTTTTGAAGTTGAACAGATATCTGATCTCAGTTGGGATTGGCGGCCGATGAAGGTATTCCATGAAGACGATAAACAAGCTATTGAGCGAAGCATACCCATTCGGATGTAGTTGAGATGGAGCAATTCCCAAGAATGATAACGATTCTCTTATATAATCGTTAAATGGGGGTAGCGTTCCAGCGGCACACGCATGACGGTTAAATTCAATTTATCCTTCCGGTGGATTGTGTGGCCTATCATTTGGTCCCGGCAATAGCACGTCGTCCATCGACAGGCCATGCCTCAAGCATACTCTTCCCAACATATCTTCAGAAATGTGAGACAGGACAGAATCTCGTGGATTGGGAATGAATGATGCATCGGGTAGTTCATCCGGGGCTGGACCAACTACATCGGGCTCAATATCCGAAACCTCTAGTCTCGAAGGAACTATATTTTGAATTTCTTATGGGTTTTCTTGCTGCAGCGAACTCGAAGGCTCCATAATTAGCTAACTCATGAGAAACCATCGTTAGACGATAAGAGACCCGTGCATTCCCCGGTGTAAAGTGTATGAATGTATGCTGTGAAATGGTGTGCATTACTTGAAGAATGTTGAAGAGTTAAAAAGAATATGCAAGCAGTTAAAGTTGTCACAGTTCCATCGACGAGCTTCGAAAGGTAGTCGAGTATGCAGTTTAATTATTAAGTCCAAATATGCAAAAATGAAGCTCGTCGGAGTTATGCTGAGAAAATGCTAAAGTCTCATATCCGTCATAAGAGGTTTATCGACCAACAGGGGCTTGTTTGAATCCATCCAAAGTCAATTCGAATCGATGCCAAAAGCATACTTCGAATCGATGTTCCAAAGCCCGAGGTTGTATCGATCAGAATAGGGTACTTTCGCATCGATCTCTGGTTGCCTGGTTCGTACCGATCAGGGGGTCCTTAACTTGAGATCGATTACCTTCGAATCGATGCCCTTCGTATCGATCATAAACCATAATTCGAATCGGTCTAAAGTTGAAGGGTCCGAATCGGCCATGAGCTTTTTTTCGTATCGATCGTTTCGAATCGACACGATCTATCGCCATAGCCATCGGTACGAACTACATTTTCTCCATCGAAGCATCCCAGAGATCGATGCAAAACTCAACGAAAGAGATTCTCATCTTCCTCAACTCGAACGCTGAACCCCCCAGATCGATCCGAACTTACCCTGTCCAATCCCTCTCCTCCAAACCAGATCTGGTTTTACCTAAGTCCAGAACAAATGGTCAAAGGAAGAAGGATGAATCTGAAACGATGATTATTACTTGGAATCACGTTTGATTACCTAATTTAGAGAAAGGATCCGAGGAGTAGCGAATTCGAAATCGAACGAATCGATGGCGTGATTGAATTTTTCCCTTCTGATATTTCGAACCGAGAAGCAAAAAATGGAGACGGATGTAAAAAAAGGTAGAAAAGGTAAAAAGTGAGAAGGCCAGAGTATTTATAGGGGAGCTGGTGTGCGACCGGGTCGATTCGCCTTTCGGTGCGCGTGACTGGCCACATCCAATCCAAGCGGGCCTTGATTCGAATGGTTCTTTCGAGCCCGTTAGGCCTTGCTTTCATCGAGGCGAAATTCCTTTCAGACCTCATCGTTTCGAAGCCACTGCTCGACTCGGTTCCATCCACAGGCCGTTAATACAAACCGTATCGATCGAATCATGTCCTAGGGACGCTTCCGAGCGCCAACATCCATCGATACGAATCCATCCAACCTGAATCGGTTCAAAATGTCCATCTCGCAACCATTGAACCGGAAGCGGTACAGACATATCGATACGAACACTGGTAGTTTCGTATCCATCACAACTCAACCATCTTGATCGATACGAATGCACGTTTCGCACACAACAAATTCCTTATCCATCGATACGAAGCCAACCATTCAACCTCCTACATCAACTCAGGAGAAGATCAATACAACATCTGACACAAGAGATCCGATGAACAACTGAACACTGTAATACGTAATTCAATCACATCAACGCAAAGTTATAGCATTCGACAGAAGAGAAATGACTATTCAGGGAGGAAGGGAAGCTTTTCAAAGCACGTTATGTTTCCATAAGATGTACTTTGGGGGGCAAATGTTATTCTGCCTTTTGGCAAGGCCGGAATACCAAGAATCGATCGAGAGCCAAGTTTGACCTGCTATGGATATCGACGAATTTTGTCCGAGCCCGGATTGAGCCACAATTAATAGGACATGGCAAGAAAGGTCATAGGAGTCAGCATCTCAAATTTCAAATAAATCCGAGTTCATACGCTCAAGTTACGATCGAATCAAATTGAAGGGAAAAGCCCTGGGTTTCGTATCCATCAATGTGGGTAATCTCGTACCCATCACAAGACCCTAGTTTCGAATCAATCGCTTTTGTATCGATCGGCTTCGAATCCATCGGCATATCATCTACTTCATGTCGGTTAACTCCTATTGGTTCGCATCGGTCCGGAGCGGCCATGTTCGAATCCATCGAATTCATATCGATGGACTTCGTATCTATCAGGAAATAAAGCGCTTCGTGTCCATCAGCAAGCACCTACTTCGCATTCATCAAGTCACCCATGTTCGAATCCATCGAAGGGTTCGAGTTCGCATCGATTGACCCCGTATCCATGGAGAAGCTGTAAGGCTCGTAACCATCGGAGAGAGACTTGTCCGAATCCATCAATCCTGGTTGGTTCGTTCGTATCCACCGGTATTGTTACTGATCGAATCCATGGCCAACGGCTTCTTCGAATCCATAAATGGTGCCTCCTACGAATCCACCAAGTCAACAAGCTTGGGTGACGTGTCATCAACCCGTTCAAATAGGGCGAGATATATGGAATCGACTCAGTCAATTCGGAGTAAAGACCGGATCGAGGCGAAGGACGCGGGCCACCTCACCACAAGAGCACATGAACTGATGGAGTCGAAACAATCGATTCAAACGAATCGATTCGAAGCAGACAAGAACCGAAAAACACGATTTCGTATCGACCATATCTCTCGATCCACTGATCCCAATGCTATGAAATTTTCAGGGAAGACTACGCACATGCCAAAGAAGCTCCATACCAAATTTCAGCTCAATTGGACATCATCTTGATCGATACGAAATGGTTTCGTATCGATCTCAGATTGGGCCGAAACTTTCAGAAAACGGTCGCGTGGGTTCCCTCACGTGCCAGACCAGGTCTCACGAAGTTTGGGCGAGATTTCAGCTTCCTACGCCTATAAATAGAGCCCCAAGGCCAACAGGAAAGGGATCTTTTGGACTCTCAAGCGCCCAGACTCTGCCGAATCGAGATCTTCACCATCCTACATCATATTCTCGCTGATTGATTTCGAATTTCCAGTTGTAATTCGCTGTTACTTGCTGTAATCACTTGTAAACGTTGAAAGAGAATCAATAAAATCGCAAAAACTTCACAGTGGACGTAGGCAACGCGCCGAACCACTATAAATTGCTTGTCTTTGCCTTTATTTTACTGTTATTTGGAGTTTTTGTTAGATAATCCTCATTTTTAACTTATATTCTTCATTTGTTATCTCTTCAAAAACTTCCGAAAGGTGTTGTGCCCAATTTCGGTACAAACAATATTATCAATGAATTTACCGATTTACAAACCAAAGAATAAACGGAACATACCGATTCCAACAAGGATGAAGTCACTGCAACACTAGTTAATCCACTATCCCTCAAACTTGCATGTTGGGATCCCTAAACCTATATAACAATATTTCCATCTATAGTGTAATTAAAAAGCAAAAGCTTCTCAGTTTATGGGAGTAGGAAATTGATAAATACTAAGGCTATTAGATAAATTCACCTTCCTGATATCGTTTTCTCCAACCTAATTAACAAATTAACTTCCAATTCTACATAAATTACCTCAAATCAGATTATTGAAGAGAACCGTCAAAGAATTATTTTGTGAATGGTGGTCTTAACTATTGAGTGAACTCAAAATCAAATCATTTTCTTTTGTTTGCAAGGACAAATTAAGGGCATTAGGGTAGATTGAATTGGATATTGCAGGAAAAATCAGAGGATGAACAAAATTTCATGGGAGATTTCATGTGTTTTTAATATTTTGATTAGGTTTAAAATAATCCATTGAAGGATTTGGGATTTTACGAGAAGTTAAAAGGAAAAGGAAGAAAGGAAGGCGGCTAAAATAACCGCAAAATGAAAAAATGTAAACATTGAACGACTTAATTTAAATAACGTTTAATATTCTAGTTTTTATTTTTCAGAGTACTTTTGTCAGCAGTTACGGCAGAAACGCTGACTTCAATGCAGTTAAAACTACATTTTCTTGTAGTGTATGATAGAAAACTTATGGATCGTATCAAAAATCCGAATCAAGTGTTCACCATTAAGAATCTAGTGAAAGATCCTTGTTCAGACCGGTATACGTCACCTTGAAATCATGTACTTGATTCCTAGATCAGGAACAAACATGCGCATAAATTGCTTAACATACAATTTACGTATCTAATTCAATTTGTTTCTTGGCTACACCAATTTCTTTCCAATTCTTATTTATTTACACAAAATCATTTATTATATAATACTAAAATCATTTATGCAACAGTTCTTAAAACATTACTTAAGTTTATAAACATTTCTTAAAGACTAACTTTACCTATAAAACATTTTATCGAAAAATTTCATTTGAAAACATTTCAAGGCTTAAGTTCGTTATTCATTTAATACTCTGTTATAACCTAAAAGTATGTACAAAACATTCTTTTGCGTTTTTACTTCCTAAAATTTCTACGAACGCTCAAATTACATTGGATCTTATAATTGAGTCATCCTTCTAGACTTCTTTATCCATCAGGTTAGGCAAGTAGCTAGGTCAAGTAGGACTCCAGTATCCAAATTCAAGACAAGAGTCCACTTTCTTTAGACAACCCAAAGGTAAAGACGTTTAATAGTTGGTCCAATAACATCGAACGTTCTATTTAACAAGGATGCTTAACAAATGTTAAACTTGTTCTAACTTTCTATCTATTCAGATTAAAAAATTCAACTTTTATAATTTTACAAAAATACATAGCTTCAATTTCTATATCAATTCGAAAGTTTCCGACTGTCCAAAATCGTCGAATAATTCTATTAAATTGAGAACTAATAAACAACATATCATAATAAGATACACAACCAAGCTACCCTAATGTGTAGGTTACATGCGTCCATAATATAACTTAAAAGAAACTTAAGAATTTAAAATCCATGTTTTCTTTCAATTTTTTTTAAATAATAATATATACATATCTCCATTTGGTTATCAAATCATACATTTTGGGATTAAACCAAAATCATTTTCTAAGCCAATCTCCAAGAATTTTCTTTATACCCATGGAAAATATATATGTAAATCGAGTAATAACAAAATGATACAAGGAACTAGGTCCTACCAAAAATTATCATATATTACCTTTGCTAAGAATGGTAATACTTAAGAGAAGTGCTTACCATCCGTGCACATCTTTTACCCATTTTTAGTCACTTTAGAGTCACTTGAACTAGCTAACATAAAAAATACTTTATTCCCAAATTGACTTATTGATTTCGAGAGTGACCTCAAACTTTAACAATCTTAAAACTCTTTTTAAAAAATTAGTCTTTTAAAATAGTTTAAGCTAATACTATTATTATTTACTCGGAACTCTAAGGAACTAAATTCAGAAACATTGGGATTAAAGTTCACATATTCTCAATTTAAATCCTTTTTGTTTACAAATCATATTTTAGAAACCATATTTTCATAAAGTTAATTTCTTATATAAAATCATTTCATAAGTACTATCTTTTAAATATCTCACCCTTCCCTTAAAATTATAATAAACAACTTTTATTAAAGTTAACTTTTTAACTCAACATTATTATCGAATGCCCTATAGTCAAACTGTAAAACTTAATTCATAAGTTATTCTTTTTAATGTTCCTACAAATTATTATCTACCCAACCCATGTTGTAAAAAGGGATAAACTACTCACAAATCAATAAACAATAGTCAATGCCCATAAACTGGCCAAGCACGACTAATCAAACAATAAATGATAATAATCGAATATTATCATATCTTAACAAATAAACAAATCATAAATAACTACATCAATTGTTTAAATATTATTCTTATAGATATAAAATATAATTCTAGGTAAAAAAATTCATTTACCAAATTTAACAAACAATACTATGTCGTTTTGCCTTGTTCAAGAGTTTAGGGATCCCTATCGATAATGTTAATCAAGCGCATCGATCAAAATCCAAAAACCACTCAATAGACCAATCAACATGATACAAAGAAAATATTATAGTACTAATAAATATGCGCTATCATACGTATAATACACTCAACTCCTAATAAGGCATTCCATTACCTTGTCTCTTAATGAGTTATACCCAACCAAAGTCGAGGTTCTCACTTAACCTTTAGATTTGATAACAAAATGTAATGACCACTTTTTCGATTCCCGAATGTCGACACTAGTACATCCACGGTATTCACATGCCAAGCACCACCAGAAAGACAGAATGTTAGTGTAAATATAAAAGAAGAAATGGAAAGGAACAAGAAATAGAGAACAAAAACATCAGAATCTGACAACGGAATCATAACATATAGTATTTAAATGATTTTTTACAAAGGAAAAGGATAAGGATACAATAATTAGAGCAAACTAACCTGTCATCAGCCTAGACAGTTATAACCGCCTATCCTTACAATTGCCGATATATTTAAACAAATTTATGCAACAGAAATAAAACCACGGTTGTTAATCGTCTGGCTCTTCTCTAAGAGCTCCAATAAACATCAACGAAATCGAGAAATATACACGAGAATGACATGAGCGATATAAGAAAATAACACCTGGATCAGTCTAGTAAACCAGCATGAGAATTTCAAATCATATGGATTATTTAATGTGATAAAACCTTTCAAATTTAAGGTACCTCGTAAAACCCCACCGTAAATAAACACAGGTTTTTACCTTATGATAACCAGACCATTTCACAAGAAAATCTAGTGATATTATAATTATGTCTAGGTTTTAAAATAAATATTTAACACAACCAGAATAGTTACATTAGTTACATTCAAAATATATTTAAGTATACAAACAAAATTGCAAAGGCACATTCGTATATAGATTTTCCATTGGAGGGCCTCAGTACTTCGAGGCAAGTCACCTAGCAAGGATCAAAAAGTACATTCTAAGCACCATATGTCTTTAGTAAAATATACCAAATAAGGAAGACATAGCTGGTTCACGTAGAAAAAGTGTCCCGAATACCATCAATTCCCGCTAGCAATAATTGATAAGCACACTCTAGATAATGGATTTGACATATACCCTATAAGGTTAGCTAAACACCGTTGGCTATGTTCCTACTCTTTTCTTTTTTACCCGTTTCCGATGTTAATGTCACGTCGACCTTTTCACACGAGTCTTGAATACTCAAACAAATAATGAATCTCACATGGATTCCACCATCTCAGCAGATTTCGGAACCATACATGGATTCCATCATTCCACTTCCAAAAGATAGAACATGTATCTTAGTTTTGAAATGGTTTTCGATAAGAGAACACTTACCGATCCAGGTGTCTATAAGACTGAATCAATGAATTCATTCTTATTAAACAATAATGAGGATGATTGCATAAGGGAACTAATTCCCGTATACTATCCATAAACAAGTAAAGATATAAGCACTATCAATCCATCCAAAGCATGATCCAGTCACATAAACAACTTTTAATCCCTTTTTAAATTATTTATTCTTTATTAACTTGAAAACATTTTTACTAGTAAAACTATTAATTTAAAAACCATTTTTATTAGTAAAACACCTTTTTATCAAATAAAACTTCTTTCATGAATGAAAATTTCCTTTATTAATTACTACTTCTTTATTAATTAAAACTTCATTTTTATACTAGCATATATATATATATATATATATATATATATATATATATATATATTTCTATTATACTTTTTTCAATACTTAAAAGGTATTCATACACTTATCTCTATGGTATAAGTATATTCACAAATTACTTAACAAAGTTTTCCTTACTTATAATATAATCAACGAGATTAAAAACAAATGTTGATATTGTTACTATAAACCTTTCTTTTTTATGAATTAAACGCATGGATTTTTTTCTATCTTTTTATAAAATATTTCAATACTTGTTATTATATTTAAAATTTTCTTCATTGAATATCTAATTATGTTTATAATATTTTTCCACTTTAAAATATAATTTAAGGATTTAAAAACAAATGTTACTAAAACATTGTTTACTACAAACCCAAAACACTTTACAATTAATCATTTTTTTAAAACTTATTTTTAATGATTTAATAATATTTAAGGGTTAGACATAATTGTTACTAAAATGTTTATGACAACATATCTAAATCCATTTCTATACATATCATTAACTTTAAAATATTTTTTAAAAGATCAAAGCATATCCACACGTATTAACTAAGATAATATTCTTCTAAGTAATTCCACAAAACCATTTATTTTAAGTGTTAAAATCCAAACTTCCTTATTACATTTATAAAATACATAATTTAATATTTAAAGATTATATATAGGAATACCATTTAAATACTAATTAATATGTTAAAACACTTTGAAAACTACTATATATATAGTTATTTATATACAATATTATGTAAAAATAATTTTTTTGATGTAAATAGAAAAACTAAAATAAAAATATTTTATCTTAATGCCACTTAGTTAAAAAATAATAATAATTTATTGTTAAAAATATATTTAAACTTGAAACCAATTTTAAAACACTCTATCACAAGTTAGAAAACAGCCAAAAAAGATTAGAGGAAAATACTTAATTTAAATATTATGTGACGACCCACCTTTTTGGACGGTTTAAATTGACAATAACTCGCACATGTCAACTCAAACCATTCAAAAGGGAGGATTGTTAATGGGGTAAATAAGAAAATAAGAGAAAAGAAGGAAAAACCAAACACAGAATCTCACAGCGGAAGATAAAATTATAATAATTAAATAAACAGTTCATGAAGCTGTTTTACAAATACATTTGATTACACTTTACAATACAAATCAGAGTTATACATACAACATGTATAATAAGATAATGCAGAGGAGCAACATGATATAGTGGAATAGTAATAACAAAATAATACTAAACTCCGTCTTCATCCGCCAGAAATAAAGCCTTCAATTCTAAAAAGCTTAGGTTGACCCAAGCGTAATGAAAAGACAAAACATTCGAGTCAGAACTAAAAGATCTTATGTAAGTTAAATCAACATAAACAAATATGAGTGTAATGGTTTCAGAGATGTTTATAGGATTTTACATCTCCTATCACGTGTATAACGTGCGTGCAATAACTTAAGAGATGTTCAAGATTCCAACTCCTAAGGATCTGTTAAACTATTTATATGTAGTGATATACGATATATATGTATGTATGTATGTATGTATGTATGTATGTATATATATAACGTCTGTCAGTAAAGTATTAAAACAGCATTAAGGTGTTACCTATATCTCCCTTAATTTTTTTTATAAATGTCACAGTCTATACAGTACTATAAACTCCACCAATTCATTGGTCTATCAAGGAGCACTCCATAGGTACGACACAAACCAAAATTGTTAAGGGCTAAATAAGGCATACAACAAGGCACGTAAGGCAATGTCAGGGTAGGATTCTACCGTTTGCACTCCCGGACTGGTGGTAATGCATAGTAGCTACTACCGTCCACCTTGGAACACACTCCCATAATCAAATCGAGGGTGGCCACCATATCAATAAAAAAGAAACAGATATGATATCGAAGAAATGTACTCGATCGGAGGAGTGACCTCACTTGGTCCGTTATAGCTCCTGTTTTAGTCATATCAAGCCGACCTAGAGGGTCAGGGCTGCGTTCATACCTCACACAGTAGCGTTCGCCAAACCATCCTACTTCATTCTGGATTCTCCATGTAACGACCCAGAATTTTAGATATTCGAAATTCGAATATGTAATTTATTTTAAATATTTAAAAGCTAATTTTTTACTTGAATTTCAAATAAAATGGTTTATTGGATAATTTAGTTATTTAATTTAAAAATTGAACAGTGGGTAAAATATTGAATCTTTAGTTTTAGGCTTGTTAAAAATAATTTAAAGCCTTACAAAATTTATATTAATAACACTAAAGTTAATAAAACCTATTAAATTGAATTTAAAGTGATTTATTTAGTTTAAAAAATATATCGTTTAAATTAACATTTAAAAATAGCCTTTCGGGACACAGTTTCGGATTTCGACGAAACAAGTTCCATTGGATCATCATAGTGTACTATTATCGAATTTTAAATTTTGTAGTATTTGGAGCTATCGTTTGATTGTACGAGATATAAACGCGTTGAAATTTATAACGGAAATTCAATATAATAATTGGGTCCAAAAGGCTATCTTCTCCATATAATCGAATTAGAACTCAGAACCTTTTCCATTACATTCAGAATAGGGGTATAACATTATAAACGTCCGGCAACATGCCTCAATAGGAGGTTGAGTTTAAGCTACAAAATCGAGACGATTTAAGTTTAAATGAATACATATTTATTTGACTTGACAAATATTTTCACATCATCTTTTTCTCCTTTTCAAATCACTGTAGCAAGTAAGCAACATGCCAACATCACTTCCCTTCTTTTTCTTCATTTAGAGTGCATGCTACATTCACAGTAAAGTGAAAACTTAAAAATGGTGCCTCAAAAATTATTTTCTCATGAAATACTCAGTGAAAAAAATCAAAAAAATTCCTAAATTCATGTTTTAACTTTCTCTTCATTCTAATATGCAAATTGGAGGGTGCGGCTGCATTTTTTTGGGATCGACATGGACATTCGAACTAGGGTTGGGAGGCAATGAGTCATCGAATCGAGCAACGCAGAGGATCGAACATCATCTAGATGGAAATTTTGGGAAGGTGCGGTGCAATGGAGGTAATCGTGACATTTGTAGGTCGAAGGGAGGGTTCGATGAGGTCGCTCCGGTGAGATAATCTCCGATCTTATATTCATCTGTTTATTTCCTAAAGAACCGGGTTGAGTTTACCGAAAAATATCAAACTTTGTTTCGAAGAGACCGGGATCAGATAAGTTATACGAAAACCGCTTCGATCCAACGAGTACATTTTCGAAGGAAAAAAAAGAGCGTGGAGTCAAATATGGAGGAGTGAAGTGCAAGGGCTAATCGCTACCAATCCTGAGGATTATTCTAAAAAGGATGTTGGAGGAGTAGTTCATTTGGATCCGTTCGGACCCAAGATGGACTTATATGGATGAATGCTATCAGTACATTGTCATTAGAGGACAATGAGCATTCCATGTGAAAATTCCTTAAAAAGGTAATCGTAGCCTCTAGCCTCATCAACCAGGAATGACTGAAAAGCAGGGGAGATGCAGCAAGGCTAAATGGGTTGCACCCAGTTAGGGTATGTTTATCACCTTTCTGGATACCCTTAGATATTATTCTATTACTACAATACATGGAAGGAGCTCGAAAATGGTTGGAATACCCGGGATGATAGCATATTCGGTCTATCCAAGTTAGAGATAGTCCAGTCTTGTGTTGTAGGGGATCCCAGCATGGTCCCTGTTACGTTGTTCTAGACGTGTACTGTGACAGGTGCTACCCCAGTGCCTGGTCATTCATATAGAATCCATTCTCCAATACATGCATTTACAGTTTTGATTGTAGAGCATTGTATGCTGGAACTTAATTAATGTAACAATTTCAACTATTTGAATAAGTATTTGTACTTAGACACTATTATAATATCAGAAGATTTGATATGTAATGTTTTGATTATCGTAAGGTAAAGACCCATCGTGTTTATTTATGGCATGGTCTTACGCGATACCTTTGATTTTCAAAGGATTTTGATAACTTTAATAATTCAATTGAGTGTATTTTCTCACGCTGGTTTTCCAGACTGACTCGGGTGTTATTTTATTATAATGCTCAGGTCAAACCAAGTATTACAGATACATGATAGGAAGTTATGGAGCTCAAGAGATGAGCTGGATGGCGAAGACGTATTACACGTATCCTGTTTATATTCTGCTGTGTTGTAGGCTGTATATTCAGCTTTTGTGAGGACAAATTACTATAACTATCCATTATTATGCTATTGATGGGTTGTACTCTGATGATGTAAGGTAATAATAACAATTATAGTTCTTTTTGTATAAAGATCAGTTGTTATCTATTTTATATTATTCCACTACGATTGTTAGATTCTGTGTTGTTATTTCTATTTTCTTCTTCTACCTCTCTCTTCTTCTCCCTAACGATTTGGTATTTTCGGCATTCGATTGCTCGGCATAACGTACGGTGAGCGTATTGACGACGATTTTTAAAGGTCAAAAATTTCGGGCCGTCACACTTGGTATCAGAGCTTAAGGTCAAGTGAGAACCTCGGCTCTGGTGGGGATTACTCATTAGAGATAGGGTCAGTAGCACCATAGAATGAGTTTGTGTGTATTAGTAGATATGAGCGAGTATTTATT